>OY723387.1:31946837-32546837 GCA_963210295.1 Ophion ellenae | reverse complement strand
TACGAACTTGTAATTTGCTTCCTCGTTGTCTGATCTCGCTCCCCCGTGATCCCGGAATTCAATTTTTTTTCAACACCAGCGCTACCATGACCAGATTAGTGCGTTTGTTTGTAATTCGCGAATTTTTTATTTGCCAAAGTTGGAACGCCCCGTTAACTGCGTTTGAATTAAATCACGACTGCGTTCACTTTCAGGATAATAGTTCCGTAACTGCAAACTTAAAAAAAATTGAGCCAACTAACGGGAGTTTAAGGGGGGACCTTCAGGCGAGGAAAACATCGCTTATTCTTTTAAAGGAATGATTACTTCGCCATTTCTGACAGTTAGGGTATGGTTTATTACTACTTTCGGCTGTTATATGGTATGTTTCTTAATTGATGTTTAAAAATTGCGGAGGTATAGCGCGGTCTTCTAAACGGGTTGCGGCAGATGTGATCAGACGGCGTGACACGTAGCGTCTGCGGGATTAGTCTGAGAAGAACCAACAAAGATTTTTCTTGTATTAACACTCACGCAGAATATGAACCGAGAAAAAGTGAGAAATGTTAAAAATTGATTAAATGGTACACTATTAAACAAAAGAATTTAATTTTTCGAAAAAGACGGCTACATTTTGCAATAAAGAATACTTTTTTTTAATTTTCAAAAACACTTACAGTCAAGTTGTAGACAATAAGGTTAGAAAGATTTATCCCAAATTTCATCAGAATCGGTCGATTAGTTTTTAAGCTATACGTCACGCCAGTTTTGAAAATGCAGTTTAGAAAACCGTGCCATACCTCCGCCATTTTTTTAGATTAATTAAAAAAATACCATGTAACAGCCAAAAATAGTAATGAAACATACCCTAAGTCTGAAAAATGGTGATGAAATCTTTCCTAAAAAAAACCATGAAAATCAGAAAAAAAATTCCTCGTCTGAAGGTATCTCCCGCTTTAACTCTTTTACTGGTAAGCCCATCAACGCGGTGGGTGCAAAGATTGCCAGGGTCGATTTGACCTGCACTTGTCATAAATTGCTCGATAAAGAAGAACATATCGGTGTTCAGGAGAAAAGTTTCAATATTTATATCTTTCGAACTTAGGGGACATGGAATACAATTTCAGTGTAGTAAAATATTGAATATAAAATAATGAAATCGTTTATATTTATATTATATAAATTATGTCACAGGGGATGCATTGACAGTTTCCGCATACGTACTGTGGGCCTATAAAAATAAAAATGCGCAATATAATAAAATCGAAAACTCTTCCATTGCGATCATTCTAAATTTTGGGATAATTTTTCATTAATGCTCTTCTTCCTATTTTTATGCAATAATTCAGATATTTAATGGACATTTGCGATGGCAAAAGAACATTCCGAATGAAAAAACGGTATTATAAAAATATCGCGCAATTGTATAAAACTTGATTCTCTTTCACTACGATCCTTTGATATCGTCAGGGATCATTCTCCCGAAAAAATTCTTCCGAACGTGATTCTGAAATAACTAAGATATTTTACATTTGGATTGACGGTAATGGATAAAAATTCTTAACAAAGGTTGATTGAAAAATTCTTCAATCGCGATCTTCCCACATTGTGGGATCATTCATCCGTTACATTCTTGCATCGACGGCGTTACGTCTATGTGGCTCACCGGAAAATAAGACTGGTGGGATTCTTTTTTTTTAGAATTCTAAAAAAGCAATCAAAATGAAGTTTGGAGGGTTTATTCTACATGTGTTGACGTATGAAAAAAAATGTGTTTGTGAAAAAAAAGATACAAAATAGCGTTTCAGTCGTAGCTACCCTAAAATCGTTGTTTTATGCCCTCTGCGGGAGGACGCAGAACTTCTATGGACTAGCGAAAAGAATGTATAAAATCGTCATTTACATTAGTTTTACTGGAGAAGTACACACGACTAATAATTTTTTTTTCGGAGAATAACATCGTTTTGTATACAAGTGTTTTTGTGCGCTAAAAAATCGGCTTCAATTGGTTTATGAAGACGACAATTGTTGATGAACCGTAAAAATCGTGTGTACTCCGTCAGAGAATCTATCTAAGAAGTTACAGTTGAAATTTCACGTCAATCGAATGAAAAATGCTTGCATTATCTGTCCACCCGATTAAAAAAACGTACCGTGAAACGGGTAAAACATACTTTGTCATTCAGGGTAACTTTGACAGTTTTTGGGGCTACTTGGACGGAGCGCCAAAATACGTTTCAAATGTGCACGCAATGAGCCCGCGCCACCTTCTGTGGCGGGCGGCGAGTGCGGGGAATAAAATTAAACAATTTGTTGTTCAAGTTTATTATAATGTTGCAGCAAACTTATATTAGAGCAACATTACAAGTTTATTGTAATGTTGCTCAAGTTGATTTTGATCTCAATGACAATTATAAGACTCATTAAGTGCCTATAATAGCACCCCAGGTACTTGATATTTTTATGTAAAATGTTTCCTTAAGGGAGGGGACCACTGTAACTGTCCATTTTCGACCGTTTTCTTTGGATTTCTTTAAAGAAAGGAATAAAATACATGGTCAAAAGAGCTTTTAGGTTTTATAAGGTGTATATTGAAGTATGTAAGAGAAAAATTATTTGTCAAAAGTATGAAAAATGGCAGCGCACGGGTTATAGCACTACTGTTTTTCAGCCAACCCTCTCCGTGGCACGCAGTAGAACTGTCGTAAATGTAGTCCCGGAACTAAGAGTGAAATATTTTCGGTAATTATATTATCTTAAGCAGTCAAGTACGGAGGCAATTTAAAAATAATTAAAAGAAAAATAGGGACGAGTTTGAAAAAAAGTTCATTTGTTCGACCATAATTTTCATCTCAAAAGTGATATATTTTTTTACAATTTTCGATTCAGCGAAAAAAGCGCTCATACTTGACTGTTAATACAATTTACGCGTCTACAGCTAAAATTTCAAGTCGATTGGACGAAAATTGTTAGAGTTATGCTGCCTTAACCCTTTGAAGCATACATTTTTCTTTTCGTGCACCTTTTTTTCCACTTTCGTTACTGATGACACCCGCTACGTGAAAAATAAACATTTAATAGGTATGTTTTAGTAGTTATTGAAGTCCTAGGAACCTTGAAACGCATTTACAACCGCCATATTTAATTAAAAAACACCTGAATCGTCAAAATCTGAATTGAATTACGTGTAACACCAGTGTTACACTATGCCGCGAGGGGTTGATAACGATAACAATTTGGTTATAAAAAATCGTTGTTTTTCATTAATTTCATCTACGATGCATAAAATATTACATTTTTTTTATCAAAATGATTCCAAAGCAACCCTTAATCTTTGACATAAGTTGCATTTCAATGCCTTGTCAAAGAAGCCCCACACTCGGGACTACTTTGACACTTTAAAAAATTTATATATCAAATAGTGACGGGGTGGTGGAGCTTGACTTCCTTATAGATTTGATAGCTAAAGGACACACTGTTCTATTGGAGCAAGAAAAGTTGATATCTAGGATGTTGAAAAAAATTTACCTACAAAAAAACTTCCAAAACCTGTTCAAAGCAGCCCCGTTTTATGGTAGTTTCGAGAAAAATTCGTTTAAAGTTTCAAAACTGATATAGGAACTATCGTCTCCAAGACGGAATTGAAGCTCTCATGTGAATTCGGCGTATACCCACGGAGTTCTGACAGTAAGTCCTCAGTTGTTAGGTCGTTCTATATTTCATGTACAACAACTCAACTAACCAACTCCAAATGGCTACTCATACTGTCCAGGCTGTTTCGTGCGTTTCGGCGCGCTCGAAGGGACTTCGGGAAAAGAGCTCGAAAATAAAAATAAAAAAAGGTCAATTTTTTTCTTCTACTCAGCTGTAACGCCTTACACTCAGTTCTGGAGTAATTAAGATATTTTGAAGCACCGTGACATAAAAGCATATTTACTAATAATTCGGCATGGTAAATCATTGAATCCAATCGGATATAAAAGACTACACGAGAAAAACGAACAACTTCTAACTTAAATAACGAAAAATATTGAACCGTTTGAATAAAAAGAAAATTCGCATGCCGCACCTATCTCCCTCGCACTGTCGACCTTCTAGCCTGTGACGTTGCGATTTAAGTGGCGAAGCGTGTCGTTGGACGGCAGAGGTGACTGAGGAAAGAGAAGAGAGGCAACGGCAGAAGGGGAATTATGTTCTCTAGCTGAAATATACACGAGCACGTGACTCAAAGTGTACATCGGGTTTGTGCTCGAGAGTACAACGCGAGGAACGGCCGGTAGTTTGTTCACTCGGGAGGTTCACGGTCTTTACTCTCTTTGCCAAGACGGAATCCCCCGATCTTCCAATTAGTCATGAGAGAGTTTCGCCCGGAATCCTTGTGGCGCCTCGTTGTCGTATCTTGTTCTCGAGGACGGTCTCGCGGGAAACAGGCTCAATTCACCAAATATAGACGATACGAATTTGCAAGACTCGAAAATACTCGTCGTTCAGTCAACTTTTGGCTATCTCGTTTGAAACGCGAGGGAGAAAGGAAGGAAGACAGAGAGAGAGAGAGAGAGAGAGAGAGAGAGAGAGGGAGGGAGGGAGGGATAGAGAGACAGAGAGAGAGAGAGAGAGAGAGAGAGAGAGAGAGAGAGAGGAAGAGGGAAGGAAAAGAGGATAAGCGATAAATATATGGAGCTCCGATACGGTTTGGTAAATTACGAGATAAACGTCATTGGAGGCAACCAGAGAGGAATAGGGACTAATAGAAACAGAGCGAGAGAGGGAGAAGGGAAGATCAATATGTGGACAGGTAAATCCATTTTATCATGTACCACTGAACGATGAGGTGACTAAAGTGAAAATGAACATGATAATTACATTCGCGTCGACATTAATAAAAGATGAGGATGAACTTGGCTGGGAATCAACCGAAACTAAGAAAAGGAGATACCGAGAAAGGAAAAGGGAGAGCGACGTGGAAAAAAAGGAGAAAATGAACAATATAGGTATTCGGATAAATGTTAATTATGTTACGGTAAAGTGTAGCGTAAGTAAAACGAAAGTGGACAAGAAATGAAATTCGAATTATTTCCTAAGTTAAATTTGACAATAATCGTGAAGGGCAATAAGGAAATTATTAACCAAGATACAAAGTACTTCATATATATATAAAACTAGCTTTCCGAAATGCTCGAATGCTCCTTAATGAAATGTGTTCCTGAAATGTTTCATTACGGAACACGTAGAATTGTGTTGAAAAGCATTGATACTAAGTTTCAAGTAAATCTGACCAGATATGTGTTTTACCATACAAACTTTGCTATCCGTTGAAATTTCATTAATTGTGTCTAGGAGCAGTTATACAAAGTTTCAAGTAAATTTGACCCGTTTTTGTTTAATTTTTCGTATACACTTTGCCACCCACTTTCGTTTACGGATTGAATTCCGAAAAACACGAAAGTACATATTTTATCAATTGTGTTGAAGAGCATTAATACTAAGTTTCAAGTCAATCATCTGACCAGATTTTCTTTATTTTCCATAGAAACTTTTCCACCCCTTTTCTCGCCTTCGGGGTTGAATTTCTAGAAATGCTGAAATACGTGTTGCATTAATTGTGTCAAGAAGAAAGAATACCAAATTTCAAGGAAAACCGACCAGATTTAAGAAAAATTCCATACGAACTTTACCACCCCTTTTCTCCCCTTAAGGGTTGCATTATGAAAAAACGCCGAAATACGTGTTTCTTTAAATGTGTCACAGAGCATTAATACCAAATTTCGAGTAAATGTGACGATAAAAATATTATTTCCCATACAAACTTTGCCAACCCCTTTCACCGTCTTAGGAGTTGAATTTCGAGAAATCCCTTCTCAAACGATGCCTCCCATAGAAAAACAACACCGTCGTCAAATTTCACGTTTCTACCTTTGTCGGTTTAGGCTGGACGATGATGAGTCAGTCAGTCAGTCAGGACCTACCTTTTGCATACATAAGATAGATAGAAGTATATGTATTTATACAGGGTATCTCAAAATGACCTGACATTTAACTTATTAATAAAACGTATTATTTATTTGAAAGATTCGAATATTTTTATTTAAACATAAGGTACAAACATGGAGGTTATGTGTGGAACGCAATATCCGATAAATGACCGCCGCGTCGCTGCTTGCAAACGATCACCCTTTTGACGAAATTTTCAATAACATTTTGGCATGATTGCGGACTAATTTTATTAATGATGCGTCCAATTGCTTCCTTCAGGTCCGGGATGGTCTGTGGATCATTGGCATCCATTTTTTCTTTTAGAGAACCCCAAAGAAAGAACTCCAATGGCGTCAAATCGCACGATCTTGGTGGCCAATTCACATCGCCAAGGCGCGATAACACGACCATGAAATTTCGTCTGCAATAACTGCATTGTTTTTGTGCATTTTTACAACTTCTATGCGATGCTCGATCGTGAAATTCTCCATGACTAAACCTCAATACTTCCTGATGCCAGTTGTAAGAAATTTGTACCTATGTTCGCCACAAAAAAAAGTGGCGCGCCATTTTAAATTTTTGGTCATTTCGAGACACCCTTTATATACTAGTTTTTTCCCGCGACTTCGTCAGCGTGGGTCTTAGCATTTTATTAAGAGAGGCGATAAACACATACAGAAATAAAAGTCAGAAAGAAACAAAGAAGGTAGAACGTCATATTTCTCCAGCACGTATACTGACTGCGATAAGTGTTGGGTTGGTTGTCTACAAAACTATATGGCTTTGCAATATAGTTCTGTAGACACCATTGTACAATTTCCCGTCCCGACCCGTCAAAATCTGAACGGAATTAGGTGTAACACCAGTGTTACACTATGCTGCAAAGGGTTAAGTATTTCAGATTGTTGGAAGGTCACTCTTATAGATGATGTTTTACTGATAAAAAATGCAGGCTTTCTCCAATATAGTACACTTCGCACAAAAATTAAGGGAGCAAGAAAAAAATCCAAATTTTTGGGGGATCTTCAACAGGCTGTAACACTTACAAAAATGGTCGTACAGCAAAAAAAAAGCAAATTGTAGCTCTAAGTGTCTAGTTTTCGGATCTGAGTTTGAAAATTTTTTTTTGAAAATATTTTTCGAGTAATCATAAGAAAATCACCGAAAAAAAAATGTTCGAAATTTTTTTGGTTTTTTTTTAATCTACGGAAGTGGAATTTTTTTTTTCGATTTAACCTCTATATGGACCGGATAGCTTGTTTATTCAGCTTTAATTTGGTTTTTTAAAAATCTCGTTACGAGCATTTCTCGCTGAGATATCGGTGTTCGAATGGAAAAAGATCATTTTATCTTTGATTACCAATATCTCAGCAACCAATGATCGCACAGAAATTTTGAGGTTGGTTTCAAAAACTTGAATAAATTCTCTACAAGGATTGGCAATTGAATTTTGAAAAAAAAAAAATTTTCAATCATTACATGAATTTGAAAAAGCGACCAAAACAGGGCTTTTTGTGGTTTTTTGGAAAATCAAGCGCCCAATCAAAAATATTGCGGAAACCACTAATGTTAAGTGTGCCTTTTACTATTCAATATACCCACAAAAACCCTACGAAGTTTCAATTTAATCCAGCCAACCGTTTTTTTTCCCACTCGATCGAATTTTTGAAAAAATTAAAGGAGCAAGAATTTCGCTCTGAAAACGTCATAATTTTTATCAAAAATGAAAAAGAAATTTTTTTTATTTTTCTCTCAATTCTGTATTAGTGACTTGGAAAATTTAAGAAAAAAAAAATCGAAAATTTTTGAAATTTTTTATTTTATTTTTTTTTCATTTGGCCCTAAATTAAAGAAATGTAGCGACTCACTTTCTCACCGATTTTCCTCTTCCGCACTTTAATTTTCCTAGTCACAAATTAATTGAATAAATTAAAAGTTGATACCCCCAAGGCAAGTCGAATATTCGTTCTACGAATATTGGGACAATAATTTTTTTGTGCGAATTTAAACCGTGTCTAAAAAAAAACAGTTTTTCTTAAAACTAACCTGCTTTCTTGGTAATCGAGCCAATCAACAGTTTTTCTCAAAACTACCGTATTTTTTAATTTTTAGAAAAGCAAATTAACTGAGTTTTTGCAAGCTTTAGTTTTCTTTTTATTTTTTTTCATAATGCCTAGGCGGCATTTATCCGCGCCACAAGTCGCTCAGATAGTGACTCTAGTGGAAGAAGGGTACAATTACCGACAAGTCAGGGATCGTATGGCCATTAGTTCATCTGTCGTATCTCGCGCATACAATCGGTATTTGGAAACCGGTGATTATCAACGACAAGTTGGCCAAGGTCGTCGTCGTGCAACAAATCCTCGTGATGACCGAGCGATCGTTCGGCGCGTTCGTCAAGAACCTTTCGTTCCTGCGAACGTTGTCGCCCGAAATTTTCCGAACCGTCGACAACAACAACAACAACAACAACAACAACAACAACAACCACAACCGAGGAACATTTCAGTTCAAACGGTTCGAAATTGTCTCCGTGAGACTGGAGTGCGATCAAGAAGTGCCGCCCGAGTACCGATGTTATCACCCATACATCGCCGAAACCGTCTGGCCGCTCGTCAACATGTTCATTGGACCGTGAGGCAATGGAACAATGTTTTGTTTTCTGATGAGTGTCGGGTATGCCTGTTTGGAAATGACCGAAGACCCCGAGTTTGGCGCCGTCAGGGAGAGCGTTTTTCACGTTACTTCACTCGATCGGTAGCTGCTTACAACGGAGGGTCGGTGATGGTTTGGGGAGGAGTTTCGAGATTTTCACGAACTCCTTTGGTAATGGTCCACGAAAATCTAAACGCTACGCGTTACATTAATCAGATCTTACGACCTGTTGTCTTGCCTCTACGGCAGCAAACTAGAGGTTTTATTTTTATGCAAGACAATGCCCGGCCTTACACAGCAAATATCACCCGTCGGTTTTTCCAAAGAAACGACATAACGTTGTTAAGGCATCCGGCAGCAGTAAGCCCTGATCTTAACCCTATCGAGCACGTCTGGGATATCCTGAAGCGCCGATTGCGCCAGAATTATCCCAATTTATGAACGTTAGCAGCATTAGAGCGGGCGCTAATCGAAACTTGGCGACGGATTCCGCAGTCAATGATTCTAAACTGCATTTCGAATATGCCTGAAAGATTGCGGGCTGTTATCAGGAGCAGAGGTGCCAATACGCGGTATTAGCACACACACACACACACACACACACACGCACGCACGCACACACACACACACACACGCGCACACACACACACACACACGCACGCACGCACACACACACACACACACACACACACACACAAGCGTAACGCTAATGCCGGCGGTAATTAATTTTTTTTTAATTTTCTGAAGTTTTCAGCCAATTGAAAAAAAAAAATTTTTTTTTAAATTCAAAAATTTTGGAATTTTTTTTTTCAAAAATTTTCGATTTTTTTTTTTCTTAAATTTTCCAAGTCACTAATACAGAGTTGAGAGAAAAATGAAATTTTTTTTTTTTTTTCATTTTTGATAAAAATTATGACATTTTTAGAGCGAAATTCTTGCTCCTTTAATTTTTTCAAAAATTCGATCACAAGTGGGAAAAAAAACGGTTGGCTGGATTAAATTGAAACTTCGTACGGTTTTTGTGGGTATATTGAACAGTAAAAGGCACACTTAACATTAGTGGTTTCCGCAATATTTTTGATTGGGCGCTTGAGTTTCCAAAAAAACCACAAAAAGCCCTTTTTTGGTCGCTTTTTCAAATTCATGTAATGATTGAAAAAAAAAAATTTCAAAATTCAATTGCCAATCCTTGTAGAGAATTTATTCAAGTTTTTGAAACCAACCTCAAAATTTCTGTGCGATCATTGGTTGCTGAGATATTGGTAATCAAAGACAAAATGATCTTTTTCCATTCAAACACCGATATCTCAGCGAGAAATGCTCGTATCGAGATTTTTAAAAAACCAAATTAAAGCTGAATAAACAAGCTATCCGGTCCATATAGAGGTTAAGTCGAAAAAAAATTTCCACGTCCGTAGATTTAAAAAAAAAACCAAAAAAATTTCGAACATTTTTTTTTCGGTGGTTTTCTTATGATTACTCGAAAAATATTTTCAAAAAAAAAATTTCAAACTCAGATCCGAAAACTAGACACTTAGAGCTACAATTTGCTTTTTTTTTTGCTATACGACCATTCTTGTATGAGTTACAACCTGTTGAAAATCCCCCAAAAATTTGGATTTTTTTCTTGCTCCCTTAATTTTTGTGCGAAGTGTATTATTTGTTATCGTTATTTCGAGCGATCCCGAATTTACAAACAAATCGAGGTTGCATGGGGGGGGGGGGATCGTCTCTGTATAATTACCTTTGACTAAAACTACGTGACATAAGCTCGGGTGTGGATCGATGAAAAATAATGTTAGAGTCGTAGTAAATGAAAGAAAGAAAAAAAGAAGACGATAGGACGCGAAACAAGAAGGGGTCACATAGGTAAGCGCAGGGACTCGCGAGACCGCGACCACTGTGGAATCTCACTCATGCGGTTCCGGGGCTCAAAATAATCTTTCGTTTGCCCTCCACCCCCCCTTCTTGACGCCTCTCGCTCTCTCTCTCTCTCTCTCTCTCTCTCTCTCTCTCTCTCGCTCCCTCTCTCTCTCTCTCTCTCTCTCTCTCTCCCTCTCTCTCTGCCGGTCGCACGAACTTTCGACCCATAGCGAATGCAATGAGAGCAAAAAGATCAGGGAAAGAGCAAAAAAGTTTTTTTACCCTCGCGAAGAGAGGAACGGAGCGGGAGCTGACTCCGTATAGTAATAGGGAATCTATACTGGTAGAATCGCTAGGTAAAATAATACTAGTCGGTCACCGACGGTCCGTTTGTGTCGCACATACGTCGAGTGATTGGTGCGAATTTGGACCTCCCCCTCCGCTATCTTCTGCATCTGTCGTTTTACCGATACATTTGGAACACTATATTCTCACGTCTGTGAGGTATATTTCCTCGGTAGCGTTTATAAATTATCATTGATTGTAAGTCTATCTTCATGTACGACTTTTCGCTAATCCAGGTACGAGAGTTTAGCTTTTTGCGCTGTTATCCCAGAGGCAAGTTTTTTTCGGATTTCTGGTAAAAATTAAAGTTATTTTTGAGAAATCTTGAGCTTACTTTTTGGATTGTTCAGGACGTCGTGTCCGGAAATTCAAGAAAGGGGTCCTGAAATTCGAGAATTTTTTTTTTGTGGTCTCGGAATTGATCGCGTTCTGGCGGAAATGTTGAAACTTATCTTGTTCAACTTGAGTGGACGTGACGGTATATTTTTTTCGTGATCGTGTTACAAAAATAACGCTCCGTGTAAACACTGGTTCTTAATGAAGGAACATTCAATACTTCAATTTTAAATATCTTCGAAATCAATGAGAATTGAGGCCCCGCTCTTTCCCCTTAAAAATATAGGTAGTAATAGGGACCTACGAACATCGCGGTGTTAGGACCTGACAGGTTAACAAGCACCGTATGTATCCTTTGCAATGGAAATTCGAGAAAATATATAATTTACTCCACTTTCAAAACTTGAAATTATTTTATTTTTTGAAGATAATACCAATAACTGTATATTCCCTTGAATGCTCATAGTTTAAGGTTTAAAATTGTAACAGTACTTCATATCTTCACTTATTGCAACGTTATGCATTTTTATCCTTATCCTTATCCTCACTTACTGCAAAGTTGTGCATTTTTTAATCAATTCTCGTTTTTCCCGAATTTGTGTACCAATTTCAATTTTTACTCGAAAAATTATTGAACGTTCGATTCTATTGACTTTTGGACAATGTCGTTACCACCCTGAAAAGTAGATCTGATTCTTCCCCATTTTCTAAAGCCCGAGTTATTTAAAAATCTTGAACTGGCCTTCAAAGAACCAGCGTTCACACCGAGGGTGTGAAAAATGTGTGTTGCACGGAGAGATTAGGAAAAAATAGATTATCGAATGAAATGGATAGAAACAATCATCGAACGATCCATAAAATCATGCATCAAACTGCTTTGGTTGAAATTGCGAATCTCTGTCCCGAATCCATCGATTTCCGGTTTATCGTCAACGAGGAAAACAAATTGACGTGACTGCGGACTCGTGCGGTTACCATTCTTCATTTTTCATTCGAAGCTGACGAGTGGGTTGTGAAGAATCGGTATTTTAGAAATTTAAGATCCGTCACATTCTTACACCCTCAATTTGTTACTTAAACCTCGCGAGTATATGACGGGAAAAATATGTTTGAAAAATTGAAACCATTCAATTCTATTTTCCGACATTTGCGCATAAAATTTATAGGTACTATCTATGTAGGCTCTTTATTGCTTTGACGTGCAATAGGTACATAAAATATGAATCAGTGGTCCAAATTTGCACTAACGCCTTATATGCGCACAGAATGTGCGCTTGGGAGAGAAAGAGAGAGAGAGAAAGAGAGAAAGAGAGAAAGAGAGGACGAGGGGGAGAGAGAGGTCTCGATAGAAATGTCGTGACTCCGCGATACACACATTCGTAAACGTTCGACATAAATCACGACACGCGACTAATCTTTCCGTATCCATGAGCTGCATTGAGAAAAAGAGGAGAGAAAAATGTGCAGATTGTGTCGCGAAAAATTATAGCGCCTTGGGTCGATCGAAAATACGAAAGGAAAAGAGGAACACGGGATAAAAAAAGGAATACGTGAAAGAAGGTGAAAAAAAGAAAAACATCCTTCGAGGTTCAATAATGTTTTCATACTTGTTTCTTTGTTGGCGAGGAGGTTTATAAATAGTTAGCCGGTTGTGAATTATCGTAGGCATATGTTGAACGAACGAACCTCATCGTCCAACAACCAAATACAATCGTTACCTTCGTACGTGTGCTCGAAATGGCGACGCCAAGGTCCTCAACTTCCGCATGTGCAATTTTTTTCTTTTTTTTCCGATGTATTTTTTCCGCTCATTTGCGCAGGTATCCTGCACCGCGAGTCTCCTTCCCATTTCGAGCCTCATTTCCTTGGCTATGATTGTACATGGCGAAGCGGTGTGAGGGAAAATCGCAAAGCTTCATCTAACTCATCGCTCGCTCCCTCTTCCTCTATCTATCCGTCTCTCTTTCTCTCTATCTCTCTCTCTCTCTCTGTTACTATTGACGCGAATCACTGTGCGATCGAGCAAACTTTGCGATATACCGCCGCCGAGAATTTATATTTATCTGGCTATACGAGCGATTAACACGGCGGTCTGTGTGACCACCGAGCAACATGCACTCACGCCATATTTGGATTTAATTATCGGTGTGTAGACTCATCACTGTAATTTCCAGGTGAGAGGCAGGCAATGACGCTGGAAAACTAAATCGGAGATCATATAATGTTTTAGCGGAAATACACGCATACGGCGTGCCTTTATATACATGCCGCCTATATACTCAAACGAGAAAGGATTCGAACGCAATTTGCTCGTTTCCGCAGTCATCAACGAAGGTAAGGCCGCGAGACTGTTTGCCATTTTTTGCCATTGCGATCCTTGGATTTTTCGATTTCGAGTTTCGTCCCGTCACTCATCGCCACATGAAATGCAATATTCGGTCATTTGAAATCTTATTTATTTGCAAGGATATGTGAAAAAATGTTTTTTTTTATCATGGCAAAAAAGCTGAGATCATTCGTGGTCAAAATGTATATAGTGAGTAAAAAAAGTATTTTTACATCTAGCTTCTTACTGAGTGTTTATTCTCCGGGACTTAAGGCGTAACATCTCTGTGGCTCATCGAGTAATGAGACTTGTTTGGGCATTTTATTTTTGAGAATACCACCAAAGCAATTAAGATGAGGTTTGGAGGGTTTATTCTACATGTGTTTACGTATACAAAAGTGAATTGATTTTTAAAAAAATATCCGAAATGGCGGGTCACTTGGAGCGTTTTTTAGGCTCTCTGCGGGAGGAAGAAGAACTTTTATGCATTGTGCAAAAAATATGATTTTTTTTCGCACAATACCATCATTCTGAATACATTTTTTTTCGCGAAACAATCGACCTTAATTTGTGCATAAAAAGGAGAACTGTTGATGAATCGTAAAAATCGTGTGTACTTCTTTAGAGAATGTATCTAAGAAGCTACAGCTAAAATGTTAAGTCAATAGGACGAAAATTGCCCGAATTGTGCGTCCTCTTGATTTCAAAAACGTAGTTTCGAGAAAAACGAGTCTAAATTTCCTAAACAGATTTAGGAGCTATCGTCCATACGACGGAATTGAAGCTCTCGTTCGAATTCCGCGTGTGCCCGCGGAGAAATTTGATAGTAGGTCTTTAGTTGTTAGGTCGTTGTATATTTTTTGTACAACGACTGGACTAAACGACTCCAAATTGCTACTTTCACCGTCTTGGCTGTTTCGGAGCGCTCGTAGGCGCTTCGGAAAATGATCTCTATAAATAAAAATAATAAAATCTCGCGTATAATTCCTTTTATATATCATTCTTGGCATCTTTATACATCATTAAAGCCTATGAAAAAAACGATCCAATATTTTTTCTGCTCACATGTAACGCCTCAACATAGATACGTTATTTGCATTAACGTTAATACATAGTATTTATATTTGGAACAAGCTATCGATCAAAATAATCTTTTCCTCTTTAAGTATTTTTTTTTTTTCATCGAGCTGTTCACTTTTTTCGACCGACTATACGTGCGGATGATGAGAAGCACACAGACTCGATTATGAGATTGCTGCCCAATTTTTTTTTATACTCTTCATTCAATGCACATATGTATGGATATTGAAGCAAGTTTACCGCGTATTCACGCTAAATAAATTGAATGCAAAGTCATATGCATACGTGGTTACGTATATCGCGACATGCGAGCGGCTTTGCCTAATATTTGAGATATCACGGTGGGACGATGACGTCTCGTGGCATAACATGAGCGTACAGGCGATGAGACGGTGCTCTCTATCAAAATGCGATTGCGATTCGATTATAGACAGTGGGTGTTCCCTACCTGCCTCAATAAGAAGCGCTCGAGGATTATTGTCTGGCTTTCCTTTCGGTCCATCGTCGGGCTTGTCTCGATTGCACTATATATATGTAATTTATGTATGTGCGTGTGTGTGTGTGTTCATCTGTATACACGATGGCTCGAAAATTGACGTTCAAAATGAAGACCTGATTCCTCGTATACCTATACGAGTCACCCCCGTGTATTTTCTATAATCTTTTTAAGTTTTCGAGAAAAAAAGCTTTCTTTAAGGGCTTACCTCTAGTTGAATTTTTTGAAAACATCGATTTTTGGTTTATGCCCGATTACCAAAATACAACGTTTAAAAAATATTCTCTGCAAATTTCCAGTCGATCCGCTTAAAATGGAGGGAGGAATGGTCGTTTATAAGTACCCAGGTAGGGAATCAAAAGGCTGACGATGGAAACAAACTTGTGCGAGCCTTGTTTCACCGAGCCTGAGTGAGACAGACCTGGGCCAGGTTTCATTGCATCGTTTGGAGCAGCCTGGAACCAAGACTGGCTGCTTAGCCTAAACTCAGGGTTATTTCAACCTTTATTCAGCCAGTGAATTTTAAGGCTAAAAAATCAAGGCTGGATGCAGGCTTGTTTCAGCTTGTGATAAAATAAAATAAATGTTAAATAATATTTTTTCTGTACTTTTATGAAAAAAAAATTAGCAATAAATTTGTCGGGTGCGAAGGCACGAAAAACGAAAGCGAAGGAGGCAGCTCAGAACATTTAAACATATTCTCTTATCGATATTTATGAGGTACACAAAAAAGTTTTTTTCTCGTCACATACACATTTCGTATATACTCACTCACTGGGGTTTGCGTACACTCTGTGTATTACGTGTCCCATAAACAATGAATAAAATAAAGTATTGTGTTTAAAATATTTTATATATATTTTATAACAAATAATATAATGAATAATAAATATATATAATAAATAATATGAATTCTTTACAAATTTATTAAATTTACCCCAATGTAGAATATAGAAAACTAAAAACAGGCCTCATATAGCCTCGAGAAGAGTTTGGGATAAGCTTGGTCATAAATGCTCGTGAAGGCTTCATTAAGGCTCGTTTTGAACCTTGTTGTTTCGTCGTTTCAGGCTTTTCTACCAGCCTTTGGTCAAGCCTGTGTGCAACAGCCTGAAACCGCGTTATCATTCAGGGGTTCAGCTAGGCCTGAAATCAGGCTGGTGCTCAGCCTGAATTAAAAAATGTGAGCCTTGTTTCAGAGCTTGGCGAGCCCTTTTTTCATCGTCAATTCCTACCTGGGTAGGTTCCGCCATCCGACGAACCGTGAACCGGCGAACTTTGAACGCGTTTTTTTCAAAATCACTTTCTCAAAATCGGTGACCATAATATCTCCGAAATCACTGCACTGATCGCCTTCAAATTGTACAAGCTTCTTTTTCATATAAAAAAGCAGCGCTTGAACGAAATAATTTTTTCGATACCCAGTTTTCTTTATCAACGAAAACAGAGCGTTTTTTTTCACCGAAAATCGATACTTTGACTTGGGCTGCGGCCAATTTTTTTAAATCGACTTTTTGTTAAACCCTCCTTCCAAGCACACCAGATTATTTCATGCAAAAACCAAATGGGCTGAATTTTTTTATTTCGGTGATTTGTTTCCGTACGGCAGTGCACAGCGCGAAGGACGTTTTTCAATCGGCTGTCTGCACAAACCATTGTATCTACCATATTTATAAATATTTTTCAAAACTCTCTATACATCATCTTGTGACAGTTCTGTAACAAACCATCTTATTTCCTCATAAAATCTCATATTGTCATTGAATCCTTTTTTAAATCAATGGCAAACGGTGTGTGAAAAATGTGATGCGCCTGTGTGCTACAACAAGCCAAACAACTGCTTCAATGCATACATCATAATGAAATGTTACGATCCAATGTAACATGTTTTTCACACTCCCTTTACTGCTGTATAACTAGACCCCTGATAACACTTTTCAAAACCTAAATAATACGCATTTTTTTAATTGATTGAAACCTACCATAAAGTAAACTGTTTTGAGTTTTTATGTTTTTAAGTTATAAAGGATCAAAACCATACTCTTTAATATTTACAAAAATGAACACCCGCACACGTTTTCCCAAAAAAAGTTCACGAACATGCTTTTTTTTCGGCGACAAGCTAGGTGTAACCCGTTAATGTTTTTTTTCGAGGTTTCCTGTACCATAGTTTTATTCTCTTTTGTATATATGTTTTCCTATTAGTAGTTTTTTTTATCAAGTGGAGGTAATTTAGGTTAGTCTAAAGTTTTTTTATGTCATTGGAATTTTAGTGACTGATTCTCTCGAACCTTTTTTTTACATGTTTGATGGAAATCGGAGGTATTCATATTAGTGTTCAGTTGATCATCTATTTATTGCTTGACCGTTCACTTCATAACGATAACATCACTGAAAACAATTGCGAGAAAATTACAAAGTCAAAAGAGAAAAAATTTAAAATGCGATTTTCTCGAAAACTAAAAAAGCTCGGAAAGCATACATGGGGGTGATTCGGGTAGGTAGATCTAGATTTTCTCTTTCGACTTCACTTTTCAGGCCACCCTATATACACATGGAAAGATGATTTTGAAGTGTCCTCATGATAGCTTATCGTATTCGATATGATGTATACACTAATGTCTGTTCAATTATCTCTCGATAAATATACGCATATGTTCATCTTAAGGAATTTCCTCTTCCCAAAATCCACAATTCGTTTAACCAAATTTTGAGGACCGTGATCAAAATAGCCATACGTTCCGATAGCCAACATTATCGATACAGCGAGATTCAAATGTCCTCTTCTCATATATACGCCCTTAGCCAAAAGTATAAAGCATCCTGTAATTTTTCTATCCGGACAAAAAAACGCTCGACATGTGCGTTTTTTAAATGTCCACAAAAACTTTCACCAGTCTTTATTTTCAGTCACTTTTCGACATTTTCGAAAACAAGGGATCGCGCTCAACTAATGAAATCGAAGAAAAAAGAGCTCCTTCACTCTGATATTAGCAAATGGAGACGGGTAAAAGTTTATGTCGAAATTTAAAAAACCCACATATTGAGCTTTTTTACGATCCAGATGTTTTGCAATTCAGCCAAATAAGTTTTCTATTGTTCAATTTTACATTTTACTTTTTAAAATATAAATATTTTATAGGGGTGCCTAATACTTGTGGCTAAGGGTGTATGTGCCTTTTCTCCTCTTGACCTTTTCATTAAAACATCGTTGTT
This sequence comes from Ophion ellenae, assembly GCA_963210295.1. NCBI lineage: Eukaryota > Metazoa > Arthropoda > Insecta > Hymenoptera > Ichneumonidae > Ophion > Ophion ellenae. The sequence goes on along the minus strand of OY723387.1, from coordinate 32,528,568 downwards.
TCAAAGTAACGGCAATAAATTAATGAGACAAATCGTCGACTATCAACCAAAACTAGCGATTCGAATAGATTTTGGAAAAAAAGTCTTAAAAATATTCAGTGACTCCAAAATAACAAAATACAACTTTTACTCCCTAGACTGAATATTCCAAATCTCATAGTTTTCAAGTTACGCCGCACGATGCCGGCTTTTCGGAAACCTGCCATTTTTCGCGAAAAAACTAAATTATTTTGCGGAAAAAAATCGCAATTTTTTTTAAGAAACTAAAGTGTAACGGTTTCCTTTCCAAAGATCTTATCACTAAATGGTGAGAATACTATTTTTCTGAGTCCAGCACGCTATTCTGCAAAGTGCGAAAATCGTGAAAAACCGGCATTTTAAAAAAGACGGTGAATTTCCAAATGAAACTGGTTTTATCCTCTTCAAAACGCCGTTTGGTAAATTGGATTACGATTTTTTTCGCCGAGATATTCGTTTTTTTGGCAGGATAGAAAAATTACAGGGTGCTTTACACTTTTGGCCAAGTCTGTACATATGTATGCATATGCGTGTGTGTGAGCCAGTATTTTTGTAAATTCTTTACTCTTTACTTTCGTACGACTTAATAGCGATTTTTCTTTTTTCTTCTTCTTGGGTTTCCGTAGTCGAATAAAGAGTCCTTATGCTTTTATTTCCACCCGTCCGTCCGTCTGTCGCAGCCTCACAGATTTTACAGTTTTTAACTTTTTATATATGCATGAAATTTCGCAAGTAGATATGCTTCAGATACGAATGTCGACTAATATGTAGGAACATCTTGAAGAAAAAATTTTGCTCGGTTTTTGGTGATGAAATTAAGGTTCCATTCACCATTTTTAGTTTTCCTATCATTTTGATATCCTACAATGATTCAATTGTTGATTGGAAACATTTTAGGTACCCGCGTTTGACTATAAGTTTCGATCAAAATTGTCTCACCAGTTACACCAACAAATTCAGAAGATATGGATGTACGATTTATCGCCAAGTTGACTTCGTGGAAACTACATAAAAGGTCTGCGCAAGTAACTTTTTCTTATGTTGCTTGAAGTCTCGTTAATAAAATATCAGGCATCAAACAAAGCCATGGCCGCACTTTTTACGCCGCGCCGTTTGTACCATCAAAATACTTACATATTAGTTGAGCATTGATGCTTCGAATGTTTTTCAACTGCATGGCGAACGAATCGTGACTAAATCGTTCGATGGCTGATGAAACGTGTCGGACGTTTCCAGTCCGGAGAGCGATTCGAGCAACGAACTCGAGTTTGAGCTCGGGTTCCAAAAACATGTTTAGTCTTTCGCAGCAAAACGCGGTGAACCATTCGCGAGAACCAATGTGCCGGAAAAAAATATGGCGTTTTTCGATACCGATACGCTCCAAATGTTGCCATTAGTCAGATAATGACGTTTAAAAAAGTTTGTATTCAGATTTGAATATTGTGAGGCCGCCGATGACTGCATGCAGGGCACATTTAAGGGGCTACATCCACCTACCTGGGTAAAAAAATTGCATTTTCCAAAAATATTTTTGTTCGACGGTATCACCTTTTAGCTATATTCCCTGAAAATTTCATTGAAATATTCCTAAAATTGTATGAGCTACAGCTTCTCACAGTCGGCCATACTTCAAACTTTAAACGCGTTTTTCGCGAAACACTGTTTTCGAAGTCGGTGGACATTATATCTCGAGAACCACTTGATGGATTGTTTCCAAATTTACAGGAGATACTATGACATACATTTAAAGGTCGTTAACGATCTCACTTTTTTCAAGATCGATTTTTATTTTTTAATAGTTACGTGAAAAGAACGACCATTTTCATAGATTTGGTATGCTCGAGTTTTAAATCGTCGCCACGTTAAAAAAAAAAAAAGATTCTAAAAATCGGCGATCGTCAACTACTCGTATTTATTGCTAACTTGAATAACCCGTTTGGTCTTTAGATTTTTGATGGACAGTTGGAGCTGGAAAGTGTCCACCGACGAACGGCGCGAAAAAAATGTATCATCTGCCGTGGCTATGTTTTTGTTGTTTTTCTGTATTTTTTTTAAGGCTCTCAATATATGTACCTTTGTGTTAAAAAGAAGCGTTTTATTTTACCAAGCGTGACCCACAGAAAAATGCGGAAGTCGCTTATTTTTTCGGGCGTCTAGGTAGATGTAGCCCCTTAAGCCAATAGGGAGTCTCGGGAAAGCGCGTGTCTCCGATCAGACTGCAATTTTATCGCCTATTTAGATTGGGAATGATGTTTGTATTTTATTATTGTGCAAATTTTATCTTAGCGATTCCTTTCAAAGTTGTGTATTGAAAGGATTTCATTCGATGAGTTTGTTTGGAATTATTGGTTTATTTTTCTTCTCACCCATCCACTCAGCACGAAATTCCTTAGCTTCGTTATTTATTTCGCAAGATAAACAGATTAACGTTGCATAATGGGAAATTAAAGAGTTTGTAAAAACTTCGAAATTTCCTGAAAAAATATCGTTTCTAGAGCTTTGCACAGTCGTATGACTATTAAAAAATTGATTTTCCGATATAGAGGCTTAATTGGTAACAGACACTTTGAAAAAATTATAATGAAACATCTCCGTGAACGAAAGACCAAAATCCATTTAGTCCGACGAGCCCAAAAACTATTGCGCGTCACCAAAAATCCTATCAAAGGTTGTTTCAAAATATTAAAAGGAAGGTTTGTGCAAACATTCAGCTCGACCGGCGTGGGAGGGGACCTTACCCAACATTCATATATTGAAAAAAAAATTAATCCTCGAAGTTGTTGTATATTGGCAACACTTAATATTAATTAATAGTAATAAGAAATAATCTCGTGACATACACTACCGTCGGAAAGTTTGGAAACACTCGCCCCGGTTCCGAGCCAGACAAGAAGTTTCATCGTTCTTTTAAAAATTACGATACCTTAATTTACCAAGCGGCGTTCCAAAAGGAACATATTTAGCTTCATTTAGTTAATTTTTTTAAAAAATTACGTTTTTTTTCGAACAAATATTCAACTTTTTGCAAAAAACGACCATGTTTATACAATGTAGCCTAACTCTGAAACTACTGGGTCTTCGTGAAACTACTAGGAGGCTAAAAAGTTACATACGATCATTTTGGATTTATCAAAAAAAATTCAGAATAAAAAAAAAATTCGAAGAAAAAAAATTGCAAAATGTTTTCTTAAGTCAACGAAATATTTATTTATCTTAAAAATTCGGATCTCTTACCTCGTCTACACGGCTTTTTAATAGAAAAAGCCGCCGTTCGCTGCGATTACAGTCTTCACAAGACGTAGCATCCGCTCGATCAATTTGTCGATTTGACCCCGCTCCAGACTGGCCCAAGCTTCTTGCAACTTTTTCCACAAATCCCCGGGAGCCGTGGGACAGGTTCTTCTTATTTTTTGAATTTTTTTTTCTTCAAATTTTTGAATTTAGTTTTTATTCTTTTTTTTTTGGTAATTCCAAAATGACTGTATGTAACTTTTTACCCTTTTAGTAGTTTTACGAAAACCCAGTAGTTTCAGAGTTAGGCTTCATTTTATAAATAAGGTCGTTTGTTGCAAAAACTTGAATATTTATGCGTAAAAAATCCTACGAAACTTAAAAAAAAAACGAAATTGAAGCTTGTACTCTCCGCTTTAAGTTTTTCATGAGCAGAACGATTAAAAGGTTTTTTCACGAGTCGTGCGCTAAAATTTCAACCCTCAAAAAAGCCAAAAAACGACCATCTTTCAAAGTGTGTACCGGGTCTAAAAAAATGGTATTTTTTTAAAGCTAAATGAAGCTAAAAATGTCCCTTTTGAAACGCCGCTTGGTAAATTAAGATATCGTCATTTTTAAAAGAGCGATGAAACTTCTTGTGTGCCTCGGAACCGGGGCGAGTGTTTCCAAACTTTTGGACGGTAGTGTACAAATAAGTAGGAAGAATTATCAATTACTCAAAATTTCATTCTGAGTTGTACAAAACATTGGCTGACGCAGTTTTATCATAATAATCATCAATAATGTTTTCAAGTTGGACTTTTTTAAGTTGAAAGTATCACAAAAGTTTTTCTTATTTACGTTATAAAAACATTCAAATGCATAACTTCGGCCTTTAATTATATTTTTTATGGAAAATTGGCATCTACAGAATAAATATATACCTCGTATTCATTTGTTTGAGGTACATTAAAAAAAAATCATAAACCGTCATTCGACCCAACTGGACCGCTTCAACCTCCTTAAAACACACAAACTTGTCTCTTAATTTGTTTTTTTTTTCGCCGAGCTTGCGATTCCAGTGCTCGGACTGTTCTGGACCTATACCGTTAAACGTTTCCGAAAAGAATAGTCAGTGCGAAAAGGCGATTGCGCCAAGTGCAATTCGAAACGTATCGTTCGGGGATTAAAGTGATTTCATTATTTTCGTGGATGTGTGTGTGTGTGGGTCAACGCATTTTCACGACGAGCTCCAAAAATAAATCCGGCATCCCGCGAACGAACGCGAACAGTGAATCACACTCGTGACCCATATCACAAGCATTCTTCACGCTTGCAAATTCTCTCCAAAAATAAACCAAAGGAAAGTGAGGACAATCGAGTTTTCCGGAGAAAAAATGGGTATTGAAAAAAAAAAAAATCAAACCGTACAGCAAGTTGAATAGACAAGCGGTCAAGTGCCCATCGAAGCACGTCATTTTAATATTAAATAGGAACTTCATTGCTTTCGAAAAGTTTGCGAACCGACCGTTTGTTTATTAAAAACCAAAATTTCGCCAAAACAAATAATTATTAGTATTTAACAGAACAGGGTCGGAAAGTTGCGAATAGTCGAATTAATTTATTGTCAAACCGGAAGGCCTTTTTCTCGTTCTTTCCCCCAAAGAGAATTATTTTACAATTGCAACTATAATTCGATTTAAATCTACTCGTCAAATGCTATCTTCATGAATAATCTTTTGTTTTTAAGCCCGAGTTTCGCACAAAAAGCGACGCTGGGCGTCCAGTTACAGACGGACTTACGACCCTCGCGGATTACAGATCACTATATAATTCCCCTTCGCTGCTAAAATATCCAAAACAATTTCACAAATAAAAAAACCGACGACAATCGCACAAGAGAAAAATAACCTGCCAATTGCGGCAGACCGTACGTATTTTTTTTTAAGTACAAATTGGTGGTATGTCCTCGGAAATAGAATTAAATGGTGGGTTCGCCGGGTAGATGGCACATATAACTTGTTGTTTAATGGCGTTGTTGTGCTGGCGTCGCGGGATATGCAGCGCGAAGCAGCTTGCAAACGCGAAAATCCCGTGAACAGCGCGTGTCTCGCCATATATGCGACAAGGACGCAATTCCATATGCGGGATACGGACCTTCTTACAATGGACCTCGCCGGCCCCCTTCCCTCCCTGCCCTCCTCTCATACTCCTCGTGTCTAGGTAAATTTAAAATCGACCAGCTCCCTCCAAAACTGAATGGTCGTTTCGCCACAAAAAAAAACGATTTAAAAATCAATACGAAAAAGCATTGTTTTCTTTTTGACATTTTCAACCAAGTTCTTTTTTTAATTTTATTATGCCCTTTTTTATTTTTGATTGGTTTTACAATTCACGCTCGTTCGTAAAACAATAATAATAATTCGCAAAAGCGGTAACGTTGCTTACGGATACGCGTTTTATCGATATAATAATAATAATCGTCGAGGCGACAATAACGACGAGAATTTTCATGATTGAATAATCCGAAAAATTTCGAATAAAAATTAAACTAATAATAACACTTAGTAATAATAATCGGTAATAATTAATGGCCATAAGATTGTGAGAGAACGCTACGGCGATCGGCGATACGATAACGACGCTCTGTATGGATTATGTTTTATGAAATACGGCAATGTACGCGTGAGTCATGCAGGCAGACTATTTATGAAGTTTGCAAACATGGGCGATAATAAATTAATGTGTCCCATATATCGTGCGCAATTTGGACGTTGAAGAAGGAAAGGAAAAAAAAGGAAAACATAAAAATTCCCACTCAATTGTCATTTACTTTTTGTTCACTTGAATATACGATTGGAAAAAAAGTACCTGCGTAAAAGAAACGAAAAAAAAAGAGTGAACAATTCGCACAGACGCCGCAAGATATCTCAGCTCTCAGATTTATTCGTAAAATGGATAATACTACTTTATTCTACATTTTTTCGTTTACTAAAAATAGTCCCAAGTTTTGGGGGTTCTATTTCTTGTTTTTTTTTCTAGGGAATCTGTATTCGCTCGCTACATTTGTCATTTTTTTAAAATAATCATGATCGTTGTTTTTCTTTCTTTTCTCTTTCACATTCGAGTATAATCCCATCAACGTAAACCCGTTCGTTATTTTAATTCTCCTCTAACGAACTCGCGAGTTAGTTTTGAAAAATCGGAACACGCCATGTTCCGTGATATTATTTTTTTAGTTTGGACGCGAGCCGCCAAAGTAATATTTTCAAGTGTTTCGCCCCGTGGTATATAAAAAAAAAGTCTCAACATTGGAATGGCGTTTGCCCAGGCTAATGATGTACCCATACATGTATATATGCACCTGATATTTTTACGCATGTATGTGTATATCTCAGTTCTTTTTCGTCGCGAAAGCAGCAAGTCCCTTCTATAACATACACTCGTACCTCGACGTTTTTCTTCTTTTTTCTCCGCAGTCGAATGATTTTTTTTCTGTCTGAAAAAAAAACAGAGACGCTCTGTCCTCATCGTACATCGGTTTTCCGCGTCCCCTCTTATGCACCTATAACCTTCTTTATTGCGAAGAAACAGAAAAAAAAAAACAATTCAGCAAAACTCGTCACGTACCATTAAAACAATCTATGCACAGTGAAACGTTCGACACGTGACGAGAATTATACGTCGTAACGCGTAAATAAATTGCCTTCAATAAATACAACCAATAGACTATATATATATATATATTTTTCTGTATAAATAAATAATACGCGAGAGCGATCGTCGTTCTTCTCTTTGTTTGTCATTCTTTCTTAAAAAGCTATCTCCTCAGCGAAACGAAATGCGAGCCGGGCCGGGGTTCGGTTGTGTGTCTTCTGAAGAAAATCATACGGGCTTGAAGGGAAGAACATGGTCTACGTTTTTCGCCCCTTCTGGGCGAATTGATTGTGGATAATTGGCCCGGCCATTCGGTCGCTGTAATATGATAATCATTCGACCATGCATTGCTTTCCTCGAGTAAATAAATCCATTCGAAACCTCGCTATTGGGTAATCGTATAGGTGAAACAAATTAGTGGTGTTGTAGTTTGCATCTTTGGAATGTACTGAAATATTTGATTTATTTGTTCTTAACTTTTTCGTAAACTTTTTGTTTCAAATTTCGCTTGTAGGTCTCTAATGAGGATCCTAAAAATGCTTCGAGTGCTTTTTATAGCCTAAATCTAGCGATAAATGAATTTGAGCTCTCGAAAAACTTTATTCGAGTGCATTCCAACGATGCAAATTACACTATCATAAATCTTGGTAATCGAATAACAAACGAAACTTCTGTTTTATTTTTATTCTTTTTTCTTCGTATCTTCGTTTCAAGCCATTTCAGCTTAATGCATGTCAAAATTAACGATGTCCACTACGACCGTCCGATATTTCGGATCGTCGTTACTCTCGTACTATAACTCAACGCAGTAAATCTTTCGAGAAAGAACAAGGAAAACGAATGAATGATCGTAAACATCGTAACAGTCGATCTACATAAACGAAGAAAAAAAATGTCGATTAAGCACCAGCCCGGCGGGTCAACTCTGTGAATACCGGGCATTTATTTTTCCTTCTTTCTCGAACCAACATCGACGTTCGTTGGAATCTCGTCGTTGAGAAATTTCTCCGTTAACGATCCAGATCCGAGATCTAACCGATTTATAAAATACGCTCGAAAATCGTCTTGAGGACGAATCGAATGCACAGCCCCATCCAAAAAGTAGTACACTTCCCAGTACGGCACAGAATTAGCAGCATTGAGATCCCGCGATACGTTGCAATTGTTCAGCGAAGGAAAGTTCATCGAGGTGTTTTTTTTCGCAACTCAATTTTTTATTTTCACATCGAACGTTTCGTTTGACTGAAATAGCGCTATTTCTCAAGCCTACGGTACCTATATTGTAAAAGGCAGGCATGGCTCTTGAACGAAAAACATTTGCGATGATCCGTGCTACCAAATTTTCATCAATAAAAATATTGGCGCAATTACTGGGACGTAGTGGTGAAATTGGAATCGTTAGAATGCAACTACTGTTCAAAAATGTCTTTATTTTCGTTGGAACTCGAAATTTTCTTTTGTAGATAAAGTATGTAGAGCTGTGATAACGATGATAAACATTGTTCGATTGAACTGCCGAAAAAAATGGGAAAAAAAGACTTTTCGTTGCATTCCAATGGTGCAAAGTTCAACATCGTATAGTGACCCTGTCAAGAAACCAAAAACAACGCTTACCTCGTTCACGCTTGCAATAAACTAGACAATTTCATTTCAAGCTTCTACAATCGTTATTTATCTCTCATCGTCAAATGTCGTTAATTTTTTTTAACCCGATGATGAGCCAATTATTGATTACTCGTTAAAAAGAAATCGTAAAATCAGAATCTCAATTGTGTATACTACTTTTTGAACACGTGATTGTACGACCACGATGCATCCTCGAAAGTGTCAAATCATGCGATATTTCCAACAGAAAGTGCCGGGCGATTTCACGTCCGCACGTATCGGCGCGTCCCTTGAAATTCCTCCGATCCGGGCTCCCCGGGTTTTTTTTTAAATCCGCCCGATCGTGATTATCCAACATGGATAATTCGCTTGTAGAATAGATCTCTCAGCGCAATAGCTCGTTCGCTGTCGTTCATATACTGTCCGATGCAACGGACATGGGTCTTTTGTATACCGGTGCCGGTATTCTCGAGAATCCGTTTCCCCTCTCGGACGGTGGTTTAGGGTCTTTGCGAGGGCTGGTCACTAATTGTACGTCACCAGATGTCAATGCGACGGTACCATTGCCGTCGATCCAAGCCCTCGTGAACTCGAGATTCGGATCTGTGTTACCGTCGATCGTATCGTCGTTCTCAGTCTCGCCCTGGCCCTGATAATCCCTTATCAAAACTTGAAGTTTCTCCACAACTTCCTTGTCGTCCCTCAGATGAGACATTTTCGCGAGTATCTGCTCGAGCAAAGGATTGGCAATTTTGCTTGGTGAAGTTTGCAATGACGCGCTCGTCGACGATTTCATTCTTCTGCCGTTTCTGTCGTACTGGGGTGAGCCCGTGATACCGGAAGTGACGCCGTTCGCGCTCGCGCTGCCGCTCAAACGAGGCAAGCTCTGTCTGGCTGGATTTTTTCGCGAGAAATTTGTAGGTGACGCTGATTTGAGGGTCGTCGTCGTTTTGACGTTATTGATCGGTTTCACGAACGTGTCAGCTGTCAATGACGGTCTCTGTTTTGCTTGTCTTCCGTTCCACGTGTTGCTCGCACCATTGTGACCACTGTGAAGGTTGTTGTTGACGCCGACGCTCGAGCCAGTTTTCGTGTCGTTCCGCGAAACGTCGCACGGGTTTTGCGCACTTCGGGACGGCGTTGCGCAGGCACGTCCGGGGCTCGAGGTCGGCGGGGCCGGAGGCTTCCTCAGGCTGGTCCTACCGGAAGTCGAACGCTTTAGCGGACTACCCTCCGGACTCGAATTACCCTCGCGGGGTGTTCTACTGCCCGACGAGCAACGCGACAAATTACTGTTCTCGCGAGCCATCGAATTACCCCGCGATGGACGATCGCAGCCTTGGGCATTGCCGCCGCAACAACTTCCGACACTTGCTGAACGCGATGCCGAACTTCCGCTACGCGCAACCACGCTGCTCGGGCCCACCGGACTCAACGATTTCGAGGGACTCGAAATCCCTGCACTGCTTCCTCCCCTTGTCGTTGTCGTCGTCCTCGTCTTTCTCAAACCCGTCTCTATGCTATCCGTCTCGACGCAACAACGTGCCTCCTCCGCCAATTCACTTTTCGGCTTTTCCGAGTCTTCTGCAACAACACGAACAAGCGACGTTTTTCAATGTTTGTTCTTATTGTACCTTATCATCTCTTCTTCGACGAGAATGAAGCGCTCTATTGTTAAGGGGTTAAGCCACTCTAGAGGCCGAAAAAATAGACTTTTTGGGGATTTTTTTTTTCAGAAAAACTACAAAATAAATCGTGATTACAAAAAAGGGCGTTTATCATACATATCAGTGACTGTATACAATCATTTTTTTGAAGCGATTAATTTCAAACTGCTGGCTGTGCAGCGTTTATCTCAAAACTGCATTTCTTAAGTTGGCCGGAAACATAACTCAGACAGTTTTCGACCGATTCACGTGAAATGTTGAACATATTTTGAAAAATACATTGTCTATGGAAGTACGTAGGATTTTTTTTTATATTGCATAATTCATTTGTTATTAACAATTATCTGACGATTTTTTAGGCAAATTTTCCACTTTCCAAAAAAATCGTCAGATAATTGTTAATAACAAATGAACTATGCAATATAAAAAAAATCCTACGTAATTTTTTAATTAATTTTGAAATTAATCGCTTCAAAAAAATTATTGTATACAGTCACTGATATGTATGATAAACACCCTTTTTGTAATCTCTATTTATTTTGTAGTTTTTCTGAAAAAAAAAACCAAAAAGCCTATTTTTCGGCCTTTAGAGGGGCCTAATGCCTCAAGGAATAACACCACTCTAGGATTTTGGAAAAATGGTTTTTTTTTGCCTAAAGAATACTTTGGGTTCATAAAAACAATATGGAATTGGTCCTGTAGCGAGTTTTTTTTAAAGGTTCAATTATCGATTTTGCCGCAGTGCCTCGGAATTCTTTCAGGCACCTCGTACAACTTTAAGGGACAACACCACTCTAGGATTTTGGAAAAATCGTTTTTTTTTGCTTAAAAAGTACTTTGGGGTCATAAAAACAATGTCCAATTGGTCCTGTAGCGAAAGATTTTTTTTAAAGGTTCAATTATCGGTTTTGTAGCAGCGCCTCGTACAACTTTAAATGCGTTTTTCTCGAAACCACTTTTTTCAAACTGGGAGAACGGATTACTCGAACACCGGAGCATGGATCGATTTAAAATGTTGATAATAGCTTCACAATTACATTCCCTATGGGTGTACGTAGCCACTTTTTAAATTAAATGTAAACAATTTTTTTAAAAACATTTCACTGCTTATTTTTGGGCAAAAAATCAATTTATTTCTTGCAAAGTGCGCCATATTTTTCAAAATTGGATTAAACAAATCCTTACTTAGTCCCATAGCTAATAATGTATAGATTATATTTTTGTTTGGTTTTTGTTCCAGGTCTTATGCTTTACGAGAAACCCGTCCTCCCGTGAAGCTGTTTGTTAAATATACGTTTTTCAAGATGGGCTCTGTCGCCGACATTTTGTATGAAAATTATAATAACATTTTTTTATACTTCAATATGTGTTAAATAAACACTCTCAAAATAAATTGTATTTCTTTTTTCATACTTCCAAAATAAATGGTCAAAGTTAGGCCTTAGTTTCTGCCGCTAAAGTGGTGTTATTTTTTAAGGAGTTACGTGGGTTCGAAAGTTTACCACCACGAGGACAGTTTTTTAGGGGTCTCCGGAAAATGAATTTCCCAAATTTCTGGATAACATTTTTTTTTTAATATTGTTGAACTGTTGCTCTTTTGTGTGCTTAACATTTTGAATAAAATAATTTATGTGTTATATTTTTTTTAATAGAGAAAATATACTTCTTTTTGCTTCGAAACCCACGTAACCCCTTAAGTAAATTCGTGTTCTTATGAGTTCATTATTTTATACTCGCATAATCGTGAACAACGAACTTGGAAAACATGACGGCTGCCAAGAACATTTTCGATAAGCGGAACACGAATGAGTCGCCAATTAAACTGCGCAAGTTCAACGTTAAAAAAAAACGACAAAGTTGGAAGAGCTTATTTTGAATACAATTATGACGGAAAGAGTTATGCTGCTCGTCATATTTATTCTGATATTTGTCATTTTTTATAAATGTCCTCGATGGGTCTAGCTTCCATGAACATCGAAACAACGATGTGAAATGCTGCTTTATGGAGAACGAATATATTTGAATCACTCCAAATCTCAAAGTCACTTGCATCGGATACCAGGGTATTTATAGTCTGAAAAATCGATCCGTTGACGTCTATCCGTAGAATTGATTATTAATTGGCTGTACCAAATATCATTGTTGATGATCGACCTATTGAAAATTCGTCAATAATATACTCCATTTTCCATTGATATATCGATAATTGATATTCCTTTTTTTTCAACAATAATAACACACTCTTTCGTGAGGCTGAGGAACCGAAGCGTCGCAGGGTAAGACAGTCCACGGAATTTGGACACATTTCGCAAGCTCCTTTTTTGCTTTTACAGGTGTGTCATTCGCAAATCCCTTTCGTCGAGCGATTCTCAATTCTATTTAAGAAATCCGTACGACACACACGCTTACGATATATTATGGCTCGTTGAAAAGATAAATAAAAAGGAATTAAAATAATGCCGGGGATCGAGCTATTGTGGGTAAAAAAGCATGTGGCGCGTTTGTATTGCGCGATGATGATGGTCAATCGATTCCACTTTTAAATGCGACACAGAGGCTGACATTCAAGGCCGCGATAGCGCGTGTGTGTCGTTCATCTCTCGTCCCACGCCTTTTTCAGCCTCGGACACACACTTTAAACAGCTCGGACACTCGCGCGAGTACCACCAAATTCGTCTTTGGGATGCGCGACAGGAGAGCCAGGAGATCGTAACGTGTACGAGTTTCTTGACGGTAGTTAGCATAATGCGTGGGTCTTTTTTTTTACCGATCCGCGATTCTTTCAACGAGGATAAGCGTCCCGAGAATCATTTATTTCGGCCACTGTCTCTCCTCCCTCCCTCCGAATTCCCCTGTAACGTTCTCCAACTCACGAAACGTGCGTTCAAATATTTTTCCTTCTCTCGCCTATCGGAATCAATAAGCGGGGAGGACTAAAGTAACTCCTATCACGTATTATCATTTACAGGACAAATTTCTCTGAATACCATAGAATACCGTCCAATTTTTACTAATTATTTTTAGTTATTTCTAACTAATTGTAATCGAGTATCCAATCCTAATTTAACTTATTAATATATAATTGTTACTTTTTATTAAATGAAAAATGTAAAATATTTATATCTTACCATGAAGTATTATTCACTTTAGCAAATTATTTAAAATCTTAATATTATATATCTCAATATTATACAATAAATTATCTACGATTCTTACGTCGTCAAAAAAATGTTTACATCCGCCCGGAAACGCAGGCGAGTAGCACCAAAAGCAGAGGGAATCTTCGAAGGGAATTCGTCGTTAATCAAGATGTAAAACCTCGCGTATTCGGAATGCATTAAATTGGGGCTGGGTTGAATTTTAATATTTCGAAATTCAAGATGGGGCCGGGTTGAAACTCTGAAAATCTGAACACCGTCAAAATAATTCGGCTATAGGAGTTCTAAAAGTTTCAAAATGTTCAATAAGTCGACGAATTATTTCAAGAATTTTTTTTATTAAGATATGATTTTGCGTTAATTTTGAAATTTGTCTAGACAATGTTATACGTTCCACATAATTTACAGTCAACTGTGTAGACTTTCGCTGGCATGATCCTGACATAGGGGCCTAATTGAAATTCCGAACTTTGAGTTCGCCGACGGTATAAAATTCCTAATTTCAATGTTCCGAAATTACAAGGTTCGTCAAGATCATGCCAGCGAAAGTTTACACAGTTGACTGTAAATGATGTAGAACGTATAACATTGTCTAAACAAATTTCATAATTGATGAAAAATCACTTCTTAATAAAAAAAAAATCTTGAAATAATTCGACGGATTATTGGAAATTTCCATAGCCGAATTATTTTGACGGTGTTCACATTTTCGGAGTTTTGATCTGTCGGGGTAGTATTCTTTCGGAGTTTTGAGCGTTGTGATCATTCAAAGTTCGGAACTCCAACCCGGCCCCATAAAATTCTCTTTCATTAATTTTATTCCTTTATTTAGGTTGCAAATCCTTTTATGGGGATGTTTGAAAATAATTGACTTATTCTAAATTTTTAAAGATTCTTTAAAGTTTTTCAAACTTTAATTTTTCAACATTTAGTTAATTTTTTAAAAGATTTTTGCATTCTAAAGATACAAGTTTCAACATCATCGTTTATCACGAGAATTTCTATTTCTAAACACAGTGTGGAGTACTTTCTCTGCTTCTTCCCCTTCTCCCTCTCACTTGCGGGAGAATGCATTCTACTTTTTCCTAGGGTAGCGGGTGGTTGAAAAAAAAAAAAATATGTAATAGCGAAGCGGAGGAGAAGGTGCTTCGTGGAATCTGGGGTTGGATGAGATAATGATGATGATAAAAGAAGAACGACTCACTGTGAGAATCGAGGTGAGCGCTGGATGCATCTTGGTGTTGCTGGTTGGTAATTGTGGTCGTAATTGTTGGTTGCACTGCGCCCAAGCTTCGGTAACCCTCGTCCGATACCTCGCTGCCGTTGTCCGAGTGCTCGCCTTCGGTATGAGACGACTTGGCGTAATGCTGGGAGCTTTCCTTGGCGAACACGTCCTCGCCGTTGGTGGCTTGTCTCTGGGATTGCTGTCGTTGCTCATCTTTGATGGCAGTCGGACTCGTTGGTGTCCGGTTCGAATTCGAGATTGCTTCGGCGGGACTACCGCCGCACTTGTAATCGTAAATCGTCGGCTCGTACTTCGGCGCGTCCTCTCGTTCCGCGTTTCTCCGAGCCACGCCACCCTCGACAATGTAACGCTTCGTAAATTCCTCCGAGAGTGGCACCTTTTCGCGTATCTCGCGATGAAGATCCATCTTTGGATCCTTCGGAAACATAAGTATTACAATGGATCTTAGTCTTCATCGGTGCTCGAGCTTCTCGATTTTTCGCTATCTTTCGTATTCGAATTGTTTGAGAAGGGTTGAGCGTTTCACCGATAATCGTCGAAAAACATTGATTTTATTCGATCTACAGACGTCCAGTGAAAGTTCAACTTCGTTTCCATATCCTTCGCTCTATTATTTTCGAGAAGAATTGTTAAAATCTGTGCAACAAAGCACAGTTGGTCGTGAACAATGGAGTATTTCGTAGCTGAGGATTCTTCTTGCAAACTGCTGTCAGGGGCGTTGAGGGGGGAAATACCTTTAGACGAGGAAGAAATTGCTGATTTTCGGCATTTTTTTTATAGGAAAGATTTCGTCGCCATTTTTGGCCTTAGGGTATGTAGTAGGCAAAAGTAGTTTATTACTAATTTCATCAACACTCATACGCCGAATATGAACCAAGAAAAAGTGAGAAATATTGAAAATCGATTAAATGGTACGCGTGGAAACAAAAAGATTGAATTTTCCGGAAATAAATCGATACATTTGAAAATTAAAAAATACGTTTTTTTGTAATCTCCAAAAACATTTAGGGTCATGTATTAGACAATAAGGTTATAAAGATTTATACCAAATTTCATCAGAATCGGTTGTTTGGTTTTTTAGCTATACGTCGCGCCAATTTGGAAAATGCAGTTTAGAAGATCGTGCCATACCTCCGCCATGTTTTAAGATTAATTTTAAAAACATCATGTAACATCCAAAAGTAGTAATGAAACATACCCTAAGGCTCAAAAATGGTAAAGATATCTTCCCTTAAAAAAAATCACGAAAATCAGCAAATTTTTCCCTCGCATAAAGATCTCCCCCCTTAAGGTCGTGCCCGCGCGAATGCTTCTTTTTCAGCATTTACTCAAATGTGGTGGAACTGTAATGTTTAACCGTTTGTGAAATATCACGGAGCCTTTGACCGTTTCTAACTCGCGATATTTAATACAGAACTTATCGACTTTTCAGGTATCGCCTGGAGCAACTGTATCAAATCCTGACGTTAGCCCCGTTTTTTTACATCACGAGCGAACAAGCAGATAGAATTTCATTTAAAAAATCCCGTCGGGTGAGGACTGTTATTCGGATGAAGTAAAAAAAAAACAGATTATTAGACGTTACGTTCGCGAAATAAAATTGCGAAAAGTATTGCATGTTAACTAAAGTTAGCTATGTTAGTGGGATTGTCACTCAGAAGAATACTTTGTAGTATACGAGTGGATTCGCACTCAAATGTCCCCACATTTTACCATTTGTTAGGAAAACATTTTCACACTATTGTAGTAGCCCGACAACTACGTCATTTCCCGTGCAATTCACGATTGCTCATACGAAACTATCGATATTGATTTTTTTTTCTTGACGACGATGCAGCGAAACACGTGGGAATTTGGAATATGAACGTTTATTGCAGGGTTATTGAAGGTCTCAAAAACAAAAATCACGGTCACGACAAGTCCGGAAGAAGACACGAATGAGTGTGATTTATAATCGTACCCCACGGGGAATTTGCAAAGAAAGATGTTGAATACTAATCATGCAAATTAAAGTAGATTTATTGAGAAATGACCCACAGCGCACCTATATCCATATAAACGTATGTGTGTATTTGTGGATGTACCTGATAATCGTCCAAATGTCTGCTGTGATACATCTGCGATCTTCCATCATATCTAACCTGACGAATCTCCTCGTTAAGCGCCTCTCTCGTTGGGTCCAATTTGCCGGACTTTGACGCGCTCGAGGCGAGGCTGTCCATTTTTGGCGTCGGTGATCTCGATCTCTGGGTATTACCGAGATCACTGAGTTGTCTCGGAACCGGACTAGATGGGAATTTGGTCTGAGCCGTGGGGCTCGGCGAACGATTGTCCGTTTTTTTCAGCTCTTGCCCGAGTTGGTGGTGAATTTGATGGGGCGTCGGTGAACGCGATCTATTGCCCATTGCCGAAGCACTCCTGGGAGTTTGCAGTTGATGCGATGGCGATTGTTGCTGTGGCTGAGCTGGTTGCTGAGCCGTTCCGGCACAAGAACCTACACTCGATGCTGAACTTCGTCGAGTTCTTGGAGGTGATCTTTTACGAAGAATTTTGAGATGAGCGCTTGGGTGCATACATGAGATTTGATGGAGGAAGAAAACTGAAGAAGCAAAGTTCAACACTGCGGTACACTTTTTCAACCGTGTGGGACTTTTTTCGAAAGTATGTTTGAATCTATTTGGGAAAATAATTGGTTTCTAATGGATTGTCCTTTTTTTGATCGAAGCAAGCGGTTAGTGCTCGTGGAGAATTCACATTTCCACCATATGCGATCGTAATACACTGATCCACGTACGAAATACGATGTGTAGAAAGTGTAAAGTATTTCACTATTTCCGCAATGTCATGATGTTGTTCATGTCTTTTCCCATCGAAAGAGCTTGCATTTTATACGATGTTTTAATGGGTTAAAAAATTGCATACATTTGTATTCTTTACGGCAAATTGATTTAACATGATGGAGTTTGCATCCTTGAAATGTACGAAAATAAATTTACCAATTGTCCATTTTTTCGTGGATTCAGGCTACAAATATCACCTTAACGTTTTTCAAAATCCTTGTTAAAAATTTCTAACATAAATCAGCAATATAATTTGGATAATGATAAAGAATACGAAATAAAAAAGTACATTCGTTGCAATTATAACGATGCACACTTCATCACCATAGTTGAATGTGTATCGTACACCTCACTTCGCACCCCTATTTTTTTGTTGTTTTTCGAAATATTCACCTAAATTCGTTACCAATTTCCCTTGTGTATTTATTCAGTTAAAATTCCATTAACTGCAGTTGTATCATAGAAGAATTATCGTCGGTAATTGAGATTTGGTCGCTCTACGATATGGAACAAAAAAGTGGACGTACCTCTCGTAATGCACCTGCGCACTTCCAAGATCGAAGGAGCCCCCTGCCTTCTGTATGAGTTTTGCCGAGATCATAGATCGATGAGCTTGGAATAAGAAATAAAGGGAATTGAGCGTCCTTCCGAATTTTCGGAACCGATTAATATTTTTTTTCTAGAATTATAGAAAAAAGATATTTCGTTTGAACGTATAGGTGTCATCACCGTGTTACTTACATGTGCGACAACGACACGGATCGTGTTTGTCGAGATAATGACTGAGAGTGTCCCAACCACCGCCCACGCGCACCATTACGTGACTTCTCAAGATTCTCACGAATATGAGGACCTTGGTGTCCCCGATCCTGTATTTGCCCTCGGAAACACGTATCATCGGGAATTGGGTCGGGCAGGTGCACCTCTCCACCAAGTCGCGAACCTGATTGCAAACAAAATAAACAAACGATCAATTGCATGTATTTATTGATTTACGCGTCTGTCCTGGAAAATAGTAACTTAATGAAATTAAAAAAAAAATCTAATGTTCCATCGTAGGCCCTCGCGGACTTTTACAATCCCATCCCTTTCCCTTTCATCCTGTTCGTTTCACTGTACTATTTCCAGTTCCCTAGAGCCCCTCGAGTGTTGCCCACAGCCGCTCAGCCCACAGGAATCCATCACTGTAGAGCATTTACACGAAGGCACAAGGAATCTATAGAAAACCTGCGTCCATATACAAGTGGCTATGTTTTACCGAGTTTTATTTGTGTTACTAACGGAAACTAAGTAAAACTGCTTCCCACTCAACAGGACATCAATCAAGTGGCCGCCTCGGACTTTGTTGAAACTCATATGTGTAATAAAGCATTGAAAACTATTAGACACGTATCTTTTTTATCTGCGGAAAACTGTTTTTAAGGGGGAAAACGACCCCTCAAAGAGAGGCGTGTCACCCCTTAATTTAATTAAAAAAAAATACTCTATTGTGGATTTTTCATCGCTTCACATTAGAAGTATTTTGGTTTTCATTTTACCAGATCGGTGGGCTGCTTGTGACTGAAACTGCTGAACCACCCCTCGGCACCCCTTCCTTGGAGGGGTGCTTTCCCCCCGTGAAGCCGTTTTTCTCCGGATAAAAAAAAACGTGTCTAATAGTTTTCAATGCTTTGTCACATATATGAGTTTCAACAAAATCGACGGCGGGCCCTTAAGTGGTGTTTGTTGTCACGTGTTGGCGGCGCGGTGGTCACCTGTCCAATTACCGGCGCCGGCCAACGCTAATTCATATGGAAGATCGCCATAGTCCTACACGGCGTATGAAGGCAATGCGTTTCCTTCAATTTTTTGTTATATTGGTGCTTCTTCCGAAATGACTTTGCAGGACACCAAAATTTATGAACAAAAATATTTCATTCTTTCATTTCACAATTGCAATTGACTTCAGTTCTAATCGATAGAATTCCCTATGGATTACACTGCTTTCCAGTTATGAGAGTTATCACGATCGAAAGAAATAGTAGGGCCAGAGGAACGATGCCAACTTTTCCTATCAAGTTTTTATTGGATTATTAACATCTTCTCCTCCTTTTTCTTTTAATATTGATCTCGCTCTTTTTGTTTCAAAATCTCTCCTCCTACAGGATCCTCTTTAACCCTCCACCGTGACTCGGGGTCAAAATGATCCCAAGCGCTACTTTAAGCCAAAGTTACTATAAGTTGTTGGCGGCCAAGGCGACTTAAAAGTTAGCCGTTAGAAGGCGGCCAAGGCCTACCTTCTAACGGTGCTTTATGGTAACCTTTTGTAAGTATAGACTAGGGTCAGACATGCAGATATTTTTTTCTTTAAGCTACAATATCTCAAGAGTATCACTCTAAAATTTTAAGAAAAAAAATTGACAATTTCCAGCGTTATGATTTTTTTGTGTACAAAGGGTTTTTTCTACGCATTGACCCTTGCTGATTCCTATCCCTCAGTTTTAAGTCCGATAGAAAAATAATACCGAGAATGCAACATTCTAGAATGTTCAATCCAATGTCCTAAATTTTAATGAGTCATTCGGAACGATGCGGTCAACGCGGCAATCGTTTGAAACATGGCTGGGGTCATTGCGACCCCCTATGACCAGCGTGCTATAGCCGGAACGTGTGACCGCGAAGGGTTAATCTTTTGTATCTCCGTTTTCGAGCTTCTGTTTTTCTACGGAGCATTTCTTCCTTTGATAGTGGCATGACAATCTGAGTCGATTGATATAAGTAAGAATGGGTTATTAATTTTCAAGGCTTTTAATTTTTTTTATATATTTCAAAGGCGGGCTCACCTGATTGGCCCACCTTTAAAAATTAATAATAATTCAGGGGCTGATCTGAGACCCATACATACTTATATCAATCGACTTAGAATTTCACCCTCAACACCCCATTTCAGGGACTACCATCAGTTCTGGGACACCCTGTATATATACATATATATATGCACACAGTTGAAGTGCATTTGAATTTTATGTGATTCCGAACAATATAAATCACGACTATCTCTATCGAACATTCCGATAGGTCGACGAACTTGGAAACAAATAGGATGCGTTTTCGTACTAATCTACTTGCGGAAATCTTTCTGCACGGATTACACGTACAAGATAGTACAATCCACGCTATATCGGTGTTGTTCGATCCACGAAAATATTCACTAATGCATTCGCAAAAATAAGCAAGAAGTTCACAGGGGTATCCGGGGGCGTAGACCGTCTAGAAAAAATTAATTTCGTCTGTCCTGGAATATTACGGTGCACAATATGATTTCAATTCGATTTCCTCGTCGCTGAATGCAAGGCATCATCGCCTCCTGTCCCAAGGAGCAACGTAAACTGGAGATTTCTCGTTTCGCGCAAAATCGAAAATTTCCCGTCAATTTCCCTCTCATCCGTGTCCACGCGAGTCTCGATAAAGCGAAAGTTGAGTACAGATAGGGAGAGTGTTGGATCTCAATTGCTGCACGATACATAGATTTAATGGAACGCCAGGGAATCTCGAGGAATCGCGAGTTGTACGATACCAATGGAGGAAATTGTAGATGAAGCGTGAATAACGGGAAAGAAGTTGGGCCAAAGATGGTAAATGGAGTATCGGTGTGTAACCGGGTATATACTGTTCACATAAGCTAGCCGGGATATACCTGTATATCGAGTTACGATATATTTATACTATAGATCGGAAAGAGTTGTTCGAGGCGCGGTGAATCGGTTGGCACGAATTGTATGGCGCATTGCAGGTGAGCAGACAGGATGAACGCTTATGATGCCATAATGCAAGGCCGCGAGAGGGCTCCCTTACGTAAGCCGCAACCTAGCGAGATCACGAGGAATGAACACGGGATATTGTCCGTGTGCACGTCCGTTTTTACAGAGCGCACTGCGTATATAACCTGCTCGAGTGGCTCTCCCCTTCTTTTACACTCTCTCTCTCTCTCTCTTTTGTTTGTCGATGGGACAATAATAATGTGACACTGTAAATGTTACATGTTACAACAAAGAAAATAAGAAAATCTTACAGAATACAGAAATAATCCGAATTAAGTAAGAATAACGGAATATGCACAAAACAATAAACATACACGAAAAATGGATTCATAAATTAATAAATAAACTCATTGCAATAAATATAAGTTGCGTATTTTTTATTATTACAGATGTTGAGACAAGTATACGTTATCGCTCATATACTTACTGTAATAAGTTTATTTATACCCAATTATATATTTTTATTATTTATTGTTTTCCTTATTGTTACTAACTTTGCCGCATTCAATCATACACTTGTTTAAATATATATACATATTGTTCATATTCGCTATTTCGTATTATTTCTTTACTGTAGTTAGTTTTTTTGCCATTGTTTTTATTTATTATTCATATTCATATTAGTCTGCCTCATGGCTGCATCCAAGTTGTTATTGAGGCAGTATTGTTGTCTAAAAATTTGAAGAAAATAATCGTTTTTCTTTTATTTTATTATCCTATAGACCTTTCTGAACACGCGTGTGAAAACCGTTTGATGATACTCATACCATTAGCCGAGTTATAGAAATTACAGTTGCATTTTTCAATTTTTAAAGGCGGGCCAATTAGGTGCGCCCGATGAGCCGGCGTATCGCTCACCGACGTACGCTGCCTCATCGGGCGCACCTGATTGGCCCGCCTTTAAAAATTAATAATAATTCAGGGTTTGATTTGAGATCCACACAGGCTAATACCAATCGATTCATAATTTCATCCCCAACCCCCATTTCAGGAAACGCATTCAGTTCTAGGACACCCTGTAGAGCGGGTTTTACGTAAACAAACGTCGAAAAAAGTCCGATCTGGTATATATAATATTTGCTGACGACTTTCAGCGTGACAGATTGTAGAGATGTCCTTAGGTAGAGACCTAGTATGAAAATCTTGTGATAAGAATACAAAACCTCAGGAGTTTTTCCTATTACACCGATTATTTTCGGGAAATATGAAAACTATGAAAAGCTAGTATAAAAATCTTGTTTCAGGCTTTTTGTGATAAGAATACAAAGCCTCGGGAGTTTTTCCTATTATACCGAATATTTACCGAAAATGTTCGGAGTCTGAAGGAGCAGAGTCTCGAGGAGAAATGAGAACCCGAATAAAAAAAAAAGATCGTATGAATTTATCATAAATATTGCAATGTATACTTTCGAAAACAATTGAATAAACCTTGATCCAGCGATACAACTCGTAAAATATTCATTACAATGATTCATACGTTGTTTTAATCGTAGCGATGTTAATGCGATGTCAAGTACGTTCCGTCGGTAAAAATCTTTGCGCCTTGTATTCTCGAGACGATTGACATTTTGTGTAAAAGCGGAGTGTCCTTGTGTTCATGTTTCAATAAAGTGCAAGATGCCATGTTTTTATTTCGAAATATCAATCGTCTCAGAGAAAATAGAGAAGAGTATTCGCATCTATCTCTCTCGCGCTCGTACGTCACGCGGTACATCTTGTACTTTTCCTTGAGACAAACTGGTATCGCCGCAGTATATTAAAAGTCAAGTTATGCAAATTTCTTACGTACTGAACATTTATCGCATTCGCGATGAACGCTTCGAAAATTGGCCTCAGTCGTATTACGGCACGTATACGCTATTATTGTGGCAACTATACGAAGACTCGTTCTCCAGTTCAGTGACAACCGGAAAATCATTAACTGCAAACATTACCTCAATTCGTTTGTAACGTTCGTAGGCTAGATTCGATCAAATTCACAATGCTTACATCGAATTTGTTCATGTATATGTTACTGGCAATCTGTATAATCCGGTATTCTAGAGAATGTCTAAAACATTCAGAGAATGTATAAAATATAATTTATTCCATACTTTACCTAGGCATTCTATACAATGCCATACGTACAGCCGGCGAAGCGTTTAAGGGGCCAGTCCACTTAGAAAATTTCAAAAAATCGAAAGCAAGCAAGACTTGAAGAAATCGACGATGATGAGCAATCAGAACGGATTTTGTACGGTGCAGGCATTGCCGATTGAGTTTAGGTAAGAGTTTTTCATAGTATAAACTTCAAACGCGTTTTTCTTGAAACGACGTGTTCAAAATCTAGCTCCATCGTATATCTAAAACTAATAAACCGATTCTCTTGAAATCTGCACCACATATTGTAAACATGATTCACAACATGATGACCCTCGATGGTTATGAAATTTTTATTTTTACTCTTTATTTATTTTCGCGAAAAACTGCGAAAAAACGCGTTTTTAAAAACTTTTTTCGTTTTTCATCTGCCTTTTTTTGATAAAACTTTATATCCGAGGGTCATTTTGTAGTTGGTATCATACTGTATCTAATGGACTTTGATTTTTTTTGTTTCAGACAAGCCGTTGTCGAGTTGTGATGGCGCTACCTAGAGCCCACCTATTTTTTAGGCGTTACGTTAAACTATAGTTTTTGTACTTAAAAATGAATAAAATAGAATTACATTTTTTTAATGTCTTTCAAGACTTTATTCATCAAGCCCAACAACTTTTATATTCATATCTTTTATAAAATCCTCAAAAAAAAGTAGCGAAAATAGCCTTTTGTTCGTGGCTCCAAAGTGGACTGACACCTTAATTGATGCGGTTGGCGAGAGGGCGTGCGGTTATAACCCAAACAAAATGGCAAAACAGTTCAACATGTAAGACATGTTGAACTATTGAAGATCCCAACAAACCCAAACAAAATGTCACAATAGTTCAACATGTAATAACAAATAAATACCATTCTATTGAAACGATTTATTGAAATGATTATTTTGAGCAAGCAAAAGATGTTTTATTCGTCCATCATTTTATACTTTACCTATTCTCCTAATGGCATTCTATATAATTCCTGGGTATTGCATCATTACCTAGTTACAGTATGTAATGGTTGACGATAGATAAAATATTTTATACATTGCCTTGGCGAACCCGGTGTTATATAGAATAACTAAGTATTCTATAGAACCCCTGCATAATACACATTGCCGGTAACATATATATATATATACACGCCTATTCCTGATTTCGATACCTCGCCAACGCAATCTCCGTAGTCGTTCCCGAGGGACATTCGCATACGGAAGGTTCGATAATCCTCGAATGCTCAACAAAATGACAAAAATATTTACTGGAAATGTGCTCTGGTGTATTTCAACAGCGCCCGACATATTTGTCAGAAAGATGTTATGCGTTTTAGCGTAACCCTTGGATACGCGGGCGAACGTGTTGGCACTAGCGAGAAGAGTTAATAAAATCGAGCGTTTTATCGCGGATTCCAGATTTTATGTTTATAAATTGTTTCGGACAGATTGTCGTTGGACGTGCATTAGATTATGGGTAATGGAACTGACAGAGAAACACAGACAGAGAGAGAGAGAGAGAGAGAGAGAGAGAGAGAGAGAGAAAGAGAGAGAGAGAGAGAGAGAGAGAGAGAGAGAGAGGGAGGGAGGGAGGGAGGGAGGGAGGGAGAGAGCAAAAACCACACAGAGGAAGAAAGAGAGAAAGAGAGCGACCGAGAGACAGCAGATTGCTCTTGAGAGTGGTTGCGCTTCCAGCTGCAGTAGGTGTATATATGTAACGAGTCAAAGTCATCAGGGCGTTAGCTATTATCATGGGGAGTGGCGGGATGTGGGAGAGCGAGTATTGCGTTTGTATGAAATTTGCACATATATATATAGATAATTAGCATTACATCCACGGACCAGTCTGGATATCGGGCTGGTCGTGGCATGCCTCTGTTTCCATACGCGCACACTTCGTATCGTGCCTCGTTCGCGATATAGGTATATATGTGCGTGTAAGTATGTACATATACATGCCCATCGTGTCATTTAATTCGCCGCGCGACCACTCGCGCTTATTCGTAACGATAATTGAGCCTTATTATTCCATAATTCATGAATCACGAGACTCGGACAAATATGCCAGAATAATCAATCCCCGTTATGGCAAAACCAGAAGTGAACGAGTTTCGTTTTTTTTTCCTCCGTTGTCTGCGCCGGAGTGATAAGGCGTTGAACGCGAAAGAGACGAATCCGTGAGCCAAGGATGAATCGTCGTATACACACGTCACATTAGACACATTATTGCCATTATTGCGACAATCCAGTATCCGATATAGGCAGGTGGAAGCGTTTTGGTACACGATTATTTCCTTTGCAATACATCCCATTGTGGGAATAATCCTTATCGGCTGTCTTTTTTATTCAGAAAAATATTACGGGTGGCAGTTGTAGAGGAAGATGCACTTTTTAAAAAGATTATTTACACAGCGCACGGTGCGCGATACGTAATGGTAAAAATGACGAGAATGCTGTTTGACATATCGGTTTTTATATCTGGGTTACAAATTACCACTTGTTTTCTTGTGTAAATGTATAGGTAATTAAGTGTATAAGTAATTATTATTTGTAATATAAATAAATACAGTACCGGTCACAATATTTCGATTATTTTGAATAATCGTAAAATTTCCCAACACTTTGGGTAGTTGCGAAATTGTATTAGAATAATAAAATTCATTTTATTTTTTATTTCACGAAGATACTATAACGGGTGTCCAATTTTAATTGTACACCTGATTTATCTCAAAAAACACTGCCCCGATCAAGTGTTCGGTATAATGAAACTTTTAGGATTTGAAACATTGACGACGTTAAGATGGCCGACATTGTTTTTTTTTTAATATGATACAACGGAAGGGGCGAGCTGTAGAGACCTAATCCTTGTTTGGGTTATTAAACAAACCCAAGTAAACTCACACTCGCAGACGCACACGCACACTTACACTTGGGATGTTAAAGATTTTACCTCCTCGTGATACATTCTGGATACCGCTAACATAGTGAAAAATGATGATCTAACCTAAAAATTGAGGGCTTTATTATGTTGGCCTGACACATTTTTTTGTGAAAACATGTCATGGTTCCATTTTTTTAAACGCGTCGGTTATTTTAACGTCACCATTTTGAATTTCGCACTAAGCATTTTTTTTGCCCGTCTCCCTTTGAACCCCAAAAGTTTCACTATACTCAATACTTGATCCGATCAGTATTTTTCGAGATAAATCAGGTGTAAGATGAAAATAGGGCACCCAGTTTCAAGAGATAGCTCTATACGCTGAATTATATTATTATAATATAATTTTGCAACTATCTAAAGTGATCGAACTACTTGGTATATATATATATATATATATATATATATATATATATATATATATATATATATATATACATGTAGGTTCATAGTAATGGGCACCTAGCAACCTGAAATAGCCGTGCTCGACAGAAACGTTGGTTTAATGCTGTGCGGCGATACGCACATATATACATTTATAGTGTGTAAGCACGGGCGTCGCGCCGGATCGCGCGTTGCGCCGCACACCGCGTCGCGTCAGACTCTCCACAATCAATACATCGCGAACGCAAAAAGCTCTCGCGGTCTCACAGCTGATTGTACCTTCCCGCTGTTACTCTCTTTGTTTGTAATAGATTCGCAAACGATATATCCGAGCCAATACGATGAAGACAATTAGTTTTGTTTGTCGACTAATCAAATTCATCTTCACTTCACTTTTTCTGCTTCTGAGCTCGCCTAGTAAGTTTTTCTCAGAAGGAATTTGATGTACAAATAATGTCAAGTGGATAAACATTAAAAATGTCGCCCTTCGTCGGTTGGGTGATGGGACTCGAGACAAATTCAATTAATGTGAAGGAATTTTGGGACGAATTTTTTTCAAATGAATGTCGGATAGCTCTTAGATTTCATTTTCTGATGTTTATCGGCTTGGAAGATCAACTGCTTTCGGTTTTACCGTATCATCATTTTTTTGCACATGATTGATACGTGCTCTAATAATGTCATCGTTATAAAGGATTAATTTATCAGATTAAGTCAATGTTCGATAAATATATTGATATGAACGATATTCGGTTAATTATAAATTCATAATTCCTTCCCAGTACAGTTATTGTTAATTATCATAGAATTTGAATTGCACGGCATTTCTGTTCTTCTCTTTGTGCTTGCAGATTAATACAACCCACTGGAAATTGAGCCAAAATATTGCCCTTATTAACGTTGGTTAGATTATTTTGTTCACTACCATTTCAAGCTTTCATGCTTTCTTCCAATAATCAAATGTCGACTATTCGGAATATTAATTTTCATCAGAAAATTCTTCAGTATCTATTTTCATCGAAAAATTTCCCAAGCCTAATTCTTACGCAATTATCAGACAAAATGGATACGTGCTGTAATAAGCAAGATTGAACAGAAAATTAATTCACCAGTCGTATCGTAAAAATCGAAAAAAAAACGTCGCCGTCCGGTTTTAGGGCAAAAGGAAGTGAGAATTGAGCAGGGCAGGAACCGAGAGGGGGAACTTTCGATTGTATGGCCTCGGGTGAATTTACTCTTGCACCCGGAGTACTTTTCGCGAGCGCTCCCGGCGTCCTAATACTCTCGTCGGAGTAACGCCCGAGCTCGGTCGCGATCTCCCGGACGTACGGTCGTTCCGCGTCCTTCGTGTCACTCAACGACGTTTGGAAGCACCTCGAGTGTACTTTATTGGAATAACCCAGATTCACACTGCCAGGAGGGCCTCGAAAGGTCAATCTACTCGGCTTATTTCTCATTCCTCTATTCCGTCTCAGAATTTCGTCCGATCATACCCATTTCCCGTCGTCAGATTTTTTGCCTATTTGAACAAGGAGGAGGTAAAATCGCACTTCGCCATAGTCATCGTGACACGCTTTTGTAATGACTACGAGTTCATTGAATATCAATTTTCGAACGTCGATGACTCAAATATACTTTGATATATTTGGAATTAAGGGGTCTTCTCACTTTAGACGCTAAAAAAGGCTATTTTCATGAATTTTTTTGATAGGTTTATATTATAGATATTGATATGAAAGTTGTTACGCTTAATAAATACACTTTGAGATGCATTTAAAAAAACATTGAATGTATTTATGGAACCCAAACAAAAGTTAAACGCGTTTTTCTCGAAACTCGACGGCTTGTTGATAAAATCTTCGAAACTACTGAACCGATCCTTATGAAATTTTAACCACATATTCTTTACAACTATAGCTACAGCGCATATCAAGGATTTTTTTTAATTTTTGAATTTTTTTTGTTGCCAAAAACGATGAAAGTACACGTATTTTTTGTTTTTTTTTAAATGTCCGCCATTCTGTTATTTTTGCATATATCAAAAATCGTATGATATGCGCTATAGCAATTAACAAACTGAATCTAAAACCGTTGGATTTTTTTGTATCGGATGATCCATCTCCGAGATTTCATCAACAGCGCAGACCTACAATTTTTTAGGACATTTTTTAACTACCGTTTTCGTCTATGAATAGCGATTTAAGTAAATAAGTTTTTAAAAATGTATTTCGAAAGTGTA
This sequence comes from Ophion ellenae, assembly GCA_963210295.1. Lineage (NCBI taxonomy): Eukaryota > Metazoa > Arthropoda > Insecta > Hymenoptera > Ichneumonidae > Ophion > Ophion ellenae. The sequence continues at coordinate 32,499,699 of OY723387.1, read as the reverse complement.
TTTATTAAGTGTAACAACTTTTATATCAATATTTATAATATAAACCTATTTTTAAAAAATCATAAAAATATACTTTTTAGCATCTAAAGTGAAAAGACCCCTTAAAAGAAAATGGTGGATCGACAAGGTATGATTTCATCCCAGTAAAATAGCCTATCGCTGTGATTTCATTGCTCGCGAAATAAAAGATTCATTACATAGAATATATAAACTAATTATATAGAAGATAAGTAGCAATAATTGGTGCTCTGCATTTTTCACGAATCGTACAAATAAAATACTGCCATTGACAAATAAAAACAAACAAAACATAAAAAAGTGATGGTTGTTATTTATAAACAAAAACTGAGCGATTGATGATTACTATTCAATTTTTGTTCGCATAAAAATGAAGTTTTTGTATACTCATCGAATACGTTTTTAAGCAAAGCTTTCGAATTTGCAAAAGATGCCCAGTTTTCCAATAATGATCGAGTACCTATTTTTTAAAAGGATCACAGCACCAACTCTTTAACTCTATAGGCCACATATCGCCGTTGTTCCTTACGAAATCGAACCCATGACTTCCTTTGAGTTTGATTGGGTAGCATATTTGTCGTTGATCAGCGAATTAAGTAGTAATCATTATTACATGTTTTACCTTTGTAAAAACCCTAGACATTTGGAGTGGGCGCTGCTTCTGCATCGTTGATGAATAATTAAAAAACGATGAGTGTTATTAATGCCTAAATACCGAACGATAATCACTAATCAATTTTTTTCTCATGTGCAAATATGCGAGTACTCTTATCATCAAAACTCATCGAGACCACAGAATTGGCGCTGTAATTCTTGGTCATCCATCTCTGTTGTACTTTTTACCGATCAAATTTCCCAACGATCCCCGGGGCAGCGCCGATGAAAGCCCATGAAGGGTGATTAGCCAAGCCTCAGACCGCAGGTAGACCTTGCACGGCTCAGTAGCTCGAAAGAAAGAAAAACGGAGACAGAGAGAAAGAGAGAGCGAGAGCGAGAGAGAGAGAGAGAGAGAGAGAGAGAGAGAGAGAGAGAGAGAGAGAGAGAGAGAGAGAGAGAGAGCGAGAGAGCGAGAGCGCGAAATCATGCAGTTCTCTCACTGACACGATGACGTTGGACTCTCAGAGTGCACCGGTTAATTGTACATAATAACTAACGCGCTATCGAGACCGCAGGTCGTCCCTTTTACGGTAGCTTTTATATGCCTATACACGTATATAGACTATACGACTCTCGTGTATTCTGTCATCTCGCCGAAGGACGAAGCGATGAAGGAAGCATGTATGCGTGTACATGAAATAATGCCGCGCGAACGATCGAGAGAGACAATTTTGCCTCTCGGTTGAGAGACCTCTCAATGAGCACGCGGCAAATATGTAAGAATATAATTATACCGTCACGACTTTTACTGCTCGGAGTGCTCGTTTCAGTCGCGAAATTCATTCACTTCGACGTTCACACCATTATACTTGAATCTTCCGGCAAAATCCAATTATTACTGTTTCATTTTGGTCACTGAAAAATAAAAAATGAACAGAAGTTATCCGGGCATCACATTTCGTTGGCACTTGCTATATGAAAGAAGATCGGATACCGTGCAAATCGGCGAGCCCGGAAAATAATCAAAAAGAAGATTCCGTTCGACGATCGGATGGTTTTGCGCTCAACTAACATGGCGCTAGAAATTCAGCGCGCTTATTCTGAGCGCAGGCATATAAATTTTGCATGCAGATGCAACATTTGGGAATGATGACAATTAACCCGTTCAAGAATCATACAATAATATTTATAATTTAACGTAGTTTGGTACGCGGATTTGGTATAGGATGTTGCTTGACTGTCGTTGCTACATAATGAAAAAAAGTACAACGAAAAAGATCTTTTGTCTTTTTTGTATGAGTGATTTATCTAAGAAAGAATTTTTTCGACCAATTCCACAACCACTCATTTTGAAAAATGTCACATTCATTCGGTATTGCGATTAATTGTAATGTACTGAAGCGTTGGCCCTCCCATGCACGCGTTATCAACCTGCATGCAACGCTATATTTAATTACGTGGCCCAAAAGTTGCAGCAGTGTGAAGCGCGAAGTATTCACTCCCGCGAATCCGAATATTTAACAATTAACTGATTTTCGTCCATAATTAAATAAAAATACATCCCAATATACTGGTAAAATTTTAAACCAAGTTCCCAAACTTTCAATGAAAAATTACGACTCTAAAAATCGTCTCGTTGGAATCACTTTATGGAGATACACGCTGGCCACATTTCTATCTGATAATTTGAGCACTAAATAACGCTAAATGCTGGATGTGCTCAAAGCGTGTGAAAAAAATCCAAAAATTCCGTACTGACAACAAATACAGGTGGTATCCAAACGTTTAAAGGAAATATTAACAATAAAACTTAGAAAAATGCGACTAGCAGAAGAATTTTCGTAGCCGCGGCTTTTCAGAAAAAATGTAAACAAATCTAAATCTACTAAATTTGCGGAAAACTTTTTATTCTAGCTTATCGTCGGGTATGATAATTGATTGTGACTTATTTTTATTACGGGAGGACACGACTGTGACAGACCGAAAAAAGGTTGTTTTTACCGATTTTTTTTGTCTACCGGATTATTTATTTGGGAGGTGGAAAAAATGTATGTTATTAAGCATACATTGAACTAATTTCGTGTACATTTTTATTTTAAAAAGATTTTCACGAAAATAACAAAAATGGTTTTTTCGAAACCAGGTTTTTGAAATCGACACGTAGCAGAACTCGAACAATTTTCGTCCAATCGACTTAAAATTTTAACTCTGGATTCTGAGATTACTTTGACAGTGAAGTACGAGTGCTTTTTTCGATTAATTAAAAATTGTAAAAAAATATTTCACTTTTCATATGACAATTATGGTCGAAAAAACTTTTTTCAAACTCGTCTCTATTTTTTAAAATTGTTTTTCAATTTCCCCGCGTACTTGAATGCCAAAAGTAATATAATTAACGAAAATATTTCACCCGTAGTTCCAGGATTAAATTTACGACAGTTGTACTGCGTGCCACGAGAGGATTGGCTGAAAACCAGTAGCGCTATAGAGACTTGCGCGCTGCCATTTTGTATTCTTCGGACAAATACGTAAAAAAATGTATTTGTCCGAAGAATACAAAATGGCAGCGCGCAAGTCTCTATAGCGCTATTGGTTTTCAGTCAATATATACTACAATATATACTTAATAAAACCTAAAAGTTCTTTTGAACGTGTATTTCATTCCTTTCTTTAAAAAAATCCAACGAAAGCGGTCGAAAATGGGCAGTTACAGTGGTATACTCTCTTAGCGTCGCTGTAATTTACCAATGACTCAGAAGGGCTCTGCTTATGCCCCACAAAATACAGCCCTCCGTGGAAGGAATACCTTAAATATTAACAAACAGATGTGAAACATTAATTGAAATGGTAACATAGTTTCAATTGAAAACTTGAGGATTGGTATACATTCTATGGCACTTACGACTGATTTTACTTTAGATTTATGACAAACTCTTATATTTGGGAATTGCAATTTTCAGTTACTATCTCCTGGAATCGTACTTCCCCTTCCCCGCGTACATCCAAGAAAGAAAAAAATGTATCATCGCCATTATATTTATTTTCCATCGGATGATTCAATTTATGCGAATTATCTGAAAGCAACATTTATCCCAAATATCTGCTGCATCTTCGAAATTTTTCCGACAACGCAACAACAGCGACGAATGCATTGATCACCTCTGCCTCTCCCTGCCAGTCTCATCACTATCGTGCCTTATCAATTGCGTGAAGAGTCGTACTCTCGTCTCCGAGTTCTCTCGTACGTAAGCGCAAGAAAAGTAGGTCTAAACGCCACGAAGAGTCAACAATACGTGAAGATAAATGGTGGACTATGAGTTTACATTGCTGCAGACTGGTTGCGACGCGGAGATAAATTCTCCATATTGCTCGCCCTCGTCTTCTCGGCGGCCCAAAAAAACATCTTTCCGGCCGCGAGAATATAACGGTGCAACAACCTATCGAGGGACAAATTTCGGGTCGAGTGTAGTTTTACCTCTAAGCAAACACACAAACATCCACACGTGTATTTATCGTAGCTAACAAACATATGTCTTTTTTTCATTCGAAAATCGTTCGGTACGAAGGTACAAAAGTGATGCTCGATGCTTATACTGTCCCAGACAGCAACATCGAGAGCGAAAAAAAAAACAACACACAGGCCCCAGAAGTAAACTTAGCCAGGAGGCAACGATGATAAAATCGTTTCGTTCACGTTTTCATTCTTGCTACATTTATATATATATATATATATATATATGTGTGTGTGTGTGTGTGTGTGTGCATATATACAGGGTGTCCCAGAACTGAATGCGTTCCCTGAAATGGGGGGTTGGGAGTAAAATTCTGAGTCGATTGATATAAACACGTGTGGGTCTCAGATCAACCCCTGAATTATGATTAATTTTCAAATGGCGGTCGCACCGCACCGCCAAGGCACCACTTCACGCGCGTATCGCTCACCGACGTGCGCTGGCTCATCGGGCGCACGTGATTGGCCCGCCTTTAAAGATTAATAATAATTCAGGGGTTGATCTGAGACCCATACATGCTTATAGTAATCGACTTAAAATTTCACCCCCATTTCAGGGCACGCATTCAGTTCTGGGACACCCTGTATACATATACATACCTATACACACACACGCACGCACGCACGCACGCACACACACACACACACACACACACATACACACACACACACACACACACACACACACACACACACTCACACACATTCATGTATATACGTATATACAGGGTATCCCTCTTATCTCTGCCACCCGAAATATCTCGGTAATTGTCGACGTCACAAAAAAATGTTTCAAACAAAAGTTGTACGGTGTGAAGGAGGCCATCAAATGCGACCAATTTTGTTTTTTTTTCGGTGGAGGCACTGACGCACAGTGAAGGTCACCTCCACTTTTTAAATGGAATGGTACTTTTTTTTCAACCATCTTGCGGAACCCTTCAAGCTGCATAAAAAACATTAGGGGGTCAAAGTCGTTCAAAGTCATTCAAGGTCACCTATTTAGATTTGTCTCATCGATACTGACCTTAAATGACCTTGAACGTCTTTGACCCCCTAATGTCTATTATGCAGCTTGAGGTGCTTCACAAGATGGTTAAAAATATGTACCATTCCATTTAAAGAAGTGGAGGTGACCTTCACTGGGCGTCAGCGCCTCTAACGAAATAAATAAAAAAATTGGTCGCCTTTGATGGCCTCCTTCACACCGTACAACTTTTGTCTGAAACATTTTTTTTGTGAAGTCGATAATTACCGAGTTATTTCGGGTGGCAGAGATAAGAGGGACACCATGTATATAAAAACATTCACGTGCGGATAAATACGTGTCTGTAAGGGAGTAAAATTCCCTACCTACGTGTACAACATTTAAACTCACATTTTATACCTGTACATACCGGTACATACCGGTACATAATGTACGTAATGTATATATACAAATGTCAAATAAATATCCCATCTATGACCGTACATGTTACCGATATCATTATTATTATTGTTTATATATATATATATATATATATATATATATATATATATATATATAAGCATGGCTCTTGCAGTAGTAGGCGTTTGCATATAGGTATTACATTGCACACGGTGAGGATCAGGAGTCGTAATCTTGCGCCTCCTACTCGCAATCGCAATCGCTCGAGCTAGAGCAAGCGAGAGAGTCGACGAACATGCGGCCTTTCTCGTCAAGCAAGGCCGACTATCGGAACAGCTCGATCGCTTCACTCTCTCGCGAGACACACGTCGCGGCAGCGTAAGCCCAAGCTCGCGAACTATTGCACCGAACCTCTCTTTTTTTCTACCAGTTTTTTTACTTTTCTCACCACAATATTCCGATATCGTCACGCTGAAAACACACGCGGGTTTCGCGCAATCACCGACGACAAGATCTCTTTCCCGCAGTTTCATAGTATCGCCGACTCCAAAGCGATAAGAGTAAAAGGACTTTTTTTTAAATATATTTTTACGCATTGGTTCCAAATTAATGGAAGAATTGCTTGACTATTTTGGAGTGTTTTCTTGGTGGTCGTTGGACGCGGCAAATAAATTCGGGAAGTTACGTTTATTGTGTTTTTGATAAGTATTTTGGTTGTAAAATTCACGATTCTTTGAAGAGACAGAAGCTTTCGGAAATCTGATACGGATTTTTTGATTCGGATGCCCAGATGGTGAAATATTTTTCTGAATTATTCGGATAATTTGCGAAAACTGTAGAACTTTTGGATTTTTAAGACACAGCATATGGGGTGCGTGTGTGTGATTGTGTGTTGTATATGCGAATATTGCAATATTTGAACGACCATATGGGGATACGGTCCATAAGCTAAACGCTTTGGGCGACCGTCCTTATACACTCGACTAGAATTTAAGAGGGTATCCCACTCTGGAAACTTCTAAAAATCTTCTTTGCACATTGTTATAGTGTGAACTTTCGAGAATATTTTAAGATCAACCGGACCCTGAAATTCTAAAAATTGACGAACTTACACCTATTTCATTTGTTAATAACAATGACATCGTCATGCTGTTTGTCAAGAGAAAAATGAGGTTTTCTTTGGAGAAGCTGTCATTTTTCAACATTTCGAAAAGTCGATCGTGAAACATAGCCCGTTGGATATATTCAAAGAATGTTTTCGTTGTTTTCGTTTTAAATTACATTTGAGCCTGGTAGAGATTCCGCCGTTTCGGGCCTCGCTCCTGGAGGACTGCAACGCGAACTACAGCACCACGAAGACTTTGAAAGATTTTCTTTCGAAAAAATTACATTGTAACCACAAACATGTGTACAACATGCTGGGAAAAACTAATGCATTTCAACCAATTTGTTACTGGAAAAAAATGCATCATTCTGCCCCTTTAAATTGGGCTTCCAGAGAGGGATACCCCGTTAAAGTTCTTCTCGTTTGTCACAATCTTCGACCAAATTATTTGACGTTTTGAGTTTTTATTCATTTTTGTCGATGATAATGCAGAAAATATACGTTGTCGATTCATTTATTGCAAGCTTTGAATCTTTTCACGAAAGTTCGATGTTATTAAATTTGACTCCAACGAAACATAATCTGAAAATTCATGTTTTTATCATGTTATCTGGATACGCACTGCGTCAATTATGAAAATGTTACGAGGTGTAAATCGATGTTTCCCCGAAAGCAATACTGTAATTACAGAAAAATAACTAGCCAGATACGGCCAACGTATCAATTTGTACCAGTTTTTTTTTGTCGTTGCAATTGTTAAAGAGATTCATACGAATAGAGCCGTTATTAGGATCTACTGATTTTTATACCGGTAGTAGAAATTAAATATTGCTCTTTAGTAAAACGAAGCTCAACTTCTCGGACTCTTATCGGTTTGAACTTGACACAAAAGGGACGAGAGGACGATCAATACCGTAGCCCGGAGGAGAGGCGTTTCGGAGCCTCCTCTTCTTCCCTCCTGGCCTCGCCCTATCTCACTCTCTCCATTTCGTCCTTTCACTTTATTCGTGGTTATAGCCGGCGTGGCTCCGCAGGAACTTCCAGGATCAAACTTCACCCACGAAGTACAAGCGCCTAATTTTAATTTCAACGTTGCTGTGTTTCCTAATGTTGCGAGAAAAATGATCTCTCGGGTAATGTTTCTATCTCTACATCGCCAAACGTTTTCCTTCTCCAGATTGTCGAGTTCACTAATTTTTTGCATCAATTTGAGGAGGCCGGATAAACGATCCGGCCTCCTCCATTCCACCGATGAATGCTGGAGGCTACTGTTTCTTTAGGCGTATAAACGTTCAATAAAAGTTTGACTTCAAAATTTTCATATCTTCCAAAAAAAAAAATTAACCCAGGCACTTCGGCACAGTTTTTTTTATAAACATTGTGAAACATGACGGTAGACCTCTTGCAGAAATATTAATTCCGGCGATTGACATCGGTTCCTCTGCACGTCATATTTTCTCTCAAGAAACGGTACCGAATTGCCTAAATTTAGATATTATATTTTATGTAGAGAACGACGCAGGAGCAATGTAAAAACTTCGAAGTCAAGTTAATGTTGGGTATATCTGTGTCTACAATAAATAAGTATCCTTCAACATCTCTCGATGAAACTCTCAATGCTCCTTGGAAATCCTCGCGTATCCGAACTAACCAGTTTTGACGATTCCATTGCTTCAAAAATCTTTTACTTCTTCTTAATATTGTCAATTTGATTTTAACATTATAACGTGCCATACATTTTACAATAGTGGAAAAAGATCAATACCCATCGATTCTACATATTTCATTACATTCCAAGACAGAAATTGTACGAGTTGAAGTTCCTTGGTCCTTCGTCTGGACATTCCGATTAAAGTAAAAATTGGCGTCGGTATCCCTGCGGTTTACAGCTCCATCGCACGCGCCGTTTAATCTTTCCGTAGCACAGCGATCTAGCTAATTTCAGATAGATCTGATAAAGCGGACGCTCGTATGAGGGCGCCTTGACTATTTGCTGGGTAAAGGCACACGTCATACCGATAGCGCAGAGGTAATTCCAGCGACGAGTATATAGCCAATAGTCATATCCGGACTTTTGTCTCTACGCATACATTGAAACTTGTGTACTCATATGTACGGATGCACGAGCGTTGTAGGATGCGACTTTCGAGCCTGGCCATTGATCGAGTATTCAGCTTTTCCCATCGTCCAGAAATCACTAGACTCCGTATATTGAAATTATATTGAAGCTTGCATCGTTGAAATGCAATGATTTTTTTTTAGAGCTGTCCGTTTTTTTTGCGCCATCGGGGTACAGAAATCACCCTTAAGTTTTTATTAAGAAACTAAGGTATTCCTTAAATTAAATATTCAATTTTTTTACTTAAAAAATTGAGCTATTCTTCAATTTTCTTAAACTTAAGAAATACCTTAATTTTTTACGTGAAAGATTAAAGTATTTTTTAATTCTTTTAAAGGTATTCTTAAGGTCACTTAAAAAATTAAGGTACTCCTTTCGTGGAGGGCCGTATGTTGCGGGGGCATAAGCAAGGCCCTTCTGAATCGTTGGTAAATTACAGTGACGTTTACCAAAAACAACTCACAATCAATTATTATACCCAACGATAAAGTGTAATAAAAAATTTCGTGCTAATTTAGAAAATTTAGACATTTCAACATTTTCTCTGAAAAATCGCGGCTACGAAAAATCTCCTGCTAGTTACATTTTTTGAAATTTTATCATGAATATTTTCTTAAAACATTCGGCCACCTCCTATTTTTTATTGTCGTTACGGAATCTTTTGAATTTTTGACATGCGTTCAGCCGTTAATATTAGGAATCTAGAGTTATTTAGTGTATAAATGATTAGATAGGAATATGGCCAGCGTGTCATCTCTATAAAGTGCCATATGAATGAGACGATTTTTAGAGCCGTAATTTTTCGTTAAAAGTTTGGTAACGTGGCTGTGAAATTTTACCAGTAGACTGGGATGTATTTTTACGAAAGTCAATTAATTGTTAAATATTCGGGTTCGCGAAAAGAATACCGTAAACGGAATCTCAGAATTCTTACTATGAATTTACAAGATTTTTTATAGTAATCTACATACAAGATTTTAATACCAACTAAAAACAAAACAATTTTCCGTGCATTCCAACCATACCGAACTACACTCAATTCTCTAGTAATTTTGTCCCCGACGAATCAATAAAAAGCAGACGGCAAATAAACAGCTCAAAGCTTCACGAAGCTTTAGCAGACCCTCGCACTGCGGCATGTCGCCACTGTCTTCTATTTCGCATGAATGTAAGTTAAAGTTGAGCGTTACTTTAAATACCTGCTTGAAGAAAAATCGCGACATTGACGAGTGTTTTGAGCATGACAAATTATATAATCTTCCAGTTGCTTCGAGACACTACTTTATTTCATTCGTTTCGATCAAAATTCAATCAATTTCTTCAATGTTCTATAGGTGGAAAGGGCACTTTTTAATGGGTCGGGTTCACAGTATTCATTAAATAATAGACATTGTGCGGCGTGAAAAACGTTTAATACCGATACGGAATAAAGTTTTAGAGAAGCACTCATTATGTCTTACTCTATAAGCTTGGTTTCTTTATGGGTAGAAGGATCGAAATATTGAAAAATTGGGAATCATCGATTCTTGGACTAGATATATATATATATATATATATATATATATATATATATATATATATATATATATATATATATATATATATATATATATATATATATATATATATATATATATAGGTGGGTGATTATTGGCTGGTACGCATGGGTACCCCAGTGTTATCGAGCGCAAACTGGCTGGCCGGTTGCCCTAGCGGGGACGACTCAACGTGTTCTGCATTCCTCGAGGCAATGCAGAATTTTCCATCAACTCCTAACTCCTCGGCGATCCCTGGTGCCTTGTATCTCTTTCTATTATATAACTGTATGGATCGGCAACACGTGCATTCCAGGTATTTATCTGACATGCCCAATTAGCATGCGTGTAACATAAGCGGCATCTTCTCGACAATAGCTTGATGTTGTTTCGCACGGTAAAAATGAGGAAAAAAATACGAGCAATAAGAGAAGCAGTAATTAAGTGAGTTTGGGAAGTTATAAGGCCGGAGCCTGAATTAGAAGATCCGAAAAATCGTCTGTTTTATAGCTTAAGTCGATAGATAAACTATCGAAAAATATATATACAAAGTTACAGAGGTGAATTGTAAAGATTTTTGAAGATACAATACCAAAAGCAGAGAAGCAATTGATATTGATATTTCCTCTCATTGAAGACTTTGAAGCGCGTTTTCTCCAATTTTCATTTTCACGATTTTTCCAAATTGGCGGGCGTGATAGCGAAAAAACTAAACGACGTATTGAAACAACTAAACGACGTATTAAAAATAAACCAAAGTTTATTTTCTTCAGTACAAAAATCTCTTCTAAGTAAATTAAAGAAGTCGTTGAAAAAGTCTTTTTAAATAATTTTTATAGCACGGTAAAGTGTTTTTTTTTAACACATTTTTTTTACAAATTTGAGAAAAGTTATAATTTCACAATTTTTCAGTTTGGCTCAATTCACCCTGAAGAAGAATATATGACAATTGAACATTTCATTGGTTTTTGTTGTTTCAGTCAAGAATTACGAGCTGCGTCTTTCCCGCCGATTGGGGACTGCAGTGGCAAGACGCACATGGAATAGGCTGATAAATCTGCGGTCATTTATTGGTTCGAGTTGACATTTTTTTATACTTTTTAAATATACATGAAAAGATACCTCAATGTTTACGGGGATCACTTGTTTTCTTTCCTTTTAAAAAAGATCCCAATGAAACGCTTTTTTTACACCTTCTAATGCAGGCTCCCGCCTTAAATGTAGATTAACCAACGTATAATTGCTTATAACCGCGGATGTCATGTATTCTACTGAATAGAATCAAAATTAATCTCGAGACGATTGCTATTCGCGATTGTCCTTGAAGGGTCACCGAAATATCTATAGCGATGTCAATTGTGTATATGCCCTTTTTAAAAGTCGGAATGAACATCGTTATCTTATCGTCCGTTTTTCTTTCCAATTACACTCATATTTTTTATCGAATATCCACTACCAAGCGGATCGTTTATCCATTGTGTAGGTACCAGAAATAGCCTTAGCTCGCGCCGCAGGAATGTCGCAGTGAACGAGAAAGAAAAGGGGCGATCGATTCCATTACAAGAACCTTCCGGTCGTTGCAAAGCTTTCTTTTTTTTCGACGCGCGCGCGCGAGCTTGAGTTGACGCCATATCGCGTGTGCATTCGCGTCCAAGAACCCATTTCCGGCCGGACATTCCTGTGCAATTATATTTTCCCATCCCAGATCGTCTCCTCTTCGTTTTCGGAGCTTTTCTAAATCAATTTGTGGATGGTCATATCCTACCTTTTTATCGCGTTTGAGAATTATAGAGTGCAATTTTATGCGGAAAAAAATCATAAGGGTGTGGACATCCCTGTTGGGACGAACCATTTTGCTGTTGTGAATCTGCTTGACATTGTTTTTTGTATGTATGTGTGACGGCAACCAGAAAGATCGCGAAGCGCGTGCCAAGTGTGCCCGATCTGGCCAACAGCTATAACGATTTAAGTTCGATTAAATTCTCCTGAGAACGTCGATTCCATGAAAAACAAGCGTTCACGTGCAAATGCAGACTTGTGGTTGAAGCATTTTAATCGTGCATCGAATAAAAGCACGATACGCAAAATATGTATATACGTACATGAAGACTCACACACATACATATGTGATAAGGTGATTCGAAGCCATTCGCCTTCGAGGACCGTCTTCGAAATAACCAAATGTGCTAAATGTCAAAATGTTCTTCCTTCTTCGATATAGATATAGGTAATTCCACGCCATTTCACCTAGCCCGTGACTCTGACTATTTTTGGTTTTCCTGATTTTTTTTTGTAAAATTGTAGCCCACGAAAGGAATATCCACAACAATTTTTAGACTTTTATTTCTTCTCGTTTAGAAGTTATAATTTTCCAAAAAATATCGATTTCGGAAGTTTTGAAAACGTTCAAACGTTGTTAACTCCTGAACTAATTGAGATATCGATAAATGTCACTATATAATTTTTCTTCACATTGAAGCATAATTTCCTTAAAAAATATGAAAAAATTATCCATTATCAATGTCAACGTTTTTTTTGCTTCTAAAGTGAATAGAGTGACTCATTCTATGATTTTTGAAACTAGTCATGGGCCCATTTTTTTCTTCCATTTTTCTTCGAATTAAACTTATTTTTTAAAAGATTTTCATCATTTTAATCTCCAATAATGCTATTAATAATTTTGTGATTTCCAATTCGGCTTCGACAGACCTGTAACGGTTTATTTTTACTTTGTGTGGAATGTAACGGAAAAAAATGATTTTGGATAAAAAATCATTTTTTAATAGCATTACTAGGAATTAAAATGATAAAAATCTTCTAAAAAAATATGATTTATTCGAAAAAAAAGGAAAAATGGGCCCACGATGAAACTAGTCTTAAAAATAATAGAATGGGTCAGTCTATTTGACAGAATTTTTTTTAAAAGGCACCTTCTTTAAAAAAAATAGTTATCCCTTCAGAAGCAAAAAAAAACTTTGACATTGATAATTAATAATTTTTTCATATTTTTTAACGAAAGTATGCTTCAAAATGAAAAAGATTTTATTGTGAAATTTGTCAATATCTCAATTAGTTTAGGAGTTATCAGCGTTTAAATGTACCCAAAACTTCCGAAATCGACATTTTTTGAAAAATGACAACTCCTAAAAGAGAAGAGATAAAAATCTAAAAATTGGTGTGGATATTCCTTTCATGCGGTACAATCTTTAAAAAAGCCAGGAAAACCAAAAATTGTCGGTGTCACGGGCTAGGTGAAATGGCGTGGAATGTCCCATACATATGTATAGGCGTTTGTATATGTGCGTAGATACATATGAATATGGGTATGTAGATATAATGGCACAGTTTTATGCTGCCAATTATCGCAGGTTGACGGTATGTATACCTTCGTATAACGAGTATGATTTCAGGGATTAGATAAGGGCTTGGTACGGAAAACCGAGATGTGACAGGCCCATATGTTGGCTTCTAGGTGAGCATATCACTACGTACCGTTGCCGCTAAAGTGATAATGGGCTCCGCGCCGATCGTATATATAATTTGTATTTTTTTTTTCGCTTATAACACACGAAGGAATTTTAACCATGCGATCGAGAATTGATAAATAAAAATGGGAGTCTGGAAAGGTAGTAGCGACAAGTGATTTTTCTGGATTCGTCATACTGCACGCTATATAATCGAGTGTAAAGTTCGTTGTGGCTCGATGATTCAGATATTTTTTACGTCGCGGTATGGCTAGCGTTTCCGACTTCCAGCATCTCCAGGCTAGACCATTGTTTGTTATCCTATGGAGCGTTCACGACTATTCGTCGAAAAGACGAAATTGTCGGAAAAGAATTTCAATTTAAGGGGTCTTCTCACTTTAGACGCTAAGAAAAGGCTATTATATTATAGATATTAATATAAAAGTTGTTACACTATCGAAATACATCTAAAACGTTTTTTTTTTCATGTATGTATGTAACCCAAACAAAGTTTAAACGCGTTTTTCTCGAAACAACGTTTTTCGACGGCTTGTTGGTAAAATCTTCGAAACTACTGAAACGATCCTTATGAAATTTTAACCACATATTCTTTATAACTATAGCTATAGCGCATATCAAGGATTAAAAAAAAGTTTATATCTACTATCTTTTTTGCCAAAAAGGTGAGAACAGCACGTTTTTGTTGTTGTTGTTTTTTTCGAAAAAATGTCCGCCATTTTGTTATTTTTGCATATATAAAAAATCGTATGATATGCGCTATAGCCATTAACATACTGAATCTAAGACCGTTTGATTTTTTTGTTTCGGATGATTCGTCTGCGAGATTTCATCAACAGCGCAAACCTACAATTTTTTTAGGACATTATCTTAACTACCATTTTCGTATATAAATAAAGACTTAAGTAAATCATTTTTTTCAATGTATTTCGTAAGTGTATTTATTAAGTGTAACAACTTTTAAATCAATATCTATAATATAAACCTATCAAAAAATCATGAAAATGGCCTTTTTCAGCGTCTAAAGTGAGGAGACCCCTTAAGAATACATGATTGATTATTGACCCTCACGAAAAAAAAGTCCGAAGGATTCTATTAATTTTTGAACGCGGTGATTCCGGTTTACCCGTGTTTGTTTTAACATTTATAATGGCTGAGTGAGGAATTATAGAAAAGAGCACTTTTCCTTCTGGAAGATCGTTTGTGCATATGGGGCCCCATTTTAATTGCACACACCTCATAGGCTCTGTTGACATTTTTTTTCGTTAGCGTGTTTACGAGATCTCGCCGTATGGTCTTCATTATTCTGAACGGGACCATACATCTTTTGTTTGAAAAAAATAGTGTGTTTCAAAACGAATCTAATGAAAAAAGCCAGCGTTCTAACATAAAAAATCGGTACCCTTACGAAAAACAATTCGGGACACTAAATTTCCTAAATATGTGTGACATTTTTTCATGACAAGTAGGAACAATCAAATCGGAAAACGAACGAATGTGAGAATCGCGAGGTTCATTGTCTTTATAAATTCGAGTCTTTTATATCGAGACGTTTATTTATTTAGGTTGTAATGTCGAGACAGACAAACCAATACGATCTTAAGAGAGTTCCACTTTGTCACCCAGCCGTACAGAATCCAAAAATTACGAAGCAACGTTCTTTTCTCGACGAATGCAATGCGAAAATGGTATATCCACCCTAGTGATGCCATTTTCATCATACTCATCGATGAAGTACCGTGCATCGAAACTGACCTTTTTTCCAACACTTTAACGTCCGATACTCTCCGTGTTCCTCGAAGTAGATACCAATTCTTTGTTTCGTCAGATTAGTTTCAAAGCCATTCGTTTTTTTAAACAAAAGAAAACTATGTCGTGCAATTCTGAAGCAACGAAGATTGATATTCCGATGGAGATCAGATGTTCCTGCCATTAACATGAACCTTTAGTAAGAAGCGGTTTTTTTGTCCGAGTTCATTATCGTGGTTCATTTGGGGTGTGCAATGAAAATGGGACACCTTGTACGTGCCTTTGTATTTGTATAACAGTGACAGTGTACAGAGTGCGTGTAATGCGGGTACATATCTAGTTCTTTCGCGGCTCCCATTGTTACGACGAGTAAATGAAAGAGTGGCTCACCATTTCGTCGAGGCTCTTGAGATCGTTGGTGACAATTTGAGGCTGCGGTCCGTAAATGAGGCAAGGTTCCTGTTGATTCATATCGGCGTACTCGTCCTCGTCGTCGGCATCATCATCGTCCTCATGGTTATTATGGTCGTTGCCCCTGGTGCCTGAATGATTAGTGGCATTGTTTGCCTTATTGTCAGCGGCTATTTCACGATCAATCTGCCTCTCCATCTGCACCAACATCGGTGCTAACATGCCGAATTTTGCGCCCCTCCTAGCCACCTCGAGCAGGCACAGAATCACGTGTCTCTCGTTTTTTCGCATTATTAGATCGTCGGT
Organism: Ophion ellenae; assembly: GCA_963210295.1. Classification (NCBI taxonomy): domain Eukaryota; kingdom Metazoa; phylum Arthropoda; class Insecta; order Hymenoptera; family Ichneumonidae; genus Ophion; species Ophion ellenae. The sequence goes on along the minus strand of OY723387.1, from coordinate 32,483,482 downwards.
CTCGAACAACAGACACTCGATTATACCGAGACTGTTGCGGCACCAGGTTATGAAGTTCGAGACGTTGTCGCGGGCGAAGAAAGTGCCGGCCTTCGCGTTCGGCAAGAAGGCCACGTCGCTCAACTGGCTCATCGGCACTGCCAACGACGACGTTATCGAACGCGTCATTATTTTTCGAGCATGACGCCTCGCCACGTAATCCGCGGCTGATTTTCTAACGCTGTTGGCGTGCTGCAATTGTAAAAACAAGAAAACCTCATTAATCAATTAACGCTACCCGACTAGAGTGAAATCGCGCGCTTTTCGCGTCGTCTCTCAGTTATGGTAATACGTGCCAATAGATTCAAACAAAACTTTCGTCGGTTCTCCGATAATGTGCAAGTGCATTTGGAGAACAATTTCAGTGGACTGCGATCCCGAACGATGAAATCAAAATTATTGGATATTGTTACAATGAGAAAACAGTTTATTTATGGTAAGGAATACATTTAGTTGGCACTTTTATTCAAATATTCATTAACTGTTACAATATTTGTTAGTCGTTAAGAATTATTCGTCTTCACATGACAACATTTTATAGCCATAGTATTTCTTTGAAAATAATCATTTATTTGATCACTTTTATGTCCCTCAACTCAATGGACGTTTATGGTCATCGAATAAGGGGGCGTCCATTAATTACGTGAGGCGTTTAGGGGGGGGGGGGGGGTCGAGCGAAATCTCACCCAATCTCACGTGGGGGAGAGGGGGGCTTCGGCAAATATCACGTAATTTTAGTAATTTTAGTAATTTTAGTAATCACATAATTTTTATCACATAGGGAGAGTCTCCCTACTACTTTACATGGTGGAGTAAATGGTACTACAACCGCAGTTACTTCTACTACAATTTATTTTCCGTGAACGTATGCATTTTGAAAAATCTCACGTGAGATTCGGGGAGGGGGGAGGGGGTTGAGCAAAATCTCACGACATCTCACCAAGGGGAGAGGGGGGGTCGAAAAATCGCCAAAATCACCTCACGTAATTAATGGATGCCCCCTAACGAGTTGAAATTGTCATATGATAATACAATTCAAAGGAATAGAGATTTGTTCGCAATGAATGTATTTAGATTTGGGGCCGTTAACGTATAGTTGCGGCGACTATCCTATGTTCAATGCAAATGAACATGTCACAACAATTAAGTGATCTTTATTCAAAACGATTATCTCGGCCGCATTTAAGCCAAGAATCACACAGTTGACGCGACAACTTCTCTAGCGCAAATAAGGATTAATCAACTATTAATGAATCTGTATTTAAGATGTTGGCCCAGTAGTTCTTTAAGATAACAGTCGTACACGTATTACAAAATGAATATTTCGTAATAATGAAAAAATCTTCAGTTGAATCAAATATAGCTCTGTTAATAGTTAGCAAATAACTATTAAAAAATCGACGACTCGTCTCTAATAATTATTTGTTGATAGTTAAAAAATCTGTACTTGAGAAAAGTATTGTACATTTGGCAAGACCATTTACTTTGTACGCTACTATGGCCCTTTGTGTGACCGCATATCCACTTACTTAGAGGATACCAGTTTGTGAAAACGTGAATTTATTCTTTGCGCCGATGTCATCAATTAACGATTTGCTTGTTTTGTGGGATCTGCCAAATCTCTAGGAAACTTTCGAAAGTATATATGGAGAATATTAAATTATGCATTGGAGCAGGGCTGGCCAAGATGTTAACCGCGGGACCGGTCGACCGCCTATTTTCTATGAGAGTTGTTCCGCGCTCTACGACGTATTGATGTCCTACCATCTTTGTTGTCCTCCGATTAACGGACATGCTACTTATGGAGGACAAATCGTTGTCCAACGATTTGTCATCTACAAGTAGCAAGGAACAACTCTTATTTTCTATGAGAGTTGTTTCTTGTACAGGTGCCCACTAGCACTATAGTGCTACATTGATTCAACTGCACATTCATCTGCCGACAATCAATGAATGACTTTGTCCAAATATTCATTTGGTAACTATACACGAATCTTGATTTGTGCGAATATCAAATATCGTTCACTCAACTATCCTTCACATTTGGGACAACTTTTCCACTGATCTCATTAAATAAACGCCTTAGTTATAGGAAACAAGTATTTATAGTATATCAATACAAGGCATTGGTGTAGACCAACGGTATATCTATTGGCTGTTAAAAACAGGTAAGTTCCATCAAAGTACCCATTTCTTAACTATTGCCAAATTTTTTCTTGTGACAATTCAAAGGCTCAAATGAATGATTCATTAACTATAAGAAGATATTTATTTCGCCATATCCAACTATCCCATTTGTTAATAGTTAACAGATCCTGGTACATAGAAATATATTGTTTTCTCAGTGTAGAATGTTTCGACATCGAAGATGGACAAGAAATTATTCCTTTATCTTTGCAAACTCGATGACTTTTTTTGCAAACTGGTAGCCGCAAATTGTCGAGGTCTATTATTTGAATTAAAAAATGTAAATTTCCAGATTTTGGTCGGTATGTTTATCAGCGTCTCTCATTCCTCGGGCTATCATCACAAGCAGTAATTTGGTGGTTATGTGTCAGGATTGACAAAAAATAACGGTTATGCAAATGTATCCTTTCAGTCTACAAAAAGGAGCAAATATATGCGACTTTAATGTTTTATTTTCGTCGTCAGGTCTCGCCCATCGAAACCTCGATAGACTAATTAGCATCAAGATTTCGTAAAATTACAGAACAGCCCGTTCTCTTCACTTAGGTACAGCAAGCTCAAGTATATGATACGGGAATAATTAATTTCATTCCAACAAAACGACTTTTGGTTTTAGTTTGACGTCATTATTTATGTCGTTTGGACTCGTGCTACTGTGACGAGGTGTACTTTTATTGTACATCGGTGTACATGTGAATAAATACACGTGTCCGGGAGAGAAGAAAGTGAGAGAGCATCACAGAAACCAAGTTAGGTCGATCCCTCGCTTGACTATGTATACATATATCTGCTTCATCTCAAGACTTGTCTCCCACATCGCCTGGCAATAATGTGTCGCCGAGTTTTTGCTCCTTGCCCTGGTATGTGCGACACATGGAATCTATAACGCACGTTTTCGCATGGAGGCAAAAATCTCAACTGCTACGAAGCTCTCCGCAAACACTTGTATTTTCATACTTCGAGAAAAATTCGTGCGCTTCGCAAACAAGAATTACATGCGAATAGCGCTTTAACGACGAGTCGAAAGAATTCGGAAGAGCACCATACCATGACATTGAAGATTGCAATGCAAGGGTTCTCAATTGAGGAGGCATTTTGCGATCATTTGGATTCTCCATTTTCGAAGCATCATGTAGGATTGGCGGGCTACATCTACCTAGGTAGGTAAAAAAATTGCATTTTCCAAAAAAATATTTTTATTCGTTAGTATCACCTTTTAGCGATATTCCCTGGAAATTTGATTGAAATATTACTGAAATTGAATGAGCTACAGCTTTTAACAATCACACTTTTCAAAAATCGATCTTCCTTTTTTCATAGTTACGTAAACATGACGACTTTTTAAAATAGATTTTGTAAGCCCGAGTTTCATATCATCGACATGTTGCTAAAGAATTATTATAAAAATCGACGATCGTCAACGACTCGTATTTATTGTTAACTTGAATAACCTGTTTGGTTTTTAGAAAATATTCAGATGCGACGTCCACGTTCGCCGATAATCGTATAACGATGATCCTATAATAAACGTATGTCGAATCGTGCATCGGAATTTGCATCTTTGGAATACAACTAATAGTCTTTTCTAGATTTTTCGTTGCTTTATCACATTATTGTTCAAAATCAATCGATGGAAACAAGGAACCAAAAATCGATGCGTGGCTTTGTCAATCTTTCATGTTAAGCCACGTTGATCCGAATCAATATATGGTTTGGTGACCGCTGGATTACGCGACAACCACTGGCGAGGAACATCACTTAAGGTAGAACGAGCGCGCGCTCTCGATATCTATGGATTTTGTTCAAATTTTAACCAGACATTGTTCATATCATTATGCATGTATGTGTGAAATTTCAGAACAGCCGACTATTTAGATTGGGAGATAATTGAACTGGGAGATAATTGAAGATTCTAGATTGGGAGATAATTGAATTTAGATTGGGAGATAATTGAAAAATTGAAACTTTTAACACCGCAGGGTCTGCATTGACCGCAAGTCAGGTCACATAATTCGTCGTACCATTCTATTGTGTTTATAGATTTTGAAAGAAATTATATTTAGATAGCAAACTAGTTAGGGAACGAGTGAAAAAAGTTTGGATTTCACTAATCAGTTTTGCTAAAAACGTTCAGTAAAGACAGAATAACTTTCCGTAAAAAATATTTGTCCCCTATAATAAGAAGATATCTGGTAACACCGCAGATCAGTATTATTCAATATTTAGAGAAAAAAAAATTATCGTGTTCCTAAAGTTAAAAACTTTTATCATAATGAAAATATTTGCGTTATAAATATTAATATTTTATATTGTTAATGTTATCGTTGTTAACAAATTAAAGTGTTCATTAATTCATAACCAATTGAAAACTTTGTTCGATAAAAAATTACTTCGAAATACAAAATTGTTTCGCAGTATTATTTTAAACATACCGCGCACACTCACGCCACTAGATCGTGGAACGATGCAGTGTTGCCATATGTCTTCTTATTATAGGGGACAAATATTTTTTACGGAAAATTATTCTGTCTAAATTTCAATGCAGACTCTGCAGTGTTAAAAGTTGCTTTTCAAAAACCCATTACTCGCAATCAAAATAGTCGACTGTTCTAAAATTTCATTCAAACATGCATAATGATATGAACAATGTCTGGTTAAAATTCGAACAAAATCTATAGAAATCAAGAGCACGTGCTCGTTCTACCTTAAGTGTCCGTCTTTGATTTTGTCGAAACTCATATATGTGATTAGGCATTGAAAACTATTAGACACTTATTTGTTTTTATCGGCTGAAAAACAGTTTTAAGGGGAGAAACCACCCCTCAAAAACGGACTTGTCAAGGGGTGATTTTGCAATTTCACTCACAGCAGTCCACCGATCTCAATGAAACAAAAACCAAAATTCTTCTAATGTAAAGTAATGAAAAATCCACTATAGAAGTATTGAAAAAAAATTAAGCGGTTTCTTCAAGGGTTGGTTTCTCCCCTTGAACTCGTTTCTCCGCTGATAAAAAAATACTGGTCTAATAGTTTTCAATGCTTTATCATATATATGAGTTTCAACAAAATCGAAGGCGGACACTTCAGTGATGTTCCTTGTGAGCGGAAGGTCGTTTTACTAAATTTTTCATGTGAATACAATTGATAATACAATATAGTCGTTTGTTTCAGCACGGGTTTTTTTCATAGTTTTCCTATGAGCTTATGCAAATGTGATACAGTAGTGCAGTCAAAAAGAGTAGCGGTGGACAACAGTCTCGGAGAACACTCCGGATATGAAAATAGTGAGATAAACAGCGTGAGGTAAAAGTGAAAACGATGGAATCATAAGACCCCGAAAGGGCCCAAAAAGGAGCATTGAAAAAACAAAAAATCGTCAAATATGTATATTTGTACATTCCGGTCACAGATTTTTCATCACGACTCCAAGAAAAATGATTTAATAATTTTTATCGCTTAAAGCTGCTACAAAAATTGTTCGTTGCATTCCAATGATATAAACTTCAACATCGTGTCGAGTATTAACCCCGACGGAGAAATATATCGAGGGTTCCCTCTTTTCAAAGCGTATGTCCGATTCGAAAAAAAACCTTTTCTCCGACATCCGGTGAGCTGGCATTGTAAAAGCCTGCTCCGATCCAGTTCTCCATGGCATTTACGGATGCGCTCGTATAATCTTATCAACGAGCCCGAAAGCCGATTAGACAATTCCCCTTCGCGACCGCGTCTTCCTTTCGTTTCCTTTTTCCCCTTTTTGTAGTTACCGCTAAATTTTTCGGATGGTTCCCGTGTGAGAGCAGTGACGAATTATGCGCATGTATTCGCCTTCGTGGAATCACACGATTAATGCGTATCCAAGTCTAAATGGTAACAAAGTGGCTCGTGATTGAAGGCAACGCGGCGTGAAATGAGCGTTAAATTCCCGTCATCTTGGCGCGTTTGTTCTCGGCAGAGAGAGAGCGATGGAGAGGAAAAGAAGGAAGTGTAGGTGAGAGCGGAAAAAGGGGGTTAGATTGATTCGCTGGCAGCGAACTTTATAACGATTTTTTTTTCACTGTCATGACGTCTATATATGGAAACACGCATAAATAACAAGAGAAAGACGAAGAACATTTATAATATTGTTCTATAAATTATTCGGGATATTAAAATTATGTCAAGTTATTTCCATTGTTTTTTGTTATATATAAATCTACTTCTATATTGTTGTTTAGTCTTGTTTGTTTAGATAGTTATTCATTTGATGAGATAAGGTAGTAGATTCATTTTAACAAATTCGATTACATTTTTGACACATTGCCCTGTTAGAATTTTCACTCATTATATTTATTTCTGCCTCGACATAGACACGACAGTTTTGCATTCTAAATAAAAAATGGCTCGTTTTATTCTAAACGATTTTTCTGGAATCTTAATGTTTTAAGTGAATAGGAAAGCCACGCGCATTGTACTTTGAACATTTTTTCTAATGTATTTCAGAAATGTTTAAAGGCCCGAGCCTGAATTAGAAGATCCAAAAAATCGGTTTTTCATTGCTCAAATCGATAGATAAACTATCCAAAAATATATTTACAAATTTACAGAGGCCAATTATAACATTTTCGAAGATACAAGGCTAAAAGCAGAGAAGCGATTGATATTTGATATTGATATTTCCTTCTATTGAAAACTTTGAAGCGCGTTTTCTCCAGTTTTCACGTTCACGATTTTTCCAAATTGGCGGGCGTGATAGCGAAAAAACTAAACGACCTATTGAAACAAACCAACGTTTGATTTCTTCAGTATGAAAATTTCTTCTAAGTGAATTAAAAGAGTCGTTGAAAAAGTATTGTAAAATAGTTTTCATAGCACGTTAAAGTCTTTTTTTAACACTTTTTTCCAAACCTGAGACAAGTTATAATTTCACGATTTCTTCAGCTTTTTCTTAATTCACCCAGAAAAAAGATATAGGCCATTGAACATTTTATTGGTTTTTTTTTGTTTCGGTCAAGAATTACGAGCTGCATCTCCCCGCCGATTGGGAACTGCAGTGGCACGACGCACATGGAATAGGCTGATAAATTTGCAGTCATTTATTGTTTCATGTTGACATTTTTTTATACATTTAAAATATACGTAAAATGATACCTCAATGTTTACTGGGCTCATTTGTTTTTTTCCCTTCTAGAAAAATGTCCCGAAAAAACGCATGTTTTGGACCTTCTAATTCAGGCTCCCGCCTTAAGTACATCGGTATCGAGAAATCGATTTTATTTACTCGATGAAGTAGAATTCGTCATATAAGGCATCGAATTGTCAACTCATACCAATGAGAATATTCGTTTTGAGTAAAACGCCTATCGCGACGGAAGTACGTCTGGAGTTGAAATGAGAAGCGCTGCTGCGAGAACGAGGCTATGTACACATACAGGGGAATTCGAGAGAAAGAGGAAGAGGGGCAAGAGAGATTATCCCTCGCATACATATAATATATTTATATATGAACACATGGATACATATATATACACATTTATATATATGCACATACACATACCAAAAAATATATATGTTAGTATCTTTAAGTATATATACTTGCTATATCATTTATGCGGGCGAGAGAGTATACTGGCTGGTTGGGCTGGTCATCATATACGACGACAGGATGTCACATTGAGTGTTCTATGACCCCTTGCGAGTATCGTCACATCTCTGGGATAAAACGCGTCGCAAATCGACTTAATCGAAATGCCCCCTTCCTTCTTACGCGCCACATAAAAGCTCATTAAAATAGTTTGCATCGTCGGATCGAGGAGATAACAAAAAAAACAGTGAGAAAAAAGTAACAATTTACGCGAGTCGTCGGAGAACGAATTATTTACCGGAGACGGGATTGTTAGTAGAGAATTGGCGTCATTGTATACTTTTTCTCCAGTCTCGATTTACACTTACGAAGAATTGTTGGCGATACTGACGCACGCGTTTCGTGAATCATTTTATTTGAAATCGGCGAAAAATGTGAGTCAGTTTTTAAAAGCTTCATGGCACTTTCCTTCGACTTCTACCTATATACGGGTTCAACTACATAGTTTCGTCGCTGATTTGAACATCAAATTTTCATGCGCCTCGACACTTCAATTCTTTCTTGAGACACGTACATGCGATGCCTTACGTGTCTATGAGGGCGAATTGTGCAGGAGAGCGATGAAAAAGGAGAAGTATAACGCTTTTGAATACACCTGGTCGTACGTGACTTAGCAGCAAATCGTCGTATTCTTGTACCGAACCGTTTCATTTGATCGTTTCAATGCTCACGTGTAAAAGAACTTAACGAGACCACCTCGGCTGAACAAAATCGTGTCCAATTCGAATCGATATTAATAAACTTAATTCTCAATTCATCCGGAAGAATTCAATTTTATAGCACGAAGATGGTCAAAGTGGTCATTTTCACTCGATACCAGCCAATATTGATTAATATTGGCTGGTATCGAGTGAAAATGACCAATTTGTTGTCGTTGTTTTTAAATATTTTATTATAAAGTATCCAGAATTGTAGGTTTTCCTTGTCAACTTTACCGTGTTATCAATCGAATCGGATTAAGACGGGATATACATTTACAACGATAAAAAAATGTATTTCTTTTTTTTTCTTTAAACGATAGAACTATATATGTAGAATATTTTAATCCACATTTTACAGAAATGTTGCGTTAAATGTTGATTTTTTTTCGTAAATTCGTGAGGGTTTCTTAAATTTGCATTTTCTTTATTTTAATTACCGTCTCATAGAAAATATACATGTTCTAACTGAAAAAAATGTTTGAATTTTTTTGCAAATCAAAGTTCACGGGAAGCTAGACTGCACGCTGATTCACAACTTCCGCGGCGACCTTGCTGCAACGCTCTGCCACAGCTTCGCCATTTTGATGATTAATGAATTTTTTTAAATCGTTCTGTATGCTTAAAGATACTGTTAAAGTATGCCTACAATTTGATAGATGTAAAATAATTATTTCGTACTTAAAAAAATCCCTCAAAATTGCTTAATTTTTCCCGTCTAAATGTATATCACGCCTCAAGGGATTAAGGGAATTCAAATTGGAGAGGATGGTTCAACATATGATGCAGGAATCGCAGATTGAAGGTAAAATTATGATTACAACGATAGAACTGCTCGTAAGACTTTAAATATGGTTTTCTCAAAACGATGTTTTTCAAAACGGTGTACACGATTTCTCGACATCTAATAAACAGATTGACTTGAAATTCGGTACACTTATTCAGTGTAATAGCAGTTTAGTCTTGATCGACGTTTGTTTTTCGTAACATTTTTTTTATTAGTTATCAACAATAATGATGTAGTTTCTCCTCGGTAGATCAAAAAAAAAAATTAACAAATATTTTTATGATGACTGCAACACGATAGCAAAAGATTTCTCGGCCAAGTCTTAGATAATATTATGTATTTTAAGAAAAGCTCGTTTCTTTGGATTAAGATCAACCGGGTGTCCAAAATCAATTACACCATTGAGCCACTCACGTTCAAAGGTGCTTCACAAGATTGTTTATAACTTCTTTAATTATTTTTTTTTAATGAAATGTTGTAAGCAATTATACTAAATAACCCTGATTTTCGGGTTTTTACAGTAGCCTAACCCCATAAGATAATTCAATGTTCAATCGAATTGCCGATTCCTCTTTTAATTAAATATTGCTAAAAAACGCTCACTCAATTTTCAATATTCGTCATTATTGTAATAAAGGGGAGAGATACCTTCAGGCGAGGAAAAAATTTGCTGATTTTCATAATTTTCTTTTTAAAGAAAAATTTCTTCGCCATTTCTGAGACTCGAGGTATGCTTTGTTACTACTTTTGGCTGTTAAATGATGTTTTGTAAAAATTAATCTTTGAAAATGGCGTAGGTATATCACGGTCTTTTAAACTTTATTTTCAAAACTGGCGTGATATATAGCTAAAAAACTATTCGACCGATTCCGATGAAATTTGGTATAAATCTTTCTAACCTTATTGTCTAAAACATGACTCTAAATGTTTTTGAAAATAAAATCGTTTTGTTTTATAGCGTACCATTTAATCGCCTTTTAACATTTCTCATTTTTCCATGGTTCATATTCTGTGTATGAGTGTCAATGAAAGAAAAATCTCCGTTGATTTTTTTTCAGATTAATCCCTTCGATGCTACATGTCACGTCGTCTGACAACACCCGCCGTAATCCGTTTAGAAGACCGTGTCATACCAACGCCATTTCCTAAAAAATAATTTTAAAAAATACCATGTATCAGCCAAAAATAGTAATGAAACATACCCTAAGTCTCAATACTGGCGAAGAAATCTTTTCTTCGAAAAAAAATTATGATAATCAGCAATTCTTTTCCTCGCGCAAAGGTATCTCCCCTCTTAAACCTGTGATCGATGTTCTTTGTTGGCTGTTGAATCAGGGAAAAAGATATACTCCCTCGTGCATGCGTTGATCGAAATGAATCGCAAAATCAAGAATCTTTCTAAGATATGATCTCGCGGCTATGCGAGCAAAAGCCACGGAGAAGCAGACTAACAAAGAGGGTCACTGTTTCGTGGAAAGGTTCAAGATCACCCCCACAATTCCCGATTACATTGCTCCAGCTGCGATTTGACGTTCAGCTATTCTCGTTTCGAAGGTCCCAGCTCGTCGTTATTACATCTGCCATGTGGGTGATTGTGGCCGCGAAAAAAATTGAATCTTACAAATTTCGTTTAACATTGCAACATATATCTTTTTCCCCTTTGAAAAAAATTTCATTCGATTATTTTCCGATTAATTTGTAATTCGGCAAACTTGTAGGAAGTATCTAAACTGTAGTTTAGTAACCTTGACATATAGGTATTGTAGAAAATCTCCGCTCAGAAATTCCAGTCACTGTTTTTGCCGTCTCGTCTCTAAAATGTCTTTTCGTAAATAACTTTTCGCTGGCCGAAGTAAACACTTTAGTAAATACGTCAATTCCAAGCGGAGACAAGTTTCGCGCCTCCCTGATAATCGCGAAGTCGAGGCAACCGCTGCTTTATTCATTAAGAGTTGTGTGCGTATGTGTGGTGATTCGCATCAAGTTTCAACCCGGTTTATCAAATGGCAGGATGCCAGAAATATTGCGAACATTGAGCTAAAGCCAAGAATTTACTATCATCTGCTGGACTATCTGGCTTTCGAGGTTTTATCAGATTTCACTTAAAAATCGGGCGATAAGTTTGCAGAGGCGCCATTAAGATTTCGCACATCGCATATAAAATAAATATGATGTTATACAGGGTGTCCCCGAACCGAATGCGTTCCCTGAAATGGGGGGTTGGGGATGAAATTCTGAGTCGATTTATATAAGCGTGTGTGGGTCTCAGATCAACCCATGAATTTTTATTAATTTTCAAAGGCGGGCCAATCAGGTGCGCCCACCTTTAAAAATTGATAATAACTCACCGGTTGATCTGAGACCCACACACGCGTGTGTCAATCGACTCAGAATGTCACCCCCAACACCCCCATTTCAAGGAACGCATTAAGTTCTAGGACACCCTGTATACGCGCCACCGCGAACGTATTCTATTAAGGGGTTACCCCCACTTGCGATTTTGAAAAAATCGATTTTTTTTATTGCATTTTTTTGAAGTATAAGTATCTGAGAATATGTCCTGAAAATTTCAAGTCGATCCGAACAAAATTGACTGAGATAAGAGCGTTGAAAGAGAAGAATCCGTTGTGTAAACGACCGGCGGATTGAAACTTTAAACGCGTTTTTCTCAAAATGGCATTTCTGAAGTCGGTGACCAAGATTACTCGAACACTAATGAACCGATCTTCTTGAAATTTTGCAGGCTTATTTAATACATAAAAATGTACTCTTTAATCGTTCGATTTTTTTTTCGAAAAAATGGCCGTTTTATAGCCAAAAAACGGCCGCTTTTTTTCGTTAAAATCGAACCATTAACTTTGACTGTCCGCCATTTTGTGAAAAATGAATATTTTTTAAAATCCTTCGATTAAAGACTAGTTTATACTTATATTTGACTAAATCCATCCGCATTTTTTTTTTCAGATGATCCACTTCGCCGCAATGTTGGTCACCGCAAACCGTGTATATAAAAACATTATTTCATTGACGGCCATTTGCCACTAAACAATGTAATATTTTTCAATAAAAAAATTACTGAAAAAGGCCTTTTTTGCGCTACTAGTGGGGGTAACGCCTTAAAACAACATTTATTACAGGACAATCTTAAACGCATCTTAAACGCCCAGGCAATCTTAAACGCATAATAAAAGAATGGGGCCTCTCATCTGATTTCTTTTATGGAGGTGATCAATCCAAATGCAAAATAACATTCCTCTAGCCTTTATCGAAGGCTGGAATTTTGCATTATCCTCAAAAAGGACTTTCCGAAAAATAAATGTTATGATACACAAAAATTCACTACAAAATGAATAATATTTCCTGGCAGAATCATCTACACTTTCCATATAATTTGAATGTATCAAAAATATATATCCCATCGTCCCGGCAGTCTTTTAATCTTGATCTGTTTAAAAAATTACTTACTTTTATAGACATCTTTTTTTACAAATATATTCATTTTCACGGGCAACGGGCGAATTTATTACTCCGTTTCGACGATGGTTTATGGAAATGTCAACTTGAAAATGTATCGTGCATTTCACGGCCGCGTAAAATTTTTCCATCATTTCGAGAAGCAAAGGTTAGACGTGGTCGATGACTCCAAGTCCAAGAGGGCATTATTTCTCCCTTCGTTGTACTTTGCTCCCATTGGTTTATCTCTATTTTCGTCGTTTCAACCATTTTCGAGACAACCCCAACGGGAATATGGATGCATTGGGCTATCGTTATTTTTAGAAACGGAGGGTTGGAAACTGGGAAAAGGATAGCGGGCTTTGACGGCTCGTCGTGTGTGCGTTTCTCTTTCTCTATGGCCATTCATAAGCCAGACGAGGCGAGAGCAAAGAAAAACATGTGTCTTTATACTATGCTCTAATACATATATATACCTATGTGTGTGTGTGTGTATGTGTGCGCGCGCGCCTGTGTGTTGTGTGCGTATGTGTATATTAGGCATTCAAGTCACACACTAATGAAAGATCCGACAAGATGCTGCGCTTACTAGTGTAGAATGGTGCATTTTTGTTTCTTATTTACACACACATACACTCACACAAAACATAAACACCGAAGGGAAATTCTCTTCTCAGTTCTCGGCGTGTCAAATGTTCAGTATATTTTTTTCTTCCATTTCTTGTTTACGGTTGTTCTCATCGCGCTGCATTTTCCATCGCCGAGACCAACGAAAAACACGAGGTCGACGAACGAACTCGTACCTATTGTCGACGAATGCTTTCGACGAAACGTCAGAGTAGGTCTTTGTGAAATGCGTTTTAAAAAAATGCAACGGTTCGACCCGGAAGCAGTCGAAGAGTTTGAATTGCAAACGTGCACCGTCGGTACCAAAAGAACTAAACACAAAAAACTTGGAGAAAACAATGAGCTTCCATTGGAGAAAGGTTTGAAAAAAAAACAGGTAATAACAATGCTCGTCACTGAACTACAACTACTCGGAGCTTCGGGTCTAACTGTAATTGTGAAATACATTGCCGGATGCAAATGGGCCCTCGGGTGTTGCGTGTTTCAAGTACGTTTTTTTTTCTTCGTGCATTTAATTCGTCTCCGCTTGGAATAATCGGGAAGTCGGGTTCTGGAAATAATATTGGCGATAAAAACATGCGGCATTCGAGATAAGTGGGCATCGAATTTGGAGCAACGCGTAGACGCTTTTGTAATGCACGACTTTGATAAAGTACTATTTCTGGCGCCGACACCTGTTCATACTCGTATACGTAAACGTATATCCGGAACTGGAAAAAAAATGAAACGAAATAAAATGGCGACGCACTAAAAAGCATCGCGAGCAGAAAAATTGGCATTTATATACGCGTTCACGAAAGAGAGTCACCCTCGCGAAACGTCAAGGCTAACTTCCAAAAAGAGTATCCTCGAGGATATACCGAACATTCGTCGATCCTTCGTGACCTTGCGCTCGTTTGAGACCACATACCCGTGCGATACTAAGGTATCGCGAAGTGAGAAGGAACGGACTTTAAAAAGAAAGGAAAAAAAAAAAAAAAAAATAAACAACAGTTTCCATTTAAGGGATTCCCATAATTGATGACGAATATAGATAAGTCGACGGAAGCGCGATGCTGGAAATGACGAGGTTGTATCCTTGTCCGTGGAATAACAAGTTGCTACTGATAATTATTTGCGTGCGCACAACCGAGGCCCAATCGCAACACATTTTGACGTGTGCCATTCTTTTTTCTTCGTGCGAAGGTTGAAAATTAGCCGAGACAACAACGACGCGTCGATAACGAATCGTTCCCAACGTAATTTTTCACCTTCAGTTTGACTGTTGGATCAACATTGTAGCTTCGAATGTTTTTAGGCCCCTGAAGCACTCAGAAATTGATCATGAGAGTGTTGCAATGTCTTCAACTTCCGTGGGGATATTGGACTCATTATACATGGATTTTTAGGTCTCCAGTTCTCCCTACACACTTCTAACAGAACTGATGTACAGGCGATCAGATTTGATGTTTTTGTGTTCAAGTATCTGGTTGCTCGGTGGAAAATAATGAAACTGACTCTCTTCCTATCACAGGAGGCTCTCATTTTAAAAACTACCAATTTCGAACTCGCTTTCTTATCCTCGACTTTCTATTGCCTCCGAAAAAAACAACGTTCAAGGAAGTGCCTCGGGCATTTGATTGCGATTCAGTAGGCTTATTTATATGTAGATTGAGAATGTCAGATACGTTGAATTGTGAAAATATCGAGTCATCCCGATCCGTCATATATTCGCGAGCCGCGTAATTACGGGGGACCTTTAGGCGAGGAAGAAATTTGGTGATTCTCAATATTTTTTTTAAGGAAAGTTTTTTCCCTTTTTATGACACTTAGAGTATGTTTTGTTACTACTTTTGGCTGTTACGTGGTATTTTGAAAAAAAAAATAATCTTCAAAAATAGCGGAGGTATGACGCGGTCGTCTAAACTGCATTTTCAAAACTGGCGTGACGTATAGCTAAAAAACTAATCGATTGATTCTGATGAAATTTGGTATAAACCTTTCTAACCTTATTGTTTAAAACACGATCGTAAATGTTTTTGAAAATTTAAAAAAAAGTATTTTTCTATCGCAAAATAAAGCCATTTGCTTCGGAAAATTCAATCTTTTTGTTTCAAAGCGTACCATTTAATCGATTTTCAACATTTCTTACTTTTTTTTGGTTCATATTCTGCGTATGAGTGTCAATGTAAGAAAAATCTTCAGTCACGCCGTCCGCCAACATCCGCCGCAAACCGTTTAGAAGACCGTGCCATACTTCCGCTATTTTTAAAGATTAATGAAATGTGCCCGCCAAAAGTAGTAATAAAATATATCCCCAATCTCGAAAATGGCGAGGAAACCTTTCCTTAAAAAAAAATTATGAAAATCAGCAAATGTTTCCTCGCCTAAAGTTACCCCTCTCCTCTTTAATTCGAAGTTATTCGTCGGGATCCATTTTTTATCGTATAGAGACAAGTTATGCAATGAGGTTATAAAGCTCAATGGGAGAAAATGAAGTGAGGTCCGACATTGAAACATTCTTCTTGCACATATGCTTAACATTTTTCAAACTTTATCTTAAGGCAGTATTGTTGTCTAGAACTTTTGAAAAAATCGTTTTTTAAATTTCATTTTATTATTCTATAAAGCTTGCTGAATACGTCCGTGAAAATCGTTTAATGATACTCATAAAATTAGCCAAGTTATAGGAGCGTTTTTCAACCTTGGTAGCAAAATTGAGCCGAATTTTTTTTTCCATATAATTCTTAGAATGGTTTAATTGTTGCACATCCGTATAATGCATATACATGTGTGCACCTTCACCACGCGGCATCAACGCCAGTGGGAAAACTGGTGCCCTAGATTTTAAGGATTGTCGATAATATTTTGAGCTTCGTTGGTACAATTTTGCTAGTGCTATGTGAAAAATTGTAAACCCGAATATTGCTGATGTTTTGCCATAAAATAAGTTGATACAACGTTGAAAATGTGCGTTTATCCACTGTCGAGAGCCTAACGATCTTGGAATGTTCACGAATTCGATGTATCAGTTAGTAATTTCCAATTCATCCTATAGTAACTACAATTTGTAAAGTTTTTTTCCTTGCAAATGTCGGCAGTCACGATCTTTCTGCAATAATAGCGCATGTACACAATTAATGTTATGTCAATTGATTGTATTGTTTAGTCAAAATAAGGGTTCAAATTTTCGAAGCGGTTGCAACGTGTGATGCATGGCCTTAACATTTTTATATCGTTTCAACCAACGTTGTACTTCTTTGTACATTAAGGGTGAAAATGTTAATGTTTTGTTCGAATAATAAAAACAACTTCGTTAAAAGTGCAGTTTTTTAGTGTAGTGCTTGCTTGCCGCATTTCCGTTCGGGCTTTTACGATCTCGGCCTTTCCACCTTCAGCCAACATTTGCCACTTCACTATTTCGCGTATTTGAGAAACTCCTCTCAAAGCGTTGCCTGCAGTCATGCTGCCTAACGCGCTACTGCATTTGCACGAGGGCACAGGCAAACTGTAGGAAACTCGTCCCAACACAGGCGGTTACATTATAGCTAGGTTTAAGGAGGTATCCCTCTCTGGAACCCTAAAAAAATCGGGACTCTGATGAGTGGAGGGGCTCTATTTGGGAATTATGGGGTCTAGGACAATCTATCAAGAAAGAAAATTTGTTTACTTTTTCATTTTTAATTAACTACAATTATTTCACATTTTGTTTAAAAATTATTTTCCCAATTTTTAAAAATATTTTAACAATTTTTTCGACTAGAATTCGGAGAATCATTCTCAGTTGAGTTGTTGTGTCTCAAACCCTATCGGATTTTAGACCAAATATTCAATGGAAAACTCGAATAGATAAGGTAAGAGACGTGATTTACTATTTTTATGCGTTGAAAAACAGGTTGAAAAGTTTAAAGTTTTTTTTTGAATATTCGGTCTTAAATCCGATAGGTCTTGAGACAACTCAAGCGAGCATGATTCTCCGAGTTCTAGTCGAAAAAATTGTTAAAATAATATTTTTTAAATTCTGAAAAAATTGTAGTTAATTAAAAATGAAAAAGTAAACAAATTTTCTTTCTTGATAGATTGTCCTAGACCCAATCATTCCCAAATGGAACCCCTTTACTGATCAGTCTCGACCAAACATCGTAAAAAAAAAATTCCAAAAAAAAATCTGAATTAATTCTGGCTACTCCAGTGTGAACCTATGTAACTTTTTAACCTCCTGACATTTTCTCTGAAACTCCATAGTTATTGGACTACGCCTATTTTTTAAACAAATGTCTTTTCTAGCTAAAAATGCAATACTGGGGCGAAAAAAATCATACAAAACTTTCTAAAAAACGAAAATGTATATTTTTATACCCTCTTTAAGTTGGTCATGGAAAAAACGAGCGAAGAAATTCGCCGGAAGTTATGCGGGCAGTTTTAGACGTGCAAAAAAAGCTTAAAAATAGCCATTTCCAAAAAGGCAAACCGGGCCCAAAAAAAATTGCACATAAATGTCTTAAAAAGGAAAATGAAGGTAAGTTTGTCCTCTTTAAAACGGCGCTTAGGAAATTTGATTATCTTCATTGTTGAGTCCGCTATCTAACTTTTAGTTCGGCAAGAAATTTCGACTGGTGTACTCAAACTTTGGGCCGGCAGTGTATGTACCAAAACTTTGAACGCGATTAATCTCAAAACTTCATATCTTGACACGGCGTTATCATGAACCCATAACCAGTTGGATATATTTGAACAAACATTTTTTCGTTTTCGTTTCAGATTACATTTGAGCCTGGTAGCGATCTCGCCGTATCGGGCCTCGCTGCTGGAGGACTGCAACGCCAACTGCAGCACCACGAACACTTTGAAAGATATTCTTCCGAAAAAATTACATTGTCACCATAAACATGTGTACAACATGCTGGGAAAAAAATTAATTTCTTTTAACCAATGTGTTACAAAAAAAAATTCATCATTCTGAACCTCCAAACTGGGCTTCCAGAGAGGGGTACTCCGTTAAGTTGCATCGAAAGCAGAGCTCGGCTAAGACCCATCCAAGTTTCGGCCCAGCCAATGTTGCTTGCCGCGAAGCAACATGTACGTTACATAGTAATGTATCTTCACTAATTACCCATTGATCTGTCTGGTTTGTGCACTTTTAGTTTTCCACGGTTATGATGGATGGTTTGATATACAAATAGTTGGTTCGCCAGTCGATACGACAAACTCGAACGGTGTGATGAAAATTTGGAAAATGGCGGGGACCACGACGCGTCGCTGAAAAACACAACGTAAGAATAATAGAAGAATGATTGTCCAGAGTAATTTGAAGGGTTCATCTGTAAAAATTGGTAAACGTCTTTTTTTTTTAATGTACGCGCGACTATACGGTAGTTTGTCGATGCCGCAGGGATCGCCAAGGCCATTGTTGCAATTGTCTCCGTGTTGGCATTGCTCCCAGTCTCTTCCACATTTGTACGTATATGAAGCCCGTTTATCTGAGATAAAGTTCAATGAGAATGTGGAAATTTTAGTCGGTCAACCAGCTACAACGCATTGTTACGACTATAATACTGCACTACGGGCACGTGCGCATTTGAAAAAGCGAGAAAAGCGAGGAAAGGAAAGGAGAACAAAAATGCTTAGAAGACCCTCGGTTCAATCGTTTCGTTCATCGTCATGATAAAATTGAGCTCGACCCATAAATTCCAATTTCGAGCAAACGAAGTACGGTAAGAAAAGCAGATGGATTCAATTACATTTAATTGATATCACCTCTGAGCGTGTGTCTGCTCATATTTGTGTGTCACGTTTGTCAAGCCTGAAAACGACGGGTTGAGTCTCCAATTTCATCGGATCACAGAGATCACAATTTGATCTTTGACAAAGACGATACGCGTGCGTTTCGATATTTTTATAATTTTTTTTGCAAACACACTGCATAATTTTCGTACAATACTGAGATGTTGACAGCGAGAAATGCGGACACGATTAAATGTTTGATGGATGTAGAAAAGTTTAAAACTTGTCGGATAAGATATAGAAAATAATATTCTGGACTTCCACCATTTTTCCTATGACATGTGAATATCAAAATAACGATTGACATCAATGGTCCAATAATTCCGGATAAAAAACACTTTCTTCGTACAGTCTTCAGGGGAAGCAATTTACAGTCCCCCGCAGTTAGTTTATCCCGACTATTTTATATGACCTTTTAATTCGTAGCAATGGCAAATATTACGTCTAGTGAATCTCCCAATACGTCCTCTCAAATCTGATAGCTCAGATGAACTTCACGATTGAAAAAATAACCAGTATCATTTTGTAACTGGCCCCGTCAAAACAGAAATCATACGATCAAAGCTTGCGAACCTCAAAAAATCGCCGATTAAAAAAAAGGATCGAAATCATCTTAACCTATTAGTTTAAGTAGGCATGTCCATCATCCTCAATCATAGAATACACTTACAACAGATAGTTAGATATACACTTTTTTTCTCGTGTGGGTCGAACAGCCGTTCAGGAATTGATACGGTCCGCGATACGGGGACGCGTAGTAAATACGTCGCCCGTATGGGAGCACCTAATAAATTTCATCAATGAATCATTCGACCAGTTTATTAATCAATTCGATAAATGTATTACTGTCTCTTCTATAATTATTAATCCGCTTTACCAATTTATTGCCTCGTTGCATCAATTTAATCGATTTACAAATAAATCATTTGTTGTTCAATCGTGCTTTTGAATGGTCGATTGCAATAACATAAACTCTCTTCTTCTCGTACCAGTACCCTTTTCGTTCTTCTTTCGAATAATCGTAGGTAAGGTGAGTGGTTTCTTTTAAATTCTTAGTTGTCCGTGCACGCGGATAATTCATCAATGGTCCACATATATACAGGGTGTCTCGTTAAAAAAAACCTTTAAATAAATGAAAAATATGTGGTCGGACGTGTTTCCTACAAAAATATTATGGTTTTGAGGGTGATTCAAAATATTTTTTTTCGCCAACAGGTCTACGAGACACCGCGGTAACGTTCAATTTTTTGTATGGAAAGGTATGGTTTCTTAAAATGGGTCTTCTCACTTTAGACGCCAAACAAGGCGATTTTCATGAGTTTTTTTAATAGGTTTATATTATAGATATTGATATAAAAGTTGTTACACTCAATAAATACACTGTCGAAATACATTAAATTTTTAAAAATTTATTTAAGTCACTATTATAGACGAAAATGGTAGTTAAAAAAATGTCCTAAAAAAAATTGTAGGTTTGCGCTGTTGATAACATCTCGGAGATGGATCATCCGAAACAAAAAAATCAAACGGTTTTAGATTCAGTATGTTGATGGCTATAGTGCATATTATACGATTTTTGATACATGCAAAAATAACAAAATGGCGGACATTTTTGAAGAAAAAAAACAAAAAAGTGTTTTTTTTCACCATTTTCGGCAAAAAAATAGTAAATATTAAAATAAATAAAAAATTGATATGCGCTATAGCTATAGTTGTAAAGAATATGTGGTTAAAATTTTATAAGGATCGGTTCAGTAATTTCAAAGATTTTATCAACAAGCCGTCGAAAAACGTTGTTTTGAGATAAACGCGTTTAAAGTTTGTTTGGGTTACATAAAAACATATTTTTAAATGTATTTCGAAAGTACATGTTTTAAGTGTAACAACTTTTATATCAATATCTATAATATAAACCTATAAAAAAATCATAAAAAAAGCCCTTCTTTAAGCGTCTAGAGTAAGAAGACTCCTTAAACGTCTGACTTTTGGACGAATCCGACGGAAAAAAAATTCTTTACTTCACAAATCAAGAAAGTGATGGCGGTTTGAAGTTTTTGGAAATATCCCACACTACCTACATTACACCGGCGAGTTTCGAATGGCGTTTTTGACTCTGTGTCGAGCAATATGGTCAGTTATGGCTGTTAAGTGGCAGTTTAGGTTTTCTTAAATAGCGCGTGTACATAGACGAAACTGAACTGAGAATGAACTACTCAGTATCGATGATACAAATCTAAATATCTCGGATCACTACCAAATATTTGGTAGTGATCCGAGATATTTAGATTTGTATTTCATTTTAATAGGTGACCTCGAATGACCTTGAACGACTTTAACCCCCTAATGTTTTTATGCGGCTTGAGGTGCTTCCCAAGGTGGTTGAAAAAAAATGTACCATTCCATTTTAAAAAGTGGAGGTAACCTTCACTGTGCCTCCGACGAAATAAAAAAAATTGGTCGCATTTGATGGCCTCCTTCACACCGCACAACTTTAGTCTGGAACATTTTTTTGTGACGTAGATAATTAGCGAGTTCTTTCGGGTGGCAGAGATAAGAGGGACACCCTGTATATATAGATGGATATATGTATATTAGTTGTTTTGATATAGAAGCGGGCGTTGCCCTTATATAGCCGACAGAGCTGCTCGAAGGCGCCTGGTATTTGTCATTTCCGACGTGTGAGGCCAGGCGCGAGAGTCCGCGCGCGCAGGGCATGGTCAAACTTTGCGAGTTCTCAGCGTTTTTTGGCGGGCGCTTTCAAACCGCGTGTCCAAGTATCTCCGCGTCTCTCGCACGCATGCTGCTGCTGCTCTCATCGCATTCGCAAATCGTACACAGCACATGGCGAGGCCATCGATCCTTACGGTCCAAGGATATTTGCGATCGTATTTGAGTCTCTCCCTTCTCCTCTGCATTCCCTTGTCTTTAAACAAAATCGAATGGACCAAATGGACTTCGGAGCGAGAGAGAAAGGGGAAGAGCTCGACGAAGAAGAAAAGCAGAAACAACTTCCCTCACGTGCGCGAGTCCATAAAGAGCTTGCGAAAAAGGACACGAGCGAGTGAGCGCCGACGAATAATGCGCCAGTCGAACGTTTATTCGGAATAAATAAGGAGGGAACGAGTGACGAAGGAGTTTTGCGCTTCCCTCATCTCGCAATCAGACATATACATAACGAGAGAGTTACATTTCCGTAAATCACTCGGACGGAAACAAATTGCATATGCTCGTTTACGAGATCGTAAAGACGACCTCGCGATGCGGAGACCCCGACGAGGCCTCTCAACGCTCTCGTCATCGACGCGACGCTGTGTATCTATATATAACTTTTAATCATTTCGCATGTCTTTCTACCGAAGCCTCGTATTCGCCGTACATTACATTTTATTCCATATGTGTATGTTCGAGCGCGCGAAGACGCGTTTGCGCCAATTTGAACCGCCATCACCCAACCACTCGAGTGTATTCACCTGCCTCTGTTGCGTTTACTTTACTCGGTTGCGTCAATCGTCGAACTGCGATTAGGCATTCAAATCTCAGTCCATTTTGTTTTCAGTCGCAAGCCTCGACTGCCTCGAAAAGTAGGCCTCGCGTGTGCTACGTGCAGGCGCTGGAGAGAAAAACATTTTCGTTCGACTGCAACCAACTTTTTGGTGAGTGCAAACGAAATGTATGGATGGTTAGGCCAGCGGTTTATCGTGTCTAGGAATAAAAACAACACGGTCGGCTTGGAGAAACATATTGTGATACGTCGAGTAACAATTTGGTTGCAAATTCGCGACCGACTTTGTCCGCATTGGAAAGTTTCCTTTTACAGGGTACGCAATAGAATAATTTTTTGATTGTTGGCCACGATAATTTTAATTAAATGCAGCGTTTATTTTAGCGGGCTACCTACCTCTACCTACGTGGGTCGGGAGAATTGCATTTTCCAAAAATCTTTTTATTCGGTAGTATCATTTTTTAACTACAGTCGAACCTCGATATAATGAAATCCTCGCTATAGCGAAAATTTGTCGATTGCCTTCCGATAGACACCCGAAACCTTCATACAACGACATGATAATATACATTATGTTTTTCTACTCTGATTGCTAATTGATTGGAAAAATTTCTCTAATTAAAAACTTCTTTCTTTTCTTCCTTCCTTTAAAACATATCCCTATATTTATAGTACTAATATATATATTTTTGAATAACATTTCAAGGAACATGATCTCGATATAACGAAACCTCAATATAACGAAAACTCGATATAACGAACTTCCCTACAGATTCGTTATATCGAATTTCGACTGTATATTCATTGGAAATTTAATTGAAATATTCCTAATATTGAATGAGCTACGGCTTCTAACAGTCGGCCAGACGAGCTGTAGCAGCACCATACTTCACAACTTGAACGCGTTTCTATCAAAACACCGTTTCAAAGTCGGTGGATATGATATCTCGCGAACCACTTGATGGATTGTTTCCAAATTTACAGGAGATACGATGAGAAACATTTAAAGGTAGTTGACGATCTCACTTTATTTAAATCGATCTTCAGTTTTTGATAGTTACCGAAGAATTACGACTTTTTCATAGATTTTGTATGCTCGAGTTTGAAATCGTCGGCACGTCGTCTAAAAAAATGATTTTATAAATCGACGATCGTCAATGACTCGTATTTATTGTTAAGTTGAATAAGCGTTTGGTTTTTATATTTCACATGAACCATTTAAGGAGTTTCGGTACAAAAGTCAAAATGTTAAGAAATTGATCAAATTTGGTGATAATGTTCTTCAACATTAAGTGCGAAAACACACATTTTTTCAAAATGTTCTTCTTCTTAGTTATCGAGTAATTAAGCATTAAAGCAGATTTCTTATGCCCCCAATGTATACCTACATATATGGAAACGCTATGCTTATACACGTGAACTTTAGTGTTAACTTACTCTATAACCGTGAAGAAGAAAAATCTGAAAAAAATTGTATTGTCAAATTTGGCACTAAAGAATATGTTCACCAAATTTTATAAAATTCTGAACTTTTTGAAATTCTTAATGTTTTTAACATGGTTTAGCATGGCAACATTGTATCGCCCGTACCGAACATCCTTAAGCTGGAGAGTGTCAAGGGCCAAACGTTGCGAAAAAATGTCATCATCCGCCGGCGGCCATGTCTTTGTTATTTTTCTATATTTTTTTTCAAGGCTCTCAATATATGTACCTTCATGTTAAAAAAATTGCGTTCCTTTTTCACCTAGCGTTTCCCAGAAAAAATCGGAATTTGGCCATATTGTTCAGGCCCCTAGGTAGAGTCCACTTTGTAAATTTCAAAAAATCGAAAGCAAGCAAGATTTGAAGAAATCGACGATGATGAGCAATCAGAAGGGATTTTGTACGGTGCAGAAATTGCCGATTGAGTTGAGGTTAGAGTCTTTCATAGTATACACTTCAAACACATTTTTCTCGAAACAACGTTTTCAAAATTTTTATTTTTACTTTTTTTTTGCGAAAAACTGTGAAAAAACGCAGTTTTTTTTTCTTTTTTCGTTTTTCATATGCCATTTTTTATTTTTTGATAAAACTTTATATCCGTGGGTCATTTTGTAGCTGGTGTCATACTGAATCTAATGGATTTTTGATTTTTTTGTTTCATATAAGCCGTTGCCGAGTTGTGATGGAGCTACCTAGCCCACCTGTTTTTGAGGCGTTACGTTAAACTATAGTTTTTGTACTTAAAAATGAATTAAAATAAAGTAATTTTTTTTTATATGTATTTCAAGACTTTATTGATCAAGCCCAACAACTTTTATATTCATATCTTTTATAAAATCCTCATAAAAAATCGCACAAATAGCCTTTTTCGTGGCTCCAAAGTGGACTGACCCCTTAAATTTGTTTCTAGTGCACCAAGGAAGACTACAGCGGTAGTTGAACATGGCGCGAAGTCTTCTGCTATGTTTCTATGCACTTGTGTTCCTATATATATATATGTTACCGGCAATCTGTATAATCCGGTATTCTATAGAATGCCTAAAACGTTCAGGCAATGTATAAAATATAATTTATTCCTTACTTTACCAAGGCATTCTATACAATACCAAATGTACAGGCGGCAAAGTGTTTAATAGATGCGGATGGCGAGAGGGTGCGTAGGTATAACCCAAACAAACCCAAACAAAATGTCAAAATAGTTCAACATGTAAGACATCTTGAACTATTGGAGACCCCAACAAACCCAATCAAACGCAAACAGAATGTCACAATAGTTCAACATATAAGAACAAATAAATACCATTCTATTGAAACGATTTATTGAATTGATCATTTTGAGCAAACAAAAGATATTTTATTTGTCCATCATTTTAAACTTTACCTGATCTCCTAGTGGCATTCTATATAATTCCTAGGTATTGCATACATTACCTAGGTACAGTATGTAATGGTACACGATAGATAAAATATTTTATACATTGCCTTGACGAACCTGGTATTGTATAGAATAACTAGGTATTCTATAGAATGCCTGCATTATACACATTGCCGGTAACATATATATTAGAGTGGAACACATTTGAGCTCTATTTTTTTTCCTTTTTCTCACCATCCAATTTTGTTCTTTAAAGAAAAAAAAATTGTCGCCGAACCGGAGAGTGGTCAAAAAAAATTTGGAGGTCCCTGAAGCCTCCTAAAAATTCAAATTTAAATTGAAAACCGATTTTTTTTCGTCCATTTCCCACCCATGAATTTTATGCTTTATAATTTTTAAATTAACCACGCGAAATCTCTAGCCGACCAATGAATATTTAGTGGTCGCTCAAGGTTTTCGAAATTCACAATTTCCGCCAAAAAATAAATCTCGCATGCACTGTAATTCCTTGTAGCATAGAGACAAAATAAACAGCGAAGTGTTACATTTTCTAAACAATTTATTATAATAATATGTAACAAACACCAATTAGACGATATGTATTATCATGCATTGTTATGTATTATTGTATTATGGCGTCGCCCGTCGCAGAGTTCAGCTACGATTGGTCCGCAGTTTGACTAACGAGACCAACTCTGGGACGCATTACGATGCGCGGAAAACAGCTGCCATTTTACAAATAAAACGACCTATAATTTTGTTTACGGACAAGAGCTTTAAAGAACTATTTTATGAGAACAAAGATTATAATTTTTTGGTTAGAAATGTGAGGTAAATTGAAAAAATCTGATTCTAAAGAAAAAAAGGATTACTTGTTTTGAACATTTTACAAAGCGTCAAATTTATGAGTGACAGAAGTAAAAAAAAATGGCGAACATTGAAAATTTCGCAGCTCTTGAGCGACCACTCAATATTCATTGGCTGGCTAGAGCTTCCGCGAGCTTAATTTAAAAATGATAAAGCTTATATAACCGAGCTTTATAATAAAAATTAATTAAAAGTTAATTAAAAAATTATAAAGCTACAATTATAAAATAAAAATTACACAGTTAATTAAAAAATTAAAAATTATAATTCATGGGTGAGAAGTGGACGAAAAAAAACGATTTTTTTAATGAAAATTTGAATTTTTGGGAGACTTGAGCGACCTCCAAATATTTGTTTACCGCTCGCAGCTTTCGCGACAATTTTTGTTTCTTTAAAGAAGTTAATTGGATGGTGAGAAAAAGGCAAAAAAATAGAGCTCAAATTTGTGCCGCCCTAATATATATATATATATATGCGGAAAGTTCCTATCCACGGAATGTTGGCTCTCAGCACAACAGGCTTCTGTGAGGACAGACCACAACATTTCGAATTTAGAGACAAGTCGTTCTTCGAAATGACCTTTATAAGTATGCTTGGATGTGTTCAAACGCGATTTTGAAGACATAGGGTTGAGTACGAGGACAATTGGCTAGTATGAGGACAATCTTCAAAGTCCATTATCTTCAAAATCACCTTCTTCATATATATATGTATATATAAACACATACACACATAATTACATATACGCAGCCCGTGTGATTTGTTTTTTTACTACGCAGGGAAAACACTTAAAGAGCTTTCTGCAGAGGCGTCTCGGTATACACGCGAGCGGATAGGCGAGCTCGTTACTCGCATTTCTATTACTTCCCATTGTCATTATTTCACGTTACGGGCTCGAGCAAGAGTAAGTGGCATTTTTCTCTTATAAAATTTATGTCGTACCAACGAGTGTGTTTCTCGGTACCAACAGGGACCGCCGAGATTTGCTAGTTTCGTTTTTGCTCAAATATTCGTAGTAACTGAATTGAAATTATTCGCAGCCAATGGCGTTTCCGTTCGAAAAACAGCTATGCTCACATGAAGAAAAGAAAATTTGCACAATGCTTCCTCATTAATTTTATTTCGCTCCCAATGCTGACTATATGAGCCGGCTTTATTTCACAAAGCCACCCTATGAGCAAGTCCGAGTTTTAAACCAGGGTACGTCGGTACCATAATTCGCCGGTCTTTCAATTTTCATTTCTACGTAAAGGGAGCTTCATGTAAAAAAAAACAAACCTACTTATGTTCCTATAATTGGAAGTGAAATAAAGTTTTCTTCATTCAATTTATTGACGACTTCCTTTCGGCCTCATCATTAGTCATCTCTCAGAATTCGCTGTTGGCAAATTTCCACTATCTCTCTTGCACTCGTTTGTAACGTGGTACAGCTACTAGTTCGCCTTATGGGCAAAAACTTATTCGAAAATCTAAATATTTGGAACTCTGCACCGCAAAGACATTTTTTCGAAATGCAAATCCCCTTAAAATTGTGTTAATAAAATTATTAAACCCCCGTTTAATAATTTGGCTACATATTGCAAAACTATAAAAGTTAAAGTGCAGAAGACATTTTTATGAAAACTTCAACTCCCTTAAAAACTAGAGCGTTCTAATTTTCATACACACATACACGTTTATACATTTTTTTAATGTCATTTTTCGACGTTTTGGCACACTCTGAACAGATTTTCACTAAAATCACGAAATCTTTCTCTACAAGGAATGAAGCATTTCACATGAAAAAATGAATAGCGATGCCTACAGAAACATTTTTACAAAAATTTCTGACGTAGAGTTTTCGTTCGAGGTAAGATTGGCAAACTTACGAAAAGCACTCAACGAATAAACGTCTTTATTTCGATGTCGCAGTGAAATAGTGCATTTCTGGTATTTCGAAAATATTTCATCCGCACCGTCCGGATCAAAGCCCTCCTCTTTCGATACTTTCGAATTTTTTTTTTATTTTCCGTCAGCTATTCATCGCGTTGGCAGGGAATGTGTGTGACGTGCAAGTGGTGGGAAAATTCGCGTTCGAAGAAGGAAGAGAAACGTTGATGGCGAGAGAAAAAAAGAACTGAAAAACACGGAGGAAAATAGAAACGAATCTCTCTCGCGGAAATCGCAGTACGCGTGGAACGCCTCGGGAAACTCCTAGGGTCCCACGACGACGAGCCACGTGCGCCTATAGTACACCCACATGTTAGTAGGATGCATGCAACTTCTCTAACTACCGTGAGAGATGAATATGTATAGGTGTGTCAAGTTTATGCATGGGGATATATATGGCTTATATGGTGGAGTGACAGGGGGCCGTTGACTTTCTCCGAGTTGGCGAGGTATCCGAGCCTCGTCGGATCGACGACACAACGATCCAGTGTACATGTATATCCATGTCAGTTAGCATCGAGCTACTCGCATTAGGTTGTACATATATTCCTGTCTCATTATATATATATATATATATATATATATATATATATATATATATATATATATATATATATGTATATGTCAGTACTTCCATCTAAATACACATATTCGGGTGAATAATGAACATGCATACGCACATTTGCATAAATATTCGCTTATATAAGTACACGGGGGTTTATATGGAGCGCGTTCGCCGCACATAAATGAACGACGAGACGACGAGCGCAAACAGAATATGCACATACACCGTGTACAATACATCCGGAAGATTTTTCACAAAAAACCTCGCGTCTCTTAATAGTTCTTGAAAAAGGCAAAAAAGAAACAACAACATTGTTCGCCATACACAAGAAAACACAATGGACTTTCTCACGCACCGTTGCAGCGCTAGCTTGCAAAGAGCACCTTGATCTTTTTCGCTACTAGCGGAGAACTCTGCTGATTTAGGAAAATTGGGAAAAGTTAATTGAAGTGACAGGAATCTGCAACTATTTGTCGGTGGTATGAAATGTATTTGCTTCATCCTTTGAACTTTTAATTGGAGCCTTCGAATTTCAATTTCACAGGGATTTTATGTGGTTTTGTAGAAAAGGCTTATGGGTGATTCGTTTTAATCAGAACCTACGTTTATAAAAGTAGAAAACTTGGTGATAATACCTTCAGAATAGAAACTGGATAACATGTCCGCGAGTGTACAATGCGAAAAAAAAAATTAATTTAAAATGGATCAATTTAAATCAAATAGGGTTTTCCCCTGTCTCACGGCCTACTACGATCTTATTTGCTTCAAAGATGTGTTTTATTTGTTTCACCTATTCTTTTTAAATATTAAAGATATTCAAATTGAATAAATAAAGATTCGATTCAAATAAATGTTTATTTGCTTACAATGTACATTGTAAATATAAGTGTACTATATGCATAAAATATTTCATAAATCCAAAATGAAATGAAACACTTAATTTGAAGCTTTACCACAAAGAGTTTGTGTCATCATTTGTCATTCCCTGGCCTTCAAAAATAATTTTTTTCAAAGGAAATATTTCACCTATATGGAATCGAATCTAGAACCTACCTACTCATAGCACGCTGCCCCTATGGTACCGAGTGCTTGTAACATCTTAGTCGCAGATATGGCATAAGATACCAAATGAATTCCTATAATTATTAGTTGTATCACATAAACTATATCAATTAGTTAATATCATTGTGATGATTAGAGAGCTTTTGTCGAATAACACGCTATAGATTTTTCAAACATAACCTATATATATAATATAATTCCTCTCTCTCCACCCTCCACCCTCTCTATCCCCACTCCCGTTTGATATATGTGTTGGAATATAGATAGACCATTAGTTCAATCAAATAGAAAAATGGTAGTTACATTTATATTATGTATTTATTTATATTATATATATTATATGAAATAGTTACATTTAGTGGATTCAACTAATTTTTTTTAACTGATGAAACCCAATCACAGATTTATTAGGATGAAATAAACTATTTAGTTATTGGACGATATTAAATCGTCTAAAATTTCTGTCAGTATATTGGCTTTGAACAACTTTGCTGTAACGACAACCGATAAAAGTGTTTGGTATTATAGTACTATTTGACTTCTGGTGTCAATATCACCCTGTGGTAAATTTATGACGAACTGTAAGAATACTGCGGTCTAGAAATTCGGATGAAGATACGAAGATTGTATGGTACTATTTTTTTTTAATACTAAAAGAGTTCTCTGTCACTGTCGTCACTGGTAGCATTCTGTCAAGACTGACTGGGAGTAGTTTCTACGTAAGTTACCGTGACAGGCATCAGCCGATCCCACGCGGCTCGTAACATACGCCGACACTTCTCGCTTTCAATACGTCGCTCCACAAAGGCCACTTTAACGGTAGCCCATGGCGCAGGGTCAAATCAGGTCGATTAATACTTAATTCCCTTTTATTGAGCGAGGATAGTAAATAAATTTGGATTTTGGATCCGCCAAATTATTAACCACCGACTGGGTATGAGGGCGAGAGAAATCGGGAGATTGACGAGGGGGAGGGGGGGGGGGGGCTACTATAAAAACTGCTGCCACAGTTGTTGAACAGTGATTTATATGGGGGTTTCTTCTCTCCGCTTCAAGCTATCGAACGAAACAATTCTCTTCAATAAATTGCAATAATTCTCCTCATCGCAAATTTATTATGATTTTGCAATATCATATTTCGAATGCGACAAGGTCAATTTTTTACTATCTTGAAATAATATTCCATGTATTATAAGCAACAATTTTTCATACGATTTTGAAACGAACTTTCAAATATCACAGGATCACGTTTTTTTCTCTCATGATTTCGAAATTTTATTTTACATATCGGGAGAAGTCGTTTCTTCTTTGCGATTTCGAAAGAAATACCACGAAATACCTCTTCTCTCGTTGCATTATAAAATCGACCGACCTTATCCGTTATATCGAAGCAAAAAAAATCAGGATTCTTTTCTCATGACTGTGTTTTATTTTTCGCGCGACACAGGCTCGTTACCTGGGAG
Organism: Ophion ellenae; assembly: GCA_963210295.1. NCBI lineage: Eukaryota > Metazoa > Arthropoda > Insecta > Hymenoptera > Ichneumonidae > Ophion > Ophion ellenae. The sequence goes on along the minus strand of OY723387.1, from coordinate 32,452,063 downwards.
AACAATTTTTTTTCTTCAAAGCACGAAGTGGAGAGGTACCTAGGTGAATGTAGGCCGTTCGATCGATGTCCCAAGCCTGGGATACACGAGCTATGAGCTATTAGGCAAAGTGCACCATATAGTTATTTTCAGAACCCATATTATGTATAGGTCATCCCGTGTCAACTCGATCGAAGGGGAAAAAGACATTTGGTCATATTTCAAGATTTGTTTTCCTGTCGTATGTTTACGACAAACATAAATTTGGCACGAAATTTTACAGATTGTAATAACTGCAGCATCTACTTATATCAAAAAGAAAATCAATAATCAGACACCCCTTTGAACCCACCGTTCAGTGATATGAAAAAGTTAGCTTTGATGAAAGGCCGAGAAGTGAAAAAAAAGTCTTCCTCTTCATTGTTATCTAAAATCTGTCTTTGCATATTTAGGTTGTAGATCTCTAATGAGGATTCCACAACAACATTTGATTGATATTCGTAGCCTAAATCTACCGAAAAAAGGGCAACGCATAAAAATTCCTCCGCATTGCAATGTTATAGACTTCGCCGCATCATTCTCAAGTACACCAAGTTCCACTTGTATGGAACGTTTTAGGACAATTACGCAGTAGTTTTTCGTGACACCGTTATCGTAATCCTACAAACGACAGAGTCGCGAGCGAGCGCGCGCACATACACACACAAAACCCGAACCAAACATACTTCGGGCCGTCCAAATCGGGGTCGGGTTGAAATTCCGAACTTTGAATGCTCCGACGGTTTAAAATTCCGAATTTTAATATTCCGAAATTCAAGATGGGGCCGGGTTGAAATTCCGAACTTTGCATGATCAGAACATTCAAAACTCCCAAAGAATACTACCCCGAAAGATCAAAACTCCGAAAGAATTTTACACGAAAGACCAAAACTCCAAAAAGTCAATAAATCGACGAATTATTTCAATTTTTTTAATTAAGATCTGATTTTGCATTAATTTTTCAAATTTGTCTAGACAATGTTATGCGTTCTACATAATTTACAGTCAACTGTGTACACTTTCCCTGGCATGATCTTGACATGGGGGCCGGGTTGAAATTCCGAACTTTGAATGCGCCGACGGCTTAAAATTCCTAATTTTAACGTTCCGAAATTACAAGGTTCGTCAAGATCATGCCAGCGAGAGTCTACACAGTTGACTTTGAATGATATAGAAGTATAACATTGTCTAGACAAATTTCAAAATTGACGTAAAATAACTTCTTTAAAAAGAAAATTCTTTAAATAATTCGTCGATTTGTCGAAAATTCAGAGACTTTTAAAACTTCCAAAGCCGAATTATTTTGATGGTGTTCAGATTTTCGGAGTTTTGGTCTTTCGTGTAAAATTCTTTCGGAGTTTTGATCTTTCGGGGTAGTGTTCTTTCGGAGTTTTGATCTTTCGGGGTAGTGTTCTTTCGAAGTTTCGAGCGTTCTGATAATTCAAAGTTCGAAATATCAACCCGGCCCCTCCAAATCCACCCCGATTTTCTATATCTGGGTATATTCAGCAACACCAACAAAAGTCATCGACGAAATCTAAATTGTGCTCGTACCGAGATCGAATTAGCGTTAAAAGTCTCATATAAACGGCACGTACCCACAGGGTAAAAAGATGGTATCGCACTAATAATAATAAAGATGGATTGAGGCGTTCCTGGATCACGGTGACTTGGAGCCCGTATGGGTCTCGCGTAGTTACGATCACGATGACTCTCCGAGGGAGCTATACACGTAGCCGGGCGCGAGAGCAAAAGTCTCGTCGACTGGTCCGGTGGACTTGGCGAGAGTATTGCACTATGTGCAAATGTGCATATAGGAGGCATCACAGGGAAGCCTCGTATAGTTATAGTACATATTGTCGACGATAGCGTCCCTCGATCCTCTCGTAGATCAGTGAAAGTCCCCGAGTTCGCTGTCTCTCTTGCCCGTTGGCCTCGCGCTCAAATATACTACGATACGACCAATAAACCACGTACTCGACTATTTATAACCTATTGGGATATTTTTTAATTGCTTTGTCTGCGTGTGTGTTTTTCGTCGCGAACATTGTGGGTGTAAAAATGGACGTATTCATTGTTAGTCCTACGTTTGTCTTGTACACACGAATCTGAGAGGATACCGTACTTTTTATTCTCATGATTTTTTATTGTTGCTATTATTGCTTCGAGCATAATGGACAATGAAAGGGGTGGATGTGTCTTCGATGTGCGCGTGTGCGTGTGTGGGCAACTCTTTATTTTCACGTGGTTCCCCGTTGTCAACTTGTTTCTCTATGAAAGCAGCATTTTTAATATTTGAGTCACGTAACTCGACGAGTTTCCGCTGGACGTCATACGCGCACGCATATCCTCTCGGACTCCTCGAGCTCTCGTCGTTCTTCTCGAACGATCACGGTGCAACTGCCCGCTCGCAGATCGTTCGACTTTCGTCGCGTCCAAATAATGGGCCTCAATATTACAACGAAATTATGCATTTCTTTTATGGTGCATTTTGTGTGACGTCTTTGCGCGTGTAGACCATTGCAATAGTGGTCAATTGTATTTAGTGATGAAACGACGCATCGGCCTTTCGGTAAACGCTTGCGGCTCCGCTTTTACCGTTGGAACGGGAATCGTAGGAGGATGCGATCGGAATAGTAATGTTCCTCGATGAAATATCGCGTCCTTACGGAAGAAGTAATGGTGACAGTTTTTCGTTTCTTGCTAGGCATAACAACGTATGAAAAAGATGCCGAAATTCGTGGAAATCGTGTGTGGGGGTATTTGGGAATGGTTTTTATTCCGTAAAGTCGCTTGAAAATAAAAGAAAATCCGCGAGAAAAGGTAGTTCGAATGTTTTTACGTTCATGTGTGAAAATTATTGTTTTTTTTCGTTTTTTTGAACCTAAGGTTCAGTAGGGTCGCTCGGAAACAACAACAAAATCTGAGAGGAAACATAACTCGAATGAAACGGAGATTCAAGTATTTAAGGTTGATGTTTATTATAAATGATCCCATTTTCTTGTTTCTCGAATATTGATTGTTATTGCGAAATCACTGTTAATTCATTTTTTGAAAAAAATTTCTAGAGGTTTAGATATCGTTAAATTTCATTTTTTTTTCATGCCTGAAGAGTTCCGAACATAACCTAATGTACATAGCTAAAAAGTCGAGGCGAAAAGGTCAACTGCAAATAGGGCATATTGCTTCCTCGTCGATTTAATAGATCAATATCGCGTTCGACGGGCGAAAGGGCAGACTAGCTAATTTCGCTTCCTACGATGTTTTATTTCCCGCAGTTCAACAATTTGTTGGTTGCCTCAATTTTGTTAGTATTAGTAATTCTTAATTGAGGTAAGTGACAATAGGTCGGCTACTTTATGTAAAATGAGGTCAAACGCTTTCATTTACGACGTTCACTAATTGGAAGTATATAAAATATTTCGTATAATGGCAATTTTTTTATTCCCAGCTAAAATGATTCTTTCATTAACAAAATTTACAAAAAATTGTGGGTAAATCTACGAAAAAGCGGGTGTGAATTGCATATGAAAAGTCGTTCCAACAAGGGAATTTAATAAACAGACTACGAGGAGTATCATACTCACTTTACAGAGTGCAACGCCAGTGTCGAGTCTGTCCATGAAGTTGTCGAGGCCTATCCTCAGCTCGGGATAAAGTGCGTTGAGCCATTCGGCGAGATCCTCCTTCATCGCGATCAAGTACTCCTCCGACGACTTGAAAGGCCTGTAAGGCCTTGCTTCCAATAAAACCGACATAATGCTTGGATTATTCTGAAATCAATCAAGCATGTCCCTCGTTCAATACTCGATCAATCATGCAAAAAGTAATCAATAAGCCGCTCGTTACCGGTAGCGAGAGATGAGAATTGAATAGAGGTCCATTGAAAATGATTTTTTTAAAAGTAAAGGACGATAAATAATGCCCGGGACATAACAACGACTCACGTACTCAAATCTTTCGTATAACCATCTTTTTGTTACGAAAATTAATGCTCCTTTGAGGTTAATTATTAGTGATCAACTTAGATTTATATGCATCGCAATTTTGTTCGAACACCATTCTTCTCCGATCGTCACACAAGATGCTCTACAATTCAATGCAACAATGTCAGTGCCAAGAAAATATTAATTTAGTGGTACGTGAGAAGATGTAATTTTCAAAAAATGAAGGTAGAGTAAGGTGGTATAGAAGTACGCGGGCGATAAGAGTACGCAGTTAGTTACTGACGAAACGGTTTGCTAATTGAAGCTCACTTCTGTTGTGTTTAGACCGCCTAACAGGGTGAGGGTTTCTGACAAAAAAAAATGCAAAGTCAAATACAACGGAGAGGCTACGTAAGTTTGAAGTTTTGGTTGCAATTTCTTATTTATTTTTGACATTTTCAAAGCATTACAAGTACGAAACACAATTTACTTTCTTCAAAAACAACTATTAATTTCGATCGCAGGTTTACTGAGGTTATTGTTTAAAATGAAAGTCATTTTGCATCTCATCAATAAATGGCAGTAACAGTCATGTTTGTTTAAAATGTGCAGGTGGTATAAGAGTACGCAGTGCTTAGGCGTGTAGGAGTACGCGCGTAATCTTATACGACTGTTGTTAACATTGTTTCTTACGAGTATACAAAGTATGCAAAAGGTATATATTTATATTTTTTAATATTTTATATATATATATATATATATATAGTATACATTATATATATATGGGACATGCAAATGGGACGCCATTTCACGTAGCCCGTAACCCCGACCATTTTTTGTTTTCCTGATTTTTTTTGTGAGATTGCAGCTCTTGAAAGGTAGCTCATCCACACCAATTCTGAGGTATTTATCTCTTCTCTTTTAGGAGTTACAATTTTTCAAAAAAATGTCGAGTTAGAAACCTTTGGAGCGTTTAAACGCTGATAACTCCTGATCTAATTGAGATATCGACAAATGTCACTACATAATTTTTTTTTCATTTGAAGCATACTTTCTTTCAAAAATATGAAGAAAAAAAACTATCCATTATCAATGTCAACGTTTTTTTGCTTCTAAAGTGAAAACTATTTTTTTTAAAGATGACCGTTGATTATTTTTTTCAAAAAATTCTCTAAAATAGAGTGACCCATTATATCATTTTTAAGACTAGTCTCATTATGGGCCCATTTTTCCTTCTATTTTTCTCGAATCAGTAATACTTTCTTCAAAAGAATTTTATCATTTTGATCTCCATTAATGATGACTGTGCGGAATTTAACGAAAAAAATTATTTTTGATGAAAAATCATTTTTGTCGTTAAATTCAGCACAAATTAAAAATAAACCGTTTGAGGCCTGACGAAGCCGAATGGGAAATCACAAAATTAATAGCATTATGGGGAATGAAAATGATAAAAGTCTTCTGAAAAAATGTAATTAATACGAAAAAAAATAGAAGGAAAAATAGGCCCACGATGAGACTAGTCTTAAAAATCGTAGAATGGGTCAAACTATTTTAGAGAATTTTTTGAAGTACTCAACCTTGAAGTAGAATACCCTTCAGAATAATTCTAACGAAAATGATCCCTGAGGTTCTTTTTTTCACATACGCCTACGTAATATACACTGAACAAAAATTGCTGGCTTGCGTGGACCGAGCGATGAAGAACTGCTAAGAAATATTAATCAGGACAACGAATCTCTTGCTCTACCGACTTCAGAAATTTCCGCGTTGTTCTTACTGGCAAGTATTTTTGCAGTCACTGACCGCCTAATTTACTCGGCCACCGTGTTTGTTGCTTGTCTAGTTTTATTAAATATGTCGCCGCTACACGGCGTTATCTCCTAAGCATGCGTCGTAGATTCTCGAAAAGCATTAACTCAAGAATCGATGTGCGTATAAGTTGGAGCGTTAATCAAATTACTTCTGTAATCTTTAGGAGGCGCTGCTGAGTGACGGATTTCTAGCCTGACAGTGTAAGCTTGTTATTAGATAAAAAATGAAGACCTACGGTGTTAAATGTCTCTATTAAACCAGGCTAGACAAGTAGCATCGTATATTCTGATCGAAAATTTCTTAGCGCAAACCTCCTTGTAGATGCTACAAAGTACTCTTAAAATTTCATTCGTATTTTTAAATATTATATTTAATGTGGTTTGTTGGAGCGAAATAATCGTAGAGATACGGTCAGTCGTTAAAAATAACAAAACAAAACAACATGCACTTATTTCATTATTTTTTCGGACCCCGAAATCGCAAATTATCTACGGGCCCCTCTACTGATAATGATAGTAATAATGAAAATAGGAATAATAAGCAGTGATAATCCTCAGTATTAAGAGCACTTGATACATAATATCGTGAAAAGAATAACGATAAAAATAAGTTGCCTCTGCAGGAGAAATAGCTATTTATACTGCGAATAATTCTGTTAAAGACCGCGCTATAGAATCCGGAATCTTACAAGGGTGATCTTTTGATGAGGTTTGCAACGCAATACGTGTGCACAAGTTTTCCAAGCGATAAAGTCACTTAAGATATCCAGGATTAGGGTCGCTTTTTGAAACTACCACTTCTAAACGTTCCGATAAGAGTTACACATTAACTACATGGCTTATTACTTAGTGGCTTTTATCAGGCGGTATGTTATCAATCGTTATCGTTATCACCACAACGATTGCGGAGAAAATTCGAATGTCTTAGTGAATGCGATTAAAATATTCAGATGGTTAGTTAGACTGTTAAAGAGTATTTTTTCAAACTAGCATATATTTAAGTCAAATAGTTATTTTTCGTTGCCTCACGGCCTACTATACGATTCGGTTCGATACAAATAATTTTTGTTTTCTTGATTTATTGTCGCATCAACAGCTAAGGTTATTAGCGACGACATATTTACATTCGTACATAGTATGGAAATCTTGGGTACGTTTACAATTTTTTATATACGTTCATCGTTTTGGTGAAATCCATGGTTTTAGACGGATTCGTCTTGTTCTTTAGACACTCTTTCAGCGAAGAGGGGAGCATAAAGTTCTTCGTCGTATTTGGAATGTAGGGCACTTAATAATGAGATGTTGCACGGTGATCTCGATTTTGCATGCATCACAAAGTTTGGCTGCAGATCGATCAAATATTCAAATAAATTGTTTTATTTGTTTCAAGCATCCCTTGATGTAGACTATTCGATGAATACGGATTTGATTAAAATCCATTATTTATGTGAACATATAAGAAATATATTTGAATAAAAGAATATTTTTTTATTTATTTATGAAGTGAACGTGTCATACATACATATATGCTGGTATTTCAATTGAAAAAAAAACATGTAATCGAATTACTAACCTTTCTACTCGCAAACAGCAAGTTTACGATATTTTGTCCTGTACAATACACATTTGTTCGTGTTGGTAACAATCCTCAATGGTGAAAAGTGATAACAAGTAATATTTATTGCCACCATTTCGGTATATACAAGATCATGTTCCCCTCGCGGGACTATCGCAAGATGTGTAGTTTTCGTAAAATGCATGTCTGGATCTTATTAGAATTCCAGTGAATTAAAATCAAATGGATCGACTAAGCGCATTTAGTCGATTTCAATAAATGTTTCTTATCAGTATAAGGAGAGAGACCATACATACGATAAAAACAAAAATTCTTGAAATTTAGAGGCAATTGTATGGGGTTCCCGTTATAAATAGAATCGGATAGTGTATTTCGCCAATAGAAATTCCTGTAATATATAGTGAGAAAGAGCGAACGTCAAGCTGATCTGTGGGATCGTGTACACCGGAACGCGCTTTAATTCCCGCGTGAATGAACTCGCGCAGGTTTTGAGCTCTCACGCGTTCTCGGCGTTAATTCGAATGACGGGTGATAGGGGAGAGTTTTTGTCAACTCTTACTAAACGCGTGTTCTCGGATATAAAAAAAATTTAATCCACTAAAACAATAATGTTTAACAGAGCGCACATTTTTTCTGTCCTTACGTCGGAGCGTTAGGTTATTGAGAATTGCTCTGAACTAATCTATCTTAATTCTATTGTAATTGAGGATCGGAAGATCATTCGTTTTGGTCAAATGAGACTCAGGAAAATTTTATGTTACTGGAGCTTTGGATAACATTCCTCATTCCTGTTAAATTTCCGGTTGTGTTTTGCGGTGTATTCTGATGTGGATGGCTCATTTTTTTAAATATCCATTTGTGGGCAAAGCTCATATTGAAAATATTTTGTTGCTATGCACTGGTCGAAATGTAATCTTTAAATACATTTCTGTCTACGCAGATATGCATAAATAAATAAATAGGTGTAAATACATATGCATAAGGTGGGTAGAAAAGATATTGGAAGTTTCAAAGAAAGAAGGAGCATGTACACACACACACACACCCAGGGTGTCTCATAAAAAAAAACATTTAAATAAATTGACAAAACAAGTCGTACAAAAAAGTCTTTCCTACAAAAGGTATATGATTTTGAGGGCGACATCCGGTGGTGATGCAAAATATTTTTTTCAACACATCTACGAGATACCGCGGTAACTTTCAATTTTTTAAGTGGAAGGAGATGATTTTCTTTTTTTTTCGAAAAAATAGCTATTTTTGGGACGAATTCAATAGAAAAAAATGTTCTCCAGCTAAAAAATCAAGAAACCTATGGCGGTTAAAACTTTTTAAAACTATCCCACGCTACATACATTACAGCGGCGAGTTTCGAAAGGCATATTCGACTCTGTGACGAATAATATGATGAGTTATGGCTGTTAAGTGGCGGTCGATTTCGGGGGTCGAAATGTTATGAAATGAGTGCATGTTGATACGCTTTATTATTTTTGCCGGCTGACTGTATCACGAAGATTATTCAGCTGAAACAAACTGTTTTAGATATAATACTCGAAAATTCGAATGAAATTTCAGTTTGGGGTTTTCTAAAAGCGCATGTTCATGAACAAAACTAAATCATTACTCTAAGCGAAAATGTGCCAAAGAAATCCTACCGCCTGGATTAGCATTACCCAAGATGTGTGTGTTTGTGTGTGTGTGTGTGTGTGTGTGTGTGTGTGTGTGCGTAAGGGTTTGAGTAAGGGTTTGAGTAAGGGTTTAGTTTTGTTCGTGTAGAAGAGCTATTTGAAAACCCCCAAACTGCCACTTGAGGGGTCTTCTTACTTTAGACGCTAAAAAAGGCTATTTGCATGATTTTTTTTGATAGGTATATACTATAGATATTGATATAAAAGTCGTTACATTAAATAAATACACTTTTGAAATCCATCAGAATTTTTTTTACGTGTATTTATGCAACCCAAACAAACTTTAAAAGCGTTTTTCTCGAAACAGCGTTTTTCGACCGCTTGTTGATAAAATCTTCGAAACTACTGAACCGATCCTTATTAAATTTTAACCACATATTCTTCACAACTATAGCTATAGCGCATATGAAGAATTTTTGTCAATTTTGATATTTACCATTTTTTTTGCCACAAACGGTGAAAAAAACGTTTTTTTTTGTTTTTTCGAAAAATGCCCGCTATGTTGTTTCTTTTGCATATATCAAAAATCGTATGATATGTGCTATAGCCATAAAAATATTGAATCTAAAACCGTTTGATTTGTTTGTTCCGGATGATCCATCTCCGAGATGTCATCAACAGCGCAGACCTACAATTTTTTAGGACATTTTGTAACTACTTTTTGCATTTAAAAATAGTAACTTAAATAAATATTTTTTTTTTTGAAATGTATTTCGAAACTGTATTTATTCAGTGTAACAACTTTTATATCAATATCTATAATATAAACCTATTTTAAAAAATCATGAAAATAGCCTTTGTTCAGCGTCTAAAGTGAGAAAACCCCTTAACAGCCACAACTGATGATATTGCTCGCCACTGAGTCCAATACGCCTTTCGCAATTCGCCACTGTAATGCATGTAGCGTGGGATATGTCCAAAAACTTTAAACCGCCATAACTGTCTTGATTTTTGAGCTAAAGAATTTTTTTCCCGCAAAATTTGTCTCGAAATCAACTGTTTTTCTACCAAAAAAACCATGCTTTTTTATTTAAAAAATTTAAAGTTACCCCGGTAACTCGTGAACGTGTTGAGAAAAAAAAATGTTTGTATTATCATCGGATGTCCTCATCAAAACCATAAAACTTTAGAAGCAAACACTCCTTTGTAAAACCTCATCTTTCGACTGATCTTGATGTTTAAAAAAAAACGGCACGCCTTGCATATAACGACGACGACGTTTTCTATCTTCGAGTATAAATCAGCGTATTATTTGTTCCCACGACGTCAAAACAGGACTAACATTCTTCGCAAGTTAATTACATAAATATTAATTATCGGATGAAAATAACGACCGGCAGTTATCTCCCGTGTAATCAACGCGAATATCGCAACATTTTGTACCCCATAATTTTTCTCCCGCTCTGTACTTACAGCCCAGATTTTTGCACACAAGCGCAGGTATCGATTGTTATTCAACAAGCAAACCTACTTTTCCATTGGGGTTGCTAAAGTACCAAGTTTTTTACTAACGAATAAACAAAAACGCAAGGCAGAGACATGTTTTCTCAACGATGAACTAGCTTCGATCTTCCCGAAAGTCTCGTTTAGGTACGTCAGTTTTTTTCGCCGCGCTTGTGTTTCGAAGATCAACGTGTAGAATGCTCAACTGACAATGAAGTTATTCGGATCGCGATACCTGCACTGAATTTCACTTGTATATGCGAAGCGAGACATTTCACTCCGCGTTTATCGATTGAATCGGCGTAATGGCGCATACAAGCCCTTTGATCTGCGCGTGTAACGGCAATGGTGTACACGCCACGCTGCGTTATATCTATTAATCTGATATGCGTGGATGCTGAAACTCGGTGAGAGACGTCTCGCAAGTCGTTAAGCATGTAGGTAGCAGAAACGGAAAAGTTGCCGTGGCAACTGCTTGCAATGTGTCTGGATTAATATATAAATATGTGTGAGTATGTACGTATGTATATATATATATATATATATATATATATATATATATGTGTGTGTGTGTGTGTGTATATATATGTATATATGTATATATGTATGTATATATATATATATATATATATATATATATATATATATATAAATGCAGAACCGAACAAAGACCTCGAGAGAGCCACACTCGGAAGAAAATCTTGTGAATGAGCGCGTTCCCCATTCACTTTTAACCGTATAGGCACGAGCCGTCGTAACGAACGCTGTAACCATCCTAGCGTGGCCGATTTATCGCCTCGTACAAATATTATCCAAATGTTATCTTTACGGGCAAAATTTTTCGATCGAAAAAGGACAGAAAAAAGGAAAACCAAACTGATTCATTCGATACGTATGTTCTGTGACTTGGCGTTCGTCGTAAAGATTGATCGGAGTTTTCAACGAATAGACGTCGTATTCGTTAGCCACAACTTCGCACCGATCGTAAAGTACACAATTTATAGGGGACGTAAGTGTTTTGGAACTCGCAATATCTCGAGAAAAATTTGCCAGGCCGATTTAAATGCAAATTTGAATCGGAGAAAATGTATGTAGCTCGAGAAATTTTCGTGCTGTTCAAGTTGCAAATATGTTCGTAATTTCAGCTTGGATCTGAATTCGGTATGTTTTCGCTATGTGCGTGGGTAATTCCAGTAGCGATCAAAGCCAGTTTTGGCGAAATTCATGGATCGAAACGTGCGGTGCGCGGAACCTTTGGATGTAATTAAATCGATGAAACCGTAAACATATTTTTTTTCTCTGATTTGCAATACGAACGAGAGAATTTTGATATGAGAATGAATAAAAATGACATCAAGTGTACCGCAATATTTGCACCTATGAACCTTCTGTATGAACAGGTTTTTTTAAGGAACTAGGTATCAGACCAACGGCTATTAAAACCGTGCAGAACACTACGTTTTCGAATAACAGTGAAATAATTCAACTATGTTGTGGCTCAAACGACGTCTTTCGCTGCATTTTCTCATCTTTGAATTTTCATACGTTTCGGTCTACACTGTTGAGCAATATTGATTTCGCGAAGTATTACGACCTTCGTAACTATCAGTTAGACATGTTCGCTACTTTTGATGTTCATACGGTGTATCTACTTTTTACGCCGACCCCCCGAAGAAATTTTGAGTACAACGTTTTGTAATCTTATTTTTGGTATTCCGAGTGCCGTATTTTTTCAGGCTTGATGGATTTACTTTTTATAGTAAATATTTGTGTATTGAATAGGATGAGAGAGTTCAGTCGGCTAGCAGAAAAGTGCCATTTTACTTATGTGGATACGTGATGTGGATAACCTGAGTAAAATAAGAATATTATTTTATATTACTGATTTGGTGGCAACTCATTTCATTCGCAAGTGTTTACTGTAAAAAGTAATTCCGTGGGAGTATATGTATGTGTGTGTGTGTGTGTGTGTGTAATGTCCGCAATGCCGTACGGTAATAAGAAGAAAAAAATTAGCGGCGTGATCAAGCACGGTGTGTTCGTCACCTGTCGAGTTTACTAATACGATGCAAGCAGTCTTTTTGCTTGTTCGTAGGTGGTGTTTTAGCGGTTATACAATAAATCGCAAAACGCGCGAAAGACGTTCCGTCCACCTGGAGAACCGTTCGCGAATAATAAATAGTCCGGCTATTACGTGGAATGAATTGCCGACAAACAAGACTCGGTAAGCAATTATACTCACCTAATGTTTTATATATCCAGAAAGAGAGAAGTGCAACCGCATAAGTTCCCGCCACCCCCGGGTGAACCGCACCAATCGTAAAAAAAATCACGACCGAACGTTTTTGCTGTTTTGCCTCTCTTGTTTATGTCTCGCACTGTCGACTATACCCCAAACGTCCCGAACGAACCCTTCGACCTTACGATCGTAGAAATCGTACACTGATAATTACGATTCTATGGAGATTGGATGTTCTCTTCTCGTCTCTATGAATCCTTCACGATACATTATTTCGTTCCATTAGTTACTATTGCTAATAACGCTGTCGGCATTGTTTACTACGATATTAAATTAAATATTCAATTTTCTTTGCTACTTAAAACGTCCGGGGTTTCTTTGAATTGCTCCTATTATTTGTCTCCCCCAACGTCGTTACGTTGCTTCGTTATACGACGAGGAACTATTTTATTTTCTACGAATTTCCATCGTTATCGTCGGGTTCGAATTTTTCTTGTTTCTTAAAAAAGATCGTGTTGTTTTTTTATCGCTATATGTGCTTTTTCTTTCAACAGAGAAAATAGCGTGAACCTCGCGGATCGTCCTCGAACTCCATGCTCACTCCCAGTCAACTCGACTCATTCACGTGCCAAGCAAAGGCAGGCAAAGACTGAACTGCCTACGGGCTATCCAGCTGTATATAAGAGCGTTCCGGTATAGCACGGCTGCAGCTTCGAAGTCGGTATAGCTCGTGCTTATGGAAGGGGATCGCTGGAGGATGGCGAATAATGGTTGTAGAGTGAGCCACCGTACGATCAGCAAATTTCTCGACCAGTGGTAACGCAGAGAGCTTCTCCGTTTGTACCTCCTTAAGGTTATGGACATTTATCGCATGTTGTTTTTTGGTATTCTAAAACTACTAACCCGTAGTTTTTGGCTACGAGCCGCCGCAAACTACCGCCAGATGTCGCAGCAACTGTCTGCTTACCTACAGCGAAGAGCGGCCAGATAGGACGACAGTCCTAAGGCCTGTGCGTATGTTTTATCAATTTAGAAAAAAATCAAAATACAGGTAAAAGCAGAGGCCGAAATACGCGACGGCTGCTGAAAGTCCGTGTGTGATGCGTGTGCATTAGCGTGGCACAAATTAGAGCTCTATTTTTTCCCCCTTTTTCTCACCATCCACTTATCTTCTTTAAAGGAAAAATGTCGTCGCGAAAGCTGCGAGCGGTCAAAAAATATTTGAAGGTCGCTCAAGGCACTCAAAAATTCGAATTTTTATAAAAAAATCGATTTTTTCGTCCACTTTTCACTCATGAATTGTATGCTCCATACATTTTAAATTAAGGCAGTAGTCTGGTCTAGAGCGAGATTTTTGACGTCATTTTTGGGTTGGAATGACTTTTACACCGTTGAAGTTGTCTTGATGAAATTTTACATATGTAATTATTGTTCCTTTGAGAATGTATCAACATTTAAAAAAAATTAATATTTGCATGTAGTTTTTTAATTTTTTTACACGGTCCGCCGAAAACCGCCTCAATCGGCGCCCACTCTGGGTGATGTTGTATGCATCTGAAAAAAATGTATATCCTCAATCTGTATGAGTATTCTGAGCACTGGTAACAGAATTAGTACTTAAAAAAATTTTGTTACAAAATGGCGGCCTGTTAAACTTTGATTAACGATATTTCATACATTTTCGGGTATTCGACGAGTTATAAAATGTGGGCAATATTATTGTTCGACTCAATTCTGCTACCGGTCCTCAGAAAGAGGCTACCGAAGGTATGTGCAAAATTTGAGCTCGATCGGTCAATTAGTTATCGAGATATCGTGGGCGCCGATTTGAAAAACAAAGTTCTGAGATAAACGCGTTCAAAGTTTTGATACCGTTAGATGAGGTTTGCGCGAGGCTTGCTTATCATTTCTATTACTCTGCTAATTTGTGAAATATCAATAAACGGTTTTCACGAGCGTATCAAGAAAGGTCTAAGGAATAATAAAATGAAGAAAAAAAAATCGATTTTGTCAAATTTCTAGACCAGACTGCCTTAACCTTGCGAAAGATTTTGCCGGCCAATGAATATTTAGTCGTCGCTCAAGAGCTTCGAAATTTTCAATTTTCGCCAATTCTTTTTTACTCGTCTCACTCATCAATTTGACGCTTTGTTAAATTTTCAAAGCAATCAATCCTTTTTTCTTTAGAAAAAGTTTTCCGCGCATCGTAATGCGTCCCACAGTTGGTCTCGTTAGTTAAAGTGCGGACCAATCGTAGCTGTACTCTATGTCGAGCGACGCAGTAAATACATAATAATACAAAATAACACATATCATCTAATTGGTGTTTGTTACAAATTATTATAATAAATTATTCAGAAAATGTAACACTTCGCTGTTTATTTCATTTTTATGCTACTAGAAATTATAGTGCATGCGAGATTTATTTTTTGGCGGAAATGGTGAATTTCGAAAACCATGAGCTCAACCATGAACTCAATATTTATTGGCCGGCTAGAGCTTTCGCGAGGTTAATTTAAATATTATAAAGCGTATAATTCATGGGTGAGATGGGGATGAAAGAAAAATCGATTTTTTAATGAAAATTTGAATTGCCGGGGGACTTGAGCGACTTCGAAATATTTTTTGACCGCTCGCAGCTTCTGTGACAATTTTTATCGTCTTTAAAGAAGATAATTGGATGGTGAGAAAATGGAAAAAAATAGAGCTCAAATTTGTGCCACCTTAGTGTGCACGTTTACCATGCGGCATCGCGACCAGTGGAAAAACGCTTTGCGGACAGTTTCTCGAAAAACAATTGCCCAAATGAAAATTTCTCGATAACAATTACCCGAGTAAACAATTTCTCAAATACAATTTCCCGAAAGAACAATTCCCCGAAATCAATTTACCGAATAAACAGAGTTTCCAAAATGAACAATTTCTCGAATACAATATCCCGAATCGACAACTTTCTGAATGAACAATTCCTTGAATGAACCATTTCCCGAATGAACAATTCCTCGAATGCAACATTTCCCGAACAAATATTTTCTAGGTTTTTTTTTCGGGGAACCAATTTTCTCGGGTCGAATTTTCCTTGCATTAATTTTCTTGTTATTGATTTCGGCATTAAAAGGCGCCAGAAATATACGCCCCCATGCTTAGCATAACCCAGAATCAGAAGTAGATGTAGTGGGTTCTGATTCCTTTTTTTATATTTTATTCAAACATTTTATTATTTTTTTTAAATATTTGTATTTAACGCAATCAAACCCAACCAAAAAATTGTTCATTCGGGATATTGTATTCGAGAAATTGTTCATTCGGCAAATTGTGTACGAAAAATTGTCCGTTCGGTAAACTGTGTTCGGGAAATGGTTAATTCGGGAAATAATTCTTGTGGGAAATTGTAATTAGAGAAGGTGTCATTCGGGCAATTGTTTTCGAAGAATTTTCCCCAAACAGAAAAACTGATGCACTAGATTTTCAGGATTGTCGATAATATTTTGAGCCTCGTTGGCACAATTTTGCTAGCTGCATATACAAAAATTGAATTGATAATATCTCAGTAATTTTCCCATAAAATAAGTTGTAACAAGGCTTAAAATGTGTGTTTTTTCACTGTCCAGAGCCTAACGGCCTTGGCATGTGTATGAATTCGCTGGATCAGTTAGTGATTCACAATTCACCCTGCGGTAATTTCAATATGCGAAGTTTTTTTTTCCAAATTTGGAAAACTGACCGCCAGGCTCTTTCCACAACAATATCGCATGTACACAATACATTCCATCTCAATCGATTGTATTGTCTAGCCGGAGTAAGGGTTCAAAATTGTGACGCGGTGGCAGCATGTGGTACATGGCCTTAGGGACATGGCTCACACGTGCGGTCGGTAAAAATCCTACGGCCAAGTTTTCTCCTAAACGGATCACATTGCGGGCAAACGAAGAGAAAGACATTATTTGTCGTTCAACAGAATGCAAGGTCTTTCTTTTCTTTTTTCCGAAAGATCAACCGCTTCAGAGAAAACTGGGAATCTGCCTACCAGCTATCTCTCGCGCACTCATCATGGCTGCTCGGTTGGTGTGATACATGGCCTTAAGGCGAACCAGACATTTTCAATGAGCCCCTCGAGTTTTGCCGTCTGTGCCACTTTAGCTATTTTTCGCGCACCTATATCTACATCTACCTATATATACATCACATCATCTGAAGATGGAGCAAAATGAGCTCGGCTGCTGATGAAAACTCCACATTTTCGAGTTTCGTTTAAATGGCTAAGGGTTAGAGTCCTTGTCTGTGAACACTACGTACGATAAAACTTTGGACTTTTTGGGCTAATCCCTTATGACGCCATGTCTATTTCACATCACCTCGATGTGACTACACTTCATCCTTTTCGTTTCTTTGTGTGGCCTTCTGAGAGTGGAACAGCTTGAGAAAAATTGTCGCTCAAAACTCACAATGAAACATCACTAATTTTCGACGTAGTAATATTGATGGAATATTTATCTTGGAGGGTGTCTCGGAAATACCATCCGGAGATAAAAATGAAAGTTTATAAATTGATTCGCTCATGGCTGATCAGTTTTATTACTTACATCGCCTTACGGTACACTTTCAAATCATATCGCAGCGAAAATGTTTATTCGGAAAGAACGCCGGTGGAGTTCTACAAATACTTATCGACCGCCAGATAAAGAAAATTCTTTGCGATTCGCTGCCGGTAAATTATAGTGGTTAACGCCTTTTTTCGTCCGCGATGCTTAACTGTAAAAATATTTTTGTGCCACAATGCGGGGTTATATATGAGGACTCAAATCACCAGTGTTGAAAAATTGTTTTTTCGTCGGCCCGAACCGACCCTTTCATGAAGTTTTAGACAAATATCGATCAAGCAGGTTTTTTGGATCGATTCCTGCGTTACCGATTGCTGGTATGAACACTTTCTTTACAGTTTCGGTTCAACCGTCGGTAGGTCACGTCTGTGTTTCTAGGATTACACGAAAATATCGATAAAGCAGAATTTAGACAAAACTAATTTACATGAATGAGTTCGCCTGAGCTCTACCTATAAGTGCCGCCTAAGGTCTCGAAGAATTAAAACTGACATGTTGCTGTAAATTCAACAATTGGTATCATATACAATTCGTGAAATTCCTACCGCAGCTTTCTAACGTCGTTAAAATTATTAATAAAAAGGAAACATTACAAGAGATTTCGAAAAATAGGAATTGACTACGATGGCCCAATAGGTATAAAGAAACGAAAGCTGAGAGCACTAAAACTTTGGGAATCGTTTTTCTTACTTCTGAAACGTCTAAGCTGAGGACTAGCAATTGTCCGTGCGAGCGGAAATGCCTGCGAGAATTAATTCCACTCTTGGTACTTCGGACACTCAAACTTTTCACTACTGTCCCGTGGTGACGCTCCTTTCTCTTCTCTTATGCTAACGACGAGGAATTCTAATCGCGTATTATAATTGTTAATTCGCTAAATGATCCGGCGCTTTTATCTTCTCTGGTTCGAAGCGAAGTTGGCACTTCTCGAGGCACGAGAAATCTCCGAAGAAGCGAATCGACATCCCAACGAGAATCACTTTTCTCGCCGAATTCTTTTTTTTTTCACCTGCCACTTTTGCCGATCCCATCTTTTGCCCACTTCCTTCGACATTCTCCTGAGACGGTTCGAACTTTATCATTAGCTTTTTCCATTCCGTCCATGTCGTAATGTATGAGAGTACTCCAGGTATTTCTTGGAGAGAAATAAAATTCATCGGAGGATAAGGATTTGAACTTTACGGAGCGGTGCAATTAATTCGACGTAGCGAAGCTAATTTTTGTTCCCATTCGTATTTCAATTTCAATTGGATGAAACGGGTTTTATACCAATGGTGATGTCTCAGTGCGAAGGGAACCGATTTTTTAAAAGAACTCTACAATGCTGCCACTCGATACGCAAAGCTCGAATTTCAGGAGCTCTGCAAGTTTGAATTCTTGCATGTATGCAAATCTTATTACGAGATTGAGAATAACACGCCTGCAATGGATTTACCCGCATTTCCCATCTGAGCGAATCTTTTCTTATTCAACAGTCTTATGAGCCGTGTATGGTATTTTTATAATAGGAAAACGCGAGGCAACACAGGTAACATGGCGGACCCATTGTATATCGATGTTCCATTACAGCTTCGATGATGCTACTAACGCGATCTAGTTGCCTTACCACAAAGGTTTTCAAGGAGCCAATCGTTGGTATATATATATATATATATATATATATATATAACGGACGCATAATGTACCGGTTGCGTTCGTTTTATAACCTCAAAAAATACAATATTCCAAAAGTACGGTTGAGCCACGATGGGGTATGGGGATTTTTTATAACCGTATATTTTATAATACTTCTCATCTTTACAAATTCTGTTCCTAGTTACTTTAATAAAATGGTTATAAATTAGCTAGCAAGATTTATGGTGTTCCTCAAACTACTCTAGAGCGTCAAGTGAAGGTAGGTAGAAGAAATGAAAACCAAATCTGCAGTGTCAAAGTTCCTTTGTGCCCCATTCAAACTACTTTTACCTAAGCGGACGAAGAAGAAATCGTTGTCTATTAAAAGGAGATGGAGAGTCGTTTATTTGGCTTGACTACTTTGGAACTATAGAAGCTGGCATAAGGTAGTCGGCCCAGTGGCCGATAGGGTCCTAGTGATCGTCATGTTTACGCATTAAATAAGTATTTTAAGATAAAAATCACTCCTTCGTGCAGATCTGTGGTATATTAGCTTCCAGGAGGTATTTACTATGTTGTATTACATTTTCACACCCATAAGTATACGTATAAAAGAATAATCAAATTGAATATATTCCGCTACGACGTCTAGCTGTCATTTCGGCCGGATCCTTTATTAGGAGGTTAACGTGAACCATGTCACATCTCGGGTGATTTGAGAATGTCTGTGGGCTTGCGTGAAGTAACCCGAGTATAAATATTGTCAAGCTGGCCTGACATTTGATCCTGGTCTGATCACGTTGTAGTACGGAGGCCTTACTTAAGGTATGCCTCAATTTGTCTGATCCAGTTGGTGTCAGGTGACAGTCGCGCAACTGTATATACGGTTTCCTCCAGTTGCCTGATTCAGCTAGCTTCAGGCGATGGTCAAGCAACTGGACGTACGGCTCAAGTAAATTCGCCTGATCCTACTAGCTTGAAGCAATTATCACGTAACTGGACTTATACAGTTCGGCACCAAAAACGTGTCTAACCTTATCTGGTCAAATGCTACAGAGACACGAGAGAAGTGTGCGCTAATTTAATCAGTTTATACATTTTCATCGGATGTGTCTAATAACTGGATGCAAGTTCGGCAGTAATCTCGTGCATTTTATTCCGTATTGACGTGTTCTCGATTGTTGGCATTGCGATATTTATTTGAGGTAAGATATCTCTATATACCACTTTGTTATATTCCAACAATACATTTTTATTTTACATACTTTTTCAACACTTTTCTATTTTCTTGCATGCGTGTATTTGCATTCATTCTGTTCCCCATGTGTATCATGCATTTCAGTAAAACATTACCTCATCTCAGAAACCCGAAATAAGTACTGTACCCCACGAAACGACAAGTGGAGTACAGCGGAAAAGGAGACTGCAACGATGAACAGGTACATGATCACCGAGGAACGACTCCAAGAGGACTGGCACATGTCGCCGCTACCAGTATGTAAGTAGATTTATATTGTTTCGTCCATCTCTTCAATTTTCCTTCACCTTAGTCTGTCTCCTTTCTTAGAGGAGAAAGGAGACAGACAGCATAGACCAACCAAATAATAGTGAGTCGACAAAGTAGTTCCGTATGGTGAATATGATGCCACCGGTGCAGGTTAAAAGACAGCAAAGACCAAGCAAATAATGGTAAGTTCACAGTGTAGTTCAGTTCTCGGTGCGGGTTAGTCCATTCAGAATGCACTTCGCATGGATATTACATTCACCGGACTGAACTACACTGTCAACTTACCATTGTTTGATTCGCCTATGCTGTTCGGGCTAACCTGCGCCAATGGCATCAATTTCATCTATGCAAGTTAGCTTTGACAGCGTAGGTAGGCGTTACATTCATTGAACTGTAGTACGCTGTGAACTTGCCATTATTTGGTTTTGTCTACGTTGTCCGGGCTAACCTGCACCGATGGCATCACATTCTTCGATACAGTTTAGCCCGAAGAGCGTAGGCCAAACAAATAATGGTAAGTTCACATTGTAGTTCAATCCGGTAAATGTGATGCCATCGATACAGATTATCATTATCACAAAATAAAAGGTTTGGAATATTTAATCTAAGGAGTAAGAAGTTGTATTTTGTTATTTTGGACACGCTACATACTTTTAAAAAAATTTCATAATTTCCTTCTATCGCTTTTTTTAGTTGATAGTCGACAAATTGTCTCATTAATGCACTTCCGTTACTTTTAAAATAATGATTTTTTAATGAAAATATCGAGAGAGAACAGGCAGATGATTAAATTTTTAACACATTAGTTAAATAAAAAAGTCTATGTGGGAGAGGTGTAAATCTTGAAATATCGATGTCAATATTATTTTGGGATAAGAAAATTCGCATAAGACTTCCGAAAAAATTCGAATAGGTTAAAACTTCAATTATGTAACTTCTCTCCTCTTGGTCTTTTCATTAAAACATCTTTGTTTCAAAGTAAAGGCAGTAAATTACTGAGACAAATCGTCGACTATCAACTAAAAATGGCGATACAAAGCACTTTTGGAAGAAATCTAAACAGATGCAGTGAGTCCAAAAGAATAAAATACGACTTTTCAATCCTTAGACTAAATATTTCAAAGCTCATAGTTTTCAAGTTATGCCCCACGATACCGGCTTTTCGGAAAACTGCCGTTAAAAAAATGAATATCTCTAGAAATAAGAGTTGCAAATTAAAAAAAACTAAACTAACAGTGTCCTTTTCAAAGATCTTATCACTAAATGGTGAAGTTGCTATGTTTCAAAGTCCAGCTTGCGATTTTGCAAAGTGAGAAAATGGTTTACAATTTTCTTCCCGCCGAGATATTCGATTTTTTGTCCGGATAGAAAATTCATACGGTGCATAATACTTTTGGCCAAGGCTGTATATGTTAACATTGAATCTTAAGTGGGATGCATTTTTTCGACTTTTTCAGCGGCTGTTATCTCGAAATAAAAAGAACATGACATGGTTCTTTCGAAAGAAATCGGACAAGCCGTTGGGACATTGTTCAATTCCGCAAAAGACTTGGATAAATGTCGAGGGGTGCTGCAGAAGAACCAGCAATGGAAAGAACAATGAGATGTTCCCTAAAAACCTCTGCCCATAAAAACTTTATAACCTTTTTCTAACTTTATATCTAAGTTCTTTTCCTTGCTTTCTAAGGTCCTTCAGTTTTGTATGAAAAATATCAGTTTATTTCGCCTTTTTTCTACATAAAAAATTAAACAAAGTTTTATTTATTTTCCACATACCAAAACATATATGATGAAGTGGAGTGAGGAAAAAAATCTATGTAATAAACTAAGATTCTTATTTACATTAGAAAATAAAGTATCAACGTGTTTTATAATTGTGCCTTTTTCTATTTTGGCGATGCGTGGTATCTTTTTATTTCAGGAATAAATAGGACATCCTCAGCAGTGGCTCATTCCATCACCCTGACTAGGCGATCATGTTTCACTTTAATTAATCCTTGAAAAATGAAGCCCTAAGAGGCTAGGGTTTTTGCACTGATCAGACCTTTACTTTTTACCTTGATCAAGCTTTGATTTTGTGTGCTGATCAGGCCTTGATTTTTTCCCCTGATCAAGCCTTGATTTTTCCCCTGATCAAGCCTTGATTTTTTCCCCTGATCAATCCTTGATTTTTTACCCTGATCAGACCGAAATCAGAAAAAGTGTCACAAAAATTATCACGGCTTGATAAAAAATCCTGATCAAGGCATTAGGAAAACATTAGGATGCCTGATCAAGTCTTTTTTGTAGCGGGACCAGGATTTCTACTCAGGAAGTTTTCCGTCACGTGATTAACAAGGATTTTAGTTTTGCGTTCAGCATAAAAAATTATAGTTTTATGTTAATTTCAACGAATTTGCATACATGACGATTACCGGTTCGGCACCATAAACACTCTGCCGATTAATCGCCACGGCTGTCGATAACGGAAATTTATGTTTCAAACTCTTTATCAAATGTTTTAATAAAAATCATAAAGTTTGTGACAGAGTTCGTAAGGATTATTCTGCCGTTCTATATGCAGACATAATCGAGTCAACAAAGGACTACGAACCTTTGCATAATTAGTTAAGGCCTTATATACCATTGGATGGTCGGAAAACAAGGCTGTTGGGGATTTTTAAAAAATACTAATAAAGCAATCAAAACGAGGATTAGAAGGTTTATTTCACATATCTGTAGGTACCTCCAACGAGCGGACTCGTTGGAGTCGCACATGTGCACCCAGAAGAATTTTCTTTTCCCCGTAATCTACATGAGTTTTGCTACCGAAATACACACGATTATTATAAAATATTGATTTTTATACATCCAGCCCGATTTTTAAGAAAGTCGCATTTTCGACTGAAGCAACGGCCTTTGTTGGTTTCCAAAAATCGCAATTGTTAAACGATTGTAAAAATCGTGTGTGCATAGCTATAAAATGTATTTAAGAAGTTATAGTTGAAATTTAAAGTCAATCGGTCAACAAATGCAGGACCTACGAGTCCGCCCGATTTTGAAAACATTTCTTCATGAAAAACTCGTTAAAATTTTCTAAACCATTTCCCTACATGTCTTTAAAAAATGTCCACCTTAAATAACTTTTGCATATTATTTTCGACATGTTTATACATAATTTAAGTAAATAAAAATTAAAAAACCCATTTTTTTTCAAAGGTATATGAGGCAGTTTGAACGCATGCGACGATTAATGGGACGTTCCCATGGCGATTACCAGACCAACTGTCATGGCGGCATGACGATGACTCGTACAATAGCATCTTATAACCTTTACGGAATATTTTCTCGCACACTGTACCAGGCACGTGAATTTCACAACGACCTTCTTCTTCGTAATAAAAAACTGATTAAGAACGACTTAAAATAACTTTTACTTACATTCCTAATTGAGCTATATAAATTTTCAAAGTCAAGCGATCTGCTTAAGGTGACGATTACTGGGCCATCTACCTTATCAGTTAGCTGTCCGCAACAACCATCACCAATTCAATTAAGAAAAACTGAGATCTGGTAAAGACTGGGCAAGAGGCTTTTTGAAACGTCACTCTGATTTGAATCTCAGAAAACTGGAAATCATTTCCGCAGCTCGAGCTACTGGTTTCAACAAGGTCTCTGTGGAAAAAATCTTTGAGCTACTAGGGAAAATATTGGACGGTTAGAAATTTACTCCATATAAAATATATAATTGTGATGGAATCGGGGTTTCTATTGTATCCAAAACGAGATCAAACGTGATTGCTACAACCGCTTGTGCCGGTGTGAAAGATGAGGACGATGAGTCATTCATATTTGTCGTCTTTATGATAATAACGAAGACGAAAGTACCGAAGACTGTTTGTATCCCGTCTTAACCAATGAGGTGGCCCATCTTACCCCTAGGCTGGGGCATGTTGCGGCAAAAGAGATGATTTTTAAATTAAGTTCTTTAAATAAGAAAAGTTGTATTTTTCTGTTTTATTTCATTAGATTATGAAAGAGTAAAGTCTGTTGATTATTTTAATTAAAGTTTATGAGTTCTGCTAATAAAATGCCTCGTTTTATGAATTGGAAAGCCTCAAAGGCACTGTTTTGCCCCACCTTCCCCTAGGTACACTAAGAATATAGCCATGCTAAAAATATGAAATCAGCGAGACCGATAGTCATATTCATCATTTGCTATCAAATCGATACCGACTTGAAGTTTTCCCGCAATGCAGCAATAGTTATTGGTGTTTTTTAAATTTTCTATTTGTATAATTTTATGAGTATTATAATTTTTCCTTTGCCAATATTTGGTGCTGACAGTTGAAATATTTAGTTGTCGACCCTGTGTACTTTTAGTGCGCTGACTTTGTGCAATTCATAGAAGTGTACCACTAGGGTATATAGAAAGGCCCGGCCCTAAAGTACACATTCTATATCGAAAGATGTTTAGAAATACGGATCTCGCTACGTCATATACAGCTCATCGACAACCGTAGTTTATTAAACGCTTAGTAGTTATAACTACTAAGCTGACTCTCCAAAACTGTCTGATGTTAACATCTTTCTCCTTCTCGTCCCTTCCTTTCTCTCTCTCTCTCTCTCTCTCTCTCTCTCTCTTGCTCGGTCTCTCTATATTTAGTTCAGTGTTTCGTAATATCCGTGGGTCTGAAACTTTGGGTGACGATGTCTGGACTCTGGATAGCACAACTCTATCGATCAAACGAAAATTTTGCAGCGTCTGTATAACATATAGGCCGATATGCAATGTCCGAGTAAAATTGTGTATGTATATGGTTTCCTTTAGACGTTTCGGATAAACTCAAATGTACATGCGAAAATTTGCTTGTCACGGATGTCCGTCAAGCTGGTGATAAACGTCTCCTCGTATACCAGTTAATTGACATCAGCGATTCCCTGCCGTGCTGAGTCTATCCAGTCTCTCCGATCTGTAATACCTCCGAATAAGGTGTCCAACAAGAATTCTAGTGTTAAATGTAATGCTTTGAAAGGTATCGGGCAGCGTGTAGATGAATTAGACAACCTTGAACATGATGAAGCGAATATTATTCAGAACAAGGAAGTAACTTGGCCCACCAGTCGCACATATTTTCATTTATTGGCTCATCCATCCCTGGGTGAAAGCTTTTAACAATATATGTGATCATCGAGGCAGCATGAGTAACGAAACCGAAATTCTGGAGAGGTAATAAAAATTACTTGATTTCTTTCTCGATTCCAGTTAGTTACTTATCACAGAACTATATTCATTATAGAAGCTATGACTCAAGAAAACGTTAATCCGTATGATTTCATTCACAACTGGACTATAATGCGTCTCGACTTCTCTCTCATCTGGGAAACGAAATTAAGTATCATTCTTGCGATTTTGTGCTGCCATAAGAAAACCGTATACTGTTTTCTCTTTTCCCCCTCTTGTTCTACTCGCGAGAGGGCCACGCTCGCGTCGATCGAGAAGGGACGAGCGAGAACTCGTTGTCTTGCTACTCCCTGAAGCAATTAATTCGTTTTATAGGTAGCGCCGCTGTTACTCATGCAAATTTGAAGTTTCTCCGGGGCTTCCGGAACGTTGGCTGGTCGTTGAGCTTCCTTCTTTCTCTCTTTCACCCTGTATTACCCAAGATCCACGTAGCCTATTCGTTGCTCGTAAAAAAAGCCGCGACAGCATCATTACTCGCTTCGAGGACACCTGCCCGAGAAGTTTTTTCACTCAAACCTTCATAACACTTCCATTTTGCAATGGGTCTCTCTGTTATTCTGTTTTACCAATTAGCTTATTTCTATTCTATTTTTAATTCGGCTTCTACGTGCCAATTATTAATTTATGTCGAATTGGAAGTATTCAAACATTATAGCGCAATACATTTTCATCCGGTGGCTAGTACAGTTGTGTTTTAGTACAGTGGTGCTGTATATTGGAATCGGAAAATATTCGAAAAAGGCTAGTTTTTCGACAGGTGATTTTGTACGTGCCGCTGGTGGTAAATCTAAGTTTTCCTAAAAATCGGGGTGTAGGGTTTTTTTTAGGGGATGATGAGGGATGGGGTGGATTAATGGCAAACTACAACCGCCACGAGGTCGGCGCCGGGAGAGAAAATCTTCAGAAAAATCCGGGCTTTATTTTTGTCCACAGCGTCGAAGTCGTAGAAGTTCATTTTGGGGGTGAAAAAGTGGGGTGAAATTTTGAAAAATGAGTTTTACTTCCATAACTCTTTAGGAAAAATGCATACAACTTTTGATCAAATGGGAACCTTGTAGCCCTTGAATAGCACGTCGATCGAGTATTTGATCATCCCTCTCCGATAATATCTTCAACCCCAAAAAAATTATTGAAGTATTAACAAAAATTAGTTTATTGAATAACACAAAAAGAATCAATTTTTCGGGGATTGTTTAAATATACGGAATGTACATTTAAATCGGCATTTGCATTATGACAATTTAATGAAAAAGGTTTACAATTATTTAATTGCTCCCTCCCATGTAGAGATTGACCGTTGGGCCTGGGACGGGCCTTCACAGTTAGATTTTCTAGAATATTGGGCCGTGAGTATTTACCATTGAGGTGCCTTTGTAGAAATGATAAGAACGGCCCGATATCGGCCAACAGAGCCAACAATTATTGGGCCAATGATTTAATTCATTGTAGCGGCAATGTTGGTGATTGCACTTGGCCCTATGTGGGCCCTCTTAAAGGGCCTATGTAGAAATTGACCACTGGCTCTATGATGGGCCTTCACAGTTGGTCTATCTAGAAGTTAGTCTATCTAGAATATTGGGCCGGAGTTTGTTTGGGTTTGTTTGAGTGCGTGATAAATATTCAACCTATATCGGGCCAAGATTGGCCCGAGATTGGTCCTTATGGATACATATTTCATGGAATAACCTTGAAATAAATTGTGATTTGCGTATATGACAGGTTTCAAGATTGGCATTTTTACTTACTTATGTTGGTTATTTACAAATGCCAATAATAGGCCAAGACTTGATTACAAAAACTGAACTACAAAATAAAGACGATTAATATATGACGTGCCAGTTATTTGCCTATTTTGGCACAATATACAGATAATGAATAACCCAAGGCTTAAATGAAATAAAAGCAGGTATGGTCTGACCCACTTAGCCAATAAAGGGCTTAGATAAATTAAATGTAATTTCCAGTATTTTAGCATTGCCAGTTTTAAAATTGGCAAATTTCGATGAACTATCACGGCTGTTTATTGGTTTTAACAGATGGGCCAGGATAATCTTTAGCAATGGGCTGATATTGTGCCGGTTCTCAATTTATAACGGGACAATAATGGGCCGATGTAATTGCTTGTATTTGGCACTACCAGTTTTTAAATTGGCAAATATAGTTCTACCATCATGGCTATTTATTGGTTTTAAACGATAGGCCGATATTGTGCCGGTTTTCAACTCATAACGGAACAATATTGGGCCAATGGAATTGTCAGTATTTTAGTATCCCCAGTTTTTAAATTGGCAAATTTAGTTTAACTATCACGGCTGTTTATTAGTTTTCAAAGATGGGCCAGGACAGGCTTTAGGGATGGGCCGATATTGTGCCAGTTTTCAGTTTAGAGCGAAACAGTAATGGGCCAATATTATTTCTCTTTTGTTGGCTTATACGATGGTCCCAATATTGGCCTGATCGTAACATTGGGCAACTCATGGCAACCTGTACATGGGCTAAAAAGTAATGAAAATACTAAGCACGGTTACAAAATTTCGTAACTTATTGCGCGGTAGCTACCTCACAATAAGTTACGAAATTTGGAACCGTTTTTCTCAATCATTTCTCTGGAGAGCTGTAAACCAGTTCATATATTGTGTGACGGGTGGCGCTAGCTGATCATGCTTGCCAGAGCAGTGCCTTCTAGATATATTTTTCCGATGAAACTGATTATGTCGTATTATTTTTGTAGCTTACGCTTTATTTCTACATACCTTGTGTTGTGAGGTGGTGTTACACTGAGAAAAAAAATAATTGATCCAATATCATTAGTGTTATTGAATGAATTTTCGTTGATTGAATTGTAAATTTGTTGGTGTCAATAATCGGATTTATTAGTCCAAACAAAACGCTATTGACTTCAATAACATGATAAAATTGAAAGATTTTTTTCATTCAAAAGATATATTGTTAGCCGAGAACAATATAATATTGAAACTATCTAAAAAATTATAACGAACAAATTATATAGTTTTAAATGCAATTTCTACATTATTCGTTAAAATATTAACATTTTATTTTGATTGAAAAATATTAAACAAATGTCTGAATTGGTTAAGAAATTATGCGAAAGTAAAATTTGTTTCTTGCACATTTGGTTGAAAAAATTTAACCAAATCCTGGCCGAGCGCCACCGAAATCATAGGTGTAAGGAAACCCGTAGTTCTCGGAGTAACCGCTAGAGGCCGCACGCGCGCTAGTTTCTCGTAAGCGTAGCGCGAACCGAAAATCTACTTAAACGCTGGAGAAACTCTAAAGAGTATCGCTTCTTGGCCTGTGGCTAATCAAAGTGTAGTATCTGTTCTAATCAGTTGAATATCTGATATTCTCTCCATGGATATTCCATTGTATATCTGATATTCTCTCCAATATTATCGTGGATGACCATTCTAATGCTCACTTTCTATTTAAGATTTAAAACAAATTGAAAAACTTACGTCCCATGGCATATTCGTTTCGATGCAGTAAAGAAATAATTAATTCTATTGATTATATTTTTGTACGAAATAAAAAAATGTTTGTAGCAACCGCTTAATTATTTCATCCAATACATCTACGGATTGTATATAGAATGATTTCAATAGAATATAATTTTATTTGAAGGATAATGTAGATATTCAGAGAACAGGAGAGCTTTTTCAAATAAAATAATATGTTATTGAAATCAATCACATTTTCCAATATTTTATAGTATTTAAACAATCTCATATATCGGTGGCACTCCGCAGCAGCACATTTATTTGGATAAACCAATATATTTTTTTGATTCAATTGGTTTTTTTCTCAGTCTACAGGCGAAGAAGTCATTCCTCTGGTAGTTCTTTCCTGTATCCATTTTAATTAAATACTTCATTAGTTACCTGTTCAAGTGGAACTTCTAGACACCTACTGACCATTAGATGTTGAGGTTAGAAAAACGGAGCATGCCGCGCTGTGCATAAAAACCCGTTTGAATCGTCATTCCTCTGAGTTTCTCCCGATATGTGAGATCCGGAGGAATGATAGATGCGCCAGAGGAATGAAATCATCTTGGTTACGAACGTGTGCATATTTACGAGGTTACATAAAAATAATTCTCTTAGATTATTGGCATGCCGCTATCGAAAGAAGAAAGACTCCGTAGAAAAAGACAAGCTAAAAAACGGAGATACGAAAGACTTAAACATGATCCTGTAGGAAGAGAGAAGTTGAAACAAAAAGAGCGAGATCGGTATTTAGAGAAATAGGAGAAGAAGATATTATTAAACCAATAAAAACTTTATAGGAAAAGAATTGTATCCTTTTTCTGGCTCTACTACTTCTTTCGATCATGATAGATAAATCTCTCAAAACTGAAAAATTAGTATGATTGATGGGGAATTATATCATATCGATTAAAAGTGAAATGATTTGCAATTTTGATGAATGCAAAAATGTTTTCTTTTCTTTATAAATTTCGTTGTCCTGCAAAATAATAATTTCGGGAAAATCACCCATGAACAAGGATGGACTGATTGACACCTCTCTATAGGAACGATTGAGAAGAACTGTTACGGAATTTCGTTATGTATTGTAAGATATCAGTCGTTATTATTATTTTTATTTTTCAGGAAGGAGTCAAATAAATGTCCCATGGTTTCAAGGAATATGTTTTTTTTCTGAATGTTTAGTATTTTTTCAGTTTGCTAGGGTATATGAAGTCTGGATAGTTGCGCTTCAGAGGGATGATTTCCATAGTGAAAATACAGGGAAAAAAAAACAATGTTCATTTTTCGGACAAATCTGTTCTGTAGGAAAATTTCGACATATTTCAAGCGGTTGCATTCCAAAAAACTTACATATATATATTTGAAGGGATAAATTCATTACATGCACTATCTAATTAATTATAATATTTATTCGTATCGTGCCGCCGTATATGTATGTATGAAAGGTATATGTATATATATGAATGGATATCTGCGTGTGTATACGTACGTATACATAGTTAATGGCCGTTGTCGACGGTGCAAAGAAACGTGTTTGCGCGTATCCCAGGGTGAAGTGTCACGAGGAAAGGTTGAGTGGGTTTGGATTTTTGTGCGCAGATACTTTTCCCCTGGGTCCTGGCCCAGAACCCGTTCTCTTCGGCCACCGGCCGGTGCGACTTTTATACGTGATGGATGAGGCCGCGCAACGGCGTCGTCCACTCTCTGTCGACGAAGCAATACTTATACAGCCTCGATTTTTCTCGAAGAACCTCGTCGTTTTCCCACGTCCCTGCCTACATACGATACTCTTGTAGCGATGTGTAACTGTATAATACACCAGTTATCCTCCTCCTTCATCCCTCCTATATCCCACAGTTTCCTTACCGTCCACGTAAAACGATGGCAAGAGAGAATAACACACGTGCGATGTTACTCTCGTTGCAACTACGTGCTGCTTTTCCTCGAGTGATATTGGCTATGTCGGATTTCTCGGAGAAAAATGAAGAAAATGAAAAACAAGGGCAAAATGAAAACTCGAAGATAAAGGATTAAGATTTGAGAAAACAACGATAGTAGATGATGAAGTGGGTTATCCGAAGTGCGCACTTATCACTGCGTAAACGAAAAGGTGTTTAAAGTGCATTTTTGGATGCGGTTCGTTGTATTTGCTGTAAATAAGCACATCCTTTAGTACGTGTAACTCTTATGTGTAAAGGACTAATAATATTGGTTCAATTGTGTGTACCCCGCCCCCACACACACAGTAAACTCAGGGAAAGACGAATACGCGGGGTGAGATGAATCATAAGCCTAGTTACTAAACAGTGTGAGGAGTTTGGAGGGCGGCGGGGAGGTGAATGAGCGTGAAAGTATTAACTGTGGCGGAAGCACGCGTCTCGAGTGAGAAAATAAAATTATCTGACCATTTTTGAGGCAAATTTTTGGAAAGTGTAAATTTTCGTCAGGTAATTGTTAATAACAAATGAACTATGCAATATAAAAAAAATCCTACGTACTTCCATAAACAATGTATTTTTCAAGATATATTCAACATTTCAAGTGAATCGGTTGAAAATTGTCTGAGTTATGTTTCTGGCCAACTTAAAAAATGCAGTTTTGAGATAAACGCTGCACAGCCGCCATTTTGAAATTAATCGCTTCAAAAAAATTATTGTATACAGTCACTGATATGTATGATAAACACCCTTTTTTGTAATCTCAATTTGATTTGTAGTTTTTCTGAAAAAAAAATCCCCACAAAGCCTATTTTTTCGGCCTCTAGAGTGGTCTAAGGCCTTGAAGGACGACCCCACGTATAAATTATACGTTTTTATATATTACATATATATATTTACTTAAAGCAAACAATATAAATTGTTCCTTCTGAAATAGCTTATTAAAATGGTTTTAGTATTTTACTTGCTTCTTTTTGTTGAAAGAAAAACGAGAGCAGAAGGGGGGGGGGGGGGGGGTTGGGCTCCATGTCACGTAATTTTCAGGAGCGGAAGGGGGGGGCACCGGCACCCGTCACGAAACGTCACAGAGGGGGGGAGGGGGGGTCGAATATTGATAAAATTTGCGTCACGTGTTTTATGAATGGCCCCTAAATATTTTGGTGAAAAATTCATGATCCCATTAAAAAAGGAACTTGTTGGCCATCTTAACGTCGTCATTTTGAATTTTGGACCAAAAAAGATTTTTTTGACGTCCCTCTTTGAACCCGAAACGTTTTATTATACTCAATACTTGATCGGAGCAGTATTTTTCGAGATAAATCAGGTGTGAGATTAAAATGGGACACCCGGTGTGTATATACATGTGTGTGTGTGTGTGTGTGTGTATATTTAATCTGAATCTTAATATCTTACTTTATATAAGACATTATAATCGAAAATTATATCTGTTATAAGTAAATTGTAATAGTATTGCAATGATCTCAACTAGATTATAAGAAATATATGAAGCGGGTATGCCGTTGCATCGCACGAAAAGTCACCCGTGCCATATATATATATATATATATATATATATATATATATATATATATATATATATATATATATATTCAGTTAAGTTAATTGCAATACTATTACAATTTACGTATAACAGATATAATTTTAGATTACAATGTCTGCCTTAAGCAAATTGTATTAGCATTACAATGATCTTATTTAAATTATAAACGTATGAAGCGGGTATGTCGTTGCATCCCACGAGAAGTCACCCGTGGCAGTTCACTATCGAGCGATATGCGACAATACCCTTCAACCTGATAATCAATTATATCCTTGGTATTCTGGTCATTTTTAACGGGGTATCCCTCTCTGGAAGCCCAATTTAAAGGGTCGGAATGATGCATTTTTTTGAGGAACACATTGGTTGGAATAAATTAATTCTTTCCCAGCATGTTGTACACGTGTTTGTGGTGACAATGTAATTTTTTCGGAAGAAAATCTTTCAACGTTTTCGTGGTGCTGCAGTTGGCTTTGCAGTCCAGCAGCGGCAAGACCCGAAACGGCGGGTTCTCTACCAGGCTCAAATGTAATCTGAAACGAAAACAAAAATAAATTTCTTTAAATATATCCAACTGGCTATGAGTTCACGATCCACTTTTCGAAATTTCGAAAAAGACGAAAAACGACAGCTTCTCCAAAGCAAACCTCATTTTTCTCTTGAAAAACAGCATGCTAAAGTCATTGTTATAAAGGGAGAATATCAGTGTGACAGGCTGAATAATGAGGTATTTTTTGGGAATTTTTTTTTGAAAAAATGGCTCGATCAAATTATTTGAAATGTTGTGGATTAATTATTGAAGTAATAAAGCATACAAGGAATTTATTTTTTATTTATTTTTAGTACATTTTATTAAGCAGAGGAGTGGTCGCGAAATGGCGTCTCAAAAAAGACTCCCCGACGGTTAACAGCATAAGTGCCACAGCAAGCATGTGAAATCGAAAATTCAAAAAGATTATTAAATTATAATAGTATAGCTATCGCACTATCGTAGGGAATTTGAAAATTTTTATTAGAAAAAAAATAGCGGCTATTAAAAAAAATCGAATTTTACGCAAAAAATTTGCAGTAAATTGTTAATAAAAAAGTAAACAATTTTTAAAAAATCTACGATGCGACGATAGCGATAAGTTTTCTGAAGAGAATCCTTTTTGAATGATGTCGATTGGACAAAATTTGACAAAGTTATGCTGTCAACCAGGTCAAAAAAATGGTTTCGAGAAAAACGCGTTTGAAGTATAGAAAGGCCCGTATAGAAGGCTCTCAGAGCGTCGGCGCTTGGCGCCAATTTCGAATACTTCGAAGCCGAATATTGTTATGAAAATTTGTAGGCATATTCTTAAAGGCCAAAACTATCTATTTAAGCAAAAAAAAATCGATTTTTTTCTCACACTGATATTTCCCCTTCACGAACGTTTCGTGCAATTAAAAAATGCGATCGGGAACCGAAAATGACTACTGTTTGAACGCTAACTTTACAAATTCAAGGCAATAGTGTGAAAATGACTCAAGATATCAATCCCGCCGCGTAAATATATGTAGACGCACACTGTTTCACTGAAATAGATGTGACTGCATCAATTTTTTGAATTTCAGGGTCCGGTTGTTCTTAAAATATTCTTGAATATTGCTTGAATTTTTAGCATATTGTTATAGTTCACACTATAACAATATGCTAAAAACGATTTATAGGGATTATAGTGTAAGGGACCATTCGACGAACTGTAAATAACAGCGTTATCTGCTTCATGATAAACAAACTGAAGCATTGACTATTCTGTAATTTGTATCCACAGACAAGTGTATTGGCAACAGCGAGACAAAACGGACCACCACACATTGTCAACTATAAACCCAACAGGAAAGACATGGACAATGCGGTGAAAAGCCGTGTCATATAATACCAGATGTCCGTGCATCGAAACCCCACAAGAAGTAATCTCGCCTAGGTTGATACAGGGTTTAACATTTTTTCAAAAGCACATCAAAATCGTTTTCTTTATAAATTTTTAAACTTTTTCATTGTCTGAATATTTCAAAGTCCTCTTACCATCCAAACTCTGGGGGACCGTGCTCCTTTTGGTTTCTCTTCCCCATCGTGGACGCGTTAGAGTTTTCAACTAATCACAAGAATTTCATTTCCGGGGTCTTGAGTATCCTCGTAAAGAATGAAAAAACGAAGAGAAAGTAAAACGACAACTTTGTCAGGCGGGAGTTAAAGGGCGATAAGTTAGGGCGTAGAGGAGACCTTGCAAAGGGTCCTCCGCATTTCCGAAAGGTATTGTATGTTCACCAAGCGGTTTGGTGATGTGCTTTCGAAGGACGCTGAAACGGCTTTCAATAAATGTTAACACACACACACACACACACACACACACACACGCGCGCGCGCGCGCGCACGCACGCACGTACGCACAAACACACACACACACACACACATGAGAGAAGGTGGTCCTGTCAATGTTGGCTGCCAGCAGATCTAACTCTCTTCAGGACAGTTGTCAATCCGTTACCGGTAGACCATTATATAAGTCTTACTTATAGTAAAAAAAAGTGTACTATCTGTCTGTACATTCGTTTTTTTTCGGTTGAAATTAAGCTGTTGGATCGGAATACGACGCTGAGACTATATTTATCATTTTTGTAAATGTCCGTCTGTCTGTTTGAACGAATTTGGCGTGAAAACCGCTGGAGCGTTTCTCCTGAACTTTTAGTATATGAAAATGAACGCGTCGAGAATTTACCTGCACGATGCTTCATTTGGAGCCGTCAAGTAGAGCCTGAGAAACGAAGATTTTTCTTTTGTGTACAGTGACGCATGACACCCTTCAACATTTTATGAGGGACCTTCCCAATGAATAGTTAATTATTGATATAAAAGTTGTTACACTTAATACATACACGTTCGAAATACATTTTAAAAAATATTCATTATAGTCACTATTTATAGACGAAAATGGTAGTTAAAAAAAATTCCTAAAATAATTGTGGGTCTGCGCTGTTGGTGAGATCTCGGAGATTGATCATCCGAAACAAAAAAAAATCAAACGGTTTTAGATGCAGCATGTTTATGGCTATAGCGCATATCATACGATATTTAATGTATGCAAAAATAAAAAAAATGCCGGGCATTTTTCTAAAAAAAAAAACAAAAAAAACGTGTTTTTACCACCGTTGTTGGAAACAAAAAATAGTAAATATCAAAATTGAAAAAAATCATTGATATGCGCTATAGCTACAGTTGTAAAGAATATGTGGTTAAAATTTCATAAGGATCGGTTTAGTAGTTGCGAAGA
This sequence comes from Ophion ellenae, assembly GCA_963210295.1. Classification (NCBI taxonomy): domain Eukaryota; kingdom Metazoa; phylum Arthropoda; class Insecta; order Hymenoptera; family Ichneumonidae; genus Ophion; species Ophion ellenae. Next base: position 32,416,119 of record OY723387.1, on the reverse strand, counting down.
TTTTATCAACAAGCCGTAGAAAAATGTTTCGAGAAAACGCGTTTAAAGTTTGTTTAGGTTACATAATTCATAAATCTTTTAAATGCATTCCGAAAGTGTATTTATCAAGTGTAACACCTTTTATAACAATATATAAATATATCCAAAAATGCATGAAAATAGGCTTTTTTAGCGTCTAAAGTGGGAAGCCCCCTTAAAGGACATCGGAATCAACATATATTGACTATGTCTTTCGAATCACTTTATTCCCCATACACGCACATATACAAGTATGGCTCAACACCCAAGTCTTTCAATAAGCAAGAACGACGCAGTGAGGGGAGTAAGCAGGTATAAAGCAAGCGAGTAGAGGAAGAAGAAAGCCCGTGTGCTTAACTCAGTTTATCCTTACTTTCTCGTCGCACCACGACACGAAAATGCGGTTGGCCCGTTGGAATGAAGGGAGAGGGTTTCGCTTTGGCGTCTTTAGCAGCGGGGTTTGAGGACCGCGAGGCGGAAGGATGAAGGATGGGGGAGGTAATAGACGATCCCTCGCTCGCCTCACATGTCGAACTTATGAAAATTAATAAGAAAAATTGGCCATAAATTCGGCGAAGTCTCGAGGCCGATGGAACTGCTGGGGCGCGCGCGTCTTGCTTGGGCAATAAAATTAGAATGATGTAGATATCCGAGCCATCTCCTCTCGCTCGTTCCTGCGACGCCACACGATTGCCCTGGCTGGCTCTTTGGGGGAAAACTGATGGTATATAGACGCGAGGAAAGCTTTCGCAAAGTAAAGGCGGACTAAAGTATACTATAAGACGAGAGCGTGGCTATGTGTACGGGGAAGGATGTACCCCTCTCCCTTCCTCTCATATCACCCGAGCTTTTACCGTGTTGGGGCAAACTCTTCGCTCAGAATGACGGGAGGGGAAGGAAAACGGAACGTTTGTTACTCCCCGGAATGCACTCATGTCCCCCATCCCTTATCTCGGGACGTGTACGAGAGGAGAGATAGAGCAAGATTACATCCATGCGCACCCCTGTAAGATGGCGTGTAGTCGTCTTTCTCATCCCCTTGGTACCCCAAGCTTTACTCTTACGCTCTCTCTCTCTCTCTCTCTCTCTCTCTCTCTCTCTCTCTCTCTCTCGCTCTCTCTCTCTCTGGCTCTTTATCTATCTATCTCTCCGTCGTTATTAAATTCTATCCACCGAAATATACGGAGCACCGTTGACTTATCATCGTCTCTTTTGGTGCGTCGCACCTACCGCTCACGCCGCTAACAACTATTACGGAGCGTGTATAATTTATCGATTACCTCGCAGACTCGTCGAATAGATGTTTACGACACTTTCGCAAAAAAAGCTCTCTATACTGATGCAAGATATATGGTTGAGCGCGATCAAGTTTTCATGAATCGAACGTAACTTTAGTTCAACGCAATGGAATGTCGATATTTAAATTGATAAATATGATACTCGAAACGCAGTTTTGTCTTCTCTTGTCTGGCTAAATCTTTATGGCAGAGGGGAAGTAATTTAAGCTACTAAATTCCTGTATTTGGAGGATGCGCTATATCGTCGGCACGGAGAAAAAAACAAACGGTATGTCTCATGTGTATTTGGAGATTTCGCCTCTGCTAGAATCGAACGTTGATATCGAGAGCATAGCTTGAGTCATATACAGTTTACAATCAAGTAATGAACAATAACACATCTCCGTTATTTATACGACAGTTTTTGCGGCGATCCATACACCGATGATTACCCATTTTCACGCAAAAAGAGCTTATTTTCCATGCCCTTTCTCTGCCATTTTTTTGCGCACATTCGTGCAAGCAGTGAGGATCCGGCGGTTCGGATTTCACGCAGATATACCGTTAATTTCGTAAGCGGAAATGAGATAACCGGAAAATCGTTGGGACTCTTCTACGAGCGAAAGAGAGAAGTTCCCGTAAGACTACAAGGATCCTGATATAGCTGAGAATTTCGCAATTATTAATTAGTGCGAGGAGAAAGAAGAAGAAGCTGTATTCCCGTGAATGCACAAGGCGCTCATTCCGTATCAGAGGAAAATGGGGTGAAGGGCGGCCCGAGCCTGGGAGAAGGGAGAAGCCCTTCCTTAATAATAATGATAATGATAATAGAGCCGCGTGGGCAAAAGTGAAGGAAAATTGCGAAGATAAGAAGAGAACACCGCAGTATACATGCGTCATATTGTATATAGATATACTTGTGGGTGTATGCGAAAAGAAACTTCTCATTTTTTGTCCCTCCCTGCTTCGCGCGCTCTCTCTCTCTCTCTCTCTCTCTCTCTCTCTCTCTCTCTCTCTCTCTCTCTCTCTCTCTCTCTCTCTCTCTCTCTCTCTCTCTCTCTCTCTCTCTCTCTCTCTCTCTCTCTCTCTCTCTCTCTCTCTCTCTCTCTCTCTCTCACACACACACACACACACTCACTCTCTCCGTCGGTCTCGCTTCAACTAGTTCTTTTTCTCTATCTCCACGTCAAACAAACCAAGAGACTTCGTTATATAGGTACGTGCTTGTATATATCTCCGCCTCTCTTACGTTTCCTCCCTCATAGGAGAGGAAGTTGCAGGGAGACCGTCACCATTGTGAGTAAGCTTCTTAGCTTCTTTGAGCGGTAAACCCCGTTGAAAATTGCAGCCCTGGTATGCGAAAGCAATCTCATCGCTTCCCAACTGACTCTCTACGCATGTACGTGATAATTCTATTTTGACACTACGTATTCCCCAAGCCTGCGGTCACTTTACACGTTTCAAACGAGCTATCGTAATGCCTCAGCCCTCGTTATTCCGTATAAGGATAGCGGTCGAGGGCTCCTTAGATTTTTACCAGTTAGTCACGGAAAGATTGCTCACAACCCTCAGCACCCTCGTGCTTGTGATAACAAACATCTAAGATTTATCGAAAAGGTTTAAAATGGCTTAGACCACGGAAAAATGGTCTGAGTAATAGAAATTTAAAAAATTAAGAAAGTGGGCGCATTTATAAAATATTGCTTACAACGCGAGTATATAATATGCTATATAACAGTATTAAATGTAAGAGAATGATTATAAGAACGATAATAACTGGGTACGCTCTAAATGATTGAATTATCAGGGGCGATGAAGTTGAAGCCATCTACGAGTGAACTAAAAAATTCAGATGCATCTCCTTATCCTTATACTGACATGAAAGAAATGTATGGTGTTAACAACCATATTTTAACTATATTTCACATTCACCTGAGGAGACAGTAATATTTGATAGCCATAGTTAGTGCCTAAAGTACAGCACTGCTTATTGATATTTTATCAGTTGCATAAATTACGCAGGTATGTTAACCGCAACCACCAATCTTACAAGCATACGGTGATTGTTCAATGCTGAATATTGTAGAGGTCTCAATTAATTCCTGAGTTCCATCGTATAACCTTGCGGGCTTTTACGTATAACCGTTCCCAATTGAACTCTTTCCTATCACTCCTTAACCGCACTTCGCTGATTTAACCTAACTTCCGTTGCGCCTACAGAGCTCTTAACCCTTAGTACTCGCGCTTAGCTAGAATCACGTTATAGTCATACTGGGTCCATGGGACCCAGGCGTTTTTAAATTGTTATAAATAATGAAATAAAGCATTGAGCGATATGAAAAAATAGTGAGTTATAATTTGGAACTTGTTTAATACAAGAAAATTGGTTAGAAATAAAAAATTGAATTTTGAATATGCAAAAAAAATTGAGCAAAAAAAACTCGTGAAAAATGACCTTTTTTTTACAAAAATTGCTGTAACTCTTGTAATTATTGACAAAAAAATGGTTTTATAATCTGGAAACAATGTACTTTGAAATAGACAGCGGTTTTTGTGGACTTTTCGAAAAGTATATTTATTTTATCCAACGCAGGTGCGATTTAGAAGGAAAGAAGGAACGCTTACGCATATTCAAAATCTACCGTCTCGGTACTGAAGTTGAAGATCCAAACTATCGATCGATGGCGCCACAAAACCCAATCTATCGATTTTAGTGAGCAATATTCCTGGTCAAAAAAGGGCCTGGACTATTAAGGGTTAAGCTACACTATACCACATTTGCTGAAGGTACGGGGAAACTGTGGAAAACTGGTACCGGAACAGACGGTCCTATATCCTTCTGAATCTCTGGTGCACGGACTTTAACTCAAGTCTCTACACTAAGGTATCAAAAGTATTGTTCATCCGCTCGCCGGTTAATGCGGCAGTCGGTGCATGGCTACGCGATTCCCGCTCTGAGTAGTGACCACGCACAATGCCGCTCAACTCGGAGTACCGCCAGAGCCGAACCCCGACCGCCCATCCAACAGTGTTGGTGTTTAATGCTATATCATATATTAGTTTTAGATCAAGGAGAAATTCCCTGACACTGCAAAAAAGTTAACGCCCCAAGATCCTTATGGTGTACAAGACTAAAAAATATTGAACATTGGTCAAAAAGGTTGCTTGTGATTTGCGATGATGAGTATCGTGATTTGTAACATATTATAAGATACGACCTGCTATATGTGTATTTGGTGTTATTCGGTTCTTTTTTATACACTGTATGCGTGTTGGTTCGAAGCATCAATGCCCGTCTACTAAATGTGTAGAATATTTCATAAATCCAAAATAAAATAAAATATACAACTGGGAGTTCACCCACCATGATTTCGTAAATATTAAAATATATTTTGCCTACACATGGAAAAGAATCTACACCCTACCTGCCTATCTTCTGCCTATACTAACACTGAGAAAAAATATAATTGATTCAATATCATTGGTGTTATTGAATGAAATTTCGTTGATTCAATTGTAAAATTGTTGGTGTAAATAATCGGATTTATTAGTCCAAACAAAACGCTATCGACTTTAATAACATGATAAAATTGGAAGTTTTTTTTTCATTCAAAAGATATATTGTTAGCCGAGAACAATATATTATTGAAACCATCTAAAAAATGATTGCGAACAAATTATATAATTTTGAATGCAATTTCTGCAACGAACAAAAAAAGCGTTTCAATTCATAACGTGAATATTGTTGATACGAGTACACAAGAAAAATGGAATTTCGCTCGTTCGATTCAAATAAAATTTCTATTGAGTAAATATGTTATTTTATTGTTTTCACCATATCCGATATTGATTTTTAAGTACAATATTCGTTAAAATATTAAGTTTTTTTTTTATTGAAAAATATTAAACAAATGTCTGAATTGGTTAAGAAATTATGCGAAAGTAAAATTTGTTTCTTGCACATTTAGTTGAAAAAATTCAACCGAATCATGGCCGAGCGCCACCGAAATTATAGGTGTGAGGGAACCCGTAGTTCTCGGAGTGACCGCTAGAAGCCGCACGCGCGCTCGTTTCTTGTAAGCGTAGCGCGAACCGAAAATCTACTTAAACGCTAGAGAAACTTCAAAGAGTATCGCTTCTTGGCCTGTGGCTAAGATCAAAGTATAGTATCTGTTCTAATCCGTTGAATATCTGATATTCTCTCCACTATTATCGTGGATGATCATTCTAATGCTCACTTTTTATTTAAGATTTAAAACAATCTGAAAAACTCACGTCCCATGATACATTCGTTTCGATGTAGTAAAGAAATAATTAATTCTATTGATTATATTTTTGTACGAAATAAAAAATGTTTGTAGCAACCGCTTAATTATTTCATCCAATACATCTACGGATTGTATATAGATAGATTTCAATAGAATATAATTTTATTTAAAGGATAATGTAGATATTCAGTAAACAGAAGAGCTTTTTCAAATAAAATAATATATTATTTAAATCAATCCCTCTTTCCAATATTTGATGGTATTGTAACAATCTCATATATCAGTGGCACTCCGCAGCAGCACATTTATTTGGATCAACCACTATATTTTTTTGATTCAATTGGTTTTTTTTTCTCAGTGTACGTACGCTGCTATTCCGCTATCGAGTTATTATGGCGTCTTGATCGCAGATATGGTATAACAGACAAAAGTAATTCCGGCTATACTACTGTTAGCCGAGCTATAAGCTGTTGAATTTATAGCTCGCAATGTGAAGAAACGTAACAAGTTTTTCAGGTTCATGCATGTTGAAATAAGGTAGCAATATAGGTCTACTCAACGCATAGGCAATAGCACCTTCTTCCGTTTAATCCGGGATTCTCTGTATTATCCGAGCATACACCTCGTATAATGCGGAGGACTCGGATGAGTTGGGTGACTCGGCTAATGCGGAACGTAGGTTAATCGAAGGTCGGACAAACGCGGTTCTACTGTAGTTTTGTGCCATATAATAGTCATTGGTACTATATTATATGATACCACCTGCCATATGCATAGTAATGTGTGTCCTACAAGAACAAAAGGTGAAGTACAAGAAATCTCAAACCTACTAAGCCGCGTTTGCTCCGACTGCAAACGATTCATGTCTTTGCTATAAGTAAACATGACCATATTTTTTTTGGATAGTCACTTTTCATAAGGTCTCCTAACAAATTACACCCAACTTGACAAGAATGAGTAGTAGAAGTTCGACCTGAACAAAACCTCACGTACTTAATACAGCATTAATATTTGGGCACCAATTTTGTCACAGCACTGAATTAACCATATCTATGTTGTCGATCCTTCTAGAATAACTAATGATCATTTCGGGGATAATAGAAAGTCAAACACGTTACCCAAATCGCATTTGACATACTTCTTGCTTATAGTTGTGTTAACCATATTATGATTGCGGTGTCAATAAACTATAGGGAATTCAGCTATCGTCTCTTTGACCATAGGCGTTTTTTTGTCAATGCCATGGACTGTTCTTGCAATGTAGAATGTGATTTAAATTACATAAATACGTGTGGGGATGGACGTCGTTTTTTCCTTTTTGGTAATTAACGAAGAGTATTGGATATCCGAAAAAATTTGCATTTGAGAATATCTTATATTTGAAATAGAAATAAGTATTCTATATTCAAAATATATATGTTGATGCTAGTTTCCTAAGTTTTCATTTAGATAATTGTCAAGTCGTTTGTTCGGGTTCGTCATTGAAAATGATCAAACGTACACTTTTGTCTTCGTATGTTATTAAGTTAGCACCAATGCCATTCCAAGTATCATGCCGATCGAATTGCGTGTTCTCTCGGTTCACGCTTTTCGTTAAATTCCCAAATCCCGAGTACTTATAACATTCAATTTTCGACTGTTTAACCAGAGAGTTTAATGAGACAGAAGCAAAAATGAAAATTGTCATGAAGATACAACGTTTCACCCATCACCGGTGACGTATATCTCCGTTCCCAGTTCGTTTGAATTTACTCGGATGTGAAAAATACGAAGTTTGAAGGAAAATTTACGGGAAAAAGGGAATATTTAGGGATTCGACGGGTAAGCTCCGAGGTCGGGGCGTTCGAGCATAAGCGCGAGAGAAAAAGAGATGAGAATATACGCGACCTCTAATAACGAATTCGTTTGCCAGGAACGCCGGTGCATATAATGATTATTCAAATTCGTTGAAAGTGGTGTGCGGATAGAGTAACGGTAACCAGAGAGAGAGAGAGAGAGAGAGAGAGAGAGAGAGAGAGAGAGAGAGAGAGGGAGAGAAAAAAGGAGACAGAGAGGCTGGGATCTGTTCGAGGAATTCAGCAATCCTTCCAGCCTTCTAAGGGTTGGTATACATACTATATATACATATACATTCTCCATCCGGCTGGTGGTGTTCTGCGATCTGCGGTGTGTGATCCGGGCCATTAGCCAAAGCCCCTTTCCTTTAGCGCTATTTCGCTCTTTCTGTCCCCTCTGTCTCTCACTCTCTCTCTCTCTCTCTCTCTCTCTCTCTCTCTCTCTCTCCCTCTCTCTCTCTCTCGCTCTCTCTTTCTTTCCTGCTTTCTGGTTACATAGGAAAAGCACGAACGGGCCTGCGGCGCGCGAAGGACGGCTATACGCACAGTGAAGATTGGGCGACTGCTCGTGGTCTGTTTGTGGTGATGCTTTTTGCAACAAACTCACCAACGACTCAGTTCCTACTAACTCCGTCACTTGAATCCGCGGCACGTGCGTTTTCACGAAGATTTCTCGTCCTCAGGACCTTCGAAGTCTCCCTCGCTCTCTCCCTCACTCATTCTCTCTTTCTCTCCGCCTGTTACGTTCGCCCTCGGGTTCCTGTATTATTTTTAGTCCTGTTCCGTGTCCACATCAACTTCATTGGAAATGCGCTATCTGTACCCGAAGTAAAAAATTATAGGAATATCTTTCGCCACCAATATTCCTTTCAGAAGGGTTCTTAGGGCTTTAAATCGAGGCCTCTCATCATCGCTTTTTTCCTCCGAATTCACCGCGGACTCCCACAGTGATCCTCAAAATCGTTCTGCCTTCCTAATGGAGGAAATTCAATGTAAGCTCGTATCTGCATCAAAAGATCGCATGTCAAATTAGACACGGAATCCAGCAAACGCTGTAATGAAGAATGACAATACCAGTATACCAGACTTATACTCACCGGTATAAGAACTCTATTATTCGAAAGTTGATTCACATATCATTGTATATTTATTCGAATAAATTTCGTATGAAACATATGCGATACACGTATTGCTTACTTCATTGCAACATTTCTAACATTGCCACGGGCCATCATCACTATTCAAACTCTCTGATTTCGATGTATCTTCTATAAAATATCCGTATTCAAAATGTTTTGATATAACGCAACAAAGCAATAAACAAATCTGATACTCCAAAACCGTTTACGGTCCCTACTTGTCGTATTGTTCATTATCGACACTGCGACAAATACCGCAATCAATACCAGTACGTCCGGCGCAATTTATTGCTTTTCAATTCGACGAATATACATTATTGCTAGAACCTCCGACATTGATTTTGATAAAACATCATTCCCGCATGTCAGTTTGTCATGTTGTTGTTGTTTTTTTCGTGTAGGCACGGGAGAATTTGCACGCTCGACAATTTAACCGTGTATGCAGAAGGCACAACAATGGCTGAAAAGGTTTCCAATAATTCCCCGACTCTCTAGGGCTACGATACCAAGGGCTCACGATGCTCAAGGCAATTAAGCGTCATCGAGGTGCAAGCGTTGATTATAAGCTAGAGTGACGGGTGAGATATAAGCGTTTAATATCAACAATCAATGTTGTAAGATCTAGATGCTTTGAATTACAAATCGTGTACGTGTCAAGCGTGGCACTTTTCTTTTATCTGTTCGTGCAAGTCACAATGATGAGGTTGAATGCAGAAAAACTGCAGTGCTCTACTACACGTGCGTATGAGATGTATCTATATTCATATATGTATACAGGTATGTGCATGTATATATGTGTGTGTATATATATATATATATATATATATATATATATATATATATATATGTATACAGGTGTGTGCGTGTATATAGGTATGTATATATGCATATATGAATACTTGCAAAAGCGCGGTAGTCTCGCGTGATTCGTGAACATAATACGCGAACCAAAGGTGGCAGCGGCCATGTAATAGCCTGGTCGAGATAATGGCACAGTTTGTGGAGAAACAGCGTCTGAGAGAGAATGGGTAAAGGGTAGTTACGAGGGTGAGGATGATGCGAAAGTACTAGTCCAACCGTAGGCAGCCACAGAGCGAGAAAGACAGATAGAAACAACGGGAAAGAAAGAAGGGGCGAGAACGCACGAGGGGAGGGAGAGAGAGAGAGAGAGAGAGAGAGAGAGAGAGAGAGAGAGAGAGAGAGAGAGAGAGAGAGAGAGAGAGAGAGAGAGCAGATTCTCAGTTAGGGATCAAGTTTCTGCGCCATGTAATAACCGTGGCCCTATCAAACATTGATTAGGACCCTAAACCACGCGCAATCGAGGAAAGCACGTGTGCGGCTGCGAGTGCCTCCATTAGAAAGATTAAGAGAATTGTGAAACTGTTTCAAATTCCGTTATCCTGTGAGCATGGTAAAAGATTTCTCGTGTAGGCGCCACGTATACACAAGCTTAGCGGAAAATTTTCATGTTGTTTCTCTCTCTCCCTCCTCCCCCCCTCTCTCACTATCTCTCTCCCTCTCCCTCACTCTCTCTCTCATCTTTGCAAGATAAAGGGATCAGCGAAATTGCTCGAAGCCACAACAGTGGAAAGACGTGTGACCCTTTTATCTCTTTCGTATATCCAATGCAGATGTATGTGTGTATTTTGCAAAGTTGTTTGCCCGTCTCAAGGGTCTATGGTTTCGTGGAGCGCTCAAGACATTGCGGCTTTTATTTCGCAAGGTTTTAGTACACTTTAATACGATTAGATTTCGAATCAACAATGACAAAGTGTACTCAAAATTTATTTCGGCAATTCAGCACTTCACCCATTTGTCACTCAACGTAAGTACTCCTAGTTTGATGCATTAGGGACGATACATTACAAAAGTTGAGCTCGAGATGAACGACTGAAGCCTCTGTCAGCCCCTTCAAGGACCCAAGTTTATATGGATTGAAGGGACAATCCCAGCGCAATAATACACGACACCACAAGATTCAGGAACAGGAAGAGGGATGTTTGTACGTAGGAAATGCCACATACATATAGCGTAACACAGGGTAAAAGAACGACGTTGCTGGGCCGCGAGATAGCGCCCAACGTTGCTCCTTTTAGCGTGCGCAAACTAGATCGTTTTCTATGACGGGGAAGGAGGAAACGAACAAGAGAGTAAGAGAGTGTGTGTGTGTGTATGAGAGAGAGAGAGAGAGAGAGAGAGAGAGACCCGTCGTGGGGAAATAATGCGTGGCTTCGCGGGCCAAGGCTAGGATCGAGGGGTGGTTCGCCGTGTTGGTGCCGACAAAATTACAATTTGGGCATGTAATTCCGTAGTGGAGAAATGGCCTCCACATACCACGGGGGAGTGTAGAGCTTGCTGTATAAGGCAAAGTGTGTGGAGCAAAGAGACGTGAAGAGAGCGAATGAGGGGGTGGAGGATGTGACCACCTACAGAGATCCAACAGAGAGAGAAAGAGAGAGAGAGAAAGAGAGGGAGAGAGAGAGAGAACTGGATCGAGCAGGCTTGGGGAGGGGGGCACGGGGTAGCTAGGAAGGGTAGGATTTATCAACAGCTCGTTCCGCACTAACTAGACGTGGGGGTTTACGTGGAGAAACTCGAAAGATATTGCATCAGCGTGAGCTGATGATAGCGCGAACACGACGACGAAGACGACGATGCTGCATTAAATTGCATCCGGTCGTTGGTGGAATTTAGACTCCTCGGTGTCGTAACATGCCCATCCCGCCGGAATCCTTCCACCTACGTCACCACCCTTACTTAACCCGGCGAGGCGTTCTTGCCCGTTTCACAGTCGTTCATCGTTTCTCACCTGAGTGTTCCATATTAAACCGATTTCGATAAACTTATCTCATTATTGACGAGCCCACGTCTGTGCATACGGAAACGGACACTTGTCAAAGGATCATAATTGAAATCGTCTACTATTATTCCAAACTTATTTCTCTAGTGCCGTATTTACTTGCATACGTTTGAAATGCGTTGGATGGACAGCCAGCCTGTCGTTGCCTTATTCATGAACGTGTTACGCTTCCGGTATTATGAATATGCTTACGAAATTACACTACCGATACCTTTAAGAAATCTCTTCCCCACATTCTGAATTGATTGTCCGTGGGTACGTAAATTGGTTTTTTACTGTAATTATTCGTGATTTTTCGTTCCGGAATAGTCGAAACGATATTTTTTTTTTCCTAACTCGGATGATTCTCATCCTCCTGCACCGAAACGCGGCTCGTTCAGTTTACGAGAGAATATACGAAGCTCACGGTTCGCATGACAAAACGCGCGTTATATAAACGTTCATCCATCGCGAGAGCCATCACGGAAGTAAATGAGATTGCCAACTAGTACACCGTAGCCTCTAGTACTATCGGTTTTCAGGCATCAATCGATTTTTCTATTTTACTCGTCACATATGTGTCTACTCGTACCCTTACCCGCACGTACCATCTACCTATGTGCAGCATTCCCGATTCTGGTATTGTTCTATATGTGGTTGTGTTCGGTGGTGATATATATAGCGGTTGTGTATTTGCGCATAGGCATACACACACACACACACACACACACACACACACACACACACACACACACACACACACACACACACACACATTTTCGTTTTGTCTGTGTGTATGTATGTGTATGCCTATGCACAAATTTAAAACCGCTGTATATATACAAAGAACCATCAACTACATATCTACGCGGGGGAGAGGATCCCAGTGATGCAGTGGAATAAGAGTGCACCAAAAAAGCCGATTATATTCACACACACACACACACACACACACACACACACACACACACACACACACACACACACACACACACACACACACACACACACACACACACACACACACACACACACACACACACACACACACACACACACACACACACACACACACACACATATATATATATATACACATACACATACACACACACACACATATATATATATATATATATATATGTGTGTGTGTGTGTGTGTGTGTGTGTGTGTGTGTGTGTGTGTGTGTGTGTGTGTGTGTGTGTGTGTGTGTGTGTGTGTGTGTGTAAATTAGGTAGGGTATGGCTTCAACGTGTTATTTTCGCGTCTCGCTGTCTCTCTCTCTCTCTCTTTCTCGGCTCTCACTAATTTGTATTTAAAGCTTTGACCTGCCATGGTGGAACTCCCCTCTGTGCAACAATTTCACGCTTGACAGAAAGGCGCGAGCAATGCTAGCATAGGGGAAGGGAGAAAAAGAGCGAGGTGAAAGTAGTAGGAGCTTGGACACTCAGCCCATTTTGGCTCGTCACCCGTACTGTTTTGTTTCTCGTGCCTCCGCTTCACTGCATCGAAGTTATATCCATTCTGAAATAGATCGTCGGATGCTCGGGTACGCTATACACTATGCACTATACGCAAGCTTATGAAGTGTCAGGTTCTCCCTAAACTAGTATGCAAGTCGAGATTTCCTATTTGACATAATCAGGGTTTTTTCAGGAAGAAGATCACGTTGGGTATTATGGACTCTTCATGACAAGATCTTGGTCATAAAATAGAAAGTCAGAATATCCCAATTCACTCCTATGCGAGTGTAATACTAAATGTCGTCGAGTTATTTTTCAATCGACCTTAGCCAATTTTACGAAATTTTGTTGCTGAAGTATCGAAATCTACGCAAAACACTAAGCGTTCGCCTCACTCCTTGGGACCGGATGAAGTGAGAATGTTTCAGAACTTCACTGTTCGGACAACCGGAAAAGAACCTTATCTTGAGGACCTTATTCCTTTTGCGGAGGGCTGTATTTTGTGGGGACATAAGCAGGGCTTTTCAGAATGATTAGTAAATGACGGTAGCCCTTAATACAAATAAGTTACAATCCATTATTACACCCTACAATATGTTTGTACGTAGGAAATGTTAGACGTTTGTAGGACAGAATGTGGACAAAAAAAATTCGGGTCAATTTTGTAGATTCAGACATTTCTATACTTTCTCTGAAAAGTCGCGGTTACGATAATTCTTCTGCTAGTCCCATTTTTATAAGTTTTAATATTAATGTTTTCTTTAAACATTCGGTGGCTTTCTGTTTTTATTGTTGTTACGAAATCGTCAGAATTTTTTACCTGCCCAGAGCAGTTTATATCAGACATCTAGAGTTATTTAGTATATAGATTGTTAGATAAAAATGTGATCAGAATGTCAGCTCCATAAAGTGCCGTAAAAATTGGACGATTTTTTAAAGTCGTAATTTTTTGTTACAAGTTCGGTAACGTGGCTTCACATTTGTTCAGTATACTGAAGTAGAGATGTGTACGGCCGTGTGGATGGAAAGATAGTTTTCGAGGATTCGGCTTCGATCCGGCCAGTCAAGGTTATTCCAAAGTCGGTAATGGAAATACGGGATGTTTACGTTTCGGCCCTCTGATTAGGGTCCTCTTCAGAAATTTTATTTTTCTGTATATAATATGATACACATTTTATTATACAATAATGTTTGAAAGAGGTTGTAAATATGAGTGTTCATGTTCATGATTCAGTTATATAAGTTATAAGTCCTATAAGTTTTAGTCATTTGATATGATAATTCTGTAAATTCAGTTTTTGTTATGATTAAGTTCATGTAATGTGAATAATGTAGTTGATTGAATTATTTATTGTGTTATTTATTGTTTTTGGTGTGTTAGTGTTTGAAATGTATGGTGTGTGATATATCGGTTTATTTAATTATGGAACAATAAAGAGATGAAGTGTAAGAAACGACTAACCTCGATGTGGTTGATATTTCAAATTTTTGCCAATATTTAGAAGGTTGTTTTGAAGAACATTATTTATGGGTGTAAATAATGTCAGGTGAGAAGTTACTCCATCAATAGAGATGTTATCGTTTATAGGCGATTTTGCATGTCTGTAATCGATAAATCATTGTAAGGCACGAGGAAACAAAATTATGTGTTTTGTTGAAGAATTATTCTGTCTAAAAGTTGTGATAATTACCTATTGAGTTGTTTTTTTTTAACTTTGTTTCCCTTCTAAGATGAGCAAAAACTCGAAATTTACTATTTTTGTCCCTACATGGTGAGTTGTGTGGTCAACGAGGGTTCGAGAAAATCTGAGAGGTGTGTTTGCTGTATGAAACATATTCGAGTCTCTGTGCGGTGAATCGGGGGAGAAAGACCATTTGGGCAGTGACGTGTCAAGGAAAATAAAATAGATGTGTCAAGATGGGGATATTTAAGATAAGTGATAATGTCATTGATAAGTTAGTTTATCGTGTCAGTGTGTTAAATTAGTTTATAGTGTTAGTAATTTTAAAATTGTTATGTGAGGTGAATACTGTAAAATGTTTTAATAGTTATATGATAGAATTGTAAATTGAACTTAGTTTTTGTATGTCTGTTCTAAAATTTATAGAGTTGGAGTGTGCCTTAATTTGGATAATTTCCAGAATTAGCCTTTTTTAAGCCAGTTCTTATTATTTAAGATTTTTACGTTGTCAAATTGGAAGTCGTGTTTTTGTTCTATTGCATGTTGTGCTAAAGCTGTGTGTATTGTGGTGGTGTGTTTTATGCTATTTTTGTGTTCTTTAATTCTGGTTTCTAGGTATCTTTTGGTTTGACCAATGTATGTGGCGTTGCAGTCTTTACAATCGATTTGGTAAACTACGTTTGATTTTCGGTTGTTGTTTATCTTGTCTTTGGTGAAGCCAATGATTGATGAAATATTGTGTTTATTGTTTGTGACTAATGTTATGTTGTATTGTCGGAAGAGATGAATTAGTTGATGATGTATGCTTTTGGTGTAGGGAAGGTTTATTAATCTGGAGGAATCAAAATTGTTGTTGTTGGTTTTTTTATTGTTGATTATGGAGAGCCGATGTTTTATTATTTTTTCTGTGAAAGTGATTGGATAGCAGTTTTTTGTCATTGTGTTACTGATGAGTTGTAGATTTTCATTGTGAAATGACGGATGAGATAGTTTTATTGCTCTGTCAACTAGCATGTAGATTATGGCTTTTTTTTGGGAAAGTGGGTGGTGTGAGAAGAAATTTATGAATCTGCCTGACCAGGTTGGTTTTCTGTACCAATTAGTGATAATTGAGTTTTGTTTGCGAATTAAAAGTAAATCTAGAAACGGGATTTTGTTGTCTATTTCGTTTTCGGATGTGAATTGTAATTTTGGATGGTAAGAGTTAAAAATCATTCTAGTAGGTTCTATTTCATGTGTTGGTAGAGCAATAATAATATCGTCAACGTATTTTTTATATAGTTTTACAAAAACTCTTGACTTACTTGCGGACTCCACAATTCACAAAGCAACAAATAAAAATCCCATCAATACACTACAAAAAGGCATTAACAATATTCTCTCCAGATGGAAGACCCTAAAAATCATCGATGAAATGAAGTATAAATATTTAAAAGCCGAAAATTGCAACCTATCCCGTCTCTACTGCTTGCCCAAAATTCACAAAAACAACTATCCACTTCGTCCAATAGTATCATCTATAAATAGTCCAACACACAAACTTGCCGAATTCATACAATCGAAACTCTCTAAATTAATTAGCACGACCAATTCACACGTTAAAGATAGCTTTCACCTAAAACACTCACTCACAACATCTCAATCCCACCTAACCATAAATTAGTCTCATTTGACGTCGTTTCTCTCTACACCAACATCCCACTACAATTAGTCATTCAAAGCTTACAAAAACGAGCCAACTTATTTTCAATAACATTTCCTTGACATGAAATAATTAAAGCCATAGAATACATTATGTTCTCAACATTCTTCACTTTCCAAGACAAAATTTACCAACAAATCTCAGGATTACCTATGGGTTCACCTTTAGCTCCAATATTATCCAACATAGTCATGATAGATCTCGAAACAAATTGTCTAGATAAATTTAAATTCTCATTACCACTATATGAAAGATACGTTGACGATATTATTATTGCTCTACCAACACATGAAATAGAACCTACTAAAATGATTTTTAACTCTTACCATCCCAAATTACAATTCACATCCGAAAACGAAATAGACAACAAAATCCCGTTTCTAGATTTACTTTTAATTCGCAAACAAAACTCAATTATCACTAATTGGTACAGAAAACCAACCTGGTCAGGCAGATTCATAAATTTCTTCTCACACCACCCACTTTCCCAAAAAAAAGCCATAATCTACATGCTAGTTGACAGAGCAATAAAACTATCTCATCCGTCATTTCACAATGAAAATCTACAACTCATCAGTAACACAATGACAAAAAACTGCTATCCAATCACTTTCACAGAAAAAATAATAAAACATCGGCTCTCCATAATCAACAATAAAAAAACCAACAACAACAATTTTGATTCCTCCAGATTAATAAACCTTCCCTACACCAAAAGCATACATCATCAACTAATTCATCTCTTCCGACAATACAACATAACATTAGTCACAAACAATAAACACAATATTTCATCAATCATTGGCTTCACCAAAGACAAGATAAACAACAACCGAAAATCAAACGTAGTTTACCAAATCGATTGTAAAGACTGCAACGCCACATACATTGGTCAAACCAAAAGATACCTAGAAATCAGAATTAAAGAACACAAAAATAGCATAAAACACACCACCACAATACACACAGCTTTAGCACAACATGCAATAGAACAAAAACACGACTTCCAATTTGACAACGTAAAAATCTTAAATAATAAGAACTGGCTTAAAAAAGGCTAATTCTGGAAATTATCCAAATTAAGGCACACTCCAACTCTATAAATTTTAGAACAGACATACAAAAACTAAGTTCAATTTACAATTCTATCATATAACTATTAAAACATTTTACAGTATTCACCTCACATAACAATTTAAAAATTACTGACACTATAAACTAATTTAACACACTGACACGATAAACTAACTTATCAATGACATTATCACTTATCTTAAATATCCCCATCTTGACACATCTATTTTATTTTCCTTGACACGTCACTGCCCAAATGGTCTTTCTCCCCCGATTCACCGCACAGAGACTCGAATATGTTTCATACAGCAAACACACCTCTCAGATTTTCTCGAACCCTCGTTGACCACACAACTCACTATGTAGGGACAAAAATAGTAAATTTCGAGTTTTTGCTCATCTTAGAAGGGAAACAAAGTTAAAAAAAACAACTCAATAGGTAATTATCACAACTTTTAGACAGAATAATTCTTCAACAAAACACATAATTTTTTTCCTCGTGCCTTACAATGATTTATCGGTTACAGACATGCAAAATCGCCTATAAACGATAACATCTCTATTGATGGAGTAACTTCTCACCTGACATTATTTACACCCATAAATAATGTTCTTCAAAACAACCTTCTAAATATTGGCAAAAATTTGAAATATCAACCACATCGAGGTTAGTCGTTTCTTACACTTCATCTCTTTATTGTTCCATAATTAAATAAACCGCTATATCACACACCATACATTTCAAACACTAACACACCAAAAACAATAAATAACACAATAAATAATTCAATCAACTACATTATTCACATTACATGAACTTAATTATAACAAAAACTGAATTTACAGAATTATCATACCAAATGACTCAAACTTATAGGATTTATGACTTATATAACTGGATCATGAACATGAACACTCATATTTACAACCTCTTTCAAAAATTATTGTATAATAAAATGTGTATCATATTATATACAGAAAAATAAAATTTCTGAAGAGGACCCTAATCAGAGGGCCGAAACGTAAACATCCCGTACTTCCATTACCGACTTTGGAATAACCTTGACTGGCCGGATCGAAGCCGAATCCTCGAAGACTATCTGTTCAGTATACTGGAATGTAATTTTACTTCATTGCACACGAAAATCACTTAATTGTTAAATATTCGGGTTCGTGATATGACTACCTTTTTTCCTTTGTTCACTAGGTCAGTAGACTGCTGGCTTTCATGAAAACCGCAAATTTTTCGTGTATAAAGGTACAGCTTCATAAATACGTGGCTATAGATTCTATATTAGGATATCGAGAGAGTTTTAGCTCTTTTAATGCTTTATTAAAAAAAAATCATTCCCAATGCTTCCAAACGTTTCGAAACTGTTGTGTCATCAACTTCTAATGATTCTGCAAGTTCAGCTAGCGTCTGACATGAGTTTTAATGAAGTAATGCCTCAAATTCAACACATTATAATCATTATTTTCGAAGCGTCTAAACCAAACTCTGAATGTTGTTTCCAACAGAGCATGGTCACCGTAAGACCGTAAGAATTCTGTGTGCTTCAGCTGCATTTAAAAAAAAATAAAGTAGTGCAATAAAATTCCCCGCAAATACTCTTTTTTGGCGCGAAATTTTACGTTTAACACTATGAAAAAAAAGTTGTCTACACTTCAGCGGAATGACATACACCGAATTTCAAAGTCGCTTACACCTAGTACTTTTTTTATAGAGGCGTTACCATCTCGAAATATTAAAAAAAAAAAATATTTGACATTACAAAATGTACATAAAAGAAGGCTTTGGGATACAATATCCCATCTAGCCGTTTAACCTACGCGCTGGTCCCGGCCTTGTCAACTAATATAAAGAGTTCTACCTTACCCGCTGCTTGCTTAACCTAGATATAATTTGTGTTAGCGCAGTAGGAACTTAACTTCAGTCTAACATTGACTTCGAGCCACGGAGTATCCCGTTTACAACCTTTTCATAGTTAGGCAGTGAAAAAACAAAAATGATCAATAGATTTTTCCTTTTCCTACAAATAAAATAAAACAAAAAATAAGATAGCTGTTAACCTAAATACCGGACTCACATTTATTGATATAGGAGATATCCCTAAGTCACAGCCGGTTGCTTGCCGAACTTATTAATTCGAGTATCAACATTCTTTTAACAAATGAAGGCAATTAACAAATGAAGGCACATTCTGTTCAAATGAAGATATTTAACTTGTTAATAAATTTTCCGATAGCTCTTATTGACTTAAAGTTCATAGCACTCAGAACCATCTCGAACTACACGCACGCAGTTCTGGTAACGCCATCTGTTGGAAAACAGCGAAAACTCATTCAACGTCCTAATATCTTAACATTGCTAATTCATGGTTCGATTTCGACGAGCAGGAATGATCTTTCCGTTGTTTGTAAGAACGACACGTTTCTCCCTCTCGTGCGATCACGTTCGCCTTTTTCCGCCCTTCATTGTTGCCTCTCTCGCATCCTCGTCAGCGTCCTATACAGCTATATCATGGCTACTTCACTTCGGGGTTTCCTTGTCTCACGTAGCTCCCTTATTCTTGCGCCATCTCTCACACGGGCGTCGCTATGCAGCCCAGAATGCAATTTTAATCTTGAGTTCTCAGAAAATTACCTCCCCGTCAGAACTGCTTAAGCGCCTACTAGGCGAGATTGGCCTGCTGCGAACTGTCGGGCTGACTTGATGTATATAGGTGGAAGACCCAGGGTATTCAACTTTTCGCCCAGCGAATACCTCTTTCTCTGTATGTGCTCGCTACTGCCTCCTTTTCTCGTCGTTTCGCTGGTTTCCTTCTTACTAGCTATTTTCGTTTTCTTATCGACCCTCTCGCCCTTCTACCGTACCTCACAGACAATTTAGGCCAGAGTCAAGTCGAGTCCCTTCACCTGTCGCTTCCATAGAATATTCGTAGCATAGGAGACATGAGCCGACTTTCTTCGCATGTCTCCTTTGTTTCGGAGAATTTTCGTACCGAAGCACTCACTCGTTCCTATGCCGCGCCAATGGCTCGCCTCGACTCGAAACATTGCGTTACAGTCGATAACCCTGGCAAGTCTGATGAAGATCCTTGTGTCATTCATGCAGTTGGCCATTTTCGTATGCCAGCCAACTTTTCTGTATCGGCGGAGTACAAATGAAAGTGGAATATGCCCAGCAATAAGTGCATGATCGATGGGCGATCGGTGTGGAGTTTTGGCTGTTCCCCAACTTAGACAGCATCCGGATGTCCAGTATACGGATGAGTTGCTCGTTCCTCACCTACGGACTAACGATCCGTATCCTCGAACCGGCATGTTGGTGATTTTTCCGCATTATGAATGTTTAATATCGAGTTGTCATGCAGATAAACGTAAGAATTTTCAACGCAGCTCCGCCTATTGCGACCGAATTTTTTGCCGTTTGTCCGTGAGTAAGAGTAAAGGCATCTGCGCTAGTGCCTCTGTAGACGCAACAAAGGCAGAAGGACAGTGAGCTGAAAAATCGTATGATCAAAAGTCTAACGGAAATTGAAGAATGGAGCGGGTTCGTAAAGTGGGCAATGACCTCGTTTTGGGCGTGGAATCAATTGCGTGAAATTGTGATACTAATAGCAATTTATTGTAAAAAATACAGAGGAGAGACGATGGGAATATTAATGAAGCTTCGAGGCGGGCGCACTGAGAAAAAAAAGATTGATCCATTTGATATTCAATGATATCCAATTCAATAACACCAATGATATCATTGGTGTTATTGAATGAAATTTCGTTGATTCAATTCTAAAATTGTTGGTGTAGATAATCTGATTTATTAGTCCAAACAAAACGTTCAACAGACTTTAATAACATGATAAAATTAAAAGTTTTTGTTTTATTCAAAAGATATATTGTTAGCCGAGAACAATATATTATTGAATATATCTAAAAAATTATCGCGAACAAATTATTATAGTTTCAAATGAATGAATATTGTTGATTCGAATACACAAGAAAAATTGAATTTCGCTCGTTTGATTCGGATAAAATTTCTATTGAGTAAACATATCATTTTATTGTGTTCACCATACCCGATATTGATTTTCAAGTACATTATTTGTTAAAATGTTAGTATTTTATTTTGATGCAAAAATATTAAGCGAATGACTGTATTGATTAAAAAATTATGCGGAAATATAATTTGATTCTTGCACATACACGAAGCGATCAAATCGTAGTCATATTTATTTAATTTTTTAAATACAATCGCGTTAAATGAATACTATATGTACTTGTTTTGATTGCATATCTGACTAAAATACATCTACGTTCATTAAAATTATTTAAAAGAATATGCTATTAATAAGACACGTGTATAATTGAACTGAATACATTACAGCAATCGATTCAATACTTTTTTCTTTGGTTGAAAAAATTCAACCAAATGATATATAATGGCCGAGCGCCACCGAAATTATAGGTGCGAGGCAAACCGTAGTTTTTGGAGTAACCGCTAAAAGCCGCACGGGCGCTTGTTTCTCGTAAGCGTAGCGCGAACCGAAAATCTATTTAACCGCCGGAGAAACTCTACATAGTATCGCTTCTCGGCCTGTGGCTAAGATCAAAGTGTAGTATCTGTTCTTATCAGTTGAATATCTAATGATGGTTCTAATGATGGTTGAATATCTAATGCTCACTTTTTAGTTAAGATTTGAAGGAAAATGAAAAACGTTCAGTTTTTAAATAAAACAAATTCGAACAAACATTTTATTGTGACTATCCCATTCCAAAGAACTGCATGCAAACTTCTTTCAAATATTTTTAGCAATGCTCTTGAGTGTACATTTATATGAACCAACAATCAAGAAATGTTTGCAAGTGGACAAAGAATCACATTAAAAAGATGACTTCTCGAATTCACAAATACATTCTTTTAATTGCAATGAACATTTATTTGATCGAATATTATATTGTTTTCTTCTAGAGACTAAATGCGTTGTTACAGATGACACCTGTACTTAGTGGCAAAAAATACTATTATTTTGAATCGATATTGTTAATTTTTCAATCATGATATACACTTGTCTTTATCTCATGCAACTACTTTTGATATTATACGGAGTACGAAAATGTTACGTGTAATGGCATACTCGTTTCGATGCAGCAAAGAAATAATTCTCTCTGTTGATTATATTTTTGTACGAAATAAAAAATGTAGCAATCGCTTAATTATTTCAGCCATACATCTACAGCTTGTATATAGAATGATTTCAATAGATTGTCATTTTATTTTAAGGATAATGGAGATGTTGACAGAATAGAAGAGATTATCAAATTAAATAATATGTTATTAAAATCAATCACATTGCCCAATATTTTATGGTATTGTAACAATGTCATATATCGGTGGCACTCCGTGTTCACACATTTATTTGGGTCAAACAATGTATTTATTTTATTCAATTAGTTTTTTTTTCTCAGTGCAGTAATAAGAAAATGGATTCATTCGTAAGATATCTAGGATGGAATCAGGTTTAAAACAATCGAATACCGAAGTAATCATGTATTGACGTCATGGGATGCTGAAGAAAGTTCAATATCGATCGTCGGTGTATTTCCGCCACATCGCCCCCCCCCCCCCGATTTCTCGCCCGCGATTTCCCGAGTAGCTGGTACAGTGCCAAAAATTCACCGCGATGACTAACGATCGATTATCTCCTCTTCTAATTTGTGTACAGATAACGCATGGGCTTAAAAATTACGAGTTCGTCTCGACTTCTATTCAATAAGAGGATACTCCATATTCTTACATTTACTGCTTAAAAATAAATGTCAACATTGGAAAAACGATACTTAGAGAAATCTGAATACACGTGATCAAAATCGCATTGCATTAGTCAATTATAAAGTTTGCAGTCGGTCTGAATCACAAGAAAATCTATTTACCTTTTACTTTCGTTTGAAAGTAACAGGCACGAATGAACACTAGCCGTTTGACGAAGAACGATTGTATGATAAAGCGAAAACGTACAATCGAACTAAAAATAAAAATATATATATACAAACGGATGATTTAAAGCTAAAGCTGTCAATTATACGTTCGATGTTGCTATTTTGATTACTCAATTTTCACAGTAAAAATAAAAATTTAACAATACATTGAATGGCATTGGAGCAAGATTGACGTGTCCACATACTGCATGGTATAAAAGCATAAGAAAACCGGAAAACGCATGGAAAGATATTGGGAAGACGAGGCGATCAGCGAAGAAATAAAAGAAACCTGGGCGAGAATAAGATATGGTAATACCGGGAGGGACGGTAAAAGGGGTATACAGACTCCAAATGTAGAATTTGCAAAGAGGCGAATGAAAATTTAAGACTTATGTGCGAGTGTCCAAAAGTTCAGGAGAAACTCAATCATTTTTCTACTCTGTGAGCCTTCCTCGGAGATGGGAATTTGAACATTCCGGATTTTCGTCGATCGGAGATTCTTGCTTAAGGAGAGATATACATGTAGATGGTCGAGGTCGAGGATTTAGAAGCTATGAACATTCCGTCGACCGTAGAAGACCTACACTATGGGCCTGGTATCGATGATTCCATGTAAGTTGACAAAGTTCATGATTTATTCATTCCCAAATTTTAAAACGCGTTGTTCTCAAAACCACGTTTTTCAAATCGGTACCCAAAATTTCTCGAAAACCAATGAACCAATTGCCTTGAGGATTTTGTGGTTATTCTATGGACCATTATCTAGTATTTGTCATAGGATTTTTTTTCCGTTACTCAGTTTTTGTTTTATAGGCAAAACAATAACTAACTTTTGGCCGAAAAATCACTATTTATGTTCAAACGTCCGCCATTTTGTCATAAATCGATATTTTCAAAATCGGCTATGACAAGTACTAGATTATAGTATCTAATTTAATAATCTTTTTGATTTTTTTTTCAGATGATTTTTGAAGAAACGTCAGTGGGTACCGTATACGCAGATTTTTTCACGACGATCCAAGGATCTACAATATCCTTGTATATTTTTGATATTTTTAAATAAAGAAAATTAAACATATTTTTGAATGTATATACTTTTAGATAATTAAAACCCCAATCCGAAATTTCAAATAGTTTTCCTTGAAAAAATTCACAAAAATGAACTTTTTTTCCGGCTCCTAGGTGTATATCTCCCCTTAACTATATAACGTAGATCAATAAATCTTGCACGTATCTCTTGGGGAGGGTTTTCCCTAGATGATGGATGAGTTTTGAAATGATATGTTAGTAAGTGACCGATAACGAATGCAAAAAGCAAAATGAGATTTTTTTTCAATTGGTATTAACTGCTTAACTAACAATGTCAGATCATCTTTGCATAGGACCTATTTTATAAAGGACATTATGACGCACAACTTTTGTAAAAAGAATTTTTCGATAATACGCACTCCAAAAAAAACTCTAACTAAAAAATCGACTTTTTAATTTTTAATAATTTTGAATAGTTAAAAAACCACTAGGATTTTCACGAAAACTTGAGGGCATATTCCTATGGGTCCGAACAACCTTAAAAAAAATTGGCGCTCCTCTTGTGTCTTTGCATAGAAGTCGGTCCAAATTTCGGCTATTCTGACTGGACTAATCAAGAGAAAGAAAAGAAACTGAAACAGTGGTTGGAAATGAGAAGGTCTATAGAAACAGACCATAAAATAGAAGCGTAACTGAAAAAGCAACCGGCAAAACAAATATGTGATTGCGTTAAGCAATTGGAAAAACTAAAACATTAAGATGTAAGATAATAAGAAAACCGGTGTAAATGATAAGAAATCGGTGTCAACACGTATGTAAAAATAAAGGGAAGGGCACTAATGTAAACACCCTTAAAAGGGCATGCAAGGAATAAGTACTACTACTACTACTACTACTACTATTCCTATTGTCATCGTCGATCTGAAAATAATGTGACGCAAAACGTGAGAGGCAGCATATATTTATCCTATCGGAACAAACAATATCCGATTCACGTTAAATGTTTACAGTATCTTTTATACTAAATTCTTTACAGAAAAACGTAGGAATTTCTTGATGTGTTAAAAACTTCACTCGTTGTTAACAATTTTCACGAAATTATTTTTTTGCAAATGAAACTATTTTTCTAATGTCCGTCAATTTTATGACAAACCATATACAAAAAATCACGTCACAAGTTGTTACAGAATTTGTTATTTTTTCCTAGATAAACGTTTGCGAAAACGCGGGGCTTGTGCTGCAAGCCCCGCAACACCTGCTGCGGAATACACTTACGCTCATAAGCGAGGCGCGGCGCCTTCGCCTTGTGGGGAAAATATCTCTTTAAAAATGGTTTCATACACTTAAAAAAATGTAAAACAAAAACCTTCAAATAGATTTTCCACATACTTTTTCCAACCAAGGAAAATTCTTAAAGGTACTAATCTATGGAAGTAATTAATATATGGTAATTTTATATTCTGGACTTTCAATGGATCGCTACAAGCAAAAAATCATTATTACTCTCATTTAAGAATAAAAATAACAGCAACACAGTCTCACGCTCTTCAGCTCTATATCTCCGTGGGAACAATCAACGACTCTGATTTATACCACAAAACTATATTGAGATAGGTGCGTCCATGAAATGAGCTTTGTATCAATACTTGTTTGAACAAAATCAATCTTACTTTCATACCCTGATCGTCCGGTTTTTTTTCCACCTCCCTCAAATGATCGCCATCCACATCGAGGAATATTATTCCTTATAACACTTTGGAAAACTATACCAGTAACGATTAAAACGTCGCTGCTAATTAACGTTGTCATTTGCTCGTGCAAATATTACGGAAGGCGCGAATAACTTCAATGTTAACAACGGTGATGTGACTGCACAAATATTGTCAAGGCAGTCGTGCTCCTGATAACATGTAGAGAATCAGTGCAAAACGGTGACAATCGTTACCTACCACTACGTTGAATCAAAGGAATCATTCGTTTACGTTCTATTCAATTTATCCAACTACAATAAGACTCATTGGGACTTACCGTCGAGACGTTCCCACTTCTTCTGCAATTCACCAGCGAATAGGGTCTCCATTGGCTCCAGCACGTTCGCGAAATGATTAGAGCATACAGCGGATGGGGTATCGAAGGAATCTCAACGACGGGCGAATCAACGATAATTGCATGTTTTTATTGATATACAAGATATACATCGCGGGGGTTAGCATTAGCGCCATTCCTACGCTTTGGTGGGTACACGGTACCGAGCACTCCTCATTTTCCTTTTTTTTCATTTCTCTTTCTTTTTCACACTCTCGTACTCTAAGACAACACGCTGCACGGACTCACACTCTTGCGTCGTCTATCTTTACGCATTCTGAGGTCATCCCGTACGATTCCATTCCAAGTCATTTTTTTCTCTAGGCAAATAAGGATTTCTTTCTGTTCGTATAATTGAATGCGGCATTTCCGTTCATGCGTTCTGAGTCGCATAAATGTGTGTGTGTGTGTGTGTGTGTGTGTGTGTGTTATGTGAGGGGAATAAAAATAAATAGGTTATTCTTCTTTTTTCTCGCCATCATTCGTGACAGATTGACGTCATTAGCAGATCGTCTTGTCGGCTTGGCATATTCCTTCGGGTTTCGCGAGAAATAATTTTCCATTGGGGCAAATACAGAGCTGATAGATACTCGACTCTTTCTGGCCGGGCATCGACGATCTTCCGTTTCGTTGCGTCTGTTGTTGGGACTGTTGCTGCTGCTGTTGTTGATCCCTCGTTACGTGACGTTGCTGCAACGGGGTCGCGCTTTTCAGACCCTCGATAAACATCGACTTTGAATCGAAGCGTATCGCTCCCTCGATGCTCTGTAGCGTAAGATCGGCTAGTGAAGATGCTGATATTTCACCAGCTCGAGATTCTATCACTATTCGTTCCGGTGCTTTGATTTCCAACGATCTTGTCGCCGACTCTAATCTGTTAACATATTGTTAAAATATACACATATATATTTGTGCATTATCGATCCGTGACTTGCGATTATTCGAGAAAACTTCGTCTGCAATGACAAATCTGTTTTTTTAGTTCTAAACTAGGTGGATTCTAAGTTGTACAACTCCATATATTTTGTCCAATATTGTTTAATATTTTATTCTTTTTCAAGGGTTCAATAGATATCCTAAATGTTTTTTCTTAAATATGGACGAACTTCCATGGGGGTGGGGCCAATCGCGATTTTATTTGTCACGTTGCCATCGGTCCGATCTCCGATTTCGCATTGTGAAAGTGCCCTGAACATGCAGCAATTGAAACAACCTTCAGCGCGGATAATTTCGAAAACTTGTATCAACGCTATCGTAGCCCCGTAATATGAGAAACGTCCATACTTGATAGGCAGTTGGGGTAAAATGAACCTCTCGTGTGTTGTACAAGCTTTTTGTTCGTATACAGAAAGTCGAGCGCTTCGACTCTTTGATTAAGCGTCTTGCGGATGCCAATCAGAGTTCTTTTGCGAAATGATACGTTAAGTAAATACCTCCGATACTGAATATTAAATGCGCGGAGAAAAAAGTATGGAATTCAACAAACCCCACGATCTACATGAGGTATTTCAACTGTTTTCGAATGACGTAAAAGCCTGACCTTGTTCAATCTTTTTCAAAGTTGGTGATGTTTTTGTATCATATATTTTGAGTAAGTGGCATTTTTTTCAGATTTTTATCGGCTCGCTAATTCAGCTAACTCGGAGATAAGATTTTACACGTGATAAAATTTTAAATGATTTGTGATAACATTTCACATGACTAGTGATCAAATACGCAGTGATCTTCTCGACGTACGAAAAAATGTCTTATACAAAAAAGAAGCGTTTTTTAATTAACCATTTGGAAAAAAAGATTCAGAATTTTCCAAGTACTATAACACTAAACGAGAAGAAAAATCTTTCATTCTTTAATTTTTCAACCCCAATGACTAGGTTGATCCTGCTGAAATTTACACTGAATTTTCTTTAATTAGTGTAAAACTTACATGTGTAAGTTTCATTCTGGGCTTGCCTTGCGTTTAATTAATATCGCCATCTTAAATGTAATGGGAAATTGTTTTTGTTGACTAACTCGGCGATTTACAATTTTTTAGTAAAAACGGTAATGACTAAATTTGTAGGAAATCGAGTGCTGTATAACTTTAGTCATTGCCGTTCTTTCTTTATCATCAATATTTTTCGAATTAAACCTGAAAAAAGCTACTATAGCATTATCTCGTTGATTTTTTACTTTAGGGCATAAACGAAGACGAACAAACTTGTAGAGAATGAAATTCTTGACAGTTTTGTCTCTACCTTTTTTTCCCTAGAATCAATATTTAAGGTTGTACGCCATCCGTATTTGCTCTTTTTTTTACCGTTGGCGTATGACTTTCAATATTGGTTCCAGGGGAAAAAGGTGGCAACAAAAATTGTCCAAAATTTCATTCTCTATAAGTTTTTTCATGTTCATTTATGCCCTAAAGTTAAAAACAAACGAGATAATGCAATAGCCACTTTTTAAAAGGTTTAATTCGAAAAATATTGATGGTAGAATAAAAACTGTAATGACCAGTGTTGAACATCGAGCTCAATAATCCTGTGCACCGCCGAAAAAAATATTTAACTTAAATAGGATGTTTTTAAATCAAATAGGTTTTTTCCTTGTCTGAAGGCCTATAAGGATCTTATTTGTTTCAAAGATATATTGTTATTTCTTTCAGCTATTCTTTTTAAGTATTGAATATATTCAAATTGAATAAATAAAGATTCGATTCAAATAAATCTTTATTTGCTTCCAATGCACACTGTAAATCTGAATGTACTATATGCATCAAATAATTCATAAGTCCAAATTGAAATGAAACACTTAATTGAAAGTTTTACCACAACGATTGTGTATCGTAATGCGTCATACCCTAGCCTTCTGGAATGATTTTTTTCGAAGAAAATATTTCACCTATATGGAATTGAACCTAGAATCTATGTCATCAAAATGAAACCTATATGGAATTGAGCCTAGAACCTACTCACAGCTCCGCACGCTGCCCCTTTACTACCGAGTGCTTGTAACATCTTGGTCGTAGATATGCCATAAGAAACCAAATTAATTCCTATAATTATTTGTTGCATCACATAAGCTCTATGAATTAGTTTATATCATCGTGATAATTAGAGACTTTATCGAATAACATGCCATAGATTTTTCAAACATAACCTATATATATATACATACATACATACATACATATATATATATATATATATATATATATATATATATATATATATATATATATATATATATATATATATATATATATATATATATAATTCCTCTGCCTCCACCCTCTTTACCCCCACACCTCTTTGATATGTGTGTTGCAATAAAGACAGACAATTAGTTCAATCATATAAAAAAACGCTTGAATCTACGAAAATTCTATTTAATTTAAATAAAAAAAAAACAAATAAATCCATTTAGTGGATTCAACTAAATTGTTTTTTGAACAGATGAAACCGAATCACAGATTTATTAGAATTAAATAAAATATTTAGTTATTGGACGATATTAAATAGATTTCGATTTGAATAAATAAATATATTTAAAATAAATAATTCCAATAAGGGAATGCAATAAGGAAACTTTAATTCTACGTAAAATCTAGTGAGTTGAAATTTTAAAAAATCACATAGACGTGGTTAGAGGATATATACAATCGAAAATCCCTTACGGTAAAACTAAGTTCAGAGGGGAGCTTTAAAGAAATAGTATCAACATTCTTAGCAAATATATAAAATGCGACGGCTCACGATGTTTATACAGGCAACCATTCTATATATATACACTAGCTAGACTAGAAGAAAATTAAGTATCTCTGCTAGCTTTAGAATGAAGGTTAACGCGTTCGGTCTAATCCGGAGTTGTAGTTTTGTTCTCGTTAATTGTTTTTCAATGTCCCTCTTCGTCCTTAACGGTGTGTTGGAGAGACTATGAGACATGAGGGAGCAAAAGTGATTTTCAATCCAGCCGTTCATCTCCCAATCTAATTCCTGAATTTTGATACTTGGTAGCCTCTGCGTTCGGAATTGTCAACTGAGGATCTCTATTGGTTACCATGTCGATTGACCCCCGAGAAGTAAAATAGTTGTGCCCTGGTGAGGTGACCAAGTCAGATATTAGATAATCGTGAGGCGGAAATCACTCCCATTGCGGTCGCGCTTCACGATTGAACAGCCTTGTCAAAACGGGCCATAGGAATTTAAATTCAGCACTGCAGCATCTTTGACCCGATCTCGTGCTAGGTAGAGGCAAAAACAAGGATAAACATCATTTTTGCTCCATCCATTCCGGATGTGGCAATAACTAATGAAACGTTTCTTCACCCTGGCAGGGACGTATTTTCGGTATGCTAATGCATTTTCGCGCTCAAATTACTCTCAATGATTACGTTACACCACACTGATAGAAAAGTTCTATTGATATTAACTAACGATGTCTATTTGATTTTAAAAAATTTGAATTAACTAGATTTTTCGTGGAATCAAACTTTTCCTATTGCATTCCATTATTCGAATTAGTTATTTTAAATATATTTATTTATTTAATCCTAAAAAATCTGATTCACAATCATTGTGGTAAAAGTCTCAATTAAGTGTTTTATTTCATTTAGGATTTATGAAATATTTTATGCATATAGCACACTCAGATTTACAGTATACATTGTAAGCAAATAAAAATTTATTTGATTCCAATCTTTATTTATTCAATTTGAATATATTTAACATTTAAAAATAATAGCTGAAACGAATAAAAAATATCTTTGAAACAAATAAGATCGTGGTAGGCCGTGAGACAAGGAAAAAACCTATTTGATTTAAAAGATCCTATTGAATTTTTTTTTTTTCGGCAGTGCATGCTTTGGTGGTATTTTGCTTTTCTGATTTACAATCCAATAATTACCAAGAGCGAAAATACGGAGCAGTGTTACTGAAAAAGAAAAAAATACTAAAATTGTAGGCTTTCTGACGCGCATGGGAAAAAAGTCATAGGTTTTCTGACGCGCGCGGTACGCACAAAATCAGAAAATCAACACAGCGCTCAATGTAGCAGATATCAAAGGAAAATCCGACGTAGTGGGATTCGAGTGTCTTATCCGTAGTCCGGAGGGAATCCTCTTTCGAGCGGAAGGAAATCCGAGAGTTATTCGGATGAGAGAGACCAAGAGCGAAAGAGCAAAAGGAAGAGTGTATATAAGAGACGAGAAGGTCGAACCGGAGAATTGAGAGAGAGAGAGAGACAGAGAGAGAGAGAGAGAGAGAGAGAGAGAGAGAAAAGGTGGGAGAGAAAGCGAAGAAGAGGGAGACGTTCGGCAAAATCGTCTACCCTGTTTCATCCCTTGCTCTTTGACCCTGGCATGTATACAACGAGTGCGCATAGTGCAAGAGGATTCCGGATGTGGCGAGAAAAATACTTGTGTAAGAGTAAATATATATGTGTGTGTGTGTGTAACTGTAACTCCTAAAAAAGCTCTAGAGAACTATCCGAAAAAATGCATGGCGCTTCTGGGCCGGAATTCGAGCTCGGGACCTTTCGATGTCTGGTCGACTGCTCTGACCATTGAGCTACGCCAGCCCGCTTACCACACACTTTTCGGATGGTCTAGATCTTCGCAACGTCACAATATATATGTATAAAAATGGGGTTTTGAAGCGACGGTGAAAAAGATCCGCTCCACTCAATTCTCACGTGTGGTAAGACGGAAATCGTTTCTGCTCACCGTGTGTTCACCTTGTAAGGATATACATGCAGGGTGTTTGGCGCATGGACCGACACAATTTTATGGGGAATTGGAGGGATTATTTGCTATTTTCTTCACCGTTAAACCTTATGTCCTAAGTGTCATGGTCATTAAGATATTATTTTTAAAAAAATTTTCATTTCCCAAAATTTCGCCTTTTAATCGTCATAACTTTTTGGTTTGTGGTTGCAATAATACGAAATAACTTTTATTGTATTCTGCAATGAATGTTTATCATAAATAAATAATTATTTAATACAATTGTTATCAATAAAATGACTCATGAGCTTCCAAAGTCTTAAAAATGCGTAAATGTATGAAAAATGCCAACTTCTAAATTCATTACAAAAAAAACTAAAAGTTATTTGAAGTTTACCTTTGTTTTAAAAAGTTCTCTAGTTTATATCCTTTCCAATGGTATGCTACATGTCATAGAAGTCATTCAGTATGTGGTAAAAATAAAAAGTTTTTTATAATGAATTTAGGAGTTGAAATTTTTCATACATTTACACTTTTTTAAGACTGGAAACTCAAGAGTAATTTTCTTGAAGTCAATTGTATCAAATAATGATTTATTTATAATAAACATAGATTGCAGAACATTACAAAACTTATTTCGTACTATTACAACCACAAATAGAAAAGTTATGACGATTTAAAGGCGAAATTTCGGGTAATTAAGTAAGACGAAGAAAAATCATATCTCAATTACCGTGACGCTTAGGACATAGGGTCTAAGGGTGAAAAAAATTGCAAACGACCCCCCCAATTACCCTAAAAAAAGTGTCGGTCTATGCATCAAACATATGTATCTTAACTACTAGTTTTTCGTTCGTTAGCATATAGGGTGTACCTCTCCAAGCAAAACACTTTTTTGTAATGTTGTGCGACAAAAATCGGCCGATATATTCATGAGTAGAGTCCAACGGTGAGTAAACAACGGCACAGTACTATCGGCGTCCAAGCGAGCGCGGACGCGAGTTCGAATCCACATTCGGGCAAGTGGATTTGAACTTTCAATTTTGAATTTAGAGTTTTGAACGTTGTTCGGTCAAAATAAGGTGTTGAATAATATATAAAAAATGTTAAACCATGTCACCCATTGTTTACTCGAAAGATCTTTAGATTTTTAGATCTTTCTAGTAACCAATCGACAAAATTGTCTAACACTTTTTATTTACTATTTAATACTTCATTTTGGTGACCGGATAAGGTTCAAAATTCAAACTTTAACATTCGAAATTGAAAGTTTGAACTTTCAACTTTAATTTCAATTTAATAAAAATCAACGGATTTGAATCTACTTGCGCCATCGCGGATTCGAATCCGCACCCGCTCTCGTTTGGACGCCGATACTGCTATACCATTGTTGACTCACCGTTGAATTTTACTCGTGAATATTTCGGCCAATTTTCGTCGCACGACATTTAAAGAAAAACGCTTTGCTTGGAATAAGACACCCTGTATGCTCACCAACGGAAAACTAGTAGTTAAGAAACACCCTGTATATACGCGCACACACATGTGTATATATATATATAAGCAGATACCTGATGCTTAAAAACGAGAGCAAGAATTGGATCCGTAGTATACGAACTGGTGGAAGATCAAATGGGTATGTGAATCGTATAAAGTGAAGAATCGTATTGTATCGACGTTGAAGAAAGAGTGAAACAGAGGTATAGACAGAGACTGGGACCAGCGGCTAGCTTCGTCGGAGTTCTCGAAAACTGCATGAGTTTTAACTATTTAGTGGGGCTGAATGCACCTTTACTATCATTCGGTAGGTTCCTTTTCGTTCGATGCGCGTTCGTTCGATACGTATCCTTACTCTACTGCAGCTTTTCCTACAATACATAAAGATCCATTCCCTGAGCAAGTAGAAAGAGCGAAAAAACTAGTACAGCGAGAAGGGGAGGAAGAAAGGAAGCGGGACAAAGATAGACTTTCAAGTTTCTATCGGCTATACTTACATCCGACTTTTGGTATAGCCAACGGTATTTCATATCTGGCGCAAATCCAATCCTATGAATATAATTTTCCGCCCGAGCAAAGTTTTATTGTAATCGTAAATCCGTCTGTAAATTGCTCCCCGCTATCAATAACTGCGCGGTTGCAGTAGCGCTACTAGCTTTTCTCCCGCCCTCGATTTTTTCACCTTATCCTCTTCTTTTGCTCTCTTTTATAACGCCGGTTTTCTTACTGCATCTCTTCCCTCCTTCGGCTGTTCCCCCGACTTTCACTATCTTTACGTCTCTCTTACTCTCGAGACTAAACTGGATCTCTTCGAAGAGCAGAATGTATAACACATGACAGTTGGCAGTCACCAACGAGCGCGTTATACGTATGTATGTAAACTCTCTATATACGGATGAAGCGGGTACCTTTGAGTAACAGCGGTAAAAGATTATGGGTAGTAGGATCGAAATGAAAGACGCGCCGAAAGAGCTTTCTCCTTTCTTTAAACTCTCCCTCCCTTTCTCTCGGTTCGTGAGTTAGCGATCCGGAATCGTGCTATCCTGGATATTACGATGGATTTTATTATTCTCGCACCCGAAGCCATGCTTCAGTCGTTCATCCTTGTTGCGCTGACTCGTTACATTATATTTCAAATAAAAAAGGCCGTAACCAATACTTTCTTCGTGTGTTAAATCTTGTGGCCTACGCCCTTCTCTTTGCCCAGCCTAGATACCTGTACACATTTGCTAGTGGGCATACTCACTCACACGTGTGTGTCTGCGGGTATGTATATAATTTCGCGGACATGACTCAATTTTTACAGACTTCGTTTGAATATTACTTTATATTACAAAATATACCATCCAGAATCAAGGCAGTATTGTTATCTTGAAATTTGAAAAAATCGTTTTCTGTTTATTTTATTTTATTATTCCACAGACCTGAATACGTCTGTGGAAACCGTTTAAGGGGCTACACCAGTGTGAACGCTGAACGTTTTGGCGATTTTCGGGAATTTTTTGGAAGAAAAGTATTCAATTAAATTTTTCGGGAAATTGGGTATATATTTGGCTATATTTGACTTATATTGCATAATTTTTTCATAGAAAATATTGAGATCCAAGCGACTTATGCGCTGCCTTCGAGGGTGCCAAAAAAAATTCCTCCACCGCTGACATGATTCCGGCCGATTGAGTAGCTGAAACCGAAAAAGGACGGAATGTCGTTAAACTGGAAGGTATTTCCTGTACAATGACGTAGGATTTTCGAAAAATATCAAAATCTAACAAAATTGCGTAGTTATGAAAAAAGTATGTTTTCTTGCTTATAAAATGGTCGTTTTTTTCATTGCCAAATCGTCAATTATCATCCAATCAAAAATACCAATAGTCATTGTAGAGTAAATATATTCAAGAGTGCTCAGTTCAAATTTCAAGTCAACCGGATAATTGCTCTTTGAGTTACAATGTCAGCAAATTTGAAAAATCTCATTTCATAATCTTGAAAGTATAAATCTTGCATGTATGAAAATCTCATCTTATATTTTTAAAAGTATAAATATCGAAAAAGGCACAAAAAATCGATTTTTTGAAAGTGTGACACTGGTATAGCCCTTTAATAATACTCATCAAATTAGCCGAGTTTTAAAAATTATTAGGAGTGCTCCATGTGTAAATTTGAGTCGCGAAAAAGTCCTGCCCCTAATCTGCCTTATCTAAATAATTTTAGGCCATGGTCAGGCCGCCCAGGGTGGATCAAGTTCGCCATGTAACGGGTCCTAGGTCAGGCCCCGATCCGCCGTTCCCTTTTCCGGGAACTGATCTGTGCCGGATTTATACTTTTCTTAAGTATAGGCCACTTGACTTTGTACCGCCCCTTTGTGGCTTTGTGCGCCTATCTTAATCGCTAGTATTTACCTAGGCCTTTTTACGGGCCTCTGAAATCCTCCACCCCCTAAAGTCTACTGCCCCTAGGCCGCTGCCTATACGGCCTCTTGGTAAATCCAGGACTGGAATTAATTAGGAACTGGACAGGATAACAATCGAATGTCGCTAAATCATAAGCGTAAGTGCACGCTGTAAGCAGCGCACCTCGGCACGTGGTACAACGCACAGGACCAACTTTGATCTTCGTACGATGGTACCTTGCTTACGCGAAGCGCTTCGCTTGTAGCCACCTGGCGGGTTGTTGACGAAATACATTCAGGTAATGTCTTCCGGCCAGAAAATTGATATTTCCCAACATGGCGACAAGGCGTTAACAAACCACGAATCACCTGTTTCACTTTTCTGCCTCATTAAATCATTTGTTATTTATATTCGTTATGCTCGAATAATTAGTTATTGTAATCCCGGTATTAATGATAAGCATTCTTATCCTCGTCGATTATCATTGACGACATGGTTTAATGGTGAATAGAATTACAACACATGTATTAGTTTCATCCTAATCAATTATAAATATATTTGATGAGGCGAAAAGCAAAGAAGCATTACACAGTTCTTTAAGACAGGCTCCAATCTCAGGACATGCCAATGTTCTGGCCAGGTAGACATTACGCAAAGATGTGCTTGCTCGCAATGTATTGTCCAGCCACTTCATGGACCTCGCGCCGTCTGTCAGATAATGTACAGCTGCTATAGCGAAAGAATTCTGAAATGGTGTTGTAGTTTGCATCGCTGCAATGCAACGAAAATATTTCTGTTTTTCGTTTCTTCATTTTTATTACTATCTGAACTCATCTTTTGGAATTCTAGATTATGGATACCCAATAAAAAACTGTCCAGAAAGTGTTCAGTTATATTAGTAGCCTAAAATTGGGCAATATGAAAAAAATTATTATTTCGTTGAATACCAACGATGCCAAGTTCGTTACCATATTCTCAATAAAACTATTTAAAAATAGTAAAAACGAACTTATATACCATCTATATATATATATATATATATATATATATATATATATATATATATATATATATATATATATATATATATGTATGTATGTATGTATATATGTATGTATGTATATGTGTGTATTGGGTGGATAAGTTTGTTTTTACTATTATTTTCAAATGTTTAACGTATTCTATATATAAAAATGTTGAAACACACACACACAGGGTGTTAGGGAGCTCGATGCAAAGCCTCAATGGGGTGATCAGTCACCTCGTTAGGATAATATCTACCCTAGATTACCTTAGTCCAAAGTCTAAGGATTATGAGTTATCATGGTAAGTATGATTTTTGGAAAGTTTCCCAAAATTAGGTACTAGCTCGTTCATTATGTTCAAACAGACAATAATTGGTAACTATAAACTTATTTGCGTCTTAGCTTAATGTGTATTCAATCGACAAACACGAATACAATCATCTGTATCCATACAACTAAATGGGACGTGATGAATAATTAAAAGCTTGTCAAAAATACAAATACCTCCTATGTTAATGCTATTAAAATAAAAATAGTATTAACATAAGAGGTTAACAAGTTAGTACTTAGTTTTGGGAAAATCTTCCGAAAAACATACCTACCAGGATGACTTGAAATCTTTAAACTTTGGATCAAGGTAACCTAGGCTGTGCATCGACTTTCCTAACACCCTGTATATATGCATGTGTCTGTTACGTCATCTCGAATCGCCATTTCGTCGAATTGATGGGCGTGAAATTTTGGTGTTTTTCGATCTTGCTCCAACTGTACGAAGATCCGTTCGATGACCGTTTAATGATCATTGAATTTTCACAATTACCTCAGAGAATGACCGGATTCGGCTCGAACTAGAGGGGTTTGTACGCTGTCGCGAAAAACCGCCCCTCCGACCCCCGTCACTCGAAGCATTTCCGCCCCGACAACAACCTGTTCCCGATCCGCTGAAAACAGTACACCCCCGCGGGGATCCGTTATACGAAAACTCCGTGAAATACAGTCCAGTCGATCTTCCCCTATAATGAAAACCAAACAATTTTTAGTAAAACGAATAAGCATTGATTGATGGTCCATTAATAAAATTACCAATTGATCAACCAACATTTAATAATTAGAAAAATAACGAATATATCTTTTCGATTCGAATATATATAGCCCCCTGCCTTTTGACTGAAAATACTTAGTCTCCTCACCGAGTGTCATTCTCGCGAGTAGTCGACCATCGTGTGATCTTGCCGAGGCCGTGAAGTTATTCCACGACTCGATCACCAGGTTTCTGCCTCTCCGCGAGCTCACTCTTGACGCTATCAGGGCGTCGAGAATTGCCGCTTGACCTCTCAGTTCCACACCGCCCGGTACAACCTTCAGCGAGCCCATTCCCTCCTGGTGAAACACAGAAACGGCGGAACAATGGAATTGTCAATTTCTCCATATTTATACTCTGTATGCACCGCGTTCCTTTCTTACTTTGCAAACTATCTTCGATCGGGTTGCGGTAACAATTTCGTGAAACAAACAAAACAACGAAAAGCCATAAAAAACCACAACGTGCCGAGAAAATTGTGGCAAAATTACGATAGAATTTCGAGCGCTTGCTTCATCGTATCCTTATGACTTTTTCGTAATTCTCTTATACCAGAAAACGCGAGCGTTCTCATAAAGAGAGCAAAAGAGAAAAAGACGGAGATGAGAAATCATGAGAGTCCGAGAGAGAGAAAGAGAGAGAGAAAGAGAAAGAGCAGGACGAAGTAGGTTGCTGTTGTCCTATAGCCGGGGCTTTATTGGTTTCCGATGATTGGCCACTCGGTCGGAAGCAATTGCCACGCCACGCACGACTTGCAGATATGTATATATATACATATATATATACATACACGTGCGTGTGTATATATAAATATATTTGTACACAATACACACGTGTGTATATATATATATATATATATATATATATATATATATATATATATATATATATATATATATATATATATATATATATATATATATATATATATGTCGCATCCTTACTTGGCACGGATCCGGTTACCGACATACACTGGAAGAGGCTTACATTATAATGGGACTAAGAGCGTACGATGCCTATGCATTCTATGAGGTAGATCGTTTGCGGCGATGCCTGAGTCGCCTCTTCTCTCGTACCCTGGGCGTTTGGCCAGCAAAATTGTTCCCCAAAGTCTGAAGTATACGTGTGTACGTGTGTATATGTTTGTGTCAATTGGGGAGCGCCGGGCTCCCTCGAAGTTCGTGATCGGCGATCGGCCCGATACTTGCGGTTGCCGATTTCCCAGTCGTACTTACAAATATCCATACTCGATGTGTTTAAATTCATATGCAAACGCTACGGGCCTTCGATTAGCGAAATGGTTTGCAAAAAAAAAAATAAAAAATTAAACGATATCTTGCTCTTTCTTATTGGACCATTCTCGAATGCAGGATATCTCAACGATTTCGATCGTCGCGGAAGCTTCGACGTTACCGTTCTTTTATTGCGCACGATTATTTTTTGCCCTGTCCTACATTTAAATATTTCCCACCGTTGGAATTGTACGCCCATTGTTATAATAGGAATATTATCGTCCCGATGCTATCCCTAATTATGTTTGTCAAATGAACCTCTTGGCCCCCGTGATGTGACAAATACGGAATCTCGATTAACAGACAATTCTCCGAGTTGCGTCGCGTTTCGCTCGTTGGCCTGATGTTCCGGCTATCTCGCGTGAGCCTGCGACCATCACACAGTACGGACTCTCGGATTACTCTCTCGCCAACGGAAGTTAGCCGAGAAGTCCGTCCGACCGAGGATAATTATGTGTGGTGCATTAGTGTCTGAATCTCACCCTCTATTCTCTCCCCCTCGGATTCTCTCTTTGTCTCTTTGTTTCTCTGTTCCTGTCTCTGTGACTCTCTCGAGCTTCAACTACCCTTGCCACGGACCTACACAGTCGCTGCAATTACGCTCTCGCATTCGAAGAGCGTCCAATGAAGTACAAAAATGAGAACTTTAATTCCACGCTGCTTGCAAAGCTTCAACACGGAAAAAAGAGATTGGAGCAAAAACGTTACGCGCGTGTTGTGAATGCTCATTTGCGCGCGCGCACGTATTTGCGTGCCTCTCGTGGGAATGATTCGAATTTCCGTTACGCCGGAAGAAATTGAAATAGCGAGTCAAAAACTTGAAAAATATATTCAATTTATTATGCAGCATGATTTAAAGTGAAATTGGAATTTATTGAAAATTTGTTTCGCTTTCGAGTTAAGGACGACCGTACGAAGTTTGCTTAGAAGGGGGTACAGTAGTAGAGCCACATTTACGTCAGACAATCCCATCGCATACTTCGTCTTTCGCTTCTTGAAAGAGCGAAAGACGAAGCAATAAGCATGAAACTAAAACAGCACGCGTCTGTTCGAGGCATTCTTGGGTGAGATCGCAGCGACCTTTATTTATAATAATATATTTCATATTTTCTAATGGGAGCAATTGCATAAATGCCAGCTTGATATTTTCTCCCTTCAACTGTCTCGGTCTCTCGCACTTTCTCGTGCTAAGGTTAGCTCGGGCACAGCCCGGAGGCATCATTAATGCAGCAAGCCACAGCGAGCACACCGAATTGTCACCGCGGGTGTCGTTTTTACCTCTTCGCTGTATCACTACTATAATATTCCATTCTTTCATCGTCTCCGTATACGTTCGGCTTTTCGCCCTCCAATCCTCTGTTGGCTCTATAAATATTTTACTACAAATAGAAGATTTATGCTGCCTTAATTCTATCTTTGACACGCTTATATTTCAGTCCTTTGCTTCAATTTCTCAATAAGCGTTCCTTTTTATGTCATAAATAACAACGAAGAATGAATATCGAACAAATCTTGTGAGAGAAATAAATCCGATCCTTTATTTTAAAACGCAATGCAATGAAATAGCTCGGCTTCGTTCGAGACAATTGATTCCCGGACAGCTTCGTTGCACCGCGATACGATCTTCAATGCTTTTCAATCAAGCGATGCAGATAATTAAATTTAGTTAATTAAAAATGTAAAATAATGCCTCTCCCCCGCGATGCTGCGTCCGCACATTATCGCGGTGGCTGTTTTTCGGATAGGCCATCCGCATTTGATTCCGGGTACCGATATAAGGCGTACCGCCAATACTGTCGCCCGCTAGGAACACGTGCGTTTACTGGGCACATACGCGCCTTATGCGCAATGTACGATATAAAAAGAAGAGTGAACGATAAATAGCGGAAGATACGGAGATAAAGCAACGAGTGATAGGGCTGAAAAAGCGAAGTGTAGCGAGAAACGTAGGTGGCGCTCGTGCACGTTTATACGCGTTAGACGCTCAAAATTCATGGTACCGCTACATGCTCTATATTGCGCTTGCACTTGGTGGCTCGGCACTATAATGGATATCCTTTAGCACGGATATAGCGGGAGAAAAGCTAAGAGAAGGAGAGGGAAGTTTGCGCAGGTTGAATATATACATAGACTCGTTTCGCTGATGTACTATAGGCAAGAGGCCAACTATAACAGGTAGATCTATAGATGCGGGAGTTATGAGGGTTGAATCTAGGTTGCCCCGTGGGGTTGTAGGCGCTGGTGAGATGCCCTCCGAGACTCTCACAACTTTAGGGGGACTTCTACACATCCTCACCACGAGCGTTCTATCCCGCCGCTACGAACAACCGCGTAAGTCTTTACTGCCAATATACCCTGCTGTCCGACATAACGGCTCTCTTCGGTTATGTCATTTGAATCCTTTCACTCGTCCTTCTCTTTGACCCTCTCTTTCGTTCTTTGCTTAGAGCCCATGGCCCGCGCTGCTCCTGTAAAATCTGTAGATTTTGCACTTTACCTGATACTCTCTCTCTTTATCTAATCTCTGCATAACGCAATGATATCACCATAACAATATGTCGTTACGTATGTGGGGCTTTAAAGCATTGTCCGACATAGATTCCTGACTCAAGACTCTTTGGCAACGGTCTCGTTGCGCTTATTGGAGCATTGAGTAGGGTTTTCTAAGGATGCCCCGAAAATAATACAATAGTGGAAAATAGTTGGATCGGTTTGAAGCAAAGGAGTGCGCGAGAAAGATTTCACGAGGACTCTAAACGTCTGGAGTTGTACGG
Source organism: Ophion ellenae (assembly GCA_963210295.1). NCBI lineage: Eukaryota > Metazoa > Arthropoda > Insecta > Hymenoptera > Ichneumonidae > Ophion > Ophion ellenae. The sequence continues at coordinate 32,373,969 of OY723387.1, read as the reverse complement.
TAAAGGTCTTCCATCGGGTCGTAAGATACAGTGAACAGATTTTTTTAAACGACACATTTCTTGTGTTCTGGTTCGATAGATAAGCAAACTATCGCCAAGCAGGCAGAAACGGAATAAAGATGTGATGCATTTTAGTGTTAAGGCTTTTAGGGCCATCGTGATTCTTACAGAAGTAATTATAATATGCCGCCGGATCGATGCCGTGTTGAATTACAGCGTGATGACGACACGGATCAAAGAACATCGAAGGCGTATCAGATACGACGGGATCACTCAATCAGCTTTGGTAGAGCAGCGAACAAAGGCTGGACACTTCAGTCAGTTCAACGGGACTCGAGTGCTAGTTAACGCACATAGTTCATTTTCCAGAAAATGCTGCGACGGCACAGTGATTCGGGAACCTCCGGATAATGTTAATGGAGATGGAGGTTACCAGGTTTAGAGGTTAGGTCACTGTGACGATCCGACAATCAGGGTTATTTAAAAAAATAGTTTTAAAGAAATAAAATGTTTGAAAAATTGTTTAAACATTTATTTGTATGTATATTAACAAAGTTGTGCACCAAACTTCAATACAAAATTATTAATAATTTAAGAAGGCATAAACAATCTCGTGAAGGACGTTTAAACGTGAGAGACCCAACTGTGTACTTTATTTTGACCACCCGGTTGACCTAAAACAAAAAAGTCTTTTATTTAAAAAAATTATGTACGCTAAGACTTGACCGAGCTTTTTATTGTTATTGTGTTGCAAACAACGAAAAATTTTGTCGATTTTTCGGGAAAAAATGGCATCATTATTGTTAATAAACAATTAAACAAAATATTAAGAAGATGAACGCCGGTCAAGACTAAACGGCTATTACTCTGAATAAGTGTACCAAATTTCAAGTCGATCCGTTAATTAGATACTGAGAAATCGCGTGCATTGTTTTGAAAAATATGGTTTTGAGAAAAACGCGTTTAGAGTTTTACTTGCATCGGTTCACATCGGTTCAATGTGTCGCGTTCGGTACACATTGAAACTGCATTCGGTCCAATCGTAATGGTCATATACTCCCATAGCCAGCACTAAATACGTGTTTTGGAGCAAACAACCAAATGAGAGAGTTTCGTTATTGTTTTGATGAAAACCCCCAAAGCAACGTCCTAACAGTTCAACTTTGGAAAGGTCCTCATAGATTGACTTGAAGGCTCTCAACACATAATCAGGTAGAGGTTTTAATGCAAGCATTGATCTAGTTCATCAGCCTATTTTGCTTGTTTCCAAGTACATCAGCTGTCGGGTCCCGTCGGATAATCATTATGCTGTGGATTTTTATCTGTTGAGGACTTAGGCTGGGGCTACACTATGCGGTTCTATCGAAGCACTTTTGAAGAATAGTTCAAGACTTATATTATATAAGATCCCTCAAAAACGCTGCGGTTCTACTGGACCGTTTTTGGCCCCGGCCTAATGTTTCAATGTCTAGATAACTTTTTTCATCTCTTCAACAGAATGTTTGTGCCTTCGAATGGCTAGTCCATATCATGCACCTATCAAGCTAGTTAATTAACGCCAGTCACTGTAAGTTATCCATCAAGTCCGCGAACTTTTTTTTTTCAACCCACTAAGTCGTTTACCTATTCATTTCTGATCATGTCCCACACATTATTTTTAGTGATTATTGTTCTTTGCCATGAGGTTGTGATTCGACAATGTCCTTGTAAGTTTTACTGTCTCCATCTTCAATATAAAACGAATATTGAACGTCACGTCATTCTTCAGATCGCTTGAACATTTCATTAGCGCCATCCATTTCCATTTTTTTCTGCGCTACCATTGTAATTGGTCGGACATTCATCAGTATGTTTATCCATCGTCCAATCTTCAAAATCCTCCGGAGATATTTTGTTGGGCCAGTATTCGCAGTTTTTGCAAAAAGGAGGAGAAGGCAATCAATGTAATGACGCCATGCAACGACCAAAATCCTTGCTTTCTCCACGTGCCATCCTCGGAGACTCTAAGACCTTCGGATTCTGTAGCACTTTGCACAGCTGATAATTATTTTTCTTCAGCGACATCCTTAGACGGCAATAAATTGGCGATAGTTTTAGAAGCTCTAAATATATCTTCGACGATGCTGTATGGACTTTCTTATAAAACACCGTCGGGAGATCTATTATATCACAAAAAACAACCTAAAGGTCTCAAAAAATTTGAAAAAATCGATTTTTTGGAATTTGTACAGTAGCCTAAACCCTTAATGCTACCTGGCCCTTGCTCCCGGATTTTTCATTGACCAGCTGATCAATTAAAGTTATCCGGTTGGCTGCTGCAGTGATCCGAAACGATGACTGCACATACTATATGAGGAATACTATGGAGAGAAAGGAGCCTCGGTATCGGAACTCTCAGTCCTGACGATGCAGACTGTAATATTTGCGGAACGTAGGTTATACGCTGAAACTGAACACGACATCCATCCGGGAACTAGCTATTCATTTTTGTAATAACATGGTATATATTGGGCAAAAGAATATGCATTTATAGACAGTGTCTCAAAATGACCAGGCATTTTAGATTGATGACCTGACATTTTAGTTGATTAATAAAAAGTATTATTTATTTGAAAAGTACGAATATTTTTATTTCAATATAAGGTGCAAACATGGAGGTTATTATGTGTAGAACACAATATCCTATAAATGTCCGTCTCGTTCCTGGTTGCAAACGTTCACTCTTTTGACGACATTTTCAATAACGTTTTAGCATAGGGTAAGGTGGTACAGGAGTACGCGGGCGATAAGAGTACGTAGTTACGCTACTGATGAAACTGTTTGCTAATTGAAGTTAACTTCTGTTGTGTTTAGACAGCCCAACAATGTAAGGGTTTCTGACAAAAATAATCCCAAGTGAAATAAAATGGAGAGGCTAGGTAAGTTTGAAGTTTTGGTTCCAATTTTTTATTTATTTTTGACATTTTCAAAGCATTACAATTACGAAACACAATTTACTTTTTTCAAAAACAACTATTGATTTCGTACGTCGGTTTACTAAGGTTATTTTTGAAAATTAAAGTAATTTCGCATCTCATCAATGAAGGGCAGTAACAGTCATGTTTGTTTAAAATGTGCAGGTGGTATAAGAGTACGCAGTGCTTAGGTGCGTAGAACTACGCGCGTACTCTTATACGACTGTTAATTTCTTTTGTACAAGTATACGAAGTATACAAAAATTATGAATAAATATATACTTAGACGATTTTTTGTTTTACAGATTTTTTTTCCTTGTAAAATTGTACCCCAAGAAAGAAATATCCACACCTTTTTTTTAAATTTTGATCTCTCCTCTTTTAGGAGTTATAATTTTCCAAAAATGTCGATTTCGGGAGTTTTGGCAAATTTGGTATTTAGTTTGTTATTTCAAAAAAAATAAGGTTTCCAATTGTCGCTCATAATTTCATTAGAATACTATAATATTATGAGCGACAATCTTTTAATTGAAAGGATTCTTTCAATTAAAACAAAAACTGGATCGTAAAATGTATTTGTTTCTTTTTTTCACCGCTTTGAAGCTTAGGTGCGTACTCCTATACCACTTTACCCTGTTAATCGCAGACTAATTTCATTAATGGCACGTCGAATTGCTTCGTCGAGCTCCGCAATTGTCTGTTGATCATTGGCATACATTTTTTCTTTCAGAAAACCTCAAAGAATAAAGTCCAATGGCGTCAGATTCCACGATCTTGGTGGCCAATTCACATCGCTACGACGCAAGATATCACGACCATGAAACTTCGTCTGCAATAACTATGCAGTAACAATGCAGCAAATAACAATTTCTATGCGTTGCTCGATTGTGTAGTTCTCCATGACTAAACCTCAATACTTCCTGATACCAGTTGTCAAAGATTAGTAATCTATGCTCACCACAAAAAAAAATGGCGCGCAATTTAAAATATCAGATCATTTTGAGAAACCCTTGATGTGTATAAACATATGTACATGTATGTGGGTGGTTGTCGTTAGCTTTAAAGCAAAAGCGAGATCTCGTTGTTTCGAGGACTCTATAATGCTCCATCTCTCATCTTTTACGTATAAATGTACAAGCGAAACTTGAGAAAACGAGGCTCTGGGAAATCTGGCGAGACCGAATGAGGATGGTGCTCCTCTTGGGCGAGAGGATGGGGAGGGAGAAAATACAGGAAGAAAAATAAGTAGATAGAGAGAACTTACATTTCCCACGGGATATTTCCGAAGAGATGGCATGAGCCTGGGGTTTTCGTCGTTTTTCCTCTTTCTTGCTCTTTTTCGTTACCCCCCCCCCTCTCTCTCTCTCTCCCGCTCTCTTGCCTTCTTCTTTTTATCTTTGCCTTACATCGGCCCCTCACACTCCTTTTCCCCCTACGCTCTCTTTTTTTCCTGAAACTCCTCCACTTTTCACTTACGGATTGATACTCAATTTTTATCCCGTTTAGGATCACAACGTCGGATGATTAGATAACAAAAACACCGCCGGGTACACGGCGAAATTATGATCTGTTTATATACAGATTTCAATTCAGTTATATACATTAGATGGCATCTCGTAATATTCCATTAACGGGTCGGCATAAGCTTTAATTTTAAAACCTACGATATTTTGTCATCGCATAGTTTTGGAGCCTACGGTCTTAACTTTGATGTCCAACAAAGATTCTGTAATCATTATCAAAACTGACCATGTCATGGCGAATTTTGTGTAGGGTCAGATCACCCACTCCGCTACAGCGAACCAGCCCGCTGCAATTTACTGTTTTTTCTTTTGTGTTTTTCTAGAGACGATGTTTTTTTAAACAGTCTAAGGCGTGTTTCAGAATCCATTCATCTAATTTACTTCACATTCGGACGGAGCAAAGTTTATAACATTTTCCATCGTATGACCGGGCGATTTTTGATAGATGTTTTTTCTGTCGGAAATCAAACTTTTCATCGACAGCTTGCGATTAGCGAAGTAAAAAAAAATTTAAAGTATTTCGCTATACGAAAGTGCTATTATTATACTAAAAGTGCAATTTTTCTTTTAATATTACCCTAGATGCCAGAATTACCTACAACGATTGGCCATGCGAAAACTGCGGCACTTTGTTTAAATAATCATAACTTCGTTGTTTATTCATCTTTCTCCATTAAAAAGAACTCAAGCAAGGCAAGACTATGTAGATTTTTTTAGTTCCAACGTATACCTTTGCTGGCTTTTACGTATTACCCTTCCCCATTGAACCCATTCCTATCACTCCTTACCCACACTCCGCTAATCTAACCTAACTTCCGCTGCGCCTACAGCCTATTCTACAAAGGTAGAACGAGCGCGCGCTCTTGATTTCTATAGATTTTGTTCAAATTTTAACCAGACATTGATCATATCATTATGCATGTTTCAGTGAAGTTTCAAACAGTTGACTATTTAAATTGGGAGATAATGGGTTTTTAGATAGCAACTTTCAACACTGCAGGGTCTGCATTGGCCGAAAGTCAGGTCACATCATTCGTCGTACCATTCTATTGTGTTTATTAAGGCCATAGCCGGGTAAGTAGGGAAAAATTGCCCCCGCATTTTTTCCAGCGAAATTTGAAGTGTATTCTGAGGTATAAAAAAAAAACAAATTTTCTGAAAATTTCATTCCCGTCAACGCAATTGTTATAAAAAAAAGAATTTTTGTTTAATAAAAAAAAAATTGCGGAAACGGTTCAGTGGATCGATTTGATTTTTTTTTGCTACTTGTTCCGATCAAACGTGTTACGAAATAAAATTATAGAACACCTTGCGAAAGATTAAGGTTTGAAAAAAAATAATGTTCCTTGTTTTATTATTTTTTACTATAAACCACTTGAGGTACAATAACGAAAATGTTTTCATATAATCTTTGGGCACCTTATTAGATTATATAATTTTTTCAAAATGATCGGTTTGGTACGCCACAGTGAAAAAAAAAGAAACACACTTTATTGATATATTATAGTTATATTTCTATACTGATATATTTAGTTATATATTATATACAATAGAACATTGTTAGTTTAATTAACGAATTGAACTGAGAAAGCCTCATATGCGTCCTTGAAAATTTCAATCTTCATCGCTGTCCTCTTCAATTACTACATTGGTATTGTCACTTTTGAACAGTTGACTTAATATGTGGGCCGGCTTGATGATTTTTTATAAATATCGCCCATGGGCTAAATAATATATGATTGCAGCGATATGTGAACAGCAACCAACAGTTCTTTTGCCGTTCGCACACACACAAGTATATCGTGTTATTCCCACACATCCATTTTTATTTGGATTGTATTCCACGGAACACCGGTATACTTTGTTTCCAATGTGTCGAGACTGAACCAGAACTTTTAATATGTTTGATTTATCTTTCACGTACTGCAAAACTATACCTGACTCACTCACCATTTCTGCTAAGTAAGAAATAGCCTGTTTATACTGATATGAGCCAGTGAATAGAATTTTTAGATCTCTTTCTGTCATCTCGGAAAAATCTTCAAAGTCATTCGATGCAATTTTTTTGAACGGTAGTTTTTTTCGTGTCAAGCCATTCCTTTCTACTTCGATGGCTAGAGTGTTCTCAGTATTTTTTTGAGAGTTCATCCTTTCCAAAACTTCATGCATTGATTGTTCATCAGATGATAACTTTTTTCCAAACTGATTTCGAAGGAAAGATGCAATACGACAATGGCTTCCAACTTTTCGCAGACACTTGTTATAAAATGGTTGGAGGAGAAGTAATGCTGCTTTATTGTCCCATGAACTGCTTCCACTGCCCACCTGATCTTTGTTACGAATCGTGATTCGTTTGACTCAGCTGTCGTTGATTGTTTACATTTTCCTTTCAGTGCAGGCATTACTACTTCAAACCCTTTGTTTTCTAAATGAGATTTAACATCTCGAAAGCCCCGGTCGACAACGAAAATATCGTTCGGTTTTAACAATTGACATAAACCATTGGGATCGCTTATCACTTTTTTCATAATTGTAGCGTCATTTTGATTTGCCGAAAAGGGCTCTAGTATGTCAACAATGGAACATCCGTTGTACAAACCGTAAAAGGTTCGAAAAATCGAGTGAAAATTGTTAAAGTTATTTGTCACGCCAATTGGAAAAAAGCGGTTTCGAGAAGTTTCGAGTAGTCGGCCATTTTGTGCATGCAAAAAAAATGCTAACAACTTGTTAGAATATTTATACTAAATAAGTATCATACTAAATAGATGTGTAATTAATTTTATGAATGAATCACTATTATCATACAAAAAAAATTCTTAAATTCGCACATGATTTCATACCCGTTACTGTGGCCTAAGGCCTTGATGAAATTTGCTCCTGAAATGTTTCATTACGAAACATGTAGAACTTGACTCGATATTTCTTTTACCATACACACGTTGCTGCTCTCTTTTCCCCTTAAGGATTGCATTTCCAAAAACGCTGAAATTTCATTAATTGTGTCTAGAAGCAGTTATACAACGTTCCAAGTAAACTTGACCCTTTTTTTCAATTTTTCGTACAAACTTTGCCACCCCCTTTCGTTTAGGGGTTTAATTGCTCGTTTAGGGGTTTAATTGTAGAACTTGACCCGATATTTCTTTTACCATACACACGTTGCTGCTCTCTTTTCCCCTTAAGGATTGCATTTCCAAAAACGCTGAAATTTCATTAATTGTGTCTAGAAGCAGTTATACAACGTTCCAAGTAAACTTGACCCTTTATTTCAATTTGTCGTACAAACTTTGCCACCCCCTTTCGTTTAGGGGTTTAATTGCGAAAAACGCTAAAATACGCCTTTCATTAATTGTGTCGTAGAGCATTAATACTAAGTTTCAAGTAAATTTACTGACCGGATTTTTATTTATTTTCCATACCAATTTTGCCACCCCTTTTCGCCTCTGAGGGGTGCATTTCTCAAAACGCTGAAATACGTGTTTCATTTATTATGTCAAGAAGCACGAATACCAAATTTCAAGTAGATACAACCAGATTTTTTTAAATTTCCATGAAAACTTTTCCACCCCTTTTCTCCCCTTAAGGGTTGAATTTGGAAAAACGCCAGAATAAGTGTTTCACGAATTGTGTCACAGAGCATTAATACCAACTTTCAAGTAAATTTGACCATAAAAATATTATTTCCCATACAAACCTTGCCCCCCCTTCCACCTCCTGGGGGGTTAAATTTCGAAAAATCCCTTCTTAAACGATGCCTCTAATATAAAATCAATACCTTCTCCAAATGTCACGTTTCTACCTTCAGCGGTTTAGGCTGGGCGATGATGACTCAGTCAGTCAGGACTTTGCCGTTTATAGTATATATGCACATGGTGGACCATTTAACGTGACCACCCCAAATATCTCCGTTTCCTTTAGAGTGACGAAAAAAATGTCAGAAGGTAATGTGATTGATGTCGAAGGGCTGATACGGTGGGGAAAAATTCATTTTTGTCAAGGTCACAGTTTTAGCGATTTCAGTCATCAATGGTTTTTTCAAATGGCAATATGTTTTTTTTTTATTAAGACGTTGGAGCTGATATTCAGACGAATCGAACGACCTATGATATCATGACCAGGAAATGATTTTTCACCAAAATACCCGTGTAAAAACGGGAAATCGTGATGGTATTGACAATAAGAATATCCGAATAATGTATTTGAATTCTTTGTGCAGAAAATTCATTGTAACAAATGTTCGAAGTAATGGCCATTAACCTCGACACATTTTTGAAGACGTCGGATGAATGATTCTCTTGGTCTTCGAATAGTTTCTGGTGTGATAGCGGCGCAGGCTCTTGTAATTCGTTCTCGCACGTTCGCCGGCGTCGTCGTGGAACATCATGGTAAACACGATCCTTTATTGCTCCACGTAGGAAGAAATCAAGTGGCATTAAATCTGGCAAACGAGCACGCCAAGGGATTAGTACACCTCTCCCAATCCAGCATCCGGAAGATGATCGGTTTAACACTTCGCGAGTTATGGCTGCCCAATGAGCTGGACAGTCATCATTTTGATACTACATTCGTCATCGCTGTGCTAACGGGACATCTTGTAGCAATTTCTCATAAATCAGAATCATTTCTGCTTTTTCTGCTTGACTGTACGATACCATTGTCGATACGGTTATTACATGTTCCCGAGTAGAAATCTTGCTCCCGCTACAAAAATGACTTGATCAGGCTTCCTGGTTTCTTTTTAATGCCTTGATCAGGATTTTTTATCAAGCCGTGGTAATTTTTGTGACACTTTTTCTGATTTCGGTCTGATCACGGTAAAAAACCCAGGCTTGATCACGGTAAAAAATCAAGACTTGATCAGGGTAAAAAATCGAGGCTTAATCAAGGTAAAAATCAAGGCTTGGTCAAGGTAAAAAATCAAGGCTTGATCAAAGTAAAAAATCAAGGCTTGATCAAAGAAAAAAATCAAGGCTTGGTTAAAATAAAAAAATCAAGGCTTGATCAAAGTAAAAAATCAAGGCGTGATCGGTGAATAAAATCGATGCCTGATCAGCATACGAAATCAAAGCTTGATCACGGTAGAAAATAAAGGCCTGATCAGTGCAAAAAATCTAAACCTCATCAGAGCTTGATTTTTCAAGGATTAATTAAAGTGAGCATGATGGCAGTCATGATGGAATGAACCTTTGCTGAGGATGTCCTATTTGTTCCTGCAATACAAAATACCACGCATACCCAAAAAAGAAAAAGGCACATAATTACAAATAACGTTGATACTTTATTTCTTACACTAAATAAAAATCTTAGATTATCACAGATTTTTAACACGTTTTTTTATGTAAGTAATAAATAAAACTGTTTTATATTTTTCTATAGAAAAAACGGGAAATAAACTGATATTTTCGACTTAAAACTGAAGGAACTTTGTTAACCAATAAAAATAACTTAAAAATGAAGTTAAATAAAGTTTGTAGTTTTTATAGACAGAGGTTTTTAGGAAACGTCACGGTGCTCCTTCTGTTGCTGGCTCTTCTGCGACCCGCGGCATTTGTCCCAGTCTTTTGCGGCGTTAAACACTGTCCCAATGGCTTGGGAAATTTGTTTTGAAAGAACGTCAATGCCGTGTTCTTTGTATTTTGCGATGACGGCGGCTGAAAAAATTGAAAATATGTATGCCACTTAAGATTCAATGTCTACATATACAGCCTCAGCCAAAAGTATAGTTTTGGCCAAGGTTGTATATGTATATGAGGAATGCATTATTTATACCTATATGCACATTATAGGTTACTCACCATGGATGAACGAAAAAAATTTCGTCTCTGTAAATATTTTTTTCGCACCCGACACTTTGACGGCTGTGAAGCCGGAGACGATCTCTTTTGTCACAAATGTTTTAATTATCTGCCGGATGGATTCCAACGGCTTCCGTGAGACGTCGATCTGGTGCCAAATCAGAGTTTTCTGGAAATAAATTTTCAAAGGGTAAGTTTGAAAAGTTAAAACTTTCGAAAGGCAAGTCAAACCGGAGTGAATTTTTGGAATAAACTTACGATGTTTTCCGCTCGCTTCGCATCAATTGCGATAGTCTGTTCAAATTCAGTGAAGTCACTGAGCGTTTTTAGAGGCAACTCAAACCCATGCTCCAAAAACGTTATTGCGCTTCTCGGGTCCGTGGTTTTGAAGCACATTACGTCAGTTTTTAAGCTTCGAACTTCTTTGAATAGCTCCTTCATTTGATATGAGAGCAGTGATTGGCTTTCTTGGATGGATTCGATTGATGCTGCGAGGCCGATTAAAGATTCTTTGATGGTATCAGCAATATCTGAAACGTAATTCAATTCTATTATTAAATGTTTCGTTTTTTTTTCAATTACTTTTTCGAATCATTAATGCGATCGTTGATTTGTTGTACATACCACGAATCATTTTGTCGTATTCCAACCCGCCCGTAACGATATTGAATAATGATTCGTTAATCACGGTCGGTTCTCCTCCTCGTTCACCTGAGACATCCAAAGGAGAAAGTAGAGGGCTTTCCAACACGGGAACACCAGCGGAGATGGCCACATCTCCTGTGTCGGCAACTACCGATTTAAAATATAGTTGATGAAATACATCGTGATGCAAATAGCCTAGACGTGGCTGTCAATTATGTAGGCCATGTACGGAAATCGAGTAGACAGCGAGTTTACAGTGTAGATCAGTCCGGTGAATGTGATGTCATCGGTGCAGGTTGGCCCAGACAGTGTGGACAAACCAAATAATGGGAAGTTCACAGCGTAGTTCATTTTAGTGAACATAATGCCATCGGTGCAGGTTAATCCATTCGGAATTAACTTTGAATGGACATTACATTCACCGGACTGAACTACGCTGTCAACTTACCATTATTCGATTCGCCTCCGCTGTTTGGGCTAAGCTGCGCCAAAGGCATCAAATTCATCGGTGCAAGTTAGTTTGGAAAGCGTAGGTAGGCATTACATTCATTAAGGCCTTAGGCCACAGTAACAGGTATAAAATCATGTGCGAATTCAACAATTTTTTCTTCCTATGAAAGAGTGATTAACTCATAAAATTAATTACACATCTATTTAGTATGAAACCTCAAGCTGTTACAAAATATATATATATTTTTTTCGATGTACAAAATGGCCGACTAGTCGGAATTTCTCGAAACAGCTTTTTTCCAATTGGCGTGACAAATAACTTCAACAATTTTCACTCGATTTACTTTAAATTTAAAAGTTATGTTCCTAATTGCATTTCGCAGAGAAGTACGTGCGGAATTTCTGATTAATCGAAAACTTTTCATTTCATGAGCAGTTTATAAGCAGTTATAACGAAATTTTTCACTGCAAATTCATTTCTTAAGTTCAAATACCTACAACTTTGGAATGAAACAAAATTTTTTAAATTCCGTATGTACTTCTCTAGGTATTCTAATGTGGATTAACGAGAATTTTTGTTTTTTGTTCTAGGTAATAAATTGTGGATGCTAAATGTTACGCCGCGGAGCGCCTAAAAAGAAAGATAACAAAAGAAAATATTAGTAGTCAGCCATTTTGTATATCGAAAAAAAATATATATATATTTTCTAACAACTTGATATCCATACTAAATAGATATGTAATTAATTTTATAAGTGAATCACTTTTTCATACGACAAAAAATTATTGAATTCGCACATGATTTTAACCCGTTACTGTGGCCTAAGGCCTTAAATTGTAGTACGCTGTGAACTTGCCATTATTCGGGTGTCTACACTGTCCGGGCCAACCTGTACAGATGGCATTACATTCTTCTATACAGGTCAGCGCAGAGAGTGTAGGCCAACGAAATAATGTTAAGTTTACCATGTAGTTCAATTCAGTAAATGTGTTGCCATTGGTACAGATTATCCTGTACAGTTTTGTAAACGTGATACCATCGGTGCAGGTTTGTCCATTCGGAATTTACTTTGAATGGACATTACATTCACCGGGCTGAACCATGCTGTCAACTTACCATTGTTCGATTCGCCTACGCCACTATCCGGGCTAACCTGCACGGATGGCATTACATTCTTCGATACAGGTTAGCCCAGAGAGCATAGGCCAACGAAATAATGTTATGTTTACCATGTACTTTAATAGAGTAACTGTAAGCCATTGGTACAGATTATCCTGTACAGTTTTGTAAACGTGATGGCATCGGTGCAGCTTATCCTGTTAAATTTCGTAAACGTGATGCCATCGGTGCTGGTTAGTCCATTCAAAATGCATTGCGAATGGTCATTACATTCATTGAATTATACTATACTGTCAAGTTCCCATTATTTAGTTTGTCTACGCTGTCCGGGCCAAACTGCACCGATGGCATCACGTTTACTACATTTAACAAAATAAGCTGCACCGATGGCATCACGTGTACAAAACTGTACAGGATAATCTGTATCGATGGCATCACATTTACTCTATTGAACTACATGGTGAACTTAACATTATTTAGTTGGTCTACGCTCTCTGGGCTAACCTGTATCGAAGAATGTAATGCTATCCGTGCAGGTTAGCCCGGACAGCATAGACAAACCAAATAATGGCTAGTTCACAGCGTACTACAGTTCAATAATGCCTACGTATACTGTCCAGACTAACTTGCACCAATGAATTTGATGCCATTGGCACAGGTTAGCCCGGACAGCGTAGGCGAATCGAACAATGGTAAGTTGACAGCGTAGTTCAGTCCGGTGGATGTAATGTTCATTCAAAGTGAATTCCGGATGGACTAATCTTTCACCGGTGGCATTACAACCATTAAAATGAACTACGCTGTGGACTTCCCATTATTTGTTTGGCCTGTGCTGTCCTGTAACCTGCGCCGATGGCATCACATATGCCATACAAAACTACTTTGTCGACTCAACATTATTTGGTTGGTCGACGCTGTCTGTTTCCTTTCTCCTCGGAGAAAGGAGACAGACTGAGGTACAGTAAAATTGAAGAGATGGACAAAATATAAATGTACTCACATAGCGGTAGCGGTGACACGTGCCAGTCCTCTTCGAGTTCTTCCTCGGTGATCATATACCTCTGCATCGCTGCAGTCTCCTTTTCTGTCACACTCTCCTCGTCGTCACTCGTAAAGGCGTAGCTTTTCGTTTTGGACCCTTTCAGTTTTTTCACCGCATCATTGTAACACGCTGCAAATGACAAATCAAATTGCGATCATGACGAATGACAAACAAACATAACAATAGCATAATTCGAATTATATGGTACTTACTTGCACTTCCTACTATTTTGATAGCATAGGAGGGCCAATCGCTCGATGCCGGTTTCGAATTTCGCACTGCACGGCGTAGCACTGCGATGCGCTCGTCCGTGTACGGAGGTGGCATAAATTTAACCTCGATCTGTTTTTTCTTTTTATTGTAGGATATCCACCCGCGACATGCGATGTCACGGATGGCTTCGCCTCCTTCTTGGCTTTCTCCAAGGAATTCGACGATCTCGTGGGTGATTCTATTCATTTCGCGTTTGTGAAGTGCGGTTATGTTTTCCCGAAATAAATAGCTACACGTGGGCAACAGAATAATACATGCAAATAAAAGTATGCGAGGAAATTGAAAATTGTTGGAAAGGTAAGTTAAATAAAAATGTATTGTTCGAATACAACAAAGCAGTATGTAGTTATCTTACCTCAAATAAATATCGTAATCGCAAGAATCGAGAACATGTGGGAATAAAAGGCGCGAAATTACTGCCGCACTTTCTTCCGGCTATCATAGGCATCCGCTACAATGCGACGCCGCTAGAGTACCGAGGGGGAAGCCGCACTAACCCTACCCGACGCGACGACAATTAACGCTTTTAATTGTGAAGAATCGGCATCACGTACATTTTCTTTGCATCTGAATGCTGCGCAGAGATTTCGATGTAAATCATTTTCGATTTTATCATTGGCAATGCAAATGTCTTTCGTCCTTTAAGTCCATGTACCTTCCACATGTGCAAACTGTTTGAATTGCATGGGTATGAAAAAATCGCGTCGTCAGTATTCATTATCGTACCAGATATTCGCACGTCATTGTTGTCATTGTTCGGTAAAATAGATATTTCTTCGATCCTGACTACCGTGTTATCATTTAACAAGATTACATTATCGGGATGCACACAAGCGAGTGTCATATCTTTATACTGGAGTTTTGTGATTGATCGTCCTTCTCCAGATCGTCTTGGTTTTTCTTTTAAAATGATAATTTCTGGTCTGATCGAAATTTTTTTTTCAGCCAATGTCATTTTTTCGCAAAAACGTCTACAAATTTGCGCCAAAGGTTCATTACCACTTCGCAACATCTTTTTAATATGGCCGAGGGTATTTTCGAATGGGAAAGCCGTAAAGTGGCACAATGAACGTGACATTACAAGAACATCGTCTGTCAAGTGAATCAAGTTATGCATATTTAAAATTTGGCTTTCTGTCCCATATAAAACCTTCGCAAGAGAAACGAATTTTTTCAAATATTCCGCTGCTTGGGTAGAATATTGTAAGCAAAATTCGTCTGAGCAAAGTATGCGGCAACTGACGTGAAATAATAAAAAATGAGTGTATAAATTATTCGGAAGAATTTGTTTAAGCACAATAGGGGCAGCATATAAAAGGAAGAATCGATATTCCGTGGCTTTCCATTTAGGAACATTGTCTAGCGTTCTCGTCGTACGTTGGAACTCTTTGGGAATGCAACGGTTAATTTGAATCAACATCTCGGATAATCTAGTTTTCTGGTTGCAGCTCATTTTGACATGGCGTGGTCCTTCTATCCAATAATCGTTCAACATTTTTTTCGTTATTCCTAGGCAGCATAAATGCATGAAGTCCAAAGGAAAATGTGCGATCATGTCCAGCCCAGGGATACGTAAGAGCGGAGAGAGACCGATATGGTGTTCGGGTTGTTCTTGAGAACGGAAAGATTCATCACTTCGCGATGTACAATCCTGTTCTATATAAACTGTTCGATTACCGAACCTCTGCCCTCGAATGGTACAACGTTCGCAGGCGTAGAAGCCTCCGTGACCCTTCATAAATTTGACAAAGGAACGCGCAGGTCTGTCGCAAACAAAACTTTTCACACTTATCTGGAATGTATGTTCACCAATTTCTAAACCTTCATGAGTTAGGTTCGTTACTTCATCTACGAATTTCGAGAAATACTCAGACACGTTAGAAGGCTTTGTATTTCCTTCGTAAATTGCTACGGGGAACACTGGGTACACAGATGGATTAAACCACACTTGGCATAATATCGGCCAAAATTGTCTCCGGCTCGATTTAAACAGTGGTAAACCATCAATGTTGAACTGTAGTGATATAGATTTCTCTTCGTGTAGTTCTGGATTGATGATTCTGAGCAATGCGTTTTTTATCCCGAAATAAGCAAATTTTCCTTCTATTTGTTCACCGCTGACGATATCAGTAATCGGTACGACATACGGAGTTTTTAAAAACGTTTTCGATGACTTTGGCAATTCGGGTATAAGTTTTACCGAAAGAATTTGAAGCAACCGATCAAGGTGGGTATGCGGAACTTGGCATTCTATAGCCCACTGCTTGAGCGCGTGGATTTCGTCAAAATTATCATCATCTGTGCCTTCGCTAGACCCATCACTTTCGTTGCCACTTTCACATGTATTTTCTTCATTATTGTGAAATTCTTCATCTATGATACTTCCTTCTTCCAGCTGCGTCGATGCCGATGCTGTTACAAGATAGGAATCTGCTGATCCTGCGAGAACCATCTCTTCACATTCTACATCGGATCCCAGCTGACAATTAGCAGCACATGAACTTGTTTCGCTAGAGCTATTTACCACCGCGTCAGCGTTCGTTAGCTCCGGAATCTGAGGCTGGCTTACAGTGGTTGAACAACTTGCGAGTTCTGGATCTGTAAAATGTATCATGAAATACATATATTGACCAAGTCATATCTAATTTGGCGTATGATTAATTTATAGTCGTAGATTAAATCTAATTTATACTCATAGATTTAATGCAAAGTACCACGTGACATATGAGTGCGATAGTCGACATTTTCAAAATGCAATTTCTAAAATATGAAACCTTTTTACGGTAAAACAAAATAATGAATTCTAAAAAGACTGATGTTCGATTTTTCATTGCAAACTTAACCGCCGCTGAGAGAACGGACTTCGAAAATTTGTGAGGTTATGTCGATCTTCTACATGTCCTTAAAAATGATCAAAATCGTAATTGCAATTGTAATAATTCTTATACTAACCTGCTGCTGAATTAGTCCTTCTTTTTTTTTCCTTCCGCCATTCCCGCATACGTAGTCGGTGCACAATTTTCTTTCGCTTTTCTTTTTCCATCTCAAATTTACTCTGTAGACGTTATACGTGAAAATGTATAAATTGATTCAATTGACGCACAGTTCTCTGGTGTCTCTCTAGCATTTGACCAGATAAGGTTAGGCAAGTTTTTAGCGCCAAACTGTATAAGTCCAGATACGTGATGATTGCTTGAACCTAGTTGGGTCAGGCGAATTGAAGTGAGCCGTAAGTCCAGTTGCTTGACCATCGCCTGAAGCTAGCTGAATCAGGCAACTGGAGAAAACAGTACATACAGTTGCGCGACTATCACCTGACACCAATTGGACCAGGCAAATTGAGGTATTCCTTAAGTAAGGGCTCCGTACTACAACGTGATCAGACCACGTCATCAATTCCTTTAATTATTTGTTGCATCACATAAACTATATCAATTAGTTAATATCATTGTGATAGTTACAGAGTTTTATCGAATATCCTGCTATAGATTTTTCAAACATAACACACACACACACACACACACACACACACACACACACACACACATATATATATATATATACACATATATATATATAACGCCTCTCTCTCTGTCCCGCCTCTTCGATGTGTGTGCAATCAAGACAGACCATTAATTCAATAATTCAATTAAACAGAAAAATGTTTGTCTCTACGAAAATTCTATTCAATTTAAATTAAAGAAATAAATAGATGAATTTATTAGATTCAATTAAATTGTTTTTTGAACAAAGGAAACCGAATCACAGATTTATTAGGAATAAATAAAATATTCGGAATAATAAAAAATGTACGCATAGAGGGGGACGATATGTCTTAACGTGTTGACGACGCGCTAATATATAGTTCGTCCGGTGTTTGATAAGAGGTTAGGGGTGTAAAAGTCGCTAAACTGAATATAGATCCAGTCACTTGATGATTGCTTGAAGGTAGTAAAATCAGGCGAGTTGAATCAAGCCGTAAGTCCAGTTGCCTGACCATCGTCTGAAGGTAGTCTGATCAGGCGAATTTATGCGACCCGTAAGTCCACTTACTTGACCATTGCCTGAAGTTAGCTGGATCAGGCAACTGGAGGAAAAAGTACATCCAGTTGCCTGACTATCACCTGACACCAACCGGATCAGGCAAATTGAGCCATACCTTAAGTAAGGCCTCCGTACTATATCGTGATCAGACCCGGATCAAATATCAGGCCAGCCTGACAATATTTCTACTCGGGTTACTTTGGATGGATACACTTGTCTACCGATTCAGATATTGGTAGATGGTAAACATTCTTCACTCTACTACTGTTTTACTACGTTACAATGCCAGTATTTTCAAACATCAGAAACATTTCCGACTACTGACATTATTGTATCTCTTGGATAACCTGAGCTGTTATCACGCCGTAAGCTATTCACAGGTCAAGAGAATCAATCATTCGACGTCTCCAAAAATGTGTCAACGTTAATGGCAATCACTTCGAACATTTGTTACAATAAATGTTCTGCACAAAAAAATCAATTACATTGTTTGGAAATTTTTATTGTCAATACCATCACGATTCCCCGTTTTTACACGGGTATTTTGGTGAAAAATCATATCAAGATCATGATATGATGGATGGTTGGATTCGTCTGAATATCAGCTACAACGTCTGAATAAAAAAACATGTTCCCATTTTAAAAACCATTGATGACCTTGAGAACGCAAAAACTATGACCTTGACATAAATGCGTTTTTCACCACTGTATCAGCCCTTTGAAATCCATGAAATTACCTTCTGACATTTTTTTCGTCACTCTAAAGGCAACGGAGATATTTGGGGTGGTCATGTTAAATGGTCCATCCTGTATATCGATTGTGAATGAAAATTTGGAAGAATCTCTGCTGAAGTTGGGTCTACAGGATGACTTTGTTCAATCATCGGACGGGAACATCGGACACCGGAAATCAATTGTTACGTGGGTCACTACGTTCAGACAAACTGCAAGTGCGACAAGACGAAGATCTGGAGCCCCTCGGCCCATAAGATCACCTGATAACATTGAGGCAGTGAGAGCTTCAATGTTGCGATCACCACGGCGTTCTGCGCGCAAACATGCGTCTGCCCTTGGACTTTCCGATCGTTCTGTGAGGAGAATTCTTCATGATGATCTTCATTTCCATCCTTACAAAATGGCGATTGTGCAGGAACTTTCTGAACGTGACTTCAATTCTCGGATGAACGCGTGTGAGGTTCTTCTCGAAGTCGTTCCTGACGACGCTATTGTTTTTTTTAGTGATGAAGCGACTTGTGATTTTTTTCTATGGCGTTTTTTGAAATCCCGTGTTTATGTGAACCGTCCAAGGACCCTAAAAGAGCTGAAGACCAACATTCGGGAAGAAATTGCCAACATAACACCTGCTATGCTGGCAAGAGTCATGACAAACGGCAGAAATCGGTTTACTCAGTGTATGGAGAATGGGGGCCGTCACCTATCTGATTTGATCTTCAAAGCTGTGTAAAACAAAACTTTAGGCATGCGCCTACATTATAAAAAACAAATAAAAATGGTCTGATTCATGCAATGGGTTTTATTAAGTTTTGAAAAAAGGAAGTTATGCTGCCGCACTCTGTAGATGAGATTTATAATGATGATATTAGGTAAGAATACTATAGTATATATTCTCTCGTGGTCGCGTGCGTCCTTTTTTTATATAGCATAAAGTTGGTGCCCTACGGGTTTCACTCAATCTTACACTGTTTCCGCATATTTTCGATATTATTTCTGGGAATACATAAGAGCAAACCAGTTACGTTTCCTATACACTGCTTAACCCCTATTCTATTTATCATTTTCATGTACATATTAGCACAAATGTCGAAATTAGACCGGTGCGGACTTTTTTATTCAGTACTGTATGTATGTATGTATGTGTGTGAATTCGATTCGGTCCTTCAACGTCCAGGCTTTCAGCTCAACATTGATCCACGGAAAGGTACGAAGCTTTTGATATATTTAAGAATATGAAAATGAGCTTTTTAATCGCAGCGAAGCGGCATTTACCGCGATCAAATATATGCTGTATGTATGATGTGTAATGAGATTCACCGCGGAAAACGGATTTGTATAAGAAATAGAGTTCAACGATGCACCGAGGAAAAAGATACCTCCTAAATTGAAAACTGATTTTACGACTTGAAGCCCTTTACCATATTGCCCTATAAATGGAAATACGTTATCACGTCAGTCCTGACTTGATCATGACAATCCGCTACATGGATGACTTATAGGGTGAACATGTTTTCGACTTACTGGGTATCTACGTTTGCCAACGTATGATGGATGTCATGACTCGCAAGAAACCGAGTAAAAAGGAATGATATACCCAGTTTGGTAATATATTGCTAAACAGTCATTTATCTTTTCCGAAAACGTTGACCATTTGAACAAAGTGGGATGCGCGTTCTGCCGCTATATCTCTGTCTGACTCTAGTTGGAGTAACTTTGCGGGGCACTTTGATAATTTAGCCGCGCGAATCATGGTGATAAGAGTGCGAGCGTCCGAACTCCATTTCCTCATCCGTTGAAATCGGGGAAATAAGTGTTTCAATCAGCCGTCGCTCCTGTCAATCTCACAAGCTATGGGGCCGTCCATAAATTACTTCATTTTGAAATAGGGGGGGGGGGGTCTAGGCATTGGATGACGGTAACGATAATTACATTATGACCATAGGAAGGATAGGATGATTTCGGGGGGGGGGGGGGGGGGGGAATCAGCAAAAATCGATGACGTAATATATGGACGGCCCCTATGTACACGAGCAAACGGTTTTTTTAGATGTTAACAGCTGATGCATTCAATCTCGATCTATTGAGGGTGGGAGAAAAGAAAAAAATCTTTCAATCATATAATCATATTGAAATTATTTAAAGACCAAAAACTCGTAGCTGCGAATCAGGTAAATAAAAAGTGTGCTATACCTACGCAATAATCTGTAAACGACCAACTACAACGTGAAATTCTATAATGAGGAACAGAGCGAAATGAAGAATCGTGAGTATGCAAAGCAAAAAATGCTCGATCTATCTTTTTTGTTAACTTCGAACCAGTTTTGCAATATTAGCAAAAAGAAGACGTAGCAAAAAAAATCATCTCCTGAACTGCGCGATTATCACTTGCATTGAGTGGGCGAATTTATTACCGTACCGACAGTATCCGTTCGATCGAAGCGACCCTACAGGCAACATTTGGAACCATTAAGTATCACGTTTCAATGTACGTTTTTTTGCATCATCTCTGCACACGAGCTCTTCGGAATCTCTATACTCTAACGCCTTTATAACGCGAATCTGCGGAACTTATACCGGGTGAAACAAAATTGACCGTTGTTATGCGACTGACGCAAGAGTGAACACACGACATCTGAGAGGATAGCGAGAGATAGCGGCGAGAGTGGAGGACGAACCGAGGTGGACGGATAACGTCGTGGTTTTGCCAATTACGGAAAATTATATTAAGCTTCGCTCCTTCTCGTCCCCCCTTAGTTTTTTGCTGCGCTCTCTCCACCTCCAACCCATTTCCACTTTAGCAGAGAAGAGAAGACTTGCCGTCCAGGCTATTGCACATTTGCAGCGTGCTCTCGGGCCTCCTTCATCTCTATCCCATCATGATAGTTTTTAAATATGAATTTATAAATATGTGTGTAATATATAGTATATGTGTGTGTGTGTGTGTGTGTGTGTGTGTGTGTGTGTGTGTGTGTGTGTGTGTGTGTGTGTGCGTGTATATATATATATATATATATATATATATATATATATATATATATATATGTAATTTTTCTATCCGGACAAAAAATCAAATATCCCGACGAAAAAAAAATCGTAAACCAATTTACCAAATGGGGTTTTGAAAAGGATAAAACCAGCTTCATTTTTCTTCTTCATTTTTGCGATTTTTTTTGTACCCAGTCCGTCATTTTGAAAATGCCGATTTTTCACGATTTTTACACTTTGCAGAATCGCGTGCTGGACTTAGAAAAAATAGAGATCTCACCATTTAGTGATAAGATATTTGAAAAGTTTCTTAAAAAAAATGCGATTTTTTTTCTCAGAGTAATTTAATTTTTTTTTGAAAACCCGGCGGGTTTTCGAAAAGCCGGCATCGTGTGGCGTAACTTGAAAACTGTGAGGTTTGAAATATTTAGTCCAAGGGATCGTCCATTAATCACGTGAGGTTTTTTGGCCACTTTTTGAGGCCCCCCCTCCCACATGGTGATATGTGGTGAGGTTTCTGTTATCCAAATCCTCTCCTCCCCCCCCTATTTGAGCCTCACGTAAATTATGGACGACCCCACATCACCATGGCGGACGGGGAGGGGCTCACAAAGTGGACAAAAAACCTCACGTCATTAATGGACGATCCCTAATGAGTAAAAAGTTGTATTTTGTTATTTTGGAGTTACTAAATTTTGTTTTCCGAAATTTCTCATCGCTAGTTTTGGTTGATAGTCGACGATTTGTCTCATAAATTTATTGCCGCTAGTTTGAAACAAAGATGTTTTAATGAAAATGTCAAGAGGAAAAAAAAGATACATCACGCGGTCGCAGGCTGTCGCACGTAAATTACGCGAAGAAAATTTGGCTGACATTAGCCAAAGTACTGTTTCACGTAGACTGACAGAAGTGGGACTTTTCGGACGTGTTGAAGTTAAAAAACCGCTCATCAATAAAAAAAAATAAGAAGGCCAGATAAAAATTCGTGAAAGAATACCAGAGCTGGACTGTTGAAGATTGGAAAAAAGTGCTGTTCTCAGACGAAACTAAAATTGATTTGTTTGGAAATGATAGGAGAAGGTACGTTCGACTACCAAAAGGAACTAGAAATGATTCGCGATATCAAACACCAACTGTGAAACACGGTGGAGGTAGCATTCTGCTATGGGGTGCATTCTCTTGGAAAGGCGTTGGCCCAATCTTAAAATTAACGGGACTATGAACTCTGCTATGTATAGATATTATATTAAAATAAATGCTGCCGTCTGCTCGTCAGAATACGCCACGAGGATGAATATTTCAGCAAGACAATGATCCAAAACATCGATCACAGCTCCTTCAGCAGGTTTTTAGCAAGAAAAATATTCGAGTTTTAGAGTGGCCGAGACAATCTCCAGACTTGAATCCCATAGAACATTGATAGCAAGAGTTAAAACTAAGAGTAGGAACTGAACATTGTGCCAATGAAGCTGCTTTGTGGGGAAAAGTTCAAGAAGAGTGGAAAAATATCTCTCAAGATAGAATCATCAAACTTATTGAATCGATGCCTCACCGATGTGCTGCCGTGATAGCTTCGAAGGGCATGGCTACCAAGTATTGATGAAAATCTCACATTCATTGCCGTTTAAATTTCTTTTCTTGAGTCACTATATTTTTTCTTTTTATATAGTGCGTAATTCGTACTTGGCCGGATAGTTATGAAAAAGCGAAAATTGTTATTTTGGTTATAAATAATTATGAATAGTTATAACACGTTTAGATTGCATAATGAAAGAACTTTACGATGATATGTTTGTGTTTCCATTTTGGATCCTTTAAACGTTACTCCACCGTAAAAATTATCTTTGGCCGGACACTTTTACATACAACTGTATATATATGCAGAAACGTGATTTGTGAAGACATTTCACTTCCCAGGCCGTCTCACGGTAGCTAATTGTCGCCACACTTAAGATTAGTTAAACCGCAATGTTTTCAAAATCACCCTTCGACAAATGCAAGCATACTTATGTAACGATCATTTTAAGGACCGAGATGCTTCCAAGTTCAAAGATTCGCTAAAAAGAGTTTTGAATACCGTCCTCAACACAGCTAAATCTGCGGATACTTGACATTACGTACGTATAACGCGTTCTAAAAATCCCTACCCCATGAATATGTATATACAGGCAGCGAATTCCAGCAAACAAAAGGACGACGTACCCGTGCGTGAAGTGACGCGACTTCCGCCCTTTTATTTGGAGGAATACAGAAGCTGCACAGATTCTATACAGGAGCAGGCACACGACGTGAAGGCCTCTGTTATTTCAGCACAGTAACTCGGGTGAAACTAATTTTAAGCCGCAAGACAGAAGTCGGCTTTCATAGCTGTCGAAAAGTTACCGGTCTTTTCTCCTTGCACCTCGTATACGTGTATAGATAACACGAAAGATATAGTGCACGTTGTTCTTTCCGCCCCTTAGTTCTAATCTTTAAAATCATGGATTTTATTACCGCCCCTCCACCCGCTTTACCTCCTTTCCTTTTTATCACTTTGATTCCATCGAGACGGTTCTCTACGCGCTTTTCATTTATGGTCTTTCTCCATATCTTTGTTCTGCTATCGCTTTCTCTATCCCCCGCTCTCTTCGTTTTCTGGCTTGATCAACATGTCCACGGCTTAAACTCGCCAGAAGAAAGTCAGAATGGATAAATCATATTATGAATAATCGACGGAATATCATAGAAGGATCTTAACATATTGGGTTGGCACATAAGTAATAAGCTACATGAGCGATAGTGTATATAGGTCCAGGCGGATCGCTCATTACTTATGTGCCAACCTAATAGGAATAAAAGGAACCCTCACGAAACTATTTAAATATAAGGCGTCAATAATGAGTACATGCGCTGAAAAAGAAAAGCCTATAGTATCAACTTACGAGAACCACCCATGATGAAATACAGTATCAGACTGATTATAGTGGCAGAGCAATATTCATATAGGCGCATTGGCCATACTATAATTTCTCTGCCAATGAACTTCGGGTTGGTTTCACTATAATACCTTGTCGCATGGGAATTTCTTGTAAATACTCGGAACTTTTCTGTCATTGTCAGCTTGTAACCAAGATAAGGTTTCAATGATACAGTCACGAGACGAATCGACCTCAATGATCGCTCGATTGAGGGGTTAGGTCGGTTCGAACATTGAAAAAAAATCAATTAAAAAAAATTATTATCTAATCGTACAATATTTCTAGAATATTCTCCCAAAGTTTTAAGTCTATCGGAGTAAAAGTCTAGGAGAGAGAGCCTTCGGGAATTCCCCCCGTTGGGAAAGACCGGCCGGGAGCGACGCAGGTATACCGCATTTTTATCAAAACACTATTTATGAAGTCGGTGTAAACGATTTCTGAACAACTAACGCACCGATCTTATTGAAATTTTGCACACTCCTTCAATATTTTGAAGGAGTGTGACTAGGAGCATTGACTAGTGATTGAACAAAGTTTTTTTTCGATTACAACTAATTTTACCCACATTATAAGGCTTACATAAATAGTGTAAATTGTACCAAAAACTATTTCGCATATAACTCTGCGAAAAAATCAAATTTCTTCTTTTTTTTAATCCTTCGTTTAATCACGATCTGTACTCAGGGGAGAGGGGGGTAGCTTCGGCCAGCGGGTAGCCCCGTCCATATCTAAGATGTAAGTTCGCTTTGCGTTTACTATTAATGTTTTCATTTTCCTGTGTTCTTTTGTGTCCTACCAGAAACGTGCGACTAGTAGAGCTCGACTTGTCTTTGTGTTCGGTCGTGAACGCGTCAATACTGATTTGTGTGAGACAAGATCACGACACGCTCAACGTAGAAAAAAGTGCAGCGTTGAAAAAACGTAAGTAATTCTATTTTTTAACTGGCCAATATTTAGTAGAATCATTATATCTTACATATTTTTTCCGTTTGGAAAAATTAACATTTATTTTAGTACTAAAGCCACGATTTTGCTCAAAATCGAATCGGGTAGCTCCGGCCACCACTTTGGCGGGTAGTTCCGGCCATTCATTCGAAGGCCTATTTCTTGTCGAAAATTCATAAAAAAAGGTTTACTGCAATTACCTGTCCTCTGTTTTCGTAGGTGGACGTCAAAATGCCTAAGTTCAAAGGCAGAACCACAAACCGAGGAAATTGGAGCGAAGAAAATATGAAAAGAGCAATAAAAGAAGACTTGAACTTTTTGTGTTCTGCTTTGACCGATATCCCACTACCTGAAGATTGCGATAACCACCCAACAACATCGACATACCCGTCTACAGCCCGGCAACATGTACTAAATACTTTGTTGCCTTTACCAGACGCGTCAGAAAAGAGACTGTCCGTTCGAAAAAGACGAACCCAAAGAAGTGAGATTTTAATATCATCTCCTTATCAAAATGAGCTGATTGAGAAATCAACAGTTCCAAAGAAGAAGCCAAAGATCGCGATGAAAAAAAGAAGAACCTCACAAAAGAAAAAGCTGGATTTAAATCGCGCGCCGAAAAAAAGACACTGAAGCATCATTTGTGGCGAAAAATTTGACGAAAACTGGATCCAATGCCAAATATGTCAAGACTGGGCTCATGAGGCATGTGCCAATATAAATCCAAGCGATTTGTACTACACATTTGACGTTTGTGTTGCCAAAAATCGTTTTCAATACTAAATATCACGGTGGTTGGAGCTACCCGCCACTTTTCTGGAGAGGCCGAATTCAAGCCAAACTTTAAAATAATTTGTTTCAAGTTTATAATAATTTATCATTTTTTTGTACGATATTCTATTAAAATATATGTTAGTAATAATATCTGTGCAGTTCCGATTATTACTCCACCCTTAATTTGCGGCATAATTATAAAAATAGAAAACTGGCCGGGTCTAGGCCAGTTCCCCTATCTTCCCCTATCTACTAACAGAAAAAATTTGACTTTTAAATTTCAGATAAAGCTATCATGAGTTATCCTGACCACCACGAGGACAGTTTTTTAGAGGTCTTCGGAAACCTGGTCCTATCGGCTGAATTTCCAAAATGTTTGGATGAATTTTTTTCAAATATTGTTGAAATGTTGCTTTTTTGTGTGCTTAACATTTTAAATAAAATAATGTATGTATTATATTTTTTTTAATAGAGGAAATATGCTTTTTTGGTTTCGAAACCCACGTGACCCCTTACATTGGTTGCACCCATCAGCAAACAAATATTTGCGTGCTTTTTGTCAGTCTGTTTTTCTCCCCATTACTTACCGAACTGAATTCCATGACTTTGAGGAGCCAAAGGGTTAAGGCGAGATTCAGTATGACCATGATCATTAGCCCAAGGACAAGAGAGTAGAGACATCGTTTTCTCCAGCCGTAGAGACCAATCCTGAAACCGTTACACGTGTGGGCTTGCTGGTCGTGCTGAGGTGTGCACGTCCTCGAGGATGTCGTTGGGGTGTGTCTCGTTCCAGCTTGGCCACTCTCACCCTCGTTTTGTATCTGACGACTCATGCTGTTTGAGTTTCCCGCCTCGTCCGACCAATTCGCTTGTCCACGCTGCATTCTGCAACGACAACGAGCCACAGCGAGTCAGTCTCGGCCTTACGGTAGACAGGTCAAATGTTGAGCTGTTTCAGCAATACAGTACTCTCAAAAAAGTTGGACAAGTTAATGACGCGTTGACGTTATTTTTCAAATTCTGTAGCAATGCACTATCTTTTGTGATTGTAAATACCAAAATGATGTAAGAAAAATCGATCTTTTTCCCAATCTTCTTCACACAATAGCTGCTGGTCTCTCGACAAATTAGGGAATAGCGAGCAATAGCCTTGGGTTACGGGTACTAATGAATAAACAGTATCCGTGGCCGAATCGACCTGATTAAATAATTAAAACGTCCAAACCGAGGAGGCAGTTAAAAGTCCATTAATACGAATTAAATATTTCACTGCGCCCATGGAACATTTATTTTCAATGCTTGTATAATATTTATTCCATGATTTTTTTTATGGCTAGAGTCCAATCCAAAGACGTTCGACAAATCGAAGCAAGGCTGGTTTTTGAAAATTCATCAAGATAATGCTTTGCTGTGTTTAAAACAGACGTCGGAAAACGGGGCTTCTAGATTCATTTGTGTCCATTTCTACTTTGCTATTGATTACATTGTTTTTTACAACCATCTATTATCTATTTGCTGTCCTTGTAAAAATACATTTAATATCGTCCAATAACTAAATATTTTATTGAATCCTAACAAATCGGTTAGGACAAAGTGATGCGGTTCCATCTGGTAACAAAGTGATGCGGTTCCATCTGTTCAAAAATCAATTTAGTTGAATCCACTAAATGGATGTATTTGATGTATTCAAAAGTTAAATTAAATAGAATTTTTGTAGAGTCAACCATTTTTCTCTTTGATCAAATTAATGGTCTGTCTTTATTGCAACACACATACCAAAGGGGTGTGGGGGTAAAGAGGGTGGAGAGACAGGAATTATATATATATATATATATATATATATATATATATATATATATATATATATATATATATATATATATATATATATATACACACATATACATATATATATATATATATATTGGTTCTGTTTGAAAAATCTATAGCATGTTATTCGATAAAACTCTCTAATTATCACAATGATATAAACTAATTAATATAGTTCATGCGACACGACAAATAATTATCGGAATTTATTTGGTCTCTTATGCCATATCTGCGACCAAGCTGTTACAAGCACTCGGTAGCATAGGGGCAGCGTGCGTAGCTATGAGTTGGGATGTTCTAGATTCGATTCCATATAGGTGAAATATTTTCGTCGATAAAAATCATTTCAGAAGGCTAGGGAATGACGAATTACAATACACAATTGTTGTGGTAAAAGTCTCAATTAAGTGTTTCATTTCCTTTTGGATTTATTAAATATTTCATGCACATAGTACACGTAGAATAACAGTGTACATTGTAAGCAAATCAAGATTTATTTCAATCGAATCTTTATTTATTCAATTAGAATATATTTAATATTTTAAATGGATAGCTGAAACAAATTAAAAAATATATTTGAAACAGATAATATTGTAGTAGGTCGTTAGACAAGGAAAAAACCTATTTGATTGAAATAGATCCTATTGGAATGAAATAATTTTTTTTGGCAGTGTAATACTAAAAGATCTCATTCTGGCTTAACTGTATCAGTTCATCCGAATAATGCTGATAATAATATGCGCGTCGCGAAGAGTCAGGCTATATCAGTAATTGCGACACCATCCTGGTGAAGTAAATAATGCACCGTGGTAACAAGGGCGCAAGAGCCCAAGAAATGTGAACTCCTGATGACCGCCGGGACACGCAGGAGGATATAAAGGAAGGCGGGCGAAGCGTCAAGGCTGCGGGAGGGGTGGGGGAATAGAGAAGCCTCTTCTTATTTGCAAATTAGCGTCCGAGTAATCAGTGTTAAGCCGCCGCAAGGGTGGCACAGGGTTACCAAGTATTAGCGGACGTAGAGCTTGATGCCCACCGTGCAAACTGGGCTTTTCACTCTCTCCCTTACTAAAATATATATGTGTACGTATAATTGGCGTTCAGGGACACATGCACACACACACACATACTCGCACGTATTTCGTGTGTTCTGTCTTCAGGAGCAAGTATTTCCTGTGCACCTCGAGTTTTTCGCGTGAGTACAAGCGAGTAGGGAAGATAGGAGAGAAGGAAGAAGGGCGAACGCGGTGAAAGGGACAGGGGAAAACGTGAAAGGTAGAACTTATGCAAAGCTACCCGCAAAATGCCTGACATAACTTTTCTCCTAATCCCTGGCCGTATAGCCCGAAGGCCTCGAACCGGGACCGACCGAAGTTCCCTCTTGCCCTTTCGTTTTCCCACCCTCTGGCGGCCCGACTTCATTCACCTCTCTCTCTCTCTCTCTCTCGACTCACTACTTCCTGCCCCCTCGCCGAGCGCCCAGCAGCTCGCGGTTTCGTTTTATATTTTTACTGTAGCCGACCGAGCTGAAATATTCAATGCACCTCTCTCCCTCCTATCCCTCGCGGGTAATTATGCCTTTCGCGGGGCATGAAGCTTTGCAAAGAACACTATGGCCATATACGCTACACAGGCACAGAGAGAGCGAAGCGGACAGTAAGAGGGAGTAAGAGAGATGAATAACGCAAAAACGAGGAGAAAAACGGAGAGCAAAAAAGCAAAAATTTCGAAATGAAAACCTTCAGAATAAACGCGAGCCAAAACCATCCCGAAAACGATATATACATATATATACATACATATATTTTACACTGTTCGAAAACGTTGTTGTCTACATACATACACACACACATATATATATATATTAGGGTGGCACAAATTTGAGCTCTATTTGTTCCTTTTTCTCACCATCCAATGATCTTTAAAGAAAAGAAAAAAAATTGTCGTGAAATCTGCGAGCGGTCAAAAATATTAAGAGGCCGCTCAAGCCTCCCAAAAAGTCAAATTTTTCATTGAAATACCGATTTTTTTTTTCGTTTACTTCTCACCCATGAAATTTACGCTTTATCATTTTTAAATTAACCTTGCAAAAGCTCTAGCTGGTTAGTGAATGTGGTCGTGGAATATATATATATATATATATATATATATATATATATATATATATATATATATATATACATAAATGTATTTACCATTATCACATATCCCCCAACCGTAGACGAGAACGTTTTCGAGCAGTGTAAAAAATATGTACACGACGAAGGTGAAATAGGTTCACAAGAAACGTTATTTGCATTTGAAAATATCGATTTAACATGTAGATACATTTAAAATTGGCTATCTCTCCTTTTGCACCTGTTGCCGATTTTATATCGATGTATGCGCATTAATGTTCTTGGAGCTCAAGTATCATTACGGGTTATTTATTTCGTATGGACGAAGCAGCAAGATTTTTTTTCGGATCAGCAGAAAAGATAATAATAATTTACCGGATCGATAATCCGCATTGCAGTCAGTTTTCAACCGTAAAATATATGTTTTACTAATGAGGAACAGCTCCTACGACTTGTTCGATTAGGGTATATACACCATTCTAAAAAGTCTCGAGTTTGCGGAGATCCGAGAACCGTCGGTCTCAATTTCAAGTTATACAGTTGAAATGCAGACAAAACTTTGGAGTAAAGGAAATTTCTCTTTGAAAATATTAATAATTATGATTTAAAATAGGGGAACGGAGAGTTTGAGAAATAAAGTTCTTTCAAACTATCTTTTCATAGAGTTTCGGCATTTTTTGTGCTTAAAACTTGTTCCACGAAACTCAAGTGTGAAGTTCTAATTGGTTCTCGTTATGTTGGAATGAAATTTTCTTCGGTTTCAAACTTTGTTTACTACTATATGGGTAAACTGTCTGAAAGGATTTTAGGCCATGTATTCAATAGGGGCAGTGGAGCAAGTGCACGCGCGACGTGACAGCGTGTATTTTATTAAAAGGTCAATGCCTCTTTCGGTTACATTACCTTAGTAACCACAGGAGGAACCCATTACGATTTTTTACAAGTTTAACAGATGCAGCTATTTCTAACGCGACTTTATGATTCCGTCGTGAGTTGTATAACTTCGGATGAAGTGAATCGAGATATGTCGACTTCTAAATGCAATGAATTCTATATATTTTGATAATCTTGAACAAATCAACATTATCAACTCTTAATTAAGGTAGAATGAGCGCGCGATCTCGATTTATATAGATTTTGTTCGAATTTTAACCAGGCATTGTTCATTCATTATGCATGTTTGAGTGACATTTCAGAACAGTCAACTATTTTAATTGGGAGATAATAGGTTTTAAAATTGCAACTTTTAACACTGCAAGCTCTGCATTGACCGAACGTCAGGTCACATAATGCGTCGTACCATTGTATTGTGTTTATACATTTAAAAAAAAAATATGCTTAGATAGCAAACTAGTTAGGAAAAATTGAAAAAAGTTTGGATTGCCTTTACTATTCAGTTTTACTAAAGACGTTCAGCAAAGGCAGAATAACTCTCCGTCAAAAATATTTGTCCCCTATATTAAGAAGACATATGGCAACGCCGCAGAATAGTTTTGTTCAACATTTACTCGAGAAAAAAACACGAGAAAAAAATTATTATCGTGTTCCTAAAGTTAAAAACTTTTATCATAAACCAAATATTTGCGTTATAAATATTAATATTTTATATTGTTATGTTATCTTCATCAACAAATAGAAGTGTCGGTTAATTCCTAACATTGTGTTGCAGTTTTATTTTAAATATGCCGCGCAAACTTACGTCATTGGATACGTGGAACGATGCGGTGTTGCCATTTGTCTTATTATAGGGGACACATATTGTTATGGAAAATTATTCTGTCTAAATTTCAATGCAGACCCTGCAGTGTTAAAAGTTGCATTTTTGAAACCCATTATCTCCCAATATAACTAGTCGACTGTTCTGAAATTTCACTCAAACATGCATAATGATATGAAGAATGACTAGTTGAAGTTTCAACAAAATCTATAGAAATCAAGAGCGGGTGCTCGTTCTACTTTAAGGGTTCTGCATACGCTTGAAATTATAGCCAAGGGTCTTAACTCTAATTAACAAGAATGGTTTTATTCAAATTGCAAAATTTACCGAGTTATGACGATTATTGTAAAGGATCAGATGCCGATTGCCATTTACCGTTTCATTTTTTTGCGTTTTTCTCCAAAATTTTTTTTTGAACCAGTGTAAGTATCTCAACCTGCTTGTCTTGTTTACTTGAAAATTTGGACAAAACATGGCTTATAAATTTTTTTATCGGATGAGCGAATGATTTTCTTAATATGTTTAGCCATTTGATTGACAAGTGATTGAAGTTGATTTTCTCCGTAGAAAATGGTCATTTTCATAATGTTTTACTCATATGTCAAGAACGTATTTGACCATGAGAAAATATTATTAATTTACTCAACGTAGGTACATTCCTTGATGTTTTAGATCATCCCAGTTGCCAGAACCAACACGGATTAGCTATGTAGCAACGGCGGCACTTTGTTTAAATTATTAAAAAAACATAAATATTTTTCAATTCAAAAACTTAAACATGGTGCCATCATGTGGGTCATTCTCCCGAAATGATCACATTGCGTGTGAATTATAACGAAACTTATAAATAAAAACACTTAGTTATTTCAATTCAGATTTTCAATTGATTTCAGTTCTAATCCGTATAATATAATTCCCTATGGATTACATTGATCTTTTAGTTTTTCGTGCATGGAATGATGCAAACCTTTTCCTATCAAGGTTTTATTTGTTTATTGATATCTTTTCCTTCTTCTTTGAATATTAATTTTGCTCTTTTTGTTTCAACTTCCTTTTCCTACACGATCCCGTTTAAGCCCTTTGTGTCTCCGTTTTCAGCTTCTCTTTTTCTAGGGAGCCTGTCTTCTTTCGATAGCGGCATGGCAGTAATCTAAAAGAATCATTTTTATGTGACCTCATGCATATCCATACACGCGTAATCAAGACGGTGTCATTGCTCTGGCGCATCCATCATTCTTCTGGATCTGACTTGTCAGGAGGAACTCAGAGGAATAATGCCCTAGGAATGACGATTCAAATGGATTTTTATGCACAGCATGGCATGCTACATTTTTCTAACCTCAAATTCTGACGGTGAGTAGGTATGTAAAAGTTCCACTTCAACAGGTAAAGTGTAACTTATTCAATAGAAAAATTATACAGTTAAGTATGCCCAGTGGAATGTCTTCCGCAAAGCCACAAAAATGATACGTCACAATCAGTCTCTTCGGAAAAGTAGATGTAGAAGACACTGCTCTGGCAAGCATGGTCAGCTAGCGCCACCCATCACACAACAGATGAACTGATTTACAGCTCTCGAGAGGAATGATTGAGAAAAACGGAAGGAAAATTACGTTATTAATTTTAAGATACCTGTTGTTATTATTATTTTTTTCAGAGAGGAATTAAATAAATGTCCAATCGTTTTAAGGAATGTTCTTGTCTGATGTTTTTTAATTTCTAATACCTGTTCAGCTTGCGTATATCAAGTTAGATACGATCCGGAAGAATGATTTTCATAGTCAAAATACAGGGATAAAAGGTAACAACGATTTTTCTGCCCAATCCGTTGTGTAGGAAGATTTTGAAATATTTTAAACTATTATATTCGAAAAAAAACCTACAAAGTAATGGAATAGCATCTATTAAAAAAATCAGATTACTGTTACTGTGTTAATTGGGTGTAAAATCCTGACCTCGATCCCAACACTTTCATGAGAAAAAATATTGGAAATCGATCCGTTTTTTTGTAGCCCAAGCTTATGCAGACCCGTTAATGAAATGAAATACAGATTGGTATTGCGAAAAACCCGAGCGGCAAATGGACAGATGAAAGATCCAAAAGATGTCTGGTGAGATGCCACGGAAAGGGTGGAACGGTTGAAAAACAAGAATTCTCTACGGCACTCTTACTCTCGCTCTCTTTTCCCCTTGCTGCGTTTTCACGAGTTGAGAAAACGCAAGTAAACGCACCAGGCGGTCGTTTTCGAATTACCAAAGTCGTTACTAACTCGTTTTCCACCAGGTCTGGCATCGTATTACCCCTTTCTCTCCGTCCTTCTCTCTTCCTATTTTTTACTCTTCCACTCACTCATTCATCGGATCAAGCGAGAAGGTATATACGAAACTTCTATCTCGTTGTGACTTTTCTCGCTCGTTGAAGAGCACATCAACTATATCTCGTGCTCATCTTCCGTTGGCCCGTAATTGCAAGCGGATTCTCAGCTTTTCCTTCCACCAAACTGAAGATAAACACCTTTTATATGGCCCGCAATTTTCACTCTCGTCGTTCTTCTCCGCCTCTGTGAGGCCATGACTTGATTAAATTTTTCAAATCAATATTCGAAGAAAGCACAGAATTATCTGTACGCCGTTGAGAGCAGAGAAAAGGTGTGTTCATCACTGAAAAGTTAAGGGCCCCGATCAACGTGTGAAAATGAGAGACTAAACGAAAATATGAAGGCGCGGGAATGTCTGAAACCTGTTTTCTCTATTCTGAAAGCAAAGCATTTTTGCGTTCAAATATCTGCGCAAAGTAATAGAGTGCTATGGATATTTTTTTAACGTAGAATACAAAGGAGAAAACTAGACAACACGAGATTCCCAGTTTTTATTTACACGGAGAGAAACTATGTTTATCGTACAAACAACTACGAAAAATGATAAAAAGTTGTTAGTCATATTTTTGAGCCGCGGAAGAACCATGTTGTTGCACCGTTGTGGGATGTGAAGCGAAACTGGCGATGTTGCTGCTATTATATATTCACATCGATGCGCTCATATAGCGACCGAGTGATGAAGAAAAGGGCGCCATGCAAGCAGTAAAATGAGTCAAGCTGTGTCCTTTTTGTCCGCTCTTCGTCGATATATATGTACATGCAAGGGTTACTTCGTCGTCACACAGTGCTCCTGAAGCTTGCGTCGCTTCTGGTCGTCCCCAAGCACTAAATATTTCAAGAGGCTGCAGGGCGTTCGATCCCCCACTGGGAGTCGACCACGAGACGCAAGCCAGCAGATTAGTGCCACTTGCGACTAGTGGTACCACAGCTTCAGCAGCAGCAGCATCGCCAGCCAGCGCCAGCATGGAAGCGATTCCTCTATGCAGAAACACAAACACATAAGCATGAACACGTACACGCTTTTATAAATGTACGTTTACGACAAACAGAAGACTGTATACATTTGCATCGCTATTTTTGTTCCTTTCGGAACAACTTTCTTGCGACAGTGGTACTTTGATGTCCATCAACTAGCTCATACCCGAGTGAAAAACGTAACTCATCACCGCCTAGCCACAAGCTAGTAAAGTTATGTTTCGAATTGCCATTAGCTAGCCGTCTTACCTATCAACTACCCAGCCTTGTAATGCTTTGGCCCTCTAGTGACTGAATACAAAAAAATAGATGGTGAGAAAGAAATATCTTACGGCTGTATAATAGTTCTGACCCAGCCATGACCTAGTCTTTTCAGTTAGTGATTGGGACAACAAATTAGGTGGCGATCAGGTGAAAAAAAAATTGCGATTATTTATATATTTTTTCGTATTATTTTTTCACATTATTCACATTATTGGATTCTTTTACGATATTCTTCGTTGTTCATTAATTAGGGTTATGATATTTGCGCTGTAAATATATTAATGGTTCAATTTTAAATTATCTCAGACAAACGCTTACGCCGTTGCGTGGTTTCGATTCTGGCACCTCTGAATGATGAGTTATGACGTTCGCCGCTGAACCAGTTCTACTTGGTCAATTTCTGAATTTTCGTATAGTCTACGTATGTTACATTATACAATATTAGATCATTAGAAAATGGCTGGCTTAACAAATGTAAATAACATTTTCGGATCAATGACTCAATTGCGTTCGCATTGAGAGCGATAATCGCATAGAATTACACAATCTTGAATTGTATTTGTCCGATAATTTATTCCGGCTAGGGTGGCCGCAGTTGGCCAGTGTTGGCTAGGCCATCGCGAGATATCAACTTGAGGATTTTTTTCATTCGCAACGTCATCGGAAACTCAAGCTGCTTAGCCAGCCATGGGCCAATCGCTCGATGGAACTACACCTAGTCACATAACTTCACTTTGTCATTTGTGACCAAGATCAGCTAGGCAGTTACTAGACAAGGGCTGGATAACAAAACATTCCGAATATTACTAGCTCATAGCGAGCACTCACTGAGTCATAACTCAGACAGGCTAGCACTATTTATACTCGGGAACTTGTTGGTTTCTTTCGGATATAGTTTGATGGCTCCATTAAAACGAACGTTATTGGTTGATTTTATACCAACTATTTCGAGTGTACATCTACGGTCTGATCATCATTTGGCTTATATCCGTTTTCTGGATATCTGCATATAAGTATAACATTTTCTTTCCATTCGAAGGTTATTCCCGAGAAGAATCTTTGCTCCGGCTACAAGAAAGACTTGATCAGGCATCCTAATTTTTTTCCCAGCCTTGATTGCGATTTTTTTATCAAACCCTAATAATCTTTAAAATGCAATCCCTGACCAGGGTGAACACGCAAGGCTTGATCGGAGTAAAAAATCAAGGCCTGATCAGGGTACAGAATCAAGGCTTGACATGCAGTTCGAAGAGAGAAGTTCGCTGTCGCTTCTGAAACCACCATCTCTTCACATTCTTCATTGCACTGCCAAACATTTTTTAAATTTAAATATGATCTATTTGAATCAAGTAGCCTTTATTCTTGTCTCGCGGCCTGCTACGATCCTATTTGTTTCAAATATATTGTTTACAATATAGAATATAGAGCAGAATATTTCATAAATCCAAAACAAAATGAAACACTTAATTTAGAGTTCTACCACAATAATTTTGTATCATAATTCGTCATTCCCTGATCTCTTGAAATGTTATTTTCGGGAGAAAATATTTCGCTGCCTCCACATGGAATCGAACCTACAACCTACCTACCCATAGCTATGCACGCTGCCCCTACGCTACCGAGGGTTCGTAGTATCTTAGTTAGTCGCAGATATGGCACAAGAGACCACATGAATTCCTATAATTATTTGTTGTATCACATAAACTATATTAATTAATTAATATCGTTGTGATAATTCGAGAGTTCTCTTGAATGTCAGGCAATACATTTTTCAAACATAACCTATATATAAAATTCCTCTCTCTCGCCCTCTCTACCCCCTCCCCGTCGATGTGTGTATTGGAATAAAAGCGGACCATTCATTCAAGCGAATAGATAAATGTTTGTCTCGACGGAAATTTTAATTAATTTCCATTTTAAAAAACTAAATAGATACATTCAGTGGATTGAACTAAATTGTTTTTTTGAACAGATGAAACCGAATCACAGATTTACGACGAATGAATACATTATTCGGAATAATAAAAAATGTATGCATAGAGTGGACAATATGTCTCAACATTTTGACGACGATATATAGTTCGTCTGATGTTTGACGAGAGGTTAGGCGTGTGGAAGGCGCGCAAATGTATGTAGTTCCAGTTACTTGATCATTGCGTGAAGCTAGTGAGATCAGGCGAATTGACGTAAGCCGTAAGTCCAGTTGCCTGACTATCGCCAGTGTCACGTCCGGAGGGGACGTGGGCATATAACGTGTGGTTCCCTCTTTCTTGCCTACGCCTAGCGCAATAGCACGGGATGAGGGTAAAAAGAGGATGTGCTGGAGGAAGGAAGGATTTTTAAGAAATTTATGGAAATAATCCGATTATTCGGAAATGACTCGTTTCTAAATAACTGTTGATTTATTTAAATCATCCAATTTGGCTAATTCTATAAACGCTCGAGTACAAAGAGTGTAAAAATGTGGTTCGCTTACATTGATGGTTTCGTTCGGTGTCAACCCTGTCGTTCAGGTAGCGGGTGTCGGTCGTAAAATTTAGGGCCTTCGCTAGTGGGCCAGAGGCGGTCGCAGATGGTATCGGTGGCACGCGTACAGTTTTCGAGTATACTGATTCTATTCCGCGTACAATTTTCAAGGATTGGAGATAGTTAGAAAACAATTGATTTTTTTTTGGATATTATACTGGTTCGAGATATTTTGTCCTTGATAGACGACAACGATAGACTGCGCGATAGGCTTTTTGGAATGAGCGAACTGCTCTGATGCTTGAAGTGCTTGAAGACTACTGACTATGAAGACTAACTACTAACAACTAACTACCAAGTACTGAACTGGACACCAAGGTGCTGGGTTGCTCCCTTTATATGTGATTTCTTGATCTCCCGAATTCATAGAGTGGGAGAGATGGAGCATTGACCTCATTTGATTTGGAAATAGAAGTATCATACGTAACGAACGCATGAACCTGGTTCTGGTGGGAGGTTTTCATGGAGGAGGGCGCATCTGCATTCTCCGCACACGAATTCTTTTCCTGTGCTACTTAATTTTACGATCGGGCCTTTTGGGAGTTTTCGGGGCCCTACTGAGATTCATTTGTATATTGCATGTATGTAATCAGAGAGAACGTGGGGACGCAATTACGGATTCTTATGCCGCAGTCACACGAGTCTATTTTCGTGACTTCGTTTCTATCGGGGAAAGCGTAGTGGTTAGGTGCTACGTGACCCTTTAGATATGCATCTCCCTTTTTGATACTCCTTAATTTTACGACCGGATTGATGGAAACCTTCCCGGGCCTGACTGACGTTGCGCTGAAGGCGCGTTACGTGTTTTTGCTTTATGGCTTTTCCGAGAAGTTGCTCCCAGTGTCCAATACGGTCGTCGAATAGACAGAAAGGGAGGCCGCATGGAGAGAGTGCGCGACGCTCGGGTTCTATTAATGAGCGGCATCTTAACTGTAGAGTGTTAAAAATATGTCGAGGAATGAGAATATTCTTATCGTGCTTATTTTGGTGCACGTGGGTTCGAAGGGGACCGTGGGAGTCCTTGGTCACCTCAGAGTTCAATGTGCCTCCCGACGTGACACCTCCCCCCTTTAGGATTGAGCGTCTCGCTCGATCAGTCATTGAGGGTGGTGATAAAAATATAGTGGCACGATAGTATGCATTGGCATTGTCATTGATCGACTTACAATTTGACTTAAATATATTCGAAGGTTGGTATCTATTATGACGGTGTAACTTATAGTTATCTTGCGCTTAGGAGGTACGCATGAATTTCATTATCGACTTATAAGAAAGCGTATGTGTTTATTTTAAAAAGATTTTTGTACGAGATTTTTGGTTTCCTTTTTTTTTTAAATTATGTATATATGTTTTTTTTCCCTTTTTTTACATCCCTGTAAGATGTATATTTACGCGTTTTTTTCTTTCTTTTTCTTTACGAATAGATACTTATTAACTCATTCCAATTTATCTTACTTGACAAGGTTAAAAGAACAATAGTAATGAGGATAGAGAGAAACGTTATTAGGCATGACTAAAATGATCGTTTTGATACTCGAATGTCTTCTCGTGCGAACTCAAAGGAAAGGGACGTGTTTTAGGACGTTGATCGTACCTTGAACGATCGGAGATGTTAATGTAGAGATCATGTGTTGCAGCGTTGGTCTTGACTTGATCCGTTGGTTCGACAGAAGGAGATGTGACGAGTTTAGAGTTCTTGACCAGTTCCACGGTTGACGTTTTCTTCTTAGGTCACCTAGCCAGGTGTATCAGGAGGTGCGTAACCGAGTCCCTTACTGCACCGATGAGGTAGACCGACCAGCCGTAGACAGTGTATAGGCTGTACGTATAGATCACCGTATCTGTGAGAAGCGTACTCGATCGAACGATGGGTAACATTCGGGTGACACCAGCGTTTGCTGTACCGAATTCAAAAAATTTTCCCCAGGTGCGATTCCAGATTGAGTCCGCTTGGTTGACAGTGTTTTGACCACTGATGCCCCGTGCCATGTTGTTTATGGCAGTGGGCTGCTCTACAGGAAACATGATGTGTTTTCGTACGTTGTCGATGTTTTCTGCGGAATAGATCCCATATGGTAGTTCTGGGTTGGTGTATCGCCAAGTAGACTTCGTCGACGGCTTCATGTTTGCAGGTAGTATGGCTTTGACAGGAGCAGGTATGAATTTGTACCCGATGTCTCCGTAAAGGTAATATCGAGGAAGGAATTACAGGTTGTTTGAGTTCTTGTTTTGGTAATATATGAGTTCGAGGAGTAAGGCCATATTTTTCGTTCCCACGAGTGACAGGTTGATCGTAGTATTCATTTAACATTCTTTTAATATTCTTTTAAACTCTTTAAGCCTTCTTTTAACATACTTTTAACATTCTTTTAGCATTATTTTAACCTTGTTTTAACATTCTTTTAACATTCTTTTAACCTGATCAGGTTTACTTCTATTGGTATACATTTAATAACATGTAATACTTCGCTACCTAGTACCGCCATATGGCTTGGAGCTTTCATTAAACTATATGTAAATTCGTCTAGTGCTTGTATACCAGGAGATAAACTATTTTGAAGAATTTAACATTCTCGGTTACATTATTGAATAAGAATATCGTAGTATAGCGTTTAAATTTCTTTCTGGATGTGTCGCTCATCGGATATAAATATAGTGTTAACATTGGGCGGATATCTTTCGAATTAGTGTTAGATAATTCTTAATAGACAGCGTTGTTGTTTTTGGAAATTTGAATTTGTTTTTGGAATTTCGAAGTTGTTTTTGGGATTTCATAAAAGTTATACCCCTTGATGTTTCTGAATAGTTCGATAACAGCCATCTGAAAAAACAGTGTAATTGTTGTGGTTATTTATTTAATTATGATTAAAATCGGATTCGTCGACTCTTGGTGGTTTGTTCTTCTTTTTGTTTTTGGTTTCAGTGTTAATGTGTGAGTATCGCAATCTGTTTTCATGCACTATTCGTGTTTTGTTATTATATTGGATTTTTACGTTACCCTTGCCGAGTTTTTCTAAAACCTTATGTGGTCCAGTATAATGGTCTCCGAGTTTACCAGGTCTCGGTCCCTTTTGGAGGTAGACGTAGTCTCCTACCTTAAAACTTTTAGGATTCGCATTTTTATCATAATATTTTTTTGAACGATGTTTGGATGAGATTAAATTTTCGTAAGCAAGGTTTCTGATTCCGTTTATTCGTGTCATCAATTCGATTAAATACCCGCGGTAGGTGGGTAATTGATCTGATTCTCGAAGAGGTTCACTTGATGGAACTCTTGCCAATTTCCCAAAGACGACTTCGTAAGGTGTATGCTTTGTGCTTTCATGAACACTGGTGTTGTACGAAAGCATGGCTAACTCCAACCATTGGTCCCATTCATTATCTTTATCGGTATATTGTTTCAAGAATTCAGCAAGTACGTGATGAGACCGTTCAAGGGATCCATTGGATTGAGGATGAAATGCCGTGGTTCGGTATCGCTTTATGCGAAAGCGTTTGGCGATTCTTTTCATTAGACCGCTAAGGAAGTTACTTCCCTGGTCCGTCAATAATGCTTTGGGTGCACCAAAAATACATATGAAACGTTTTATGAACGCGTCAGCAACGGTTGTCGCCAGAGCGTTTGGTAACGGAACTGCGACACAGTATTTTGATAAGTGATCTTGAATTGTGAGAATATATTCATTCTGACAGGAGGTCCGTTGCATTGGGCCCACTATATCCATTGAAATTTTTTCAAAGACTGTACCTGGAGTATCAGTAATTATCATCGGTTGTTTCGTTTTTACCCGGACTAATTTTTTTAGTTGACATTCGAGACATTGTTGAACTCTTCTTTGAATATCGGACTTTAGATCTTCCCAAAAATATTCTCGTTTAATTCTATTATATGTTTTTGAAACCCCTTTGTGACCTCCAATTGGAGATTTGTGCATTTCATAAAAAATAGAATCTCGTTTTTCGAGTGGCACATAGTGGAGTGTTCCTAAGCAGATTATTATTTTTGTTTCGCTGGCTTTGAATGATTCCTTTATGATGTTCAAGACGTCGGCCCATATCATGTGCTCGATGTGATTACTGTGGCAAATACTTAGCGATTGAATTTTGAAGTTTACGCAAAGATTCTTTAAGTCTTTTACGCTTCCTTTAACGTTTTCCGATATGAAAGATAATGATCCAGAATACTCGCCTTTAATAACTAGAGCAAAGTGATATTTTTTTCCAACTTTGGTACTGTAGGCTTGACCCTCTGTTAGATTTTTCCAAGAAGGTAGCTTATTTAATTCTTGCAATTTTTGTGATCCAGGATCACAAGGATTTCCTTGAGAATCGATAAAATAAACCAGATTGTCGTTACGGAAATGAAATAACTCTTTTGTCTCAATACAATTAGCGATTTTAAATTGGGACGTCGTCGAGTCCCTTGCAGGAAGATCCTCGTCTTCGGAGGTCAATGGATTATTGGAACTGGCATCTGAGTCTGTGGAAGTATCGGAATTTGGGTCAGTGTGTTTTCGGGAAAAGGAAAAAGGCTGTGCCTTGCGCTGGCTAGGGCCCTCAGCTGTTTTCGGATCAATGGCCTTCACGGGCCTTCTGGCGCGTGCCGGCTTAAGTACCTCGGCTTCTGTTTCCTCGTCGCTACTCTCCTCGTAGTTTATGCGTTTACGTGCGCGGCGGGACTGGCGTCGAGGTATGGGATGCAAGTCTGACTGTTTAGGGTTAGGTGCGTTGACCCTGGTCATGGTCTCTTCGCTTGATGTTTCGTTTTCCTGTTGCGTTGTTTTCCCTAATTCCGGAGGTATATTGTTTTTTGCTTGCGAGCGAGTAACAACGTTAATTTTTTCTTCATAAGGTATATGATGAATTTCGGCTTTAGTCGTGAAGGTTGTAGGGTTTTCAGGTTTTCTATTATTATTGTCAATCTCTTCTACATCATATAGGAAATCCTGTATCGGGACTTTTGATTTTTCAGCTTGACCTTTTTGACTATTGATTATCGTTTTTACGTCTTCTAATTTCTCTATTGGGTTTCGCGATAGTGCATCGGCATTCGAATTAAGTGTACCGGGTTTGTAGATGACCTCATAATCGTATTCGGAAAGCTTGAGTCGCCATTTGAGCACACGTGCGTTAGCGTCTTTAGCGGTTCTAAACCAAACTAAGGGCTTGTGATCTGTAACGAGAGTGAACCTTCTGCCATAAATGTAAGGTCGGAAGGCTTTTACGCTGTGAACGATTGCCATAGCTTCCTTCTCGTATGTATCATACCGAAGGGCTGCACCGCGTAACACACGCGACGTGTATGCTATGGGTTTGTCTTTTCCGATTTCGCCTTGTGATAGGACTCCGCCTAAAGCGTATCCGGAAGCATCAGTGGTGATAATAAATGGTTTGTCGAAATCGGGGTACTGGAGGATAGGAGCTTCGCATAATTTATTTTTGAGAATTTCGAAGGCTGTTTGCGTTTCGTTTGTCCATACAAACTCGGTTTTATCTTCTAAGAGATGAGTTAAGGGCTTCGCGATTTTTGAGAAGTCTTTAATGAATCTGCGGTAATATCCAGTCAGACCTAAGAATTGGCGAATATTTTTAACGTTCTTTGGAAGAGGGAATTCTTTTACTGCTGCTAATTTGTTAGGATCTGGCTTTAATCCATCTTTTCCAATTATGTGGCCGAGGTAAGTTACTTCTGGCCTAAGAAATTCGCATTTGTCCGGCTGCAATTTGAGATTAGCGTTTCGTAATCGTT
The DNA here is from genome assembly GCA_963210295.1 of Ophion ellenae. Taxonomy (NCBI): domain Eukaryota; kingdom Metazoa; phylum Arthropoda; class Insecta; order Hymenoptera; family Ichneumonidae; genus Ophion; species Ophion ellenae. The sequence goes on along the minus strand of OY723387.1, from coordinate 32,330,177 downwards.
CCATTAAATTGTGAATTTTGTCGCCGTGTTCCTTTAAGTCTTTTGCGTAAACGACGATGTCGTCAAGATAGACAAATAGGGATACTCCTTGGAGTCCGCTAAGGACAACGTCCATTAAGCGTTGGAAGGTCGCCGGAGCGTTTTTAAGCCCAAACGGCATTCGAGCGAACTCATAATGCCCGTATGGCGTGGAGAAGGCTGTCTTTGGTTTATCTGCAGGATTCATTTCTATCTGGTGGAAGCCAGATGCTAAATCGAATATGGAAAAATAAGCTGCATTTCCCAATTGATCCAAGATGTCAGTAATATTCGGTAGTGGATAGGAATCGCCGATTGTTTTTTCGTTAAGGGCTCGAAAATCTATAACCATCCTCCAACGCTTGTTGCCATTGGAGTCCGGTTTTTTGGGTACAATCCAAACAGGACTGTTATTTGGGGATTCCGAGTGATTTATGATGTTGGATTTTAACAGCTCGTCTACCTGATTCTGGACTTCGCCTTTAAGGGCTTGTGGAAACCTATATTGCTTGGTGTTGATCGGAAGGTCATCGACTGTCGGAATCTTGTGTTTGAGTATATGGGTAGCTCCCAGAGGTTCATCCTTTATGTGGAACCGGTCTGCATAAGTTTCGATAATATCTTCAACATGTTTTAATTCTTCGTCTCCCAAATGGTCTAGACGCAAGAGATTTTTAATGATTTCTGGACGTTCTGAATTTTCTTCAATTATGTGTGATGTTGATTCAGAGATAGAAATGGCGTTTAGGCCTTTTTCAAAAATTGTTTTTATGTTCAAATTTTGATTTTCATGTTCATTTTGATTTGGACTTTGTTTTTGATGTTGATTTTGATTTTGTTTTTGATTTTGTCTTTGTTTTTGTTTTTGATTTTGAATATTTTCTTGATTTTTGATTGTTTTCATTTTCCTTTTTGTTTTTGATGTTTCCTCGCTACTGGAATTTTTATTTATTTTTCCCTGATCATTGCCCTCATCGGAGCTGCACCAGGGTTTTGATTCGACTTTTCCTGTCGAATTTTTTGGATTGGCCACTTTTGGGCCCTGGAATAGCGTAGTTGACTTGCAATCTACGACTGAAATAGAAGGATCACGAGGACTTGAATTGGAATTGATAATAGAATTTGGACTTGTCGCTGATTGATTTATTTTCAACACTTCATTGATTCTAGTTCTTGCCCTTTCCTCGCTACGAGAATTTTTTTTTAATTTCAAATTGGCCTCTTTTGGGCTCTGGATTTGCGCGATTGTCTTGCAATCGGCGTTTGGGATAGGAGGATCACGAGGGATCGGACAAGGACTAGAGATCGTCATGCAATCTGCGTCTTCAATCGAATCTTCGACAGTGGTGAATTCTTGTAATTTTATGACTGGCACGGGCAGTCTTATGATCTCATTAGTGGTATTATAAATTTTTAAATGGGCCTTGCCGTTAGTATTCGTTACCAGGCAATCGCCAGCGTAAACACCTTTATGGATGGTTAAGGGTGGGATATAACCTTCCTTTAACGTGCGGTTTTCGATTTTCACATGGAAGGCCGCCTCCGAACGCGCGGGGATTTCAATTACCTCGTCGGGTTCGTTCGTTTTTTCGAAAGGCACTGCCTTATTTCCACATTCGAAACACTCTGTCTCGAAATTTATTTTGGATTTTGTTTGATAAAAGTAACGGGTCCCTAATAAACCGGGGTGTGGGATTCCTACCTCATCGGGTATAATATGGAATAAGGCCTCGAATCCGAATACTCGCAGCATTACGCTTCCTAATCCAAAGACTGGAGGCTCGGATATTCCCTTTAATCTAATGATATCTTGTTCGTCGATACCCGCCAAATTTTTTACATATTTTTTTTTAATCAAATTTGGGATAGCGCCACTGTCTAACAGTACCGATATTTTACCCACTTCCGGTAGTGCTCCGATACACACCGAGGGTAGTTTATCAAATCTTTCTGAGTCTATTGTGTAGGTTGGATATCTTCGTTTGGCGCAATCATCGTGACTGTTGTCACCGGACGCGTTGGAAGCCCGGACCCTCTCGGCGCGTCCGTCCGAGGGGGATTTGGGCCGTTTCCCGGCTGATTTCGTGAATTATAATATTCGCGAGTACGACAATTTTCAATGACGTGTCCTACCCTTTTACAATACCGGCAGACATTTGGGTTAGAGTTAGACGCTTCGGTTTTTAGCTGGAAGCACTTCTTGGCAGTATGTCCAATTTTGTTGCAAATTTGACACTGAGGACTGTCCGACTGGCGTTGCCAATTGGCTGCGAAAGTTGTGAATTTATTTTGAAAATTGCATTTTTCAGCATTGTGCCCTGGTTTTTGGCACAATTGACAATTTATGGAACGGGAACCTTGATTATTATAGCATCTATCTGCAGTGTGACCAGGTTTTTTACAGATTTGACATGAGACAGAGCTTTGCTCGTTTGGCAGTCTTCGACATTCGTTGGCACTATGGCCTTGATTTTTACAAATCTGACATGTGAGAGATTTGAATCGACAAGCTTCAGTTAAATGATTGTCCTTTTTACAAATATTGCAGAACTTAGCTACTTGTGATGGAACTGCTTCTTCCTTTTTAGCAGAGGCTAGTAATTCTTCCCGAGCATTAACCTCGCGTTCAATTCTTATCGCGTGTTCGATTGCGTCTTCGATGGTGTTACACGGGGGAAGCCGTTGTTCAATTTCTACCTTTAACCCTCGTTTAAAACACGTTAGGCAGTAATCGCCTACTGTGACTCTAAAAACGGGATCTTCTATCCCATTGTTAGCTAATTTTCGTGCCTCAACTATCTCTCTGCCCTTTTTTCTAATTCTGGAGGTGAAACTTACGACACTTTCGTTGCTTGCCTGTACGAATGTACCGAGTTCTCCTAATAATTGCATTTCCGATTTATTTGGTGTATATATTTTTTTTAGGAAGGTTGTGAGTTCGTTTATCGTTTTAAATGTTGCTCCATATATTGTTTCTCTTGCAGGGTCTTTTAATTTGTTTTTAGCTAATTTGACTAAATGTTTTTCGGCTTCAGGTGGAAGCATGTCTTTTGCATCTTCACACCCGCGGATGAAGTCCGCCAAAGAGGTGTCTTTTCCATCGAATTCGGGGATACAGTCTACGGCTGTTTGAAGGGAAATAGATTGGTTCGTTGCTAGAGCCATATTTTCTGAGTTATCTGGATTCTTTTTAGGGGGTAATACTAATGATTTGACGGATCTTTTAGGAGGTTCAAGACCAGGAAATAAGTTAGCATTCGATCCTCTCAAGGCGTAGCCTGTATTTTCGGTTTGAGCAGATTCGGAATCTGATAGATCTTCACTGATGTTCAAATTTAATGACTCGCAGGTAGATTCTTTGTCCATTGAGTAAAATCGAAAAGGCACATTCCCTTTTTATTATCCCGGACGAGCCCCCAAAAATTAATATGTCACGTCCGGAGGGGACGTGGGCATATAACGTGTGGTTCCCTCTTTCTTGCCTACGCCTAGCGCAATAGCACGGGATGAGGGTAAAAAGAGGATGTGCTGGAGGAAGGAAGGATTTTTAAGAAATTTATGGAAATAATCCGATTATTCGGAAATGACTCGTTTCTAAATAACTGTTGATTTATTTAAATCATCCAATTTGGCTAATTCTATAAACGCTCGAGTACAAAGAGTGTAAAAATGTGGTTCGCTTACATTGATGGTTTCGTTCGGTGTCAACCCTGTCGTTCAGGTAGCGGGTGTCGGTCGTAAAATTTAGGGCCTTCGCTAGTGGGCCAGAGGCGGTCGCAGATGGTATCGGTGGCACGCGTACAGTTTTCGAGTATACTGATTCTATTCCGCGTACAATTTTCAAGGATTGGAGATAGTTAGAAAACAATTGATTTTTTTTTGGATATTATACTGGTTCGAGATATTTTGTCCTTGATAGACGACAACGATAGACTGCGCGATAGGCTTTTTGGAATGAGCGAACTGCTCTGATGCTTGAAGTGCTTGAAGACTACTGACTATGAAGACTAACTACTAACAACTAACTACCAAGTACTGAACTGGACACCAAGGTGCTGGGTTGCTCCCTTTATATGTGATTTCTTGATCTCCCGAATTCATAGAGTGGGAGAGATGGAGCATTGACCTCATTTGATTTGGAAATAGAAGTATCATACGTAACGAACGCATGAACCTGGTTCTGGTGGGAGGTTTTCATGGAGGAGGGCGCATCTGCATTCTCCGCACACGAATTCTTTTCCTGTGCTACTTAATTTTACGATCGGGCCTTTTGGGAGTTTTCGGGGCCCTACTGAGATTCATTTGTATATTGCATGTATGTAATCAGAGAGAACGTGGGGACGCAATTACGGATTCTTATGCCGCAGTCACACGAGTCTATTTTCGTGACTTCGTTTCTATCGGGGAAAGCGTAGTGGTTAGGTGCTACGTGACCCTTTAGATATGCATCTCCCTTTTTGATACTCCTTAATTTTACGACCGGATTGATGGAAACCTTCCCGGGCCTGACTGACGTTGCGCTGAAGGCGCGTTACGTGTTTTTGCTTTATGGCTTTTCCGAGAAGTTGCTCCCAGTGTCCAATACGGTCGTCGAATAGACAGAAAGGGAGGCCGCATGGAGAGAGTGCGCGACGCTCGGGTTCTATTAATGAGCGGCATCTTAACTGTAGAGTGTTAAAAATATGTCGAGGAATGAGAATATTCTTATCGTGCTTATTTTGGTGCACGTGGGTTCGAAGGGGACCGTGGGAGTCCTTGGTCACCTCAGAGTTCAATGTGCCTCCCGACGTGACACCAGAAGGTAGTCGGATCAGGCGAATTTATGTAAGATGTAAATCCGTTTGCCTGACTACCGCCAGAAATTTACCGGCACCTGGAGGTTACCCTGAATCAGTTGCCTGATTATCACCTAAAAGCAGCCGGATCAGGCAAATCAAGGCACACCGAAAGTAAGGCTTCCGTACTACAGCGTGATCAGGCCCGGATCAAATGTCAGTCCAGCCGGACAATATTTCTACTCGGGTATTGTCAGGTTGCCCTGATATTTGATCCAGGCCTACTCACGTCGTAGTATGGAGGCCTTATTCAAGGTATGTTTTAATTTGCCTGATCTGGTTAGTGTGAGGCGATAGTAAGGCAACTGGATGTATGGTTACCTTTAATTGCCTGGTTCGGCTAGCTTCAGACGATGGTCAAGCACTGGATTTACGGCTTACTTCAAGCCGCCTGATAAGACTAGCTTCAGGCGATGGTCAAGCAACTGGACTTACGGCTTCTTCAATTCGCCTGATCCAGCTAGCTTCAAGCAATCATTATGTAACTAGACTTATACAGTTTGGCGCTAAGAACGTGCCAAACCTCATCTTGCCATATGCTAGAGGGACACGAGAGAAGCACGAGACATATTTATCACTCTACACATTTTCACATATAAGGTGTATGTTGCGAATGAGATGGAAAAACAAAAGCGGAAGAAAATTGCGCAACGACTGCGTTCGCGTGAATGGCGGGCACTAAATAAGGGGAAAAAACCAAGAAATAATACAGCAGCAGCTTAGTAAATTATTTTTTCAAAGACTTTTATAATTCTTAAGTCTTTAAGTATAAATTAGATCAGATCCATAATTAATCATACGCCAAATTGAATATGCAAACGTATCATATTTATTTTATGATACATTTGACAGATCCGGAACACGCACCAAATTGTTCAACCACTGTCATTCGTTGGTGCAGGTTAGCCCGGATAGCGTAGGCCAACCAAATAATGGTAAATTGACAGTGTAGTCTAGTTCAGTGAACGTAATGCGATCAGTGCAAGTTAGTCCGAAATGCACTTCGAATGGAGATTATATTCACTGAACTGTACTACGCAGTCAACTTACCACTATTTGGCTGGCCTACGTTGTCCAGGCTAACCTGCATCAATGGCATCACATTCACCGGACTCAACTACGCTGTCAACTTATGATAGTTCGGTGAGCCTACGCTGTCCGGGCTGACCTGCACCGATGGCATCACATTGATTTCTATGAAAACGCTCAGCGACTTCACTGCGTTCGAGCAAACCATCGCTAATAACGCAAAGCGAGCGGAAAACATCGTAAGTGTGTTCTAAGAATTCATGTCGGTCTATCTTAGGTACCTTTAAAAAATGTAAACCTTTAAAACTTATCTTTTAAACATTTATTTCCTTACCGGTGCGATGGTCTAGTGGTTAGCGTGCTCGCCACTAAACCAGCGGATCGGGAGGTCCCGGGTTCGAATCCCAGTCGCGTACATTTCGTCGTGAAATGTTTTTCTTCGGCATTTCGCGGCGACATAAGACTAGTTCCACGACTGGGGGGCGAACTCGATGACCGGCTGTATTGGTATAGGTTTTCCGCAGTTTCCCTATACCGATGACAGAAATGTCATGATGAATATAATACAGAGGGGGAAGTCGGCTGCGGCCGCAAGAGGGGGCGGGGGACAAGGAGAAAGATGGAGAAAAAGGAGTAAACAGTAGAGGAAAGAAACGGGCACAATGAAGGGAAAGAATAGGTAACAAACGCGAAAAGCGTGTACCTAAGGAAAAAACCAAACAAAAAAAAACATTTATTTCCAGGAAACTCTCATTTGGCACAATATCTCGCAAGCCATTGGAATCGATCCGGCAGATCATCAAAACATTTATTACGAGTGAGATCGTCTCCGGATTCTACGCTGATCAAGCCTTGATTTTGAACCCTGATCAGGCATTGATTCTGTACCCCGATTTGGCCTTGATTTTTAATACCGATCAGGCCTTGATTTTGTGCCCTAATAAGGCCTTGATTTTTTACCCTGATCAGGCCACGATTTGTTATCCTGACCGGACCGGAGTCGGGGATTGCGTTTCAAAAATGATGAGGGTTTGATAAACAATCCTAATCAAAGCCGGAAAAAGATCAGGATCCCTGATTGGGCGTTTCGTGTAGCCGGATCAAGATTTCTACTCGGGTTGTTGATACAGTTGTAAGTAATGACACAGTTCTATTTAGAGCGTGATGATTTTATGTGCCACGAGGACTTCCCGATTTTAGTGGAATACATCGTAAGTCTTTTCGCTGGAATTGATTTGATTGTCTTTTTTTGAAACTAGGCGTAAAACTCTGGTAAAAATGGAATATTATTATTATTCTGTCACTGACAGTCATAACAAGTGGTAAAATGTTCGGTAAATGATTTTTAAAACTGAGCATTGCGACGATGCAAATTACGATGCAGCATTTGTCTTTAATTGTTTAATATTCGAAAATGAGCGGGGAGTATTATTATTTGCTTATTTCCGGAGTGGGGGGGGGGGGGGCTACATGTAAATTGAACTTACAGAGGCTGGCATTGTCATTGAAATCATGGTTGAAGCATTGCAAAGAACTTATAGAAAGTTGGCTATCAATATTGTACTCTACTTATCCCGGTATCCGAGTACTTTTTTCCACTGCTGTACATAGTAACGCAATCCCATTGTTCATATGTAGAGCAATGGTGTGACATTGGTCCATTTAATTATTAGTAAATGTCTATTAGACTAAATATCTATTAGTAAATGTCTAATTAGTAAATAATTAGTCAAATGTGGTAAATTAGTAAATTAGTAGAATTATCCGGCTGATATCTCTAAATCCGTAAAAAACTGAATTTCATGGTTACTTTTTGTTTGAATGCGGTGCCTAATACTTTAGTCGATGTTGTCACAGCTGTTCTGCATTTCATGCAAATGTACACATATCACAGGCAAGTGATTGCGATAAGGGAGATACGCGCTAAACTGATACCCAAAAATAAATCCATCTATTATATGGTAAATTTTCCGAACGCTGTACACGCAGTCGGTTTTTTAAAATATTTTTTACGCTTTTTAACGACATTATGGTATGAACTACGGATATAAGAATATCATTTTTGGATATCGGATTCTTGCGCAGCTCTGAATCGCTCACATTAGAGACTGCCACAATTTCGTCTCATTATTCATGGTGGCTAATCGATAAAATATGAAACATATCTTTATGTAAATGTCTATCGAATTGAATGCTCTATAAATAGAAAGTCGCTACCCAATTTGTTAATCATCTTCGCAACTTGACCTCAGACCGATCTAAGCCAGTGTCCTGCAAAACATTTGCTTGTTCATCAAAGAAATATATTACGGTGGGTAATTATGAGGCGTCAACATACGACATACACATTCACTTTAGATCATCTTGACATGTTTTAAACATTTTTAATTTAGGTAATCTGCGGCTCCTCGCGATTACTGTTATTTATTTAAAAAAGCGACATCCAATATCGATCCGGCTGATCCATCTGTATGGATGTTAAGATAATTCAAACTAATATGATACACAGCAATCAGTATTACCGAATATATTTTTGTAACGCAGTACGAACCGAATCCAAACCCTTCGCTGCCCAGTGATTGCAGTAACGGTGTGCCAAAAATGTGATCTTGCATATCACCCGATCTAATGAAATACTGTAAAGTGAGTAAATTTTTCTATCTAACTAATGGAAATATCGATTATTTCTGAACGATAAGGAACACTTTTCTCATGTATTTGTGTAATTTTTTCTAAATTTTCATATAGGCTGAGGACTATTGCCATAGCTTCGATCCCCTGCTGATTCACGATGCAAATAGGCACAGAATCGACTGGAACCTGCTTTGAACGCTGTTGTATGTATTCCTCAGAGGTACGAGGTTCTTCCCCTTTTACCATCCCCTCCTTTATTCCTTCCGACATTCACAATCCTTTCAGAGTTCCTTACATTCCTTCCAGAGTCCCCCCCCCCCCCGCCCAGAGTGTTGACCGCAGCCACTCTTTCCTAATACACTACTGTATCGCATTTGCACGAGGGCCCAGGGAAACTGCGGAAAACCTGAGCCGATACAGGCGGCTATATTTGGATAAGTTTCAGTTGTATTACCATCAGAAACTCAGACAAACTGCCTCCCATTCAGAGGTTGACGCGCAAACCAGTGCACGGGCAAGCGGTCACCGCTCCAAGTATCGGCAGCCTCCAATGCTGCTTAACTTCAGTGACCGCCGAGCCCGCACACCGACCGCGCGCTCATCTCTGGCGGTTCGAACGCTGTTGTTTATAGCCGATAAACATTTTGTATTGAATATTTGAAACCATTTCAACATCAATAATACGTAAACGGCAAAGTTCAATTGGCAAACTTTAATGCAAATAAATTAATCACGGATCCAAATCGTTGGCACGAAATGCCCAAAGTACATTGCGGATCGGACTACCGGATGGAGCAATGCAATGTAAACGATCAAAGAACGAGGACCTGTGCTGGAATCAAGAGTAATAACAGATCATCTTTAATTCTTATGACAGATCAATTGTGTAAAAAAAGTGAATAAATGTTATCGGTAGCAAACAGTATATAAATGGCTATAACCATTCGATTTGCCATTTTCATTTGTTGCGTTCAATAATCTTATCATTCTTCCTAGTGTTAAAAACATAATTTGGCCTACTGTCCTTAGACAACTCACGACAGAAAAAGGCATATGCATTTGTCTGGCGTATACCTAGTTACAAATTTAAGTATTTGTATTTTGTCGACGCTAACACGACACAAGTCGGAAGTGCAAAAGGCAGTATAGTAATCTGCATCGACGTTTTAAATATAACTTAGTTAAAAGAAACGTTGAAGAACAAAACGAGCAGTAGAAAAGATCACACCCTCATCAAAAACCACCTTCGAACGAGGCAAAATACTCAACAGCTGATAAATGACTTTCGCTTAAAAGCTCTAACGGCCGTGTGATTATTCGTAGCCAAAAACAAAATAGCCCAATAAATCGCGATTCTGTAATACGGGCGACGATTTTTTTTTGTTGTTCCTCAAGGCAGCACAATAAGCGAGATACATAACTGATAATGCCGCCAAAATCGTTCGCGGTGGAATATGTGTGAATGGAAGAAGGGTCGCAAGGGGGTGGAGGAAGGGGGGTCGCTGTAACAGTATATAAACCAGCATTATAAGGGAGTGAGAGCGGTCGTTTATATATCCGGGAAAGATGGCTGTTAAAAGTGGCACAGATATCAGAAAGTTGAGAAGTCGTAAGACAGCTTGGTGCTCCATCGTGGAGGCTCCGGGTAGCACATTGAGTAAGCAGGCTCGATATTTCCCAGGGGGCTTACCAACAGAGGGCGTAAACGTGGCCAGTTATATTGCCTGTATGATTCAATCGAGAGATCAAACATCGTGAGGACGGTATATACAGATATGCAGACGTAAACTAATCTGTACGACTGCCCTCCATCTCAGAAACCTGTTGACGCCACTGATCTCATATATATATATATACATATATATATATATATATATATATATATATATATATATATGTGTGTGTGTGTGTGTGTGTGTGTGTGTGTGTGTGTGTGTGTGTGTGTGTGTGTGTGTGTGTGTGTGTGTGTGTGTGTGTGTGTGTGTGTGTGTGTGTGTGTGTGCGTGCGTGTGTGTGTGTGTGTGCGCGCGCGCGCGCGCGCGTGTGTGTGTGTGTGTGTGTGTGTGTGTATCTATGTATATTGTATATAGATAATATTCCTCGGTGTGTCACATTAAATATAAATTATATGCGCATTTTTGGTTTTTACTGTACATTAATGGAAAATCGCGAAATTTCTCACCAGTTCGACGAAAAATAAGGTTATAGTATGAATGTAGCCACAGTACATTTAAAAGCGGATTAATGATGCATGTAGAGGGAAATAGGCCTGTTAATAAAGCCAATCCACTGGACGATATAAAGTATCCCATCCTCTATCTAGCTTTCTCTGTCATTCGCGCGAGCGTGATGGCGACCAGGTGTGGGTGTGTTTAACGAGCGTATAAGCATTTACAACCCAATCGTTCGGAGATTAACGGGTCGTATCGTTAAAGTCGAGCCCTGATAAATTATAAAATAAAAAAGAGAGAAAGGGAAAACGGCAAAGAGGGAGGCATGGAGAGAGCGAAAGAGGGAACGGAAGGGGGGGATCTATGCGAACGCTGGTGCGGCAGGAAAATCCTTTTCGCTCGAACGAATAGTCACGGGTAACGAAACCGGGGGGGGGGGGGGGGGTGGGCACTATAGTATACCTCGCTGTTCCGTAGCCCCATAAGACCAGTTATCTTATACATACGTGAGGTATTCCATAAAATTTGGATATGCCCTAACATACCTGAAAGATGTCTATAAGGAGCAGGGATTGATGTTCGTGACGTGAAACCTGTGTTTGGACCTTTAAACTACTATCGTGGCACCGAACATTCAGTCTCATCGAATATCTATTGAATACAAACTGTTGCATTATTAATAAAAGGTGTGTCAAAATAACCTGACATTTTTATTTATTAATAAAACGTATTATTAATTTGAAAACGCAATAACTGCGTTGTTTCGCCCGCACTGTGGCGGGTTGAGCCATCTTGTTGAAAGAATATGCCTCCCAAGTCCATGCCGTTTATGCTATTTGTCGGATATGGTGTTATTTATATTAAAATTAAAATGTTCGTACCTTCCAAGTAAATAATACGCTTGACTAATAAATTCAAATGTCAGGTCATTTTAAGACACCCTGTAGTAGAAGAAAAATATAGAGGCGTGAGAATTTCGGATTTAAACAAGGCTTGATTTGAAGAAGAAAAAAAAACAAATAAATCGAGTATCCATAGTTTTCCGTATAAACAAACAGTTAAATTGTCTTTTATGACAGGTAAATAACACTTTGTCCATGTGCGGAAAAAACAAAAAGACATTGCACGTTTCGAGTTGCACTGTTCTAATTACATCGTCTACATATTTATATATATCAAAGAATATATATAAATATGTATAGTCGTAGTAGCTGGGAACGTATTTATATCACATCGAAATTAATGAGCACATGTGCAAGGCGTATTCGACAATACCTCGATGTAAATCCTATACACATGTGATATGTCAATAGCTGTGAGGTACCAACTGCGGTTAACGGATTCAAAAGCATTTTCCAAATTAATATTTCAATAGCGCAAACTCCCCGTAATACATGTATATATATAGTTAAATCCGAATGTTTGTATACGTAGTTGCGACCTGTGAACACGAATCATTGTCGATTCAACGTTCGACGCGAGATAATGCCCACTACCCACCCTTGGGACTCGAATAAATTTTCAATGAGAATTCTAACGCGCACCCCATATTGCACGCTTGCATGATAGAAAATCGTTGTTCCCCGGGAACAAGAATTCACGCTTTTTTTGGTGAGTGTACGCATATTAGATACGGTCAAAATAACCATTTGGCGGATTTTTTAACCAGATCGATACAGCGGGCCTTAATTTTCCAACTTAAGGGGCCAGACCACTTTGAAAATTTCAAACAATCGAAAGCAAGCAAGACTTGATGAAATCGACGATGATGAGCAATCAGGAGGGACTTTGTACGGTGCAGGAATTGCCGACTGAGTTTGGGTTAGAGTTTTTCATAGTATAAACTTCAAACGCGTTTTTCTCGAAACAACGTTTCCAAAATCTAGCTCCATCGTATCTCCAAAACTAATAAACCGATTCTCTTGAAATTTGAACCACATATTGTAAACATGATTCGCAACAAAATGACCCTCGATCGTTTTAAAATTTTGATTTTGACTCTTTTTTGTTGCGAAAAACTCCGAAAAAACGCTTTTTTTTACTTTTTTCGTTTTTCATCTGCCATTTTTTAATTATTTGATATACTGAATCTAATGGACTTTGATTTTTTTTGTTTCAGACAAGGTGTTGCCGAGTTGTGATGGCTACCTAGCCCATCTATTTTTGAGGCGTTACGTTAAACCATAGTTTGTGTACTTAAAAATGAATAAAAATGAATTAGAATTTAAAAAAAATATATTTCAAGACTTTATTTATATTTATCAAGCCCAACAACTTTTATATTCATATCTTTTATAAGATCCTCAAAAAAAATCGCGAAAATAGCCTTTTTTCGTGGCTCCAAAGACTGGCCCCTTAATGTAGTTTTAGAAAAGTGAGATTCTTGTTCGCAATTTTTCATATTGAATTGGACGATGAATTTGGGCAATTGTTTAAAGAATCAGAGAAAACCCTGCTTTTAGCATTAAATCTAAATTCCTGTATTTCAATAAATACTTTGGTTGACTGGTTTGGAATTTTTCATTCAATAAATAAATACTCGAGCTTAATAATTGAATTCGCTAAGTTCAGTCGGATTTCTGGATATATATTCAGTCCACTAATGAAGGACGAAAGTATTTTAAAGTCAGAAAATTGCCACGAGTATCCTGTCAAAAGATTCCTAAATCAATCGCCGGCTTGGTAATGAACGCCGAAAGTATTTACTACCCGGGAAATCGCTTACTGGAATTAAAGTGGGCCATGTTGCATTAGAAAAAGACAGAAACGTACTTGAACAATTTGTATCGAATACCGCAAATGTAGATGGAAAGTGAAAAAAAAATCACATACCAAAAAGGTCGTTGTTCGAGTACCTACACATGAGTTTGAGTTCCAGGTGATATTCGTTCCCGGATTGGTGGAATCAAAAGCAAAATCTCACGAGAAAAAAGAGAGCTTGGACTATTTGGTACAAGGGGTATATCTACATTGGTAGAAGGTTTGAAAACTTCTACTAGTTCAGTTGCGTTCCGAACGCAACGTTCTGACATTCTCTCTCTTTATCACAGACTGCAGGTTATAATTGAAGCTGTTGTTTTGCATACCCTTACTGCGAAAAATCATTACACAAGTTGTCAGGTATCAGTATATCACATATTGGACAGAAAGTAGGGTTCTTGTGCCATGTAAAAATGGTTTTGTAAAAAGGAACATGATAATATTCAGAATTCAGGGATGACCGGGATATCCTTGGATGCTTTTTTTTTAATTTACATGGACAACAAGTTTTCTTACTGAAAATCCATTTCTTCGAAATTCGACCGGTCCAGGCAACGGACATACTCTATATTAAGATTTTTTATGATCTATCACCATAGAAAAGCCTCTGACTAGATCACTTTAGTTTCCACCTTCGATTTTGTTGAAGCTCATAGGATATTGAAAACTATTAGACACGTTTTTTATTTTATCTGCGGAAAAACGCTTTTAAGGAGGGAAACGACCCCTCAATGAATGGCGTGTCACCCCTTAATTGGATTTTGTTTAATTATTCTATAGTGGGTTTTTCATCGCTTTACATTAGAAGAATTGGGTTAGGAGCGGGATAACAAATATAGGTATCAACGGCGACGTCGAAGACATAGACATGGTCAGGGGGCTTTAAAAAAAGCTTTAAAATTCTATATCTCGAAAATTATTGTGAGTCACCAAAAATCCTTTTAGGGTTTGTTTCAAAATATTAAAAGGAAGGTTTGTGCAAAATTGAGCTCGATCGGAGAGGGCAGGCGGGAGGGCGGCGGGGTGAAACCTTATCCGAAGAACTTTGGTTTTTTTCATTCCGATCGGTGGACTGCTTGTGGGTGAAACCGCAAAACCACCCACCAACACGCCTTTTTTAGGGGGTTGGTTTCCACCCTCAAAACCGTTTTACGGCAGATAAAAAAAATACGTGTCTAATAGTTTCCAATGCTTTATCACACATATTAGTTTCAACAAAATCGATGGCGGGCACTCAAATGATGTTCCTTGCGAGAACAAAATTATCTAGTGATCGATTAATATCGTACTATTTAATTTGATCCATCGACCTGCAGCATAAATATGTCTTTTCTGGTTACGAAGCTCGTCCCAATTAACGGATACAGAATTAATAAATAACGATTGAACTTTTTTTCGAAACGCTTTTTAAGATTATCGCTTCAATAAATTCTTGGAAAGAAGGTCTCAACTATGACATTTTTGAAAAGTTTTTCCGTCGAACTCCGTAAGCCACTAAAACGTGATAAAAAAATACCAGTTTCAATACCTCGGATCAAATGAAAGATTTCGTACCAGGTTTTGAAATTTTTATTTATTTTTTGTTCAAAAAGAGCAATGTTCATTACAACAGGATAGTTGCAATTGAAAAACTCACTTCCCAAGGAGAAGGGTTTTCGAAATCAGAATAAAGACAAAGCAGTGGGCAATAGAAAATTTAACACGTTTTTTTTTATCCTTTCGATCTACCTGTTGGTTCAAGAATTTTTTTCCTCTCGAAGTGCAAAGTAAACGGTTCTGAAAATTCTGAATATTCCTTCTCCCAAATATGGTTAATTTTTTATTCATGCTTATATTACTTACACGAAATATCTTCCCCTTTCCCTTGACGATCGCCCAATTTATATGAAGTAAACGAGACCGTATGCACTTAAAAAAAATCAAGTTGCTGCATCATTTGTTCTATTTATCTTACTTTTATATTTGATAACCCCGAATAATTGGTCGATGGACAACAAGCCGCATGCGGAAAGTTTTTTAGAATTTTTTTACGGTGCATTAGCTCGCACAATACGTAGTCGGGCATCCGTTTTGCCGTCTCAAATAATCTGCAGGCGCTATAATGAATCTCACCCGACGAATAATCCCATCCTCCACAGGCGGCCGGGCAAACAATGCCCTATTATATCGCACACATAACATGGAGAGCGATAGTGCGTTCATGTAGAAACTCCTCGTTGGAAATGCTTACGTAGTTTTCCCTTCGTACTACGAATTTGTTCATCATTTGAACAAAGCAGTACGCCCTGAAAACTCCTTCTTTGTTTATTTTTATTTTTCAATCTTCGGAGAAAATCGATCATCAAATTTCACGAATACATTTTTTTTGCTCATTATTTTTCGCTCGTAATACTGAGCAAATTTTGTGATTGTATAAAATGTGCTTTTTTTGAATGCATAGGAGAAACAATCCGAAGGAAGAACAGCTGAAGTTTGAAATTCCTAAATGTATTTCAATTCCAATCAGCCGTGATTGGCATAATATCTGAACGAAGACTGAGATTCTCAGCTTAAAGTGTGTTGTTCAGTGATTGCGGTATCTGCGTTTGTTGGATTTCATTGGATTTTATGACAGCAAAACTTTTCAGAGTGCCTCATGGCCCCCGTAGCTTCCGACACGCTCAACTGTTGACTGCATTGCCATACAGTTTGGTAAGGACATATAGGATAGCTGAACGGGAACATAAGCGGAGTTCCAGTACGTTAGAATTAATTACACGGCAATTAATTGAAGTGGATTATTCTAAAACTTACATATTAGTTAGTAGCACGAAAAATCTAAAACATTTGGTGTCATTTTCTCATCGTGCTTTTTCTCATCAAGTCTCAGAGTGAAACAACGTCTCACTAGAACGTAAAGATACTGCAAATTAAAAGTATGGCAATGCTTCAGTGAGTACCTGCACCGATCCCACATTCTCCACACGGGCTTAGAACAATCGGAATAATAATAATGCATCCAAATTCTTTAACTATGAATCATAAGACTTCCATATATCCTTAAAAATCCGTCGTATTTGCAACAGTACCCTGTTTGCGAAAATAATGAGACAAAATAAAAAACAACGTAAAAGTAAGGGGGCGTAAGCAAATTACGTAACGCAATTTGGGGGGAGGGGTCCGGCCAGGCGTTACAGCCTACGTACGTGGATCAAGGTTTGCGTTACGTCACGATTTTAGAAATGCTAGAAATAGAAAAACTTCTTCATTTTCAAGCTTTGAATTTAAAACTCGCGCGCAATTTTACCGCAGAAAGTTGACACCTATTCGTACGAAATGTCAGTTAGGGGGTGTATGCAAATTACGTCACACAATTTGGGCGGCGGAGGGGGTCCGCCTAGCTGCGGTCCTACGTATGTGCGAAGAGGGGGAGGCAAAATGACGTAACGTTACATCACGGTTTTAGAACTGCTAGAAATAGCAACATTTCTGCATGTTGAAGTTTTTAATTTTAAACTCGCGCGCAATTTTACCGCGGAGTGTTGACAGCTTTCCATACGAAGGGTCAGTCAGGGGCGGAAATTACTGTGCCAGAACTTGCCCAATAACCTGCTCCCTTTGCCACTTTCGCCAAGCAAAATTTGGAAAAAAATTTGTTTTGTGTTTTAGAAGTCTTGAAAGTACATATATTCAAAAATATGTTGTCAACATTTTTAGTCACAAGTCCGGAAATTAACGGAGTTACAGTCACTTTGGTGAGAACAGGTAGCGCGATCGGTTAGTACCCTCAGTCCCTACAGGTGTGGTATCGTTCACAATAGATGAAGTGCAGGCTCTTATTATTTTGTGAAATATAATGAAGATGAAGAACCACCATATCGCCCGTGACTAGATACTTTATTGTAAGTATCAATATTCTAGAAAAAAACATAACTTTATATGAAGAAAAACGGAACGATAACTTTGAACGCGTTTTTCTCGAAACTACTTTTTTCGACCTTGTCACAGCGAATATTCAAAAACTTATCAACCGATTCTCAATTTTTTTTTTTGGACATTTTTGTAATCGCAGTTACTAAGGTTGTACGGGGCAGATTTTTTAAATTTTGATTATAACTATTTTGAAAGACTGCTCAAATACAAAAAAAAGCCTTGAAAATAAATAAAAAATGTCAAAACCATAGCATAGCGATAGCTACATATGTATAGATATTGATACATCTTTGACTTTTTATTTACAGATAACCTTCCATAAAGATATCGATGGGACAATGAAAAGACATTTTTTTTCGTCGTCAAATCAAAGCATATATCACGGTTAATTTTGAAGATTAAAAAAAAAAAATTGGTCTTAAACTAGATGAATGTATACTTAATAAAATAAGTATAAACCCGATCCTTTCATAATTAGTGATGTTTATGAAAAAATCGCAATTATTGACGATAATGCACCCGTTGCGTAACGGACTTGAGGCGCGGAGGGGTGGGGGGGGGGGGGGTCGAATGAGGCCATGCGTTACTGTCCTGGTACGTGAGGGCAAGTGGGGGGGGGGGGGGGGGCGAAAATTGGGGAATTTGTGTTCGCCCCCTAACATGAAAGGTATGTTCGAAGACAGAAGACAATTGCCGCCAAGGCTGAAAGCTGGAAGTAACAATCGTGTTACACAACATTGTTACAGAGACAAGAAAAGTCAAGGAAAAAAGAGAAGCGAGTAAAGACGTCGCTCTTTGATCACGTTAGGATGAGGTCAAGTCCGGAAGATTAGAGGTGATCCTCTGAGGCATCGCAGGTTAGCGAGCCCTCTTTGCTATATCAGATTTTCTTTTCAAGTGTACGAGAGAGTGCGGTCTCATCTGTGACCTCGTACCTTTCACTCCCCCATACCCGAATCAACGTACAACCTTTCGCCTTCGCGTGTGCTTTCGATCGACGGACGTGAAAACTCGATATTTTGCCAACTTCCATCCCCTTATCACCTTATCTACCCCACTTCTTCTCATCCGATGAAGTTACGTGAGTCCCGGGCGCGAGTACGCGCCAGAAACTTTTTCCAACTTTTACCCCGTAGACTTCCGAAACAGCTGATACCTTCGGAGCACGGTATAAGTCGAAAATGAAATTTACTATGATGCACACGAAAGAAGATCGATAAATCGACGATTTTCCGAATGATGGTTAAGTATACATATATTTAGAATTCCGTGTTTTTGTGACCTCTTGGGTTATTAAGTTTAAAATAATTCAGGTAGCATTTCTGCGCGTTTTCCATTAGAATTATTGCGGATACTGCAAAGTAATTAATTTGGGGAGAAAAAGAAGAAAACAGTTTTAAATTTAACAAGGTTTTATCCGCTATTTTTTCCACTATTTAAACAAAAAATCACCTATCAAATATTGACAGGTGATTATCAATGTTTATTTATGAAGGTGCTATTATCAATGTTTGACCGATAATTATCAGTGTTGGGGGAACACTGTTGTTTGCTTGAAAACATTGTAATCCATTTTTCAAGCACTTGCTGGCATCTGATTGAGCTGAAATTTAGCATACCTATGTAAGGTCGGTGATAATCCAATAATATGATACCATGGAGCTGGCCTGATGAAGGAGGTGGAAGATGGCCAATGCAACTCTTTAATAGCATATACTAGGACAGTCGAGTTTGTGCTCATTTGTTGTGTGATCATGAGCACTTTTCATTACACATGATAACGAGAGTCTGATAATGGTGGTGGGAGGTGGAAAGTGAAATTTCCCAATGGAAAATAGTAGGACAATCGAGTCTGGGCTTATTAACTTTGTTGACTTGAGCACTATAAATAATTACACTATTATGAAGTGTCTCGCGCAACCTTTATAACCTAAGGCAAGGTTTTTAATTACGCTGATGTTTGAATAGCAGGGGGTCTGGCATGGCCAATAAATAAAAAAATTATAATACTAAAAAGTATAAAATAAAATAAACGTAAACAATTTTTTTTCGAACAAGCTTTCATTTAAATGTTTCTGTGCTAACAAGTACAAAATAATGTTCAGTGAAATTGAAAATCAAAACAGCATAACTACAAAAAAAGTCTCTTCCTTGGTGACTCATCGTGGGTGCGAGTACTTAAAAGGTATATAAACGTAGATATTTTTTAAATATAAAATATACATTTCAAAAGATTGAGGTGTCCAACGTTATAAGCACTAATACTACTTTAAGTTTCTGAAAAAATAGCCTCAAGCTTTTGAAATATATATTTCATATTTTAAAAAATATGTACTTTTATGTACATTTCAAGTACTTGCACCTATGATGAGTGACCGAGGAAGGGACTTTTTTGTAGTTATACTGTATTGATTTTCAATTTTACTGAACATTATTTTTTACCTTTTAATACAGTACCTTTAAAATAAAAGCTTGTTTTTTAAAAGTTTCTTTTAGGTTTTTTCTTCTATATCTTCGGGTTTATGCTACACGAGGATGCGACGTCGAAAAATGTGTAGCATGTTGGTCCAAAAAACCCCTTAGAATTCAGAATTTCTTCTACACATTGGTCTAAATGACATGGCCCTTCAATTTGTTGACTTGTGATTCGTCGATCTGAATGACAACGGGACGGATTTGTTCACCTTATAAAAAAAGAGGACATTTAGCTCAACATTTCAAGCCCACATTCAATATTATGATAATTCGTGTCGCCAAAGTATTCGGTTATTACCGACGGAAAGTGTGACAGTCTCAAGACCTACTGCACATGTATATGTTTATACCCACACACACGTACAGATGGAGCCAGAAATTAATGAGAATATATTCGGATTTTGTAACGCCCGCCGCAACCGGAAGAGAATGCGTCATATATACACGCAAACATGCAACACACATACATATCTCATATATACGGACGTTGCGCTGACATTTCCCATCGGACTCGAGCCATATACAAGCAGCGAGCAAAAGTGCTCGCATGGCATTTTCCCGAATCAGTACGGTGCATAACCACGGAGAGAGCGTATTCCACACACGTCTCATGTCCTTCATGTATCCCTACATATTCTCATATATACACGCACATGTAGTTGGCTCCTACAGAGACATTATCCCGTGCTCGCGGTGGTCTTTCCTGAAGGGAAATACTTGACTTCTCCATTTTGGCTAACTTCCGTTTTCGGAATGCGCAACAATATGCATTTTCTGTCACGCGATTCTCTACCGCTCCGACTCATCTGATTGTACGCATACTGAGCACCTTTCCATTATGTCTTGCATTTAAATATTACAAATGCTTTATCTTGGAGGATCTTTCATTCGCTAATGTTTCTTTCGTATACCCTGCATCGAGTTGCCTGCAGGTGGTCTTCCCTAGTCGAGAATTACCGTGACACATTTGCACGAGGGCACGGGGAAAGTGGATAAGCAGTGGTCAAATATGCGTCTATATCTCATTAGATTTCAGATGTGCTCGTCATTAGAAACTCAGTAATAACTGTCTGCCGATCAATAGGAGAAACCTAGGAGGGTTGAAACAATTTTTAGTTTTTACCCTATATCTCGCAATCGAAACGAGAGATTCGGGTAAATGTAAAGTCGTTTAGTAGCTTTTTTAATCGACTAATCGATTTGCGACTAGAAATGACTCCACGAATTATGTAACCTGTAAAAAACCATTTAAGTACAATAAGTCGTTTTCTTTCAACTCGCGGTAAGTTTAAACAGCTATCGAGATGAGTTGTAACGCCTTGGGATTGGTACGAAATATGGATATAAATTATGTCAAAACACATTATTATTAAAAAACTTTATTGAAAATTAAAAAAAACTTAACCTCGATATTAATCTAAGTCTCATTTTTTTATTGACTGTGACATATTTTTATAAGTTTCAACTGAAACGATTATAAACTCGCAAATCTCACGGAATTAAATAGTAAAATATAGCAAGCCAAAAAACAAATCGAAGGAGAAACGTTATGGCAAGAAAGCAAATCAATCCCTATTCTGACAAACAATTGTGACATACATATGAAAGTTCTGCAGGCTTCGTGTGACCGTGCTTTGCACTCCAGGCATTGCACCCACTTTTTATTTGGCCTGCTGTTTGAATACGATTCCATACATCACACGCATAAATACTCTTCATCGTCTTCACTTTCCACGTTCTCTTTGTGCTTGATCTTTCGTCCCGTAGAATAATCTCTTCAGCGGCGGGATCATATATTTCTCGGCTCGCCATGCTTCTTTCCGCGTTCCTAATATATTTATTCGGTATCTGAAATAAAACAACTGCAAGCCTTGCAAACCACACCACAAAATATAAACGTATGAAAACATTACTGCAACCGAGGTAGGTTGAAACACCTTATTTCAACCCTCCTAGGTGTCAAAAAAGCGATGCCACTTGATTGGGAACTCACTATTGATAAAGAATATTGCAATACAACAAATCCAATATGACAAATCGAATGCTAAGTTAGTAAGCTTCCAAACAATGCATATCACATACCATCATATATATAAACAAGGTAACCAAAGCTTAATGAAGAATACGACAAATACTTACTTTTGCCATATTTTTTGGCGCGCGTGTCGATGTGACGCAACTGAACTTGCGAGAGCACCGGAACGAACTGACAAGTGGCGCGCGTCGTAGCAATGAAAGAATGGCATTGCTAGCTCGTTAACAATCACATCTACCGAGACATTGACACTGTTTCAACTTACCTCCGTGTCAGTCCTCCTAGGTCGCTCCCAGCAAGCATCGCAACCGCAAAATTGAGCGGTGGATCCATCCAAGTATTGGCCCAGATCAACGCTGCTTGACATCAAGTATCACTACAGCTGCACACCGATTGCGCCTCTATGCTGTCGGTTTTCACCCCATAGAAGAAAGGTTTTTATTTATAATGGGGAGAGAAGATTTTGCCAAAATCCCCGTGAATATTCACGTTTGCCGTTTGCCGAGTGGACGGCTGAGACTCGATCCGTTGGTTGGCGATCCTCCGCCAACCGTATAAAAGAACCAACAGCAGCAGTTGAATGTATAACGAAAGTGGGCCGCAGGGATGGAAATTTATGAGGGAGTCCCCACAGAAGTCTGAATGAGGGAGGCTGGAGCGTGCTGGAGGTGCGAATGTAAACTCTAATCCGAACGCGGCGGTGCGCGAGCTATCGACAGGAAGATTTATCTGGGGTTGCCCGCGACCAACGCCCTTTCTCTTTCCTCGTGGTTTATATACACTTATATATATATATATATCGGAACGGTTGCGTTTTTTTGCTTTCTCTTGTCCTCTTTTACTCTGTCTTTATCGCTAGGCAAATCCGCATTCCCTCTCGACGAGCCACTCTTTCTCTCTGTCAATCGCCCCCTCTCTCTCCCTTTTTCCTTCTCTGTCCAATCCCCCGGGTTTTCACAACCCCTCCAACATGCAGGATTTCGATATGTTCGACGGAGAATTTAATTCGACCGAACGCACTCTCTCTCTCTCTCTCTCTCTCTCTCTCTCTCTCCCCCTCTCTCTCTGTCTTTCCCTCTTTTTGATTCCTCCCAGACGCAACTTCGAAAAAATCGACGTTTCGATACCACGGTGCTTGCAATGATGCTGATCATTGAAAAATCAGGGCTCGAAAAGAATGTCCGAATTTAGCTGGGCCCTGGCCTCGCAAAACTTAAGCAACTCAAGGGACATCTAATCTGCGTTTATAACTTACCGCATTTAAAGGAGTATCGGTCTCTGGAAACTTAAAGAAATAGTTTTTTTTCGCATATTGTTATAGTGTAAGCTTTCAAGAAAATTTTTAAAACAACCGGACCCTGGAATTCTAAAAATTGAAAAATTTACACCTATTTTAGTGGAACAGTCTGCGTCGGGTTAGGGATGATTCGGGTGTAACGAAAGCGGCCATCAAAGCACAACGACACTCAAAAGAGGCCCGAACCACCCGCTATTTCACAAGATCGTGTAAAATATGTATCAAAACTTTGAACGCGATTATCTCGAAACCACATATCTTGACACGGCGGGATTGATATCTTGAGTAACGTTCACACTTTTAACTTGAATTTGCACAGTTAGCGTTCAAACAGTGATTTTCGGTTCACGACCGCATTTTTTAATTGGATGAACCATTTGTTAGTAACAATGACTTCAGCATGCTGGTTTTTCCGTTCAAAATTGAGAGTTATGGGCGTTTATAGGTAGGTTCTGTGAAAAAATTAATAGGTAGGTCATGTGCAAAAATGAATGCGACGTCGAGTGAGTGAGTGTGTGACCGAAAATAAAGGAATCGGCGGTAAAAGGAATCGGCTGGAAAAATAATCGACAAATTATCAGGCCATTATAGTTTAGCTATAAGTCGAAACCATAATTCAGTCGACGATATGAAAAAGGCAATATGGGCAACCATCGATAATTAGGTACAACCGATGAAGATCCGAATCATGATAAGTAGCCGACCGCAGTCGAGTGATGGTAATCCTCGCAGCGCGCCTTGGCGAACGAAGAGTTTTCTTCATATAACCGTAATGCTCCGCCGCCCAATGTCTTGGAAGTAATCAAGCCGATTTACAAAGACCTTAACAATGATAAATAATTGGGAAGATGCAGAGGTGGTTTCACACAAAACAACAACGAAAGTAACAACCAGCTCATCTGGAAGATAAGCTCAACGATTCTTCCAAGCGGGTCCATCCCACAGGAAATAGCTGCCTATGTCGCTGACTGTCGTTTCAATGAAGGATCTGTTTCGGTATTGAACATGCTGCAAGCGATGAGAGTACACTGCGAGAGTACACTGCGCTCACACGTACGTGTCGGAATAATATGAGTAGTGCGCGAGGACGGCCGTGCTCTGTGGCGGGGTCGTTCTTATACGCGAAACGGATGAATGCTCTGAAGTCAGCAGCAAATTGGAATTCTGGAAGCTGCTGCCGCCGCGGAAGGCTCCATTATATAGGCTTGGGATCCATAATTCTATGCAAGTTTTTAAGTTTACATCTTATCCACGTGTAAACCCGGCCTAAAACTTAAAACGCGTTTTTCTAAAAAATACCTTATCAAACTCGGTGACCACAATACCTAAAAAATCACTACACCCATCAACTTTAAATTTGACAAGCTTTTTTTGGATATCAAATTTAGTGCTCAAATGAAGAATTTTTTTCGATGCATCGTTATTATTTCATAATTGAAAATAGGAGGGTTTTCAACCGAAAATAGATACTCGAAACTCTCACTTTTTACTACGGCCATTTTTTTTTCAAATATCGATACTTTATTAAATCTTCCGTACAAGTACAAGATAGTTTCATGCAAAAAATAAATGCTTTTGATTTTGTAATTTTAGATGATTTGTTTCTCGGCAGCCGTCGTCATTGCGAAGAACGTTTTTTCAAGAGCGGTCTACACAAATAATTTTATCTACGATATATATAAATATTTTTCAAAACCAAAATTGTAAAGGATACTTCGAACTCTCAATAATTAATACTCTTTGGAGTAAAAAATTGAAAACCTGCACACATTTTCCCAGAGAAAATTAACGAGAATTCTTCTCTTTTTCGGCCACGAGTTAGGTTTGGGTACGGAATCATTAGAGTCTTCCTTTTCGAGAATAAATTCGCCCTGTTGACTCGCTGATAATGTAATTATTGTGTAGGGCAGAGCAGGGTCTTATGAGCTGCAGATCTCTAGGGGTGTGGGGGTACCCGATTTACTCGGGTACCCGATGCTCGGGTTGGGTCGGGTACCCGACGGGTTACGTTTTTGCATGAGCCGCCATTATCAGGTACCCGAATTTGGTAATCGGGTAGTCTCAAATTTTTGGTACTCGTAAACGTCGAGTACTCTTTAACTTCGAATATTCGTAAACGACCCGGAGATCCGTATCCATTATTTATATTTATTTCTATTCTTTATTTAGGTGTATCGATCAAATAATGGGAGAAAACGAAAACTCGAAGAAGGCGATAAAACGAATGAATGATAATACTGTAAAAAATATTTTTCTGTCTCACTTTTCTATCCTGTGTGCGTGCGTGTGCGTGTGCGTGCGTGCGTGCGTGTGTGTGTGTGTGTGTGTGTGTGTGTGTGTGTGTGTGTGTGTGTGTGTGTGTGCGTCCGCGCGCGTAAGTGCGAATGTGTGTGTGTGGGTGTGCGCGCGTGAGTGCGTACGTGTGTGTGTGTGCGCACGCGTGTGTGTGTGTCTGTTAGGGTAGAGGGAAAAACGGTCACTTTTGGTGGATCGTATCATAATAGCGCGGGAATGTTGCGTTTTGGCATCACTAAGAAGTGTGCGAAAGGAAAAAATGTACAATAAATATCTTCTGTTCCGGCGAACGCCTTAAAGTTTTGAATTTTTTAACGTGGGTTTTAAATGGAGAAAACCCCAACAAGACCAAGATTCAACGCCTTGCGTTTATTCGAAGCGTGAAGAATGTAGCTTCCATTTGACATTTAAAAATTGAAAATATCTTGATTAGTTTTAGACATATAAGCATTTGAAGAACAAGTTTTACCTGAAAACAAATTTAAAAATAACAAAATATTAAATTAAGAAGAATGAATCGCCGAAATTACCAGTTAGCATTAGACAGAATTAATGAAAATTCGACGAAGAATCTTGCTATTATTCAGTTTTTCGATATTCAAATATCTTGATATTTCCTGAAATGCGAGTGTCTTAAAAGAAGTTTGCCGGAAAAAAATTGTAAATATATACATAACAAAAATATTAAAATTATTAAATAAATTAGTTCTATTTCTTATGTTTGTATTTCTATCTATACTATGAAACGAAATTTTGTTCCGGCAACACGACTTATCGAGTACCCGATGTGAGACGAGTACTCGAAAAACTTGGGTACCCGAAAAAATTCGGGTTATAGGTCATAGTCGGATCATGGTCTAATTACCCGACCCGACCCGACTGCTAGGCGCACACCCCTACAGATCTCCTGCGCCACCCACAATAACACACGGACGCTACATGCTAGATACAAGTGCGTGATGTCAGAAGAAGCCAGAGACGTTCGCGGCTCGGCCGCTTTCACGTCTTCGCCGGCCGATGTTCGGTTTTACCGTCACATACGTTACCTACTACTATTTTCGCACCAAAAGTAAAAAAGCAGTTCGTCGTACATTTTGGGGTCCGCCCATGCTTGTGGTGTTACGGAAATCAAGTAAGTGTATTTTGATTTCATAAATAGTGTATTTATACGATGACGGAATAAAAAACAATCTAATATTAATAGTCCTAGGGTGGCTCGGTCCAATTAGTAGAAAAATGGGGAAGGGGTCATTTGAGCCAAAACAAGTGGGGTCTCTTGAGCATGGCTTATGAGATTTGCATTGAAAATCAGGTGTTTAAACCCCACCTCAGGTACATATGAATCTTTCTACAAAAACTATTCCTTTTTTTCAGGATCTACAAGAGAAAAACTTCAGTATCCAAAGATCTGATCACACGTGCAGCAGAAGACGTCATCAACGGAAAAAGTATCCGAAAAGCGGCAAAAGATAACCAATTAGATAGAAATTCTCTTTCATCTTCTTTTTTATGTTTCTCTTATGGAAAAAACCATTAATATCTCACTGGCTCACCTAGCCCCGTGGGGTGGTTCAGTTGACCCACCTAGTGGGGTCAACTGCGCCATCTGACTTTTGTGATATTCATGTAAGTTTAGTCTAGTCAGCAATGTTTTTACTACAGTTTTTTATTGTGTTACATAGCCAAATAAACAATCTATAACTATTTTAAAAGATATCATCACTTATTACGTTATCAATTTGGAGCTATACTGCTTAGAACAAAATCGTGATCAAGTGACCCCGCTCTGCCCTACTTAGGCGTATCATCTGTCATAGTGATAATATTTAGAGCATAAAACTAGACTTGAATCCTTAGGAGGATGGATTCTCATGCTCTCTTTCTCTCTCTTTTCACCACCCATCGCAGGTATCGTATGACTCTGTATACGAGGATAGGGAAGTAATCGAGTGAATAAAACAGTAGATGTCGGGAGGTGCAGCCATCGCCCAGTGGCGAGATTCGTGAAATGTTTCCATGCATTATATATATATATATATATATATATATATATATATATATATATATATATATATATATATATATATATATATATATATATATATGGAGCAGCCTGAAGTTTTCCGTGCCCGACGTGCATTATTTCCTAATAGAATCGGCTGACCCAGCTCTCGAGCAGGAAATATTAAACACCATTAAAATATTGTGAAAGCTTCGCCTGACTCTGCTTTCCGCGTGCTGTTTTTGTGCCTTGCGCTCTAGGACTGTACCTGCGACTATACAATGTTACCCACCGGTATTCTCGCTCCAAGGGGCCAATCGGTATAAAACACTTTTCTCATTCACTACTATTCGAATTTGTGAAGACAAATATTAGTTTTACCGTCCCTCGAGATACAAGCCCTGGCCCACGGAAAAGTAATACCATCGATTGTCACCATGTTTGCTGATGGGACATCAATTCATCTTGGAAAATGTTTGCATATGGGTAGACGGGGAAAGAAAATGGTAACCACCTTGGGATAACATTGGATTCTTCTTACATACAAGTCAGATTCTCGGATTCACGTGTGCGGAACAAGAGATCTGTAGGACTTATGAAAAAGCTGATTGAAGGACAGAGTTTGGCGATGTTGAGTTATACCTTGTTTAATACCTATTCTAGGTTACAAAAATATTGGTTACCTCTTGAGAGACAGCAGTCCAACTGCATAAACATATAGTTATATAGTCAGCAGACGACAGTCTTCGAAAAATATTATAAATCGTTAACTTGAGGCAAACTCGTTGATTCGAATAAACAATAGTTCCGGGTGCGAGTTTGCGTATATGTGTACGACTAGATGACGAAATTCCACTACGCTGAAAAGAGGTCGAAACTGGGTCGGAATGATGAAAGCTGTTACACGCGGCCGTGCACGTAGTATGAACAACTCGTGTGCGAGTGTTGGAGTGTGATGGGGCATGAAACTACGGCAACGACAGTTCACCTGGTAGATAATCATCTGTCGTAGTGTTAGACCACCTCGAAGTTGGCCTGAAGGGATTATTCGTTCGTCATGTAAAGGAACGAAGCGAGAGAGAGAGAGAGAGAGACAGTGAGCGAGGGAGAGAGAGGACGAGATAAATAGCACAAGGGTCCACACACTTTGCGGTGTACAACTAGCGTAAATTCGTTCAAGTAACATCATGATTCTCTCCATGTCTCTCGACGGGGCGACACAACCGAGCCTCCTAATGTTCCCAGCACGGCTCTCGAAAAGCTTGCAGTGACGGTAATGTGATTCCACACACTCTGTCAGTTGTGACCGCTGGACCGGCTCGTCCAGTTTCACTGTATACACAACTATGCGCGCTGAACTTGAAGCTCCATGCTTCTCCAAGCGTACACCGAACACCCTGCACAACTGCCAAGCTTCACCATTTCCCATCGTCCGTGTGCAAAGAACACTAATTGTCATGAGTTACGCTACGAAAGTTCTACTCCGAAATACATCAAATTCAATTTTTCCGAGTGACATTTATTCGCCGTTCGGACAGCATGGACTCGAAGGATCGTTTCGTTCATGCGATCACTCGAATTATTGACGAAAAAGTCTCTCGTTGCAAGGCTCTTAATTTTTTAAAATTGTTAACTGCAATGCCGTAGAAGCAAAGTACATTGGCGAGGAGATCTGTCGAATTACATTGCCGTGATTCGTGTAATTTTCATCTGGAAATGAACATCCGGTTCGGATCAAAGTGGTTTCTTAAGGCGTTACCCCCACTTGTAGCGCAAAAAAGGCCTTTTTCATGAATTTTTTTAAAGAAAACTACAAAACTTTTTTAATCGATCAATATACCATCTTAAAGAACACATCTTGAAGAACTTTCAGTAATTTTTTTATTGAAAAATATTACATTGTTTAGTGGCAAATGGCCGTCAATGAAATAATGTTTTTATATACACGGTTTGCGGTGACCAACATTGCGGCGAAGTAGATCATCTGAAAAAAAAATGCGGATGGATTTAGTCAAATATAAGTATAAACTAGTCTTTAATCGAAGGATTTAAAAAAATATTCATTTTTCACAAAATGGCGGACAGTCAAAGTTAATGGTTCGATTTTAACGAAAAAAATCGGCCGTTTTTTGGCTATAAAACGGCCATTTTTTCTCGAAAAAAAATCGAACGATTAAAGACTACATTTTTATGTATTAAATAAGCCTGCAAAATTTCAAGAAGATCGGTTCATTAGTGTTCGAGTAATTTTGGTCACTGACTTCAGAAATGCCATTTTGAGAAAAACGCGTTTAAAGTTTCTCTTTCAACGCGGATTCTTCTCTTTCAACGCTCATATCTCAGTCAATTTTGTTCGGATGGACTTGAAATTTTCAGGACATATTCTCAGATACTTATACTTAAAAAAAATGCAATAAAAAATCGATTTTTTCAAAATCGCAAGTGGGGGTAACCCCTTAATACCAATAGTAACAGGGAACGAATTCTGTATAATCAACTCTTCTACTCAATTTGCATTATATTTTGTACAATGGCCTAGTAACATGAATTTTATTGCGATGTCAATTGATTTGACACTCAACTTTCATTTTGGATCATCCATTTATATGTTGATAGGAACATTTGCTTCTATCGAAGAATATTCCCTTCACCCGGATACGACAACAATATACACGGAGGTGTATGGAAAAGAGGCGGTAAGTATCGGCAATGAATGTCGATAATTGAAAAGTACGAATTTCATCTTATTTGCTCATCGTTGGGAAATCGCTGCCTGGAAACATGACGGAATAGGGTGACATTTTCAAATACGGGTCCAGTAATGTATTCATTCCTCAATTAAATAGAAATAATATAATCACGATACTAAAAATAGTTTGTAATTCGTTTTTTGTCAATTGCACAAAGTGCAACTCGTCAATATATTTCAGCGATATAGAATAAACGTTCCTAGCAGCTACGAAACCCTAAAATATCATTGACAAATGGCGCTTCTAAGTTTGTACAGCCCCATCAGTACCACTATTTCACGATGTTGGCCAGTTTAATTTTCTTCGTATCCATTAGCGCATCGAGTGTCAAAGTAGATATATCTAAGAATTTTGTGAAACGCGGGCACCGTGCATTTGGCAGTAATCGTAAAACGAAAGATGTACGAATGGAACGTAATGTCATACGATCGAGGTAAAATGAGAATCCGGGCGCCCTGACGATAAATTGAGGCTGGGTCTGCCTTTGTCGGGATGGCGTTAATTAAAGGGACGTTCAATCGAACAGAAACCAATTGAGAAATGGCTGTTTCACCAATTGGTCATTGGTAATATTCCATTGAATCAATCGATAGCAGCTGCATATTGATCGAGTAACTTTACATGTTTTTACTTGGGGATCAAACAACGTGGTCGGATCAGAAGGGATGACAAGGGGAATGTCAACTAGGAAGTAGCACAAGGAAAGCGAGAGAGAGAGGGGGGGCGACGGATGGAGACGTGGTCCAGAGGTGAGTATGCCTCACGTCACTATAAGGTTGGCAGCTCGCAAGCATCGAGCATCTCGAGATTCGGTCACGAGTGTATACTGTCCCGGCACACCGTCGTTCTATATGAGCTTTAAGGTTTGCCGTTAGAACCCGCGGAACTTCCGTAATGCGTTAATCCGTAGCGAGAGCCTCGCGACATGGCCACGCTCTGTGAGCACGATTCCGCTACTTCGAGATAAGGTAGCGTCGGTTTGTAACGCGAGCGACGCCACCGAGAAACCTCACGAATACGGCGGCTGAAGAGGGACGAAAAGGGGTGGTTATAGGTGGGATGCAGGGAGGAATCCGTGCTCGGGTATCCAGCGTTGTACGATGCTGCCCGGCAGAGCAGCAGTGACTGGAGATCCCTCGCGGATATGACCGGCCCGTTCCACGTTCTTCCCTTCCTATTATCCATATACAGACATGCAATTCCATTTTCCCCGACCTACAACCGTGTTTATACCCTTCGGAATTTAATTGTATTTTGCACCATAGCGTAATAATATTTCGCATTCTCCCGCTTCAATTGTAAATTGTATTCGAAGCAATAGTGGAATAATCAACTTCGTGTGCAATCATAAGCTTTAATACCGCAGTGACGATATCTTCGATTCCGTTAAGCGTCATGCCTCGCTCCTATAAATATCACATTCTCCACATTTATGCGAATAGAATCGGCATCATTAAGATCGGACTTCAGTATTCAGGTTTATCGGAAGAACTACACTATGCCAATGTAAAAGTGCTTCAAGTGGCCTTGGTTCGTGCTCCCATACAAGACCATGGGCATCATGGAAAGGAATAGGAAAAAGTTGAATTTTCACGGTGAAATCGTCGTCGAGGTTGGCGCTCCGTGGATGTATTACCGTAAAAGGTTGAGCGAGACAGGCTCGAGAAAGTCCGAGAGTCGGAAAGGTTTTGGGGACGAGACCTTGAGGATAGAGAAGCCCGGGTCCATTTTAAGCTCAAAAGGATAGGGAAGCAGATAGAGCGACGGGAAGATAGAAAAATATAAGGACAGAGAGAGAGAGAGAGAGAGAGGGAGAGAGAAGGAGAGAGAAAGAGGAGTGCTTTCGGCTTTATGCTGTGAGTTAGGGCAAGTAATAAGTTAGGTTAACGAGACGTGGGGCACGTACTACCCACTAGCCTAGTACGCGAATGCATGAATAGTGGTGGGACTCTCTCAGCTTCTCTATGTTGAAATCCTAGCCAGTTTCTCTCTCTGCGTCTCTTTCACAGTGGGTTGAAGAGAGCTTGACGCCTGCGCTTATACACACACAGCTACACGCGCGCGCCCACGCATACATAATACTCAAATATATATGTGCGTGTACACGACAGACTAAACCGACACAACCGGGTTTACTCGCTCAAGGGTAAGGTGCACGTTGGGGGAAACACAAAACGCTATATCAACCGCCCCATCTACCGGATATGTGAAGTCAAACTTTGTTTGTCACTGTGCGGCTATGCTATTCTACACTCTCTCTCTCTCTCTCTCTCCCCCCTTCCTCTCTCTTTCTCGCTCTCTCTCTCTCTCTCTCTCTCTCTCTCTCTCTCTCTCTCTCTCTCTCTCTCTCTCTCGCTGCCTTTCTCATTCTCCGGATACCCGTGTGTACATGTTACGTCTATGCAGTTTGTAAGCGCCCCTTCGTACCTTTACCACACCCCCGTCATCCGTTTGCTATAACTAAATATATGTCCAGAAAAACAAAACCGCAAAGAGTGAACAACCTGTATATTAGATTTAGCTCGAGTATACGAGTTACGTTTTTTTTCGCTCTTACGAGAGCCCAGACAAAGGAAAAAATTGGACTGTGCGGAGATAATAGGGGTGGAAAAAGGGTCAACACCAGTGGATCAACTTTTGCTCGAAAGAAAAAGTACCTCAATCAGATTACAACTTCCGTCGCAAGTCCAAAATCAAATCAAACTTCCAACGTGGCTGATGGATCATCTATGCTACAGTAGACGTAGAATTTATTAGGGGACGGTGGCGAGGGGCAAAAATTTACTCATGTGTCTAGGCCAGTGCAATTTATATAATAGTACGTAAACTTTTTTCTATTGAGAAGAATTTGATTTTCAGATCCAAAGGATTCTCATTCTGGAATGTTTTTAACGATGTTGCACATTTTATTTTTCAGAAGGATGCTACCAGGTCAGGTTTTACTTAATTCTTTTCCGTTGCTTTATCGTAGAAAAGTCGTACTTTTGTGGCTTGGGAAAGGCGAGCTAAAGAATAGAGGAGGTAGGACGAGCCGGGAAGGAAAAGAGAGAAAATGAAGACAAGTGAGTGAAAAAAAGTATAAACTGAGAAGGGATTTTTCCGGCAAAGCAATTCGTTAGAAACTCTCAGTATACAATGAAAATCTCACGACAATGGTGTCCGGTCGGCCCCACAGAGGAGGAGGTGACTAAGGGGTCAAAAGTTTCGATCTTCTATTCGCTCATCGTATATAGAAATACAGTACGTATGGATGTATGTGTGTGGGAGTATATATACGTATGGATTGATAGGAGCGTAAATTTTTGCGACCGGCAAGCTTTCTCAATTCTAGACGAACTTCATTTCAGCAATAAATGTGATATAACTTCCTGCCTGCTATCTCGTTTATATGACAACTACTGGCCATGAAAGAAGCTTAACTCGAGTCACGTTACGTGTTGAATTAACTGGTCAACATCATCTCGTTCACTGTAGTCCGAAATACGTACAGCTATATATAATAACTATTCGCCAGTTTTCAATATGAAATCGGAATTTTGAACATGTTTCTCCTTTCGTCGTGATTTTGACGTTGAGCTGTTACATTTGTTTTTGCATCTTAAACTAGCCAATTGTAAGTCATATTCTTATGTAACTTTAACTGTACTAAATGTCCTGTATTTAATAATGTTTTTCCTCGGAAACGATCTGATGATACTTATGCAAACTTCAAACTTGAACGACGATCAAAAAGGACCCTTCCTATAAAAAATAAAAATACTTTTATTTGCATAGAAAATATAAGCATAATAAAAAAAATCATGAACGACTCTAAAAATGAATAAAATTCTCGAAGGGTTTTAACGGAATTTCAAGACGAATTATTTTCAGAAATATTTTGTTATTTTTTAAAATAATACCTACAAGTGGTATTCAAATACGAAGAAATATTGTATTCAAAAACCAGACATACATACTAGACAATAAGTTTGATTCCTCACATTCGATACAATTATTCAGTAAAATGAATTGCATCGTTTTGTTCATTCGTTTCAATTTGTGTATTTAAAAATATTGATTACGATAGACCTTTCCATTCGACTCTGGATGTTTTATTGCGCAATTTGTTTTGCGAACGCTTTTGCAGTCCAAGAATTTCGATTACAGTTTCTTTGAGCAACGCTACAGTAACGTGATACTTGACCAAAAAGTTTGTCTTGCATAGACGAAGAATGTGATTTATTCTTGGGCCTTTTATGTAAACGAGGATGGGGGTTGGGCGAAAGGAACTTTCTCATGAGAAGAGAACCGTTAAGCTTGCAGCCATGTACACAGCCACGAGGAAAGATCTCTATAGAAAATTCCTCTTAGAAAATAATGGGCTTTGAGGAAAATGGGAAGATATATGTAGCGTATGTGCGTATGCGCTTGTGTGCACGTGTTACGCGCGTAAGGTCAGACAATCTGAGCATGGAAAGCTGCAGCGTGGCAAAAGAAATATTTGAGCAGTGAAGAATGAAGGGATTGTGGCGTAAAGGCATTCTTTGATCGGGGATCGTTTTACCGCTCAAGGCAACTCTTTCATCCGTTGCGGTAAATCTTTTAATACGCCTCGAAAACCGTTCGAACAGTGTTCAACGAGAGGGAAAACTATTTTTGTTAACAAAATAAGCGAAGATGTTAGAATAACAAGTATGGACGTCGAAAACGATGATACGCATTCAAAGATTATAAAAAGTCAAAAATAATTTGAAAAAAATTAACGCCGACGGAGTAGCATGTGAAAAAATGTTGAAGCAGATCTGCTAAACGCTGTGCGAATTGATGGTCCAGGTAAATTGTAAAAAAAAAATTATTTCAGAACGCGTAGTCTTGAATCCTTGACATTTGAACCTATATTCGAACATGAGTTGCTGCGAGTTACCATACATTTTTTTCGCACACTCGAGGCAATAGTCGAAGAAAAAAAGAATGCTATTTACACCGCGTTTGTGCTTACCGTATGCGAGGCTATGTGGTAAACAGTTTTATGGTAAACACTGGGAAGCGACAGGGCTGATTATCGTTGGTATTTTATCAACCGGTTCTCTCCGTAAAACTTATAATGCTTTTTTCGATATGGGGTCCTAGCACTATATTGACTGAGTACATGCTACCTTGGACACCACAAAAAATGCTTAACCGTGTCGCTGATGCCTTGTCACAGGAAGCTCTAAACTCAACGTAAAGACCATATGTATAGATATCGATACATGCACATATATATGGGGGAACTCTTTTGATCGATAAAAACGGTATTAAAACGGCGAGGTTGATCGTCGAACTCCCGCAGTTTTTCAAAGACATGTCAAATTACTGCTCCCAATTTTCTCTCTCTTCCTCTCTCGCTCTGTCTGTATTCTTGCTCTATCTACTGACTTTGCTCTCGACGCGTTGTTTCATTATATGATTATATGAATATATGAATACGTCCTTTTTCCCCATTGACAGATGTTTTTCACGGCATCTCTATACGTCTACATGTTGTATCATCGTAACTATAGGTATACTGGTTCTGGGTGCTGGGTTAATGCATCGAGTAATCGACTCAATTGGCCTTATCGCGAAATGTCAATCCCACTTCTCCTTACGGTATATAACACATATGTCAGTAGTAGAGCTGTACCAGTTCTAACGCAGGTTGCAGGGTCCAGCGCGGGGAAGCCAAGTGCGGGAGTGCGGCGTCGCGAGAAAGGGGCTATGGAGGGCACCAGGGGGTGAGGAGGTTAGTTGTAGGCAGGGTTGCAAATAATTCATTACTTTTTGTAATGCATTAGCGTTTTCATTACTCATTACGTTACATTTTGTAACGAAAAAGAAAATCCATTACCCATTACATTACGTTCAGTAATGTAACAAATTTCCATTACTCATTACATTACATTTTGTAATGCAAACAATTGCCATTACTCATTACATTGGAATTTTTTACTGGATTAAAAAAAAAATTGACAGGTGTGCGCGTGCGCGTGTGTGCGCGTGTGTGTGTGTGAGTGAGTGAGTGTGTGAGCCAGTGAGTGAGTGAGCGAGAGAGAGAGAGAGGGAGAGAGAGAGAAACTACCATATATCGCTACGAGCATTTTCGGCCATAAGAAAAAGCTAGCTGCCATATGAAAGACAGCCTTTCGAAGCTCATATAATGCTGTCTTTATCTTCAGCTGCAGCTATGAAAAGTGTCATTGTCCCAAAAAAAAACTATTTCAGTCCATCGAGGTCTTGGTTTCATTCCGAAAGATAACGTTAAGGTGTTTACATGCGTGCGAGTACGTAGCCCACTCCGTCACGAATCTCGCTGATGACACTTGAGACTATACAGGTTTTGACAAGTCAGCTACAGGGTTGAAGCATTGTTTCTTCACCGACTTCGTAGCCACTCTCCAAGTGATGGGGATTTTTTTATGGCTTGGAGTTTAGGATACTCAAAACATATATAAAAATGGCGTATTTATTAGGAAAACTATAAACTGTAGGGATCTATGGCTGAAAGGCCTTCGGCTTCGACCGCGCAATCCATGCGCCACTTCAGCGCATCCGCACTCTAAGCCTGCAGTACCCATAAAATACATCTTTTGACTTCATGCATTTCAACTTGCTGTTTTTTCAATTTGTCTCGTTTTCCTCGTTAATTTATACCACCGCGTTATTAGAAAACGCTGGTGGGGGTGATTCTGTCACATTTTTTTCCGAGATAAAAGAGAAAGACGAAAATTATTTTTTGGACGCAAGAACCATTTTGAATCGTCTGCTGCGCTCAAAACTGGTCGCAGTTTGATTGATGCAGTCAGTTGGTTAACATCATGGGTTAATCGGGCGAGAGATTGACACATCTTTCGAGAGTCGGATATTGGCCGGTTCCATAATTAATCGCAACCACATCCAGCCCCAACAATTTCTTAAAGATGATCGAGAACTAGTTATTCAACATGTGCCAAATACTATTGCAAGAGCAATAGCGTCAAAGTTAATACAGTGTTCAATGCTGAATTCGCGACTGGTGATAAAGATGCCAATGAAAGTATTAACACGCGAAACTGTGAACTATTTAACACCGGCGATTTGAATGAGTGGTATGGACAACTCGTCATGGAGCCTACTTTAACCATGCTCGATGAATTTCAAGAACGTGATAGTGACTGGGCTTTACGGAAAATACTCAACCATATGATTAATGTAAATACGTATAATCGGATGCGCGCCGAGTGCTGTAGTGCATTGCTGCGGGAGATAATGATGAAGATGGTTACGATTAATGTGAAATCAAACGATCATGCATGTTTTGCGTGAGAAATAGTCGCTGCTCTATACCCAGCCGAACGAGAAAGTGCCCGTCGATCTTCTTATCCACATTATGCAACAGTATTGAATCTACAGGATATTGACTTCCCAGTAACCATACACCTAATTAAGGCCATGTGCCACATGCCTCCGACCGCATCGAAATTTTGAAATGGGAATTCTCCCAAACGGATCAACCATTTGGAATGAAATTTGTTGTGTGCATGCAGGATGCTTGCTCCGAGAGCATGATTCGCGAAATTTTCCAAAATTTCGAAAAAAAATTTGCAGTTTGTGGTTACCATGCGAAAAACTGTGAATTATTAACCATTGCATCGCATTTTCGTTAATTTGGCGCGAATCATGCTCTCGACAGTGAAAGAGCACACATTTTGAGCTTTGTTTCATCTGTTTTCATGAACAAATGGCGGAGAAAAAGCATTTTGAAATTTTTACATAAATTTAGCAAAAATGTACCAACAAAGCTCAAAATATCAGGTACTGTAGCGAGCGTTCAGTTCAACCGTTTTCTCACTGGCGGCGCGCAGCTCGCTTCGTCTTGTTTTTACCGACTGCGCTCCGCCTCCTTCCAGAACAATTTATTTTTTGACAGGTAAAAAGCCGGAGCATAACCTCTGGCCATAACCTCGAACATTCGTTTGAAATATATTTCACACGATTTGTGTGATAGAATGTAAATAGTGTGTGTGATCGAGTGAAGTTTGTTTTCGTCGCGTTTTGGTGATTTTTTTTTGCTGTGAAGAACGCATCAGGACGCCGGCACACCACCAACGACAAAAACCGACAAAGAAATAATCGACGAGAAAACCGCCGCGGCCGATTACATAAAGAAGATCGAGGAACACAGTGACAGCAAGAAGTCGAAGGAGAAAACACCGGAAGTCAAGGTACGTACATGCTATAACCTCAATTTACATACTATGTAATTTGCCACGATCGTCCCTCGTATTGCTGTCTCGCTCGCCGATGTGTCAAACAGCCAACGGCTCCGGTGCAAAAAACTCAAGCTTATTTGCTCTTCGCAGAAATACCTCGGTATTTATTTGTGAAAAAATCGCAGATAGCATATTTTCCGATGATCCGTAGCCACTTCCATTACCCCTCGAAATCCTCGATTTCCTGATCAGTGTGCGACCAAAATGGTGCACGAAAGTTCAACACCCTTTGCCTACGAACGCAAAACTGTCACGTCTCAAACACGGTTGATTTGTGGACCTGTGGCGATTTCTCTATAGCTTCACCCTGATGACCGAGAGTACTATTGGTATGGCGTACAAAGATAGAAGACCCTTGGTATACCTGTACGGTAGTACACCGCTACACGCAAGTGTGCGTGTTACTAGTATGGTACTGGTATACTCTGCAATAGTAAAATATACTGGTTCCGTATCCTCACCATACTAATACTCGTACTGATAGCGTACGCATACACATGCTAGGTATGGTACCTGGACTAGCATGTAGAAACCAGAACTAATGTAGCGTCGGATTTACCATCTAGATGGACCAACGGATTTATCAAGGGCAGCAAGAAGGCACTGCCGAGGATGAGAAACCGTGTCACTCGTCGCAGCCACAGTATAGCCTCCTAGTGTCCGCAAGGATATCACCGCTGTCTTCAATCTCTCCGAGAGCACCAGCGAGGCTGACCTCGAGGAACTCGTCCAACTCTTCGGCTTCGCTCAGAAACAATATCTCACCATGGATCGCACCACCAATCTGTGCCAGGACTTTCGCTTACGTATGAACATTTTAAAACAAAGGGCGAGGACCATTGCATCTCAATGGTTACGGCTACCATCATCTCATACTCAGAGTCGACGGGGCCAAACCTTCAGACCAACAGAATTGAATGGTCAACGGTTGAACGCGTTAAGGTAGAACAAGCGTGCGCTTTTGATTTTTATAGATTTTGTTTAAATTTTAACCAGACATTGTTCGTATCATTATGCATGTTTCAGTGAAATGTCAGATCAGTCGACGATTTAGATTCGGAAATTGATTTTAAAATTGCAACTTTTAGCACTGTAGGGTCTGCATTGAAATTTAGACATAGTAATTTTCCGTGAAAAATATTTATCCTCTTTAAAAAGACACAAGGTAATAACATAAACAATATAAAATATTAATGTTTATAACGCAAATCTTTTTCTTCACGTTAAAAGTGTTTAACGTTAGGAGCACAATAATTAACTTTTTTCTCGAAATATTGAACAACGCTGGTCTGCGGTGTTGCATAATGTCTTCTTATTACAGGGGATAAATATTTCTAACCGAGAGTTATTCTGTCGTTACTGAACGTCTTTAGCAAAACTGAATAGTAAAGACAATTCAAACTTTTTTACTCGTTCCCTAACTTGTTTACTATCTAATCATATTTTTTTTTTAATCCATAAACACAATAGAATGGTACGCCGAATTAAGTGACCTGACTTTCGGCCAATGCAGACCCTGCAGTGTTAAAAGTTGCTATTCAAAAATACATTATCTCCCAATCTAAATAGTCAACTGTTCTGAAATTTCACTCAAACTTGCATAATAATATGACCAATGTCTGGTTAAAATTTGAACAAAATCGATAGAAATCAAGAGCGCACGCTCGTTTTACCATAAGGGTACACCACTGTAAAGGCTTACACCACTGTAAACGTCCAAAATTGAGTGCTATTTCGCGATTTTTTTTTAGAAGGACAAATAAAAGAATATTAATATTCAAGGATTTTATTAGTCATATCTTTAAGTGAACAAAATGAAATTTATATTGAAAAATTATGCCAAAAGGTGACGCTGGAGCCATTCTGGCGAGGCATGTTGAATTTGAGACGCTCTGCGGCACGCAGTATAGCTGACGCAAATTTGATTTTAGAATAAAATTTAAAAAATTCTATTAATTTTCGCGAGTATAGCTAGAGAAATACGTAGAGAATTGTGACAATGTTATTTTTTGTGTAATTGGCAAGCATTAAACCAAAAACTTAATTTTCGACAAAAAAAGCACAATCATTTGGTAATAACTAATGTTATAACTAACTCATAGAAAATCCCGTACTTATTGCTCTTCGGAACGTTATTTTAAACATGTACCCAAAATTGGGAGTGAAAATGATGAAAATTGTTGAAGTTATGCTGCATGCCGTTTTGAAAAATTGTGTTTTGAGAAAAACGGTTGATGTCTCGCACACGGGCCAGCCACTGCCACTGCAGACCCATGCTGGCCTGCGGACCTTTTTTTACAGGTACCAAACTTTTTTCTCCTTATTATAGATGGTTGAAAGCATCTTTTAAGTCAAGTAAAAAAAAAACAATTTTTTTTTAATTCCACAGTGTGACCCCTTAGATCGGAGTACACGGTGACGATTGTTGGTCGCGTCTCTTTGAACGACACGCGACCAACAATCTTGAAAAATGATTGGAGGATTATTGTAAGCAAAGGTTGCCGAAATATAAAAAAGGACTTCACAAATTTTTATTTTTTTGCGTTCCAACGTTGCAAACTTCAACCTCATACCCTCTCCGTGGAACGCAGTAGAACTATCGTAAATTTAATCCTGGAACTAAGAGTAAAATATTTTCGTTTATTACGTTCGTTTTAGCAGTCAAATGAGGGGAAACTTCAAAATAATTAAAGAAAAGAGACGAGTTAAAAAAAAGGTCGTGTTTTGAAACAAATTTTTTATTTACGACTCCGAAAATGACAAGAACAAAATTTCTACATTTTCTAGCGTTTTTTTAAGCGCTGTGTCTATGTGAAAAATTGTCGCATCGAGATGAAAAAAGCCTTTTGAAGCTTCAAGATGATAGTTTCGAGATCTTTTGGCAAAAAATTGTGATCTACGGCTATCGCGAATCATAAGAAATACCGGCAGAAAAAAATTCCAAATTTGTTTTTATTTTTCAGGGGTCATCGGACTAAGGAATTTTGTTTCAGTTAACTCAATGTATAGGTTAGTTAGCTTGTTTATTCAGCTTTAATTAGCTTTTTATCTCTGTACGTCAATTTTTCTGCTGAGATATCCGACTTCGAATGAAAAAAGATCCTTTTGTCTTTGATTATCAATCTCTCAGCAACCAATTATCGTAACGGGAATTAGAAGGCAGCTTTGAAAAGTCGAATAAATTTCCCGCCAGCCCCTCCCGTTGATTTTTGTGATTTTTTTCTTCACCCTTAACCGTTATTTGGTGAAGGACAAAAAATTACTTTTTCTGGATTTTCAGCAAATCTACCACTACGTTACAAATATTGATGCAAAGACTAGTGTTGCCGCGTTTTTTTTTCAGCTCAAATTACTCCCAATACCCCTGTTAGTCTGCAAATTGATTCATCGAACCGTTTTCTATCAAGGGTTAATCGAAGTTTGACAAAACAATTAAAGGAACAAGTGTATTATTCTTAAACATCTTGTAATCATCATCAAACTAAAAATACTAATTTGATTCGACTTTTTTCACAACTTGGCACTAGTTGCTTGTTAAATATAAGAAAAAATTCGAGAGATTAACATTTTTTTTATTTGTAAAATATTTAAGGATACAATACTGACTCATTTTTTTACACCATTCGGCCTTTGCGCACTTTAATTTCACTCATCTGTAATTGCATCAATTAAAGTTGATACTCCCAAGCTGTATTAATAATCGATCTGAGAACATTTATGCAATTAATTCTCAATATTTTCTACGAAGGTTATTAGGGTTATGGAAAACAATCTTTTTTTCAAAACTAGGCATGATCAAAAATTGAAAAAAATGAGAGTTTACAAAAACAAGAGATTCATTTTTTTTTATCAAAAAGTAGAAAAAAATTACCAAAAAAAGATTAGTTTTCGAAAGAAATTGTTCATTGGTTTTTTCTTCCAAGCAAGAGATCATTTTTGAAAAAAGTGTTTTTTGTATCCCTGATAACCTTCGCAGAAAATATCTACAGTTAATGGCATACAAGTTCTCAGATCGACTAGTGAATACTGCTTGGGGGTAT
Organism: Ophion ellenae; assembly: GCA_963210295.1. Lineage (NCBI taxonomy): Eukaryota > Metazoa > Arthropoda > Insecta > Hymenoptera > Ichneumonidae > Ophion > Ophion ellenae. Next base: position 32,287,675 of record OY723387.1, on the reverse strand, counting down.
CAACTTTTAATCAATGCAATTAAAGATGAGTGAAATTATGGTGCGCAAAAGCCGAAGCGTGGCAACAACGAGTCACCATTGTTTCCTGACAAATTTTACAAATTTAAACAGATTACAATTTTTTTTAATATCTCATTTTTTTTCTTAAATTTAACAAGCAACTACTGCAAAGTTCTAAAAATAGTCGAAGAAAATGGGTGTTTTCATTTTGATCATGATTACACGATGTTTAGGAACACTTGTTCGTTTAATTCGTTTGTAAAATTTGGATCGATCGGTCCGGAAAAACGGGTCGATGGATCAATTTGAAAATTTGCACGGCTATTGGGGGTACATTAAGCTGAAAAATAAACGTGGCGACATTAGTCTTTCTACGAATATTTGTAATGGAGTAGTAGATTTACTGAAAAACCATAAAATGTCATGTTTTGGCCTATTTTTCAAACTACTGTTAATGGTGAAAACATGATTTTTTTCTCAAAAATCAACGAAAGGGTCTTGTACGAAATTGATTCAAGTTTTTCAAGCTGCGCAATAATTTCCTGTGCGATCATTGGTTGCTGTGATATCATTGATCAAACACAAAAGGAACATTTTTTATTATAAGTCGGATATCCCAGCAAAAAGTTGACATAGAGAGACCACAAAAAAACCAAATTGGAACTGAATGAACAAGCTAACGGACCTATGCATTGATTTAACTGTGAAAAATCCCTTGAAAAAATAAAATTGGAAAAATAATTTTCTCGCTATCTCTTATGATTGCGGGATAACCATAGCTCAAAAAATTATTTTGCCAAAAGATCTCAAACTAGAAACTTGAAGCTTAATAATGTTTTTCTTTTTCATCTTGATACGACTATTTTTGACATTGATACAGCTTTTCAAAAACACTTTGAAAAATGAAGAAATTTTCTGTTTCTTTAATTTTTTCGGGCTGCGTATAAAAAGTGATATATTTTTTTTACAATTTTCAGTCAATCGAAAAAAACGAGCTCGTCCTTGACTGTTAAAGCAATCTAAGAAACTACAGTTAAAATTTCAAGTCGATTGGGCGAACATTGTTTGTGTTGCTCCGTCCCGATATCGAAAACATGATTTTGAAAAAAACGTGTTTGAAGTCAACGGTTTGAAAGACGCTACAGCTGAACAAGTTTTTTTTCCCGTAATCGAATGCCACCTATTGGTCAAAAATAAAACTATTTTTAGTCGGTGACTTTGTCCCCACAATAGGCTTACAAGAGTTGAGAACTGCGCCTACCGGCATGAGACATCGCCAAAGACGATTTCCAGCGGCGGAGACTTCCTTTAAAAATAGATTTCTTAAAAGTGTTTCAAACAAAATGATTTTCCGAAAATTTTACACCGACGACCTCTAAACAATTTGCGATAGTAAAATTTTACGGCTCTTCTGTAGAGCGAGACTTCTCCGATCGTCATTGCTAGAAAATTTGATCTTTGGAGAAACCTGCCGAAGATGAATTCCGGCGGAGAGAAAAAATGCTAAACGAATTTTTTTTAGCGTAATTAGTAATAATTTAGTAATAATAAAATTTTACCACTCTTTCGCAGAGTGAGACCCGGTCGATCTCGTTCGCTCGCGAATTTGGTCGGCCGCAGGCAGCCTGTCGAAGATAAGCCATGGGAGAGAAAAAAATGCCGATCGCAATTGTTTAAACAAAGAGCATTGTAATTTTTTAAAACTTTTCAACGATTTTTTGAAAGTGTTTCCAACAAAACGATTTTTCGAAAATTTTACACCGATGTCCTCTAAACAATTCGCGATAGTAAAATTTTACCGCTCTTCTGTAGAGCGAGACTTCTCCGATCGTCATTGCTAGAAAATTCGATCCTTGGAGAAACCTGCCCAAGATGAATTCCGGCAGAGAGAAAAAATGCTAAACGTATTTTTTTTTGCAGTAACAATAAAATTTTACCACTCTTTCGCAGAGTGAGACCCGGTCGATTTCGTTCGTTCGCGAATTTGTTCGGCCGCAGACAACCTGCCGAACATAAGCCATGGCAGAGAAAAAATGCTGATCGCAATTGTTTAAACAAAGAACATTGTCAAATTTTACAACTCTTTTGTAGAGTGAGTCTCGAACGATCTCGGTCGTGACTCGAGATTTTAGCAGAGATCGAACTCGTCGATGATGAGCGACATCGAGATGCCAAATAGTCTTCGAGCTTATTTGTTTAAATTAATTAAAAAAGAGTGGAGAAATGCTAGCACCCTTCCACCATACGAGTCTCTAGCAAAACCTATTTGCTAGAAAGTTCAACCATAAAGAAATTTCCACCGATGACCGCCGTCAACAAAAAAATCGATTCGAGGGCATTTGTTTAAATAATGCGCGATTGCAAAATTTCACCGCTCTTCCGTAGAGCGAGGCTAGCGATCTTGATTGTTCGAGAAGCTGACCAGCAAAAATGCTGCCAAATATGAACCCTGGCAGAGATAAAATGCTGAACGCATTTGATTAAATAATGAGCATTGCAAAATTTTACCACTTTTTTGTAGAGTGAGTTTCGAGCAATTTCGGTCGCTCGAAATTTTGGCAGGGATCGAAATCGTTAACGATAAGCGGCATCGATGTTACAAATTGAGCTCGAGCCTATTTGTTTAAATGAATTAAAAAAGTATGGGGAAATGCCTGAGTCTTTTGGTTGTGGCCGTCGTCGAAAAAAAAATCGTTTTGATGGCTGCATATATGTACAAAGTAAAATGCAACAAAGTTTCACCGCTCTCCTGCCGAGCGAGCGCATGCTTCCAATACAAGCGTACCGTGGTCGCTACGCATAGTTGTGTGAATTGTGTGACACGCACATAGATGTAAGGTGCTTGTGTACGACCGAACAGCGGCGAGAACGGATTCGTTCTTTCTGCAACGCGGTCGGCGTAGCAAACACACACACACACACACACACACGCGCGCGCGCGCTCAGCGATCGTCGTCTATTTGGCTTCGAGACTCTTCGTCCCAGTGCGAAGCATCGAGACCGAATTCGCGATCGCTGCGCTGTCCGTCGGTAGCGACTCGTAGTTAAAAACTACGAGATCTGCGCTACCGACGTAACGAGAGGCCGTGTCGAAATTTTCTGGCGTGTGGCACATGCCCTTAAGGGGAGATATACACCTAGGAGCCAGAAAAAGGTCATTTTTGTGAATTTTTTCAAGGAAAACTTTTTGAAATTTCGGATTGGGTTTTTAATTATCTAAAAGTATATACATTCAAAAATATGTTTAATGTTCTTTATTTGAAAATATCAAAAGTATACAAGGATATTGTATGATCCTTGGAGCGACGTAAAAAAATTTGTGTATACGGTACCAAATGGCGTTTCTTCGAAAATCATCTGAAAAAAAAACATAAAAGATTATTAAATTAGATACTATAATCTAGAACTTGTCATAGCCGATTTTGAAAATATCGACTCATGACAAAATGGCGGATGTTTGAACATAAATAGTCATTTTTGGGCAAAAAATTAGTTATTATTTTGCCTATAAAACAAAAACTAAGTAACGGAAAAAAAATCCTATGACAAGTACTAGATGATGGCGTATAGAAGAACCACAAAAAACTCAAGGCAATAGGTTCATTGGTCTTCGAGACATTTTGGGTACCGATTTAAAAAACGTGGTTTTGAGAAAAACGCGTTTGAAAATTTGGGAATGAATAAATCATGAAATTTGTCAACTTACATGGAATCATCGATACCAGGCACATAGTGTAGGTCTTCTACGGTCGACGGAATATTCATAGCTTCTAAATCCTCGACCTCGACAATCTAGGTGTATATCTCTACTTAAATAATTTGAGCTCCAAATCCATTTGTCAATCGATGTGCATACTACTACCACCAAAAAAGATATTGTTCCAATACGCGCGACTCAAAACGAGAAGGAAAAGCATATCAATATACTATACATGCAAGATACTGAGGACAACAATGTAGGACATTTCACATGGATCAAGAACCTGTCAAGAACCCAGTATGTAGGTGATAAAATCAGCGATCAGCGCCACGTGGCTTGTGCTCTCTCCCGCTGCACGTACACTCTTAAAAAGCGTAGCGATGTTTTTGGCTCGGTAAGTGGGGGGTTAAATAAGTTTCCCTGATAGGTCATAAGGGTAATAAGACTGAAAAGGTTAGGAACTGCTGTACTAGACGAATTAAACAAGAAATCCCTTTTTTCCAGGTGCTTGGATGACTTCGGATAAGAGGATATATTGCGATCACGTGAGATCGATTGTAGAACGATAAACGACTGCGCATTCCGACTACCAAATGACACCAATAAGTGGCTCCAATTCACCAACTTTAGCCGGAAAGAGCGACATCTGTTCATTGTGTATGCCGATTTGGAGTGTGTTCCAGTAAAGACTGATAAGGAGAACCTAGCACAAGATATACATCAACAGCATGAAGTATTTAGTATGGGTTACTACGTGTGTTGTTTGTAAAACCAATCGCTTTCTTCGTATCCCTCGCGTCGCAGTACTGGTTGCGTATCATAGTTTGAGGAAGAACTCAAAATCTAACACTGCGCATAAAATACATTTTTTGCGGCAATGTACTAATGATATATTTAACACCGAGTGAGTGGGCAAGTTTTCGAGCAATAACTCAATGTTATATACACTGGAACCTCTTTAATCCGCACAGCGGTGGGATCGGCGCCGCTTCGAACTTGCAAAAATAGAGGTTGCGCAACATCCTCTCAAGCGGACTCTGCGCAGCTGGGGCAGCTGATTGCAGTGCCCCTCAAAACCCTCTCTTATTGTCTAGCATGCTTCGAGCTTCACGCTAGGGCCTGGCGCTTCTCCCACCCTGAGCTACAGCAATAGATATTCGGTACATAGTGGGAGGCTGTTCTAGTGTATGTAATAAATGATTTACGCAAGTCGATATTCGCGTTCGAGGTCATTGCCATCTGACGAGGTTATAGAGGTCCTGCCCATTTTAATTCCAACTTAAATTACAAACAATGGTTTTTAATTCCAACAGTTTTCCATAATTTATCGGGTTATGATGCGCATTTCATTGCCAACGAAGTAGCCACAGCGTTCGAAGGAAAAACCTATGTGCTTCCAATAACTAAAGAGATACATCTCATTTACCACACACGCTCAAACTACAGACGATTCAAATTACGCTTCATCGATTCTTATAAATTTCTCAGTGTTGACAAATTAGCACCATTTTTGACCACCGATAAATTCAAACTCTTACTCATGCAATTTCCAAACCTATCGACGGACGATTTCAATTTTCTAACACAAAAAGTCTTCCCGTATGAATATACCGATGATGTGACCCAGTTGGACGACACTTGCCTACCGCCACGTGAAGCATTTTACAGTTCCTTGACAGATAACACAGTATCCGAGAGCGAGTACGCACATGCTGAGAACGTTTGGGAGCGGTTCTTCATTCGAACGCTGGGCGAATACAGCGTTTTATACTTGAAGGCAGGTGTCTTGTTATTAGCAGATATCTTTGAAAACTTTCGGGATACCTGCATTGAGAGTTTTGGACTGGACCCCGCGTATACTACACGTTGCCTGGATATACCTGGGATACAATGTTAAAGCACTCGAACGTTAAATTTGAACTATTAACGGACATCGATACGGTTTTATTCGTTTATAGGGGTATACGCGGTGGCCTGAGCCAACCAATACTCAAACAGGTATGCACATGCTAATAAGTACATGACATCATTTGATCCATCGAAATCATCATCATACTTAATGTATTTTTATATGAATATTGACAGCGATGACGTATATATGGATATGAAGTGCGACATTCAACAATTTGACGGGAGCGACTATTCGGCGGACAATAGATACGTTATGTTGCATGTCAACAAAAAGGTACCAGGTCGTATGAAAGACGATTTAATGGTACAATTATTACCGCGTTTATTGGACTTCGATCGAGAATATATGCGGCACGTATCGAGGGGAAGAAGGAGACTAAACAAGTTAAAGGTGTCAACAGTAGTCTTGTGGCTAGAACGATTACGTTTGACGATTATGCTCTGTGCTCAAACCAAGAAATGGAAATGAGCCGTAGTCGAATGTGTTTCCGATGAGAATTGCACAAGGTCTACACAATTTGTGAGACAAAAATCGCTCTGAGTGCTCACGATGATAAGCGGTATATTATACCTGGAACTTCTGAAACCCTGCCGTGGGACCATTTGCTTTTTTGTCATACATACGTTTATACTCATTATTTTCTTATGTATGATTATCATACACTTTTTGAGAGTGGGGAAAAAGGGATTAAGAGGACGACATAATGCTTGCTGAGGCCATGGACCGCTACGTGCGGAGGAGACAGGTATGAATCAGCAAGATGCCCGGCTAAATGAATAAATAATTTTATAGTACAGTGTGACCTAAGCCCGCACTTTACGCACGCTTTTCCGTGACCTAAGTAGCCCTTTTATACACCGTACGAAAATCGATCGCCTAACTTCACAGATGCATAAAAAACAAAAGAAAATACTTTTAAATGTCATTTGAAGCTTGAAAATTCATAGCGGACAAATGACGAGACAGGGTTAGTGATACTCCTGAAAACACTTTCATGTTGTAGAAAAAATTACAGCGAAATCAAGACGAAACGCTGACCCATAGTTTGTTGTACGGAAATTATTACTTTCATTCAGAAATGGACAGTTCGGGAAGTGAATTTAGTGAAGATGGCATAAACGAAATTGTTCCAGACGTTATAAAAGAAATAGCGAAATCGGTGACTCTAAATTTGTTGCCCAGTAAATCGAAAATTATACACAGCATTATATACAGCAGCGTATAACGCATTCAAGAAATGGCGCAAAGACAATAAGTCGAATTCTTTTTGCGAAGATGTACTTTTAGCATACTTTGCGCAATTATCGAAAAAGTACGCCCCACCGAGTTTATGGGCAACATATTCAATGTTAAAATGCACAATCAGCAGTTACGATCGTATTGATATTGGTCGCTATAACAAATTGACGACGTTAAAAAAAAAATAGTTTGGGATATCGGCCGAAAAAATCGCAAGTTTTTCCACAAGAAAACATTTTAAAGTTTTTAAACGAAGCACCCGATGATTTATATTTATGCGAAAAGGTAAGTTAAACTTCAATAATATTCATCCTCAAATTCATGTTGTTACGCGATTTATTCATTGCTAAAAATGATGTTCAGGTAGCCCTCATCTTCGGGATTTCTGGGGCATTGCGACGAGACGAATTCGTAAATATCATCGTCGACGACGTTAAAAAAGTGGAAAACGATGTCCTTCTCGTTCAAGTTCCGAAAACGGAAAACGACGTCCCAAGATCTTTTACCATCATGAATGAATTTTTCCACTTCTGCTGGAAATATTTACAGGCCAGACCGGCAAACTATTCCGTTAATAGATTTTTTCTTCAGTACACCAAAGGGACATGCTTCCAACAACCCGTGGGAATAAATAAATTCGGATCGATGCCAAGAGACATCGCCGAATATTTAAATCTGCCCGACCCACATAATTTCACAGGCCACAGTTTTCGGAGAACTTCGGCAACTCTCCTAGTTGACGCTGGTGCCGACATAACAACTTTGCAGCGACACGGAGGCTGGAAATCGGCGACGGTAGCTTTCGGGTACATTGCTGACTCCATAAAAAATAAAAAACGGATTCGTGCGCAAATTACTGATGGCATGGAGATAGCGAAAGGAACCATAAGGGTTGTTGCTAGTATAGAGCAAGAACCATCAGTTTCTGGGGTTAACGTTGGTAAAAGGGCCACAAATAGTGATAGTGCCGCTTTAACCTCGAGAGTTGCTACATCTCCATTGAAAAAAAAAGGAAATTGTATGAGTTCCGGCTTATCTACTCCTTCAACTTCAAAGGCGTACACGATCCAACCAAAGCAGCCAAAAGGAGCTTACTTTTATCATCCGGACATTAGTTTATTTGTTTAAAATTTAACGAAAGAGGAGGCGCCTAGGCGGAATTGTATTTTCAATAACTGTAATATAACTATAAATGGCCCTAGCGGCAATCTAACATCAATAATTGTAATGTCACACGAACATGCACGACTGAAAATAAGACGGTGCAAACCGACAAAAGCAGTTCAAAAAATCGTTACAGTTTGTAAAATTGGTGTTTTAATTACATAAGTTGAAAAAATTAAAGTTATTCCCCTTGTTTCACCTATTTTTGTGTACATTATTTAATAAACGTACATGGATTATCGAAATTATTATTCTGGTGTGACAGTTTTTCAATTTTTTTTCTTCAATGCTTGACTTGCGGTTAACGTTGAGTAACATTGAATAATAATTTCATCCCTCGGGGGCCAGCGCCCCCCCAACCCCCCTTTACCGCCCCTCCCCGCGTCCGGGGCGGGTTTATGTCACATGTGCTATAAAATAGTATACGATACTCATGACTAAAGTTGTCTATTAATGCACGGCGCGAAGTTAGTGACACACTAAGTCACACGTATCGTAATATACTATTAAAATGAGTTTCTTAAAGATCAATGTCAGTCATCATTTAATCTTGCCATCCACTTGATTACGCTAAAATATATTCATTATGACTGTGCCCACGTTTGTAGATCTACCAGGATTCGTTGTTGGAAGGAACTTCATCGTGACGGAAGTAGTAATTCTAACAGCAGGATGCGTACTCTTCCATGACATTTTCGCGAGCCCCATACCATGGAGACTTCTCACACAATCTGAGAGATACGCAGTATCATGGTTGATTCGGAATCATCATGGCCTGAAGTGGGCATATGGAAACGTTCGACATAGCATGGCTGAAGATTTTGATAACGGCTGTGGTTGAGGGTTCAACGGAAAACGACATGTACCTTATCGTATATGTAAAGGCTGATGGAAAACGAGAATGGCTACCGCATATGCTAAATATGAAAAATGATCTAGTTATTGAAACCTTGGCTGTGGACTTTGAAGATATAGATGCATTGAGTAAATTAGATGGAAGCTCGACTCTACGTTGTGAAAAGCATGAAAAATGATGCCTTACAAAATGCATTAAAAATCTTTAATTGGTGGTCGTATCGTAAAGATTCGTGCGAATAAAAGCAATAAAACATTAGGCAATTTTTTTTCTCCTCACCCCGTACTTCGTTATAGCAGCATCATCTGTTATCGGATTACACAACTGAATAAAATATTTCTTTCGAATCTGAAACTGAATTTCTTTTGTATGGAATTGGATGGAAAATAAATTGATATAATCGCCTGATGATGTTCGAAGACATTCATCGATATACGTTCGATAGATGTTCAAGGGACGGAAACCATTCGCGAGGCGTTCAAAGACGTAGGAGAGTCGTTCGAAGATGTTCGTGAGACGTTCAAGAGACTTTCGAAGACGTTCATAAGACGTTCGAAGACATTCCAGAGCGGTTAGAAGAAGTTCAATAGATGTTCAGACACGTTTAAAACGTTCGAAGACGTTCAAAAGACTTTCGAAGAAGTTCATAAGATGCTCGAAAACTTGAACAAACCGAACAAAACTCCCACGCAGCAACATTTTCGACGGAACTTAAGAGCGCGGATTGGTCGTGCAAGATTTGTTGTGATTTCTCTACGTTGTTCTCCATATTAACGAGTTGAAAAGATTCCCAAGAGAGATGATGTTAACGAACTGACTGCTTTATTCAAACTGCGACGTGTTTTGAGCGCAGCAAATGGTTAAAAATGGTTCTTTCATCGACGAACGTCAATGAAAGAAAATGCTTTAACCCTGTAGCTCACTTGTCACGAACTGTATAGTTTCAAGTGTCATCAGCGAGATTCGCGACGGAGTGGACTACGTACACGCACACATGCAAACACATTAACGTTATCTTTCGGAATGGAACCTATACCTCGACGAATTGAAATTTGTTTTTTTTTTTGGAGAATGACACTTTTCATAGCTGCTAGTACATAAATATATACATATATAGTAAATAAATCCTTATATGGGCTTCGAAAGGCTGTCTTTCATATGGCAACTAGCTTTTTATTATTGCTATTTTCTTAGTCTTATTTTCCTAGCCATGTATGGACATTTTTCTCGCTCGCGCGCGCTTTCTCTCTCGCTCTCTTTCTCTCACTCACACAAAGACACACATATGCCTAATTTTTTTCTCGTCCAGACTTTTCTCAATAGTCTAGAAATAAAAACACTCCACCTGCGTCGATTATGGTTTGATAATTTCTTGTGTCTATAATAAATTACAAGATCTATGGATTTTCAACGTTTACCCGCCAATCAATGATACCTCTCCCCCCTTCGACGCAAAACGTTCGTCGACGGTGGCTTCGCCCTCTTAACCCTTTCAGTCATGCATTTTTCATCTGCACCGATTTTGATGAAAATTGGTACTCGGGGGTTTTCGGGATCGCTGATTACGAATCGGGGATTGGATTTTCAAAATTCAAAATGGCGGATCCGATATGGCGGACATGATATATATCTATGTGTGTGTGTGTATGTGTGTGTGTGTATGTGCGTGCGTGCGTGCGTGCGTGCGTGTGTGTGTGTGTGTGTGTGTGTGCGCGCGCGCGCGCGTGTGTGTGTGTGTGTGTGTACATGTATGTGTATATATACATATATATGAAGTGCATATCAATGATAATGATAAGGAACCACGAATTTTAATTTTGCAGTCATACATTATTTTGGTTGTAGAATGATCTCAAATTAACTGAAATATTTATTTCTAATATATATTTGAAGGAATATTCCTGATAAAGTAGGATTTTATATGATTGACATTTTTATTTTTACATTGCCCAGTTGGATCGACTATATCGGATCCACCATTTTGAATGTTCAAAATCTCATATTCGTGATCAGCGACTCAAAAAACCCCTAGATCCGTATTTTCAGAGGCTCAATATTAGAGCTCTGAGGTGATTTTTTAAAGGGTGGGCCGTGGCGGTCCCACTGTGACTGAAAGGGTCAAGAGGTCTTTTTTTTATAGTTTTATGTTATATATATTGATATAAAAGTTGTTACACTTAATAAATACACATGCGAAATACATTTTTAAAAATGTATGTATTTATGTAACCCAAACAAACTTTGAATTCGTTTTTCTCGAAATAACGTTTTTCGACGGCTTGTTGATAAAATCTTCGAAACTACTGTAACCGATCCTTATGAAATTTTAACCACATATTTTTTACAACTATAGCTATAGCGTATATCAAGAGTTTTTTTTAAATTTTGATATTCACTATTATTTTTGCCAAAAACTGAATCTAAAACCGTTTGATTTTTTTGTTTCGGATGATCCATCTCCGAGATTTCGTCAACAACGCAAGTCTACATTATTTTAGGACACTTTTTCAACTACCATTTCCGTCTATAAATAGTGACTTCAATAAATTTAATTTTGTTTTTTAATGTATTTCGAAAGTGTATTTATTGAATGTAACAACTTTTATATCAATATCTATAATATAAACCTTTTAAAAAAATGCATGAAAATAGCCTTTTTTAGCGTCTAAAGTGAGAAGACCCTTAATCGCCGGTCTATGATAAGCATTCGGACCTCATGGCTATCCCCTCCCCAGAGACATTCTCGCCTACAATTAGCTTCCTCACTCCCTGGTATCCCCCTTTCCCCGTGACGTTACACCTCCGCACTTTGTTTCCCCGCGCTGGACCCCCACCTCACCCCCGCCCACTCACCCCTCAGTAGCCTGCGTTAGAACTGGTACAGCTCTACTACTTACGTGGGGTTACGCAAAAGGATTGGATTAACGGACGAAGAGTTAGTTTGTCCTTTGAGATATCAGGAGTAGTCATTTGCAAACCCTCTGTGGCACAGCAGTGTATAAAACATAAACGGCAAAGAGGAAGTTAGGAGGGACGCGATTTGCCCCTGTAACTGCCCGTTTTTGGTCTAACAACTTCTGCGAATGTCTACAGTTGATAAAGTGATTTTTAGCCTTCAACTCGGCCTCCATACGTATAGGACAAACCACCCAGTGAATGGTTGAATAACGGCACCGGAGGATTCAGATGCACTGAAAAATGAAAATATTTTGTAAACTAGTTTTTTAATTGCTTTAGCTAACAAAAGACATTATTTCGATAGTAGAAAAACATTTTCGAAGTAATTTCAATAAATAATCTTGGAAGAATCACTGTATTGCACAAAAATGATAATATTCTTATACATATGAGTATTATATTTGTTATCACGATTTTGCAGAGAAGTCGGTGTGAGTCCTAACGACTCACACCGTTTTCTAAAAGAGTTTTGAAAAAAAAAGCAAAAGAAAAAAGTGTGAATTGCGGCGGGGCGATTCGCCGTAGCGTCTTGGGTGATCTGACCTTTCACGAAAATGATCATAACTCGCTCAAGTTTTGGCATGTTTACAGCGTTTTTGTTGCATTATGGAAGTTGAGACCCTAGGCTATAAAACTCTCCAATAAAAATGGTATTTTTGAAATTAAAAGCTTATGAAGAACCGCCAAGTGCGACACCGCCCGTGTCGCACTTATACGTGGCATTAATAACAAAGTATGTTGATAACAAATTATTGGAGTTGTTTTTTTTCGGGAATCGAACGTTTTTTTACAACTTCCAATTTTCGTAATTTTCAAAAATTTCCACAAAGTTTTCGGTTATACAAAATTTTTCTCATTCTGCTGACAGTGATTTTTTTTACATTTCATTTTAAATCCCGCTGGTTGCCAGGACCACCTACACCGATTGGCCATGAAGCAACGGCGACACTTCTAAATAATCATAAAATCATTATTTGTCAATAACTTTAAATAAATGAAAAAACTCAAACTTGGCCAGATTATGTATTAACTGTGTCTCAAATTCTGATCCACGTCATCCCACATCTCTCATCACAAAAAATTATAGAAAATCGACTTGTTGTTTGGACTTCAAGCTTTCGCAGATCCGTTAACTACACTCAGAAAAAATATTTGTTATGTTCTAATAAATTGGCACATTAGAACATAATTTATTGGAAATTAATAAATGTTTACTCGTATGGAGACAGTTTTTATGTGATTGTAACTACAGCATTTATTCGGCGTCACTAAATATGTTTTTTTACGTGCCGATTTTTCACATCAATTAAAAGCCATATTTAAAATAGAACATCTGAATAAATATTTCCTCAAATCAAATAAATACTACTTTCCAATCACGGAAACCTCCTATTTCGCGACTATGACACTAATGCGCGCATGCGCACTTTGCCCTTCAACGCGACGGGCCTGACAGCAGGACGCTCGTCAGATGTAGCTTACGCATACGCTTACCATGTAGCTTCTTCCTATGCCCCTGCTTTTGGCACAAGTGTCAGTGTTGCGTTTCAGAAGTGAGAAACTCGAAAGTGGGGAATGATTTAAGTGCAAGTAAGAATATAAAGTGAGAAAAAAACGTTCGAGTGAGAAAATAATGACGGACGAAATGACACAATTCCTCGAAAAAAAAACCAGTTGGGGTATTATGAAGAATCCTATAAGATGTTAAGAAAAGCTCTATTTGTCCGATATAAAACACCTATTTCTTCTAAATTATATATCCTATTAGATGTTAAGAAAAATTCTTAGTAAATCTTAAACATAAAGTTAAATGAAAAAAATTCTTAGCCGTTAATACAATCGTAGTAGGCCGACATACGAATAAGAAAACTTATTCGCCGGGAGACAAACTTTTTCTTCCTTAATAAATCTTTTTTCTGAGTGTAAAGCACTCGAAATAAGTGGCTTTTTCTTTGGGTGAGCTGCGAACAGGACGACCTGACGAAAGAATAAAAAGACACAAGGCAAAAGTCGGCAAGGAACAGAAAAAAAGAGTTTAGTAAACGATTGTTAGTAACGAGAAAGACCCTTGTGTGCATGTGCGCGCGTGCATATGTGAATGTATTTGCAGTCATGTGAGGGTCGTTTGAGTCGACCAAGAGGACGCGCACAGAGTCCCATACGTAGTCGACGCCGCCGCTACCCTATTAGCGCTCTAAAGAGTTAACGAATTTATACACACTGCGCCACCTAATTACTAGCTCAAGTCGAGCCTGCGAGAACGAACTCAGGAGAGGCAGGAAGGGTGGAGAAAAAAAATTTTAACCGCCGCTGTTGCGGAGAAGTCGGGAAAACAGCGAGAGAAAGAGAGGAAGGACGAAAGCACGAAAAAATAGGAGAAAAAATGTACCCCCGCCGGGCCCAGGTAATTGAAAGGTCGACGAGGATGTGATGGCGTTGGTAAAATATTCTCGTGGCAAGTATAACGCCCGAGTTACGTCGGTTATGTACCTGGCTGACGAGACCGGCGAGCTTTTCGCTGACTTTGTTTCCGGCCTCATAGATTCCCTGAAAAACCTTATTTCTGTATTACATTTTTTTCCCATTCTTGTCTTCCATTGTTCAACCAACAATCATCGCAAGTACTGATTGTTGGTGTCGTCGCGCGGTCCTGAGCTAAATGTATCGAGATAAGAAGTCATGCGCGTATCGCGTAGGTTAATTTTCTATTTCCAATGTATCCGGTACGTTTGTGTTTTACAATGCAATATTTTCGCCGTTTTTTGGGACCCATATTACTGCTTTTCGTCTTTTACCCCGCTTCATGAGCAGTTGAAGATTTTTTTTGATTGCACGATGCATATTTTCGTTGCAATATCAGCGGTTAAGAGGCGCATATTGAAAAATCGATCAATACCTTTGTAATTGAGAGCTGCGGGCGATATTGGTCGAGAATCGGAGATTGTAAATACAGTATACATATATGTATCGGCGAAGATATTACTCCGTATACTCACATGAGCACTACATATATCGATTTCTATGTTACTAATCCGAACGCATAGAGGTGATTCTCCCGAAATTATCACTTTGCAGGACAACGAAATTTATAAACAAAAATATTTAATTCTTTGATTTCAAAATTGCAATTGCCTTCAGTTCAAATCGATATAATAGAATTCCCAATAGATCACACTGGTTTTTTAGTTTTCAGAGTTTTATCATGCACGAACGAAATAGTAGGGCCAGAGGAATGATGCAAACCTTTTCCTGTCAAGTTTTCGTTGGTTTATTAATATCTTCTTCTCCTTTTTCTTTAAATATTGATCTCCCTCTTTTTGTCTAAACTTTTCTCTTCCTACAGGATCTTGTAATCCAGGATACTACTCTTCGTATCTCCGCTTTTTTGCTTCTCTTTTTCTACGGAGCCTTTCTTCGTTTGATAGCAGCATGGCAATAATCTAAGAGAATCATTTTTATGTAACCTCATGCATATCCACACATGCGTAACCAAGATGGTGTCACTCCTCTGGCGCATTTATCATACCTCTGGATCACACATGTCGGAAGGAACCCAGAGGAATGGCGATTCACATGGGTTTTTACGCACAGCGCGGCATGCTACGTTTCTCTAACCTCAAAATCTGGCTGTGAGTAGGGGTCTAAAACTTCTACTTGAAAGGACTCGTTTTATTGAAAAATACAGTTAAGTATGACCAGAGGAATGACTCCCTCGCCTGTGACATCACCTCAACACACGAGTTCTACAGAAAAAAAGCGTAAGCTACAAAAGTGATACGACACAATCCAGCCTCTGTGAAAAATATGAGTAGATGTTTGAAGGAGTCTTTTTTCGGGTGTTTTGAAATTTTCGTACCTCTTCAGGTTGCTAGTGTATATAAAGTCTGGATAGTTGCACTCCAGAGGAATCATTTTCATACTCAAAATACAGAGAAAAAAAGGATAACGACGATTTTTCTGCCAAATCTGTTTTGTAGGAAGATTTCAAAATATATCAAACGGTTGTATTTCAAAAAAAAACCTATTAAGTAATCGAATAGCATCTATTAAAAAAGTTAGATTACATGCAAAATGATCATTTCGAGAAAAGTACGCATACACGGACCCTTCAGCTGAAAATTCAAAGTGTCCTTTATATGGATCCTCGAAATGTTGGCTTTCTGATTCCACCAACTTCCGAATGCACGCAGTCATACACAGAAGGTCTAGTGCGATGGAAAAACGAACATTATAGGTAACGTTGAGTTTGCGCAGCAACACCTGTATCGCTATCATTTTCATGGCAGTGCGAGCTTGAGCAATACAAAAGAGAGAGAGAGAGAGTCCACTGTGCTAACATACGTACTAGTCCAGTAAAAGAGACGAAAACCCATCACTTTTTAGCGTAGAATATGAATTTTTGACTAAAGATAGATGGTTGCATACTGACAGTAACCCCTATTAAATGTTGCCTATCAACTCGCCCCAACCCTAAGAAATAGGGGTTGAAAACTTAAAAATCACCGTATCTCCATGATTAATAGCCCGATAAAAAAATGTTTCAAATGAAAGTTGTTTGGAAAAATAAAATACGTATAAAGTTATCTGACGTCCTATCCCCTATCTTGAAAATAGCGGCACAAAAAGACGAGAGTACCACTGACCCAGACATGGACGCAGCGATGTGTCTACTCCGCTCGCACACGCATCAACCGACAATTTTCGAATCGTTTTTGTACCGCTATTTTCAAAGATAGGGGGCTGGACGTCAGATAGCTTTATACGAATTTTATTATTGCAAACAACTTTTGTTTGAAACCTTCTTTGATCGGGCTATTAATGATCGAAACACGGCGATTTTTAAGTGTACAACCCCTATTTCTTAGGGTCAGGGCGAGTTAAGGGGCAACATTTTATTGGGGTTACTTCCAATATGCAACCATCTACTTTCAGTCAAAAATTCATATTCTACGCTAAAAAGTGCTGGGTTTTCGTCTCGTTTACTGGACTATACGGAAACTGTCCACTTTATCCCATCGGCGAGATGTTCAGCTGCGTGAATTATTCGTTGCTTTCTTTATCCTAATAGCGTACACGGACATAAAGATTTAAATATATATTTATTTCAAGGGGCTGGGGAGCACTGTGACCCCAAGTATATGTATATGCAATCTTCGGCTTTGGTCTTCTTTCGCGTCTGCTTATATCCACAATCCTGTGGGAATAAGAAATGCGGTAAGACGTATACCCAACGCGTATATGCTCTCAAAAAGATTCCAAAAGTTTCAGTACGTCAGCCTGCTCGGACCTACTCTGCAAGCCTTCTCGCTCTTAAAGGCAACCATTTTGACCCGTTACCTTCTACTCCGTCTCTCTTTCTCTCTCTCTCTCTCTCTCTCTCTCTCTCTCTCTCTCTCTCTCCCTCTCCCTATCTCTCGCTCGTTCTTTCTCCCTGCCTGTGTATTCTTACGGTGGATAAGCATACGCAAAATAAGTTTCACTCCCCGAGGAGTGCAACTTCGATACGTGGCATTGCAGTTTGTCAACGGATATATAAGACCATACATCGCCTGATCAAATTCGAGTTGAATTTTTGGCGGCTCCTTCGGCTGACATGTCGGAGATTTAATATGAAAATGTTAACCGTCAAAAGTGCGAATTTCCCTCTGGAGCAAACTGGGGTGATCTTCAGTGATGTTCTGGTTACAAAATCCCACGTATGTTGGAGTTTCAGTAAATTGAGCCTTAAACAAATGTATTCCCTTGACATATACACGTGAGTTATGCGTAAACGATATCAGAAAAAAATAACCTTCACGATTGAGAAATGAAATAATTTTGCTTGTACGAAATTTGTGCCCAAGATACAAATCGTACCGAGCGCGACATTTATTTGCGGGATTTGAATTCCATAATCCCAGCTATTCTCGAATTCCCCATGTTCAAGCGTTTGAACATTACTTCGCAAAGCCCTCTTTTGCAAATTCGAGCATTCGAGTCGTAAATGCGAAGTCATGATTGCAAAGTCATTGTGTGAGCTGTGAAAACGTTAGTCCCTAAAAAGTAAGTCCCGTTAAAACGTTGGTCTATAAAAGCTTTTCCAGGTGAGAGAGAACAATTTAAGGTTAGACGAGGCATCTCATGTTTTTAACCTCGAGGGAGCATGAAAGATCCGTGGGACCCTATGCGTCGCCTTAATGTAAAATGCTTTTTATAAACGATAATGGGGTTTATGTGTAGATGGATCTCTTTCTCATTAGCGAGGAACAGAATAGTAGATTTTCCGAAACTGACATCGGTGAGAACGTGCTGCGAGCGAGAAAAGTTAAACATGCGCAAGATGGATTATAAAAAAGTTGCAGAGTTTTAAAGATGCGGAGGTGATTTATAAATTCGCAATTTTTTTGTGTCATGGGTTCATTGATTATATATTCAATAAACCATACGATTATCAATTAATGTTTTATACCTTGTTTGTTTTTCACACAAGAGTTGTTGGAAAAAATAATTTCCACCTAGTGTATTTCATTTTTAGGGAGAAACAAATGTATTTTATTAGTATATGCAAGAAAACCCAAATTCCCTTACCACTATAAAACACTATTGCAAAAGGGCATTTCGAGACAATTTGGACCACAAGTGCATTTTCGTTGAATGCTGATTGTGAGTAAAAACTGGTGACTCCTCGGCGATATTAACGGTCAGAATCTCTTCCCACAAAGGCTAATTGAATTACGGCAGGAACCCAGACTTCGAAATTACCGTCTGTTATTTCAGGAGCGTACTTTGAGATGGGGATGGGTCAGTATGGACCCCACGTGCCCCTGGCGTTAATTATGGCGGCGCACAATCGTCGTGTATCGAATTACTTCGTAAAAAGATTTAACGCCTGTATATATGTGTATGCATTTTTTATATACGCGTAACCGACAACGAATGACATATACTCTCATTTAATCCTTTGGCGAAGAGTCGACAAATCGCAACGTCTCGCGCTATGTAGTGTCTGCCTTTTCTGGAGCTATACCGTCGGACTCGTACCCTCGCACTACGTGATCTCGTAAAAATGTTAATGAGTCTCTCGTATACCGGCTACGTTGTGAACCGTCTCTCCCTTTGTCCTCCTGTTTCACTCCTCTCTCTCTCTCTCTCTCTCTCTCTCTCTCTCTCTCTCTCACCTTCTTCATCACTCCCGCTCTTCCTCTTCGTCCTTATCGAGGTTATACCTATTTTGGCTAGAGAAAAACGAAAGAAGCTCACGGTTACGTGGCACCACGTGTACTCCTTCCATTTCATACTGCGCCCCGTTACTCCGATTCCCGCCGAGTTCGCTTTACGTGGATTTTTATTTCTTCCCCTTTTCAACCACACTTGCAGCCGGAGACAGACAAAAACATGGGTATATGCGAACGTGCATACACCGCAAACGTAACAACATTCCCAGCTCTCTGTATCTCTTTCCTGTTTCTTTTTTCCTCCTTTTCCGACCGTTGTGTACATGGTTTCTTGGCCTCTCCATTCTCGAACTTTACGACCACGAGCGATACCCATTTGTACTCTTGTTAACTATTTAGGCAACCTCGGACGAAGGCCTCTCACGAATGCTGACGAAATGTTGAGGTTTCGCTTTTATTCGTCCAGGGACGAATATAAATTCGTAAGTGAGACGGTCGATCGATTTTTCGAATGAGAAAGAATTTTGTGTTGAGATCTTGCGCTGAATGCCATTTTGGTACTACAAATGATGTCAGTCGAAAATTAGGAAACAGAATAGTTACTAAGATATACTTACCGGTTTAACTGGTTCATAAATATTGTTGCAAATTTCAACGAAACTTGATGAAAATGTAAAACTGTTCTCTGATAAATGGTTGAATTGGCTAAGAATTTTGCTTCGCTGATCAAGTGAGTTCGTTGTACATCGCACCGAATATGATTTCGGTACTGTGCGATCAAAAGTTATCTATAGAAAAACCGCGTCAGTTGTAATATAAATTATGTCAGTCAAAAACTAGGAAATAGACTAGGTAACAACATATAGTTGCCGCATTAACTATTCGATTACTCTTATTGCAACATTTAAGAGATAATGACAATGGATTAGAATACGAAAATTGTTCTTCAAGCAAATGGTTGGTCGGCTGAAAATGTCCGGCCATTAGGAGAGATGAACCGGCGTTCCGACGATGAACATTATTTTGTCCAAACGGAGGGGTAAAAGCTGTATGGTTCTAAAACGCAGATGGATATTATTTTGATAATGGAAGGGTTATCTTTCGGTTGGATTACAATGTCGGTTGCATTTTCTACAGGAATCGTATCCGTTATGCTGCTGCTCTCGTATTGTTAGCCCGTTGGAGATCTCGAGCTGAAGTAATCCATGAAGAGCAGGGTGGGTTCCACAGATAGCGGAGCACGGGAGAAGATAGGAACAAGGCAACTAATGTTTCAGAGATGATAATGCGTATGCCCTCGGGAGATCTTTCATCTCTACCAACCCTACATGAGTACTGGCCCGTGCTAGACACTTGCCGTACATATGTGCAAGCCAAACAAGTAAAAAGATCAGTTTCGCCACTCTCTGCTTGTAATATGTCTTTTGGCGATTACGAAGACATATCCTTTTCGGAATTCCTTCTGTCAAAACGAGAGAAGTCAAAGCACGCAAGATCTGTACTGTATTTTATCAGCTCAGGATATATGGTCTTTCATTGTTCGTAGGCGAGAGTCGAATGAATAGTCGTCGACTTAATCACAAAATCTTCTGTTCACCAAGTTCTGCAAATGTTATTCTCGATACTTCACACAGGCGAAAGAAACGAAGTAGTAGGTGCTTGAACGCTCCCATTTTTCCTTTCATTATCCGTGCTGAAATGGGACAGGGCATTCGCTACTTTGTGTCGGGCCCTTACCAGGCTTGCCTCGTCTGATCCACCTGACCGAGTCCTCTCGTGGAACAGACGAGGAAGATCACAAAATCATTTTGTACGACTTACCCTTTATGTTTGGAGATTACAATGTTCTGGCCGAGATACATTGCCAGCAACCCGTGCAGAAATGTGACCGGGCATTCCCTACTTTGTGTCGGGCCCTGACCAGACTTGCCTTGTCCGATTTATCTGACCTCGCCCGCTCATGGAACAAACCGGGAAGATTGCAAAATCGTTTTACGGCTTACCCTCTATGTTTGGAAACTACAATCTTCTGGCCAGGATACATTGCGAGCAAGTACATCTCCACGTAAAGTCTACCCGGCCAGAACATTGACATGTCCTGAAAAGTAAAGCCTGCCTCTAAGAACTGTCTAAAGCTTTTTACCCCATCAAAGATATTTATAATTGATTAGGATAAAACGAATATATCTATTGTAATTCTATTCACCATCAAAAGTATCATAAATACCGCCATTACAATAACTAATGATTTGAGCATAACGAATACCCAAATTATTTAATGAGGCAAAAAAGTAGAGCAGGTCATTCGTGGTTTTTGAAGGTCTTGTCGTCTTGGCAGGAAATATTAATGTTCCGGCCGCAAAGACTTCGCCTGAATGTATCTCGCCAAAAATCCGCCAGGTGGCTTCAAGCAAAGCGCTTCGCGTAAGTAAGGTGCCATCGCACGAGGATAAAAGTACGACCTGTGAGCCACGCACAGAAGTGCTATGATACACCGTGTACTTACGCTTATGATTTTGTGATACTTGTGAGATTATAAGTATCAGTACCACCTAATACTATCTATTTTATTCGGGTAGATCGCCAAAAGCCCTTCCAGTACTTGACCATTTTCCTGTCCAGTTTCCTAATCCGTTCCCGAAAAAACTAACGGCGGATGGGGGCCAGCCCTAAGACCTGTTACATGGCGAACCTGATCCACGCTAGAACGTCTGACCATGGCCTGATATTATCTAGGGAAGGCAGATAAGGGGCTGTACTTTTTCCCGGCTGAATTTTGTACACAGGTAATCTTTCACGTAATGTCTACCCGGTCACATCATTGGCATTTCCTGAAAAGTGAAGCCTGACTATAAGAACTGTGTAACGCTGCTTTGCTTTTTACCCCATCAAAGATGTTCATAATTGATTAGGATGAAACTAATACATCTGTTGTAATTCTATTCACCATTAAAAAAATTAATTTCATCAACGATAATTGACGAGGATAAAAATGCTTATCATAAATACCCGCATTACAATGACTATTCATTCAAACATAACGAATAACCAAATCATTTGGTAAGATAAAAAAGTGAAACGGATGGTTTGTTGTTTTTAAACGCCTATTCAGAAAATATCAATGTTCTGGCCGCAAAGACATTACCTGGATGTATTTCGCCAACAATCTGCCCAGTTGCCTCGAGCGAAGTACTTCGGGTAACCAAGGTACCATCGTTGACCGATAAAATTTTGATCCGTTGTTGAACCACGTACAGAAGCGGTATACTTACAGCGTGCACTAATGCTTATGGTTTTGTCATATTTGTGAAATAATAAGTATCAGTACCACCTAATACTATGTATTTTACTCGGATATATCGCCAAAAGCCCTTCCAGTACTTGATAATTTTTCAGTCTCGGTTATTCTTCGACCTTTTCTCTATGACTTTCCTTCGCCCACACGTACGCTTTTTGATTTTCGGGAAGTTACAGCGGGACTTGTAAAAAAATATGTTGAACACGTAGTTAATTTCTGCGTGTCACACACATATTTTTATATCGTTGATCAGTGAAGTATTGTTCATTGATGTACAAGTTCGTAACATACGGACCCAGGCGCAAAGGAAAATACTCAGTTTTTTCTGTGGAGTGAAATCTTTCAACCTATTAGAATATTTTCACTACATCCGCCATGATCATTAATACATTTTTTTCTCACATCCACAGGGCTTTTCCTTTGACAAACCGAGTCAGCACAGGTCTGCGGCAATGCGAGTAGGCAGAGACGTACTAGAGCTGATAAAAGCAAATGGGATCACGTTCTGATATAAATCAAAAGGAATTTTGATTTGACTGGCTGACGCTCTTCAGTAAATATCGCATTGATCGAGTCAAGGGTTTGCTCCGATCGTTGCTGATTCATTGATTGCCAGCAAACAGCGATCGTCTGCGAGGTCCTTTCGACGTTTATTTTTCTCTTTTCACAACCCACCACCATATTCGTGCCCTCTCTCTCACTCTCTCTCTCTCTCACACAGACACACAGGCGCGCGCGCGCGCGCGCACACACACACACACACACACACACACACACACACACACACACACACACACACACCAGCGCGCGCTCAGGTCGGATCGCGAACATTTTTTCCGTATATATTATTGCTGTACATATCCATTTATACACCAATATATATCCTATTCTCACGAGAAGCCCTCACGGATGAAGTAAAAGGTGCAACGCAGCCCCAAGAAAAACTCGAAGCGTATTTGTATATCGGCTCGCAATGTGGTATATATTGTGCGTATATATACAGGATGAAAACGATCATTGCCGCCCGGGAAACAGGCGTAGGTGGATTTATTTTCCCGTTTCTATTGAGACACGATCGTTTATATTCCGGGAATAGAAATGCTCTTGTCGTAGATTCCCCATGGTAGGAGTAACGCCCACTTTTCCCGACGAGAATCGAGACCTCGTTTCGCGTGGTGTGCTTCATCTTATTTCCGCGCGGATAAGAAACTTCTATACCGGGCTATGGGATCTATGAAAAATCACGACAGAATTGGGATGCGAGCGAAATAGAGATTGGGCAGTTCGAGAGCCTTGTAAAAAATTGCACCTACGCATTGTGTTTGTAAAAATGGCGTTATGAAGAGAAATATATATCAATGATTGCCTCTTTAGTCGATTTTTTTTCAACTTAAATATGTGATAAAGCATTGAAAACTGTTGGATTTCTTTTTTTATCGGCGGAAAAATGACTTGAAGGGGGGAAACCGCCCCTCAAAGGAAGTCGTATCGCGAAGTGGTTTTGCAGTTTTACCCACAAGCCGTTCACCGATCTGAATGAAACAAAACCCAAAACTTTTCTAATGTAAAGCGATGAAAATTACACAATAGAAGTATTGAAAAACATTGAATTAAGGGGTGACACGCCTTTCATTGAGGAGTGATTTCTCCTCTTGAAACCGTTTTCCGACCGACAAAAAAATACGTGTCCCATAGTTTTAAACGTTTTATCACATATATGAGTATTAACCAAATCGAAGACTCCTTCAATAATGTTCCTTGTAACATAAATCAGGAATGGTTTTCAATTTGTTTCCTAAAGCCAATTTTACTGTTGCTCAGTTTACAAAATTTAATTGTAATGAATAACACAAGTCAATAATAAAATTCTTGGTGCCGGCAAAATTCGTATGATTTTTTGTCAAGTGACGACTAGTGAGACCTATCCTAGCCTATAATTCAAGTTACTACCCACGGCTTTCCAACGAATTTTAATTGCATAGTCAGTATCGGTAGCAGTTCATTAAAAAAAATATCTTCTTCGTTTATATATTATATGCTGTTATAAATTAATTCCGTGATGTGTTATAAATTAATTCCGTGAGGCAGCAAAGCGAAAACGAGCTTGTTCGATCTACCCTTATACATTTTGTTTAATATGCGGAGAGCAGGTTATTTAAAAAATCAGAAAAACGATTACTGGTTTCGTGAAAAGGGCCTTTTCTTCTTATGTCGGGATAGAAATAAAGGATAAAGATAAATTCGCAGAAAATCTTGGCTTATTCAGAATAAAACGAGGAGAACGCTTCCACTACCCCGTGCGGAAATTGAACTAGGGCTTTGGTCGGGCCCGTATAGAATTTCCCTAACTTTATCAGGGCCCCAATCGGGTAGCCTCACATGGGCCCTCAGTGGCCGGTCACACTTTTCTACTGAGGGCTATTAAAGGCAGAATAATGAGGGCCTTCAAGGTTGCCTGAACGACGCCTCATGGAAACCATGGTGTGCCCATAAGTTATTCCTCTCAATGGATATGCTCACGTGTGTGTGTAAATGTACGTGTTTCTGCGTGTATGTGTCTGTTTGTATAAGGACGCGTCACGGTACACTGCAAAAAAACATATTTAATTTAAATAGGATCTATTTAGCTAAAGGTAGTTCTGTAGTTTTGGTCATATCTTAGGAATTGGCTGAAATCTAAGTATGGTGTAGATATGACCTTCATGGACTGATGCCCAAAAATTCAATTCGATTCACCGTTTAGTTCATAAGATAATTGCAATTGAATATGGGTATTTTTGTTCGCGATCCCTAAACCTAACACGTAAACCGTTTGGAGTTTGCTCGCATTTCTCGATATAGGTTCTAAACGGATCTTAGGATTTCAAAATAAAACCATACGTGTACGCAGTACTATTGTGGGATTGATTTAAAAAAAAATGACAAACTTTGACCGTTCAGTTTCGGAGATATCGACTTATGAAAAGTGGTAATTTTATTCCAGGCCGAACTGGGCCCAACCATCTGTAACGGAATGGCAGTGTAAACAGTATAAAAAGGAATTCAATCCCATTCGGGTTTCCTTCACTGTTTTCCTTAAAAAATGTCTTTGTTATAGCGAATACAATTTAAACTGTCGGCAAGATGTTGTAAATCCACGATCCCGACGTCCTTCGACAGCGAATTTTTGTTGCTGATTGTTGAGGTTATGGTTATTCTCATCGCGTTTAGCCGCATTTGCTTGACACATGGCTGTCACAGCTTTCAGTTTTTTAGCAAGTGCCTTTTTTCTTGTAAACTTTCCTTTGTATCGCATTTGGGTTGACATTTTCACGCTTTTTTATTTATATTAAATATTTCGCGAAAGACGGATCGTAGGAAGCTCAACGCCAGGAAGACTAGAGGTAAGGAGTACGAACGCCTGTGGCGAGCCCGATCCAAAAGCGTCCGTCAAACTGTGGATTTTAGTAGTTAGTGTTTTCACGGCGTGCGTCGCTAGTGTTCGACCGCACCGAAGCGAACTAAGCGACAAGAACACAACTGACGTTATGTGTCATCGATGATTCCCGCTCGTCGTCCGTGTTGGCATAAAAGCATGTTGTGGCTAACCAATTTTGCGAATTGTGTTAGATGTAAAAAAAATAATTGTGTCTCGGTATAAAATATATTTGGTGATCTGCGGCGAAAACAATCAATCATAGGTAAGAAAAATAGTACTTACATTCGCAAAAAGAATGGTTTCGTTTTATCGTACCATTATCGTACCGAGTGAAATAAAAATTATCACAAACGCGAGATATGGAGCAAGTGTCCCGTCGATGAGACAAAACGT
Organism: Ophion ellenae; assembly: GCA_963210295.1. Taxonomy (NCBI): domain Eukaryota; kingdom Metazoa; phylum Arthropoda; class Insecta; order Hymenoptera; family Ichneumonidae; genus Ophion; species Ophion ellenae. The sequence continues at coordinate 32,261,583 of OY723387.1, read as the reverse complement.
GCAATGTATGGATTTTTCATATATTGCGCGTTTTGTCTCATGTCTCGAAAATAAACAAAATGTTTATTTTCGAGGCGTGAAAATGGGTATGTGCGTACGTGCGTACGTAAGATGCCAAGCACATAACGAATAGCTCACAAAGAGAGTGATAAACTATTATCTCGTCATGAGAGGACATTTTCTAGCGCGATCGGTCAACGAAAATAATCACGCAAGGAAAATCAAAACGAAAGACAATAGGAAAAAAATAAAAACTGTAAGATCGATTTATCTGTACAGCATGTCATAATGTGCAAATATGATGTGTGATAATTTGTAAATCTTTTGTTTGAATTCAAAATTCTTATGAATTGTCTTGTGTCTATGTTTTTACGGCTTCCGCAACGAAAAAAGAACATTGACTTAATATCTGTATTTCGTTATTATTCTTTATCTGTACAGCGTATCATAATGTGTAAATATAATATGTGAGAATTTGAAAAATTGTTATGAATTTTCTTGTGTCTATAAATAAATTTAGTTTGTTACGGTTTCTGCAAGGAAAAAAAACTAACTTAATTTCTGTATTTCGTTATTATACTTAATCTGTACAGCGTGTCATAATCTGTAAATTTTTTGTCTGGATGACAATTTATTATGACTCCTTTTGTCTATAAATAAATTTTGTTTGGTACTGCTCCCGCAACAAAAAAAAACATTGACTTAATTTCTGTATTTCGGTATTTCCCAAAACTATGTATATATGAGAATTCTGTCTATCTATATAGAAATTGACTCCATCAACTGGTTGTACAATTTATTTGATGAAATGATCGCTCCATATGAAGTAGCAAAGGGTGCTTTTCGTATATCGTACGGCACTGCCTTTGCAATTCATTCGATCAAATTATCGCTCCATATGAGGGAGCGTATCGTACGGCACTTGTTTGTTGCTGACTTTACTTCGGTGCGGTAGGAGAGCAGCGCCGCCCTTCTCGTCCTCGCTTTTGCGGACGTTTCGACGATACGGCGTTCGTACTCCTTACCTCTAGTCTTCCTGCTCAACGCTATGACTGCAGAAAAATCGCGCTGTTGCCACGATTACAGCGCCGCTCTCTATACGAGTATGAGACTTATCCATGCATTAGGTGCGAATGTGTGGGACATATAGAGGGACATATAGAGACAGAAAGTCGTTTTTCCTCCAATTTTTCAAAAACAATTCTCGTCAAATAGAAGGTACCAATATTATCAATAATTCTACCAAATTTCAACTCAATTGGCTTAATAGTTTTTGAGTAATCCTGCACGCCAATTTCGAGAATGCACTTTTAAGAAAAACGCGTTTGAAGTTCACGCCCGCTCCGAATCCGAGCGGTGAAGCACAGCGTTGACGGGCAGTAACGTTTGAAGTTTCTCGAATTTCGCTTTGACACTTTGGAAATAAATTCTACATCTATAGTTCTATCGTTTAAAGAAGAAACAAAAAGGAATTCATTTTTTGATCGTTGTAGATGTATATCCCGCCTTAATTGAGAGTTTTTCCACAACGATTTTGTATCGTAATTCGTCATGCACTGGCCTTTCGAAATGATTTTTTTGGAAGAAAATATTTCATCTATATGGGAATCAAGGCTAGTACCTACCTCCTCATGGCTACGCACGCTGCCCCTATGCTACCGAGTGCTTGTAACATCTTAGTCGCAAATATGGCATAAGAGACCAAATGAATTCCTACAATTATTTGTTGTATCATATAAACGATATCAATTAGTTAATATCATTGTGATAATTAGAGAGTTTTATCGAATAACATGCTATAGAATTTTCAAACATGACCTATATATATATATATATATATATATATATATATATATATATATATATATATATATATATATATATATATATATATATATATATATATATATATATATATATATGTAATTCATCTCTCTCTCCACCCTCTCTACCCTTTGATATGAGTGTTGCAATAAAGACAGACCATTAGTTCAATTAAATAGAAAAATGGGCGACTCTAAGAAAATACTGTGTTTAAAAAAATTTTAATCATATAGATCCATTTAGCGAATTTAACTAAATTGTTTTTTAAACAGATAACACCGAATCACAGATTTATTAGGATTAAATAAAATATTTAGTTATTGGACGATATTAAATAGATTTTGATTTGAATAAATAAATATAATTAAAATAAATAATTCCAATAATGGAATGCAATAGGAAAAATTTGATTCCATGGAAAATCTAGTTAATTGAAATTTAAAAAAATCGAATAGACGCGGTTAGTTAATATCAATAGAATTTTTCTGTTAGGTGTTTGCTTTGCCATGTAGTAGATGGCGTTGATAATTTTGGATCCAACTTTTAGCCAAATAAATGGCTTCCCCTTCGAAAAATACCTTGGAAAAATAAAACGTTCTATCAGAAGTTCAAATAGGCCTCTGGTTCAGTTTTGTCGCAGACAGAATTAAAAAAGACAATTTCTTTGAGCGGCCAAGAGAAATTTCTCCGAAATTTCAGTTACGAAAAAAGGTGATTAAAGCCGAGAAAAGAATTGCTGAAAAACTGTTTTCTAATAATAGCACTACAATTAGCACTATTCACTATATAACGTTGTGCTTTTAAGCAATGGATGTGTAGTAGAAATTAGAAAAATATTCGGATCGAATCGATGTCTAGATTTTTTTTTGATTGAAGGTAATATCTGTAAAACGAAAACCGATCTATTTACTTATCGTACACAATCGGGTAAGGTTCATGAGTGGAAAATATCATCAAAATCTTCGGAGGAAATTATTTTTCCTACGAAAAGTATTGAACGAAAATTAGTCACTATAAAAATGTCAAAAAAAACCGAATGGCATTGTTCAAACATACGCGCCACCATCACTCCATGTCTGAATAAGGCACCAGAATAATATGTAATTTTTTAAAGGGTTTGTAAATGTAATATATAATCCATATTTAATGTCCTGACGTTGTTATCCTATTTTTGCCTATTATCGAATAATTGAGTTTATTAATTAAAATACCACAAACGATTTAGTCGAAGCTATGTATACTGGTCCGTCCCTATAATGTCCACACCTGGTCCTATTGTGGCAATCCCGACGCGGATTGCCACAAAGGCCCTTATTATGTCAACGCCTGTCGGGATTGCAATGCCTTATATTTAATTTATTTCCTTTATTTTAATGAGGGATGCTTGTCAAGTTTCTGCACGGGTAAGCATAAAAATCATGGAAGTTAGGTATCACGTGAGATCGGACACACACATCATGGCTGATTGTGTTTGGAGTTGGATGCGTGACTGCCTTAACGAGTCTCGCTCATGAAAATCACGAAAGAGTAGTTTACGCAATGTAAGAATGTTTAATAAAACTTAAATTTTTCAATAATATCAGATATTACCAACAAAATAATATATTTGTGTTTTCTTACGTAGAATATCAATATTAAGTGTTAAAATAGTAGCAGTATAAAGATAAGGTTCAGAAAAAATATACAGTTTTGCGGCACCAAATCGGCTGTTGATCTGTATCCATTTCTAGTCGATATTTTTATGAAAACAAACGTTCTTTCAATATTGCTACTAATTTATGTTGGTTGTAAGAAGTAGAGGAGACGAAAAAAAAATTAAACTGAAACCGCAACAATAGTAGAGAGGGAGAGAGAGGAGGGATTCTTTTCCGAACCAACAGCTCCTTCAATCTCGTCTGCCCAAAAGAGGGGAAGGGCCGCCGAGAGAAAGGTGAAGAGGTAAAATCGTGAACACCAGGTCAATGGAGAGGGAGGAAAAGCACTGAGATAAAGCGAAAGGTACAGAAAGGTACAATGAAAAAAGAGATGAGGGTGAAAAAGTGAAACGAGAAAGAAAGAGAGGAAGGGAATTGGGTAAGAGCGAAGTGAAAAAAAGAATCGGGGGTAAAAGATGTCGGAGAGGTCGGACGAGTCCCTCGCGAGGACTTGTGATTGGTTCATTCGATTTGCATGGGAATTGTAATGACGCGACACATGGTCCCGGCAGTTTTCTCCTATCGAGCTACTCTCGCGGGCAACTTCCTCTCTGCCTTTCCATCGCAGCCACTTGTCCACCGTGTATTCTATTTTTCCAGCGAGAAAATGAAATTCAACGACCCTCAGTGCGTTATAGAAAGAGTCTAGATGGGAAAATCGTCGTCAAAAAGTGTGCCTGGTTTTCACCCTGAGAGTTTACCCACGCAAACTCAATAGCGCGTACAAATGGAATTGACGTACGAATGTCCCTCATTGTCGAACGTGAGCAACGCTGATGGAATGTACGAATACGGCATTATACAGTATTCATTACTGCCCTCAATATGCGACGAAATCAAGAGCGCATAGAGCATTCCATTTTCATTCGTAGTTCCCTAGCCAAGCGCAATCTGAATTTAAAAAAGAACGACCTTCACCGTTATTAGTTCAAGGGAGACTATTGCGAGTTTACCTCGGAAGTTAAAACTTTTTGGGAATCGATAGTTAAATGAATATTTCGTATCGTATGCGATGACTGCACTGCGATGAATGACGGCGCCCACTGCGTCTTATATTAGATAGAAAGACGCGGTAGGCACCGCCGATGAACTTTTTTCGTCCGCGTATAAAGCACCAAATATATGTTAGGCATTCCACATCACTACAGCCAGTAAAAGAAAAATCAACAAATAATTCTGAAAAATCGACTTACTTTATTGAAAAATATTCACCGAGTGTCGAAATTTTTAAAAAATTTCTGACGTTTTTCTCGTTGATTACCATTTTTTAATATTTTTCCATTCAAATGGCTGTATCTTTGGCAGGATTTGACGTATTTACATTCGTGAAAAATAAAAATGTGCGTCTTTTTCTAGCCTTCCATAAAAAAATTAATTTAGATTTTTTCGACCAAGCCGAACGTCCGTTTCAGGGCAAAATATGCAAAAATATTTTTTTTTTCTCAAGAAAAGACACTCGTTATTTTATTTTTAAGAATTTCCCCGAATTGTGAATACGTAAAACGGATTTTTGGTATTTTTTATATTATGGAATTCTTAAACACCGTGAAGTAACAGCTATTTTTTATTTTAGTAATATTCGATTGAAGAGTGTAGTGCTCCACACTCTTCGCTGTATGTTTACCAGGTTTTTGAAATACATATGACATATATGTCATATGTAATGGAGCCTTGGACTGCTCCGCACTCTTGAATCGAATATTACGGGGGCATCCGTTAATTACGTGAGGTGATTTTGGCGATTTTTCGACCCCCCTCTCCCCCTGGTGGGATGTCGTGAGATTTTGCTCGAACCCCTCCCCCCTCCCCTAATCTCACGTGAGATTTTGCTCGACCCCCTCCTCCCTCCCCTAATCCCACGTGAGATTTTGCAAAATGCATACGTTCACGGAAAATAAATTGTAGTAGAAGTAACTGCGGTTGTAGTACCATTTACTCCACCATGTAAAGTAGTAGGGAGACTCTCCCTACGTGATAAAAATTATGTGATTACTAAAATTACTAAAATTTCAAAAATTACGTGATATTTGCCGAACCCCCACCCATGTAGGGTGATCGGTAGTGGCCAACGATTGGCCGATGCGCGACGCCGAGCTTGCCAACATTGGCACTCGAGCTTGGCCCAATCATCGACCGAGCCTTGGATGATAAGAGCGGCCCGATATTCGCAATCAATATTGGCCCTAGAATGGCTTATGAGAATCGGCCGAGCATCGCGTAGGAGTTCATTCGAGAATCGGCCAACAATAAGTCCCCGTCAAGATTACCATCATTGCCACTCGAGCTTGGCCCGATTATCGACCGAGTCTTGGCGGATAATTGTGACCCGATATAGATCACCAAAATTGGTCCTGCACTGCCAAAAAAAAAATGATTCTTTTTGTATTGTAATTCGTTATTACCTGGTCTGGCGAAACGATTAGTTCGAAGAAAATATTTCACCTATATGGGACTTGAGCCTTGAACCTACCTACTCATAGCCAAGCACGCTGCCCCTATGCTACCGAGTGCTCGTAACATTTGAATCGCAGATATGCCATAAGAGACCAAATGGATTCTTATCATTATTTGTATCACATAAACTATATTAATTAGTTAATATTATCGTGATAATTAGAGAGTGTTATCGACTGACATGTTGGAGAATTTCCAAACCTAACCTAACCTATATATATATATATATATATATATATATATATATATAATCCCTTTCTACTCCCACAACCCTTTAATATGTGTGTTCCAATAAAGACAGACCATTTGTTCATTAGTTCAAGTTTAATTTAAATAAATAAACATATTTACAATGAATAATTCCAATAATGGAATGCAATAGGAAAAATTTGATTTCACGAAAAATCTAGTTAATTCAAATAAAAAATAAATAAATAGACGCGGTTAGTTAATATTAATAGAATTTTTCTGTCAGTGTAGGATGGTTCATAAAAAAGGGAAGAGTATCGCGAATGAGCTCGTTCGAGAATCGGCCAACAATGAGTGCATTGATTTGGTAGTATATTTGTTAAGAATAATGTCCAATGGACTCGTAAAAAGTATTCATCTCGTCTCTCAATGACTTCAACGCGAAACAATGAATCGTCAATATACGAATTGCGGTTTGATCATGCGTTACTCGACCGAACATTGGCCTCGTATCGGCAAACCAATGATTGGCGAGACTATACTTCGTCAAACATCGGCCTCATATCGATTAACCAATAATGAACGAGTCTATACTTGGCCGAACATTGGCCTCGTATTGGCAAACCAATGATTGGCCAGTTTATACTTCGTCAAACATCGGCCTCGTATCGACAAGCCAATGATTAGCGAGTCTATATTTGGCCGAACATTGGCCTCGTATTGGCAAACCAATGTTGGCTAGTCAATACTCAGCCGAGCATTGGCGTACAATTGGGTAATCGATCATCGCCCCGCCAACATTGGTCCAAGTATTGGCCGTTACGGTTCGATTGGCGAAACCTACATGGGCACGTCAGATTGGGTGAGATTTCGCTCGACCCCCCTAAACGCCTCACGTAATTAATACGGGATGCCCCCTTATAAAAAAATTAAAAATTCGTATTCACAATTCGAGGAAATTAAAAAAAAATAACGAGTGTCTTTCCTTAAGAAAAAAATATTTTTGCATATTTTGCCCTGAAACGGACGTTCGACTTGCTCAAGAAAATCTAAATTAATATTTTTCTGGAAGGCTATAAAAAGACGCACATTTTTCGTTTTGTACGAATGTAAATACGTCAAATCCTGCCAAAGATACAGCCATTTGAATGGAAAAATGTTAAAAAATGGTAGTCAACGAGAAAAACGTCATCATTTTTAAAAAAATGTCGACACTCGGTGAATATTTTTCAATAAAGTAACTCGATTTTTCAAAATTATTTGTGGATTTCCCTTTACTGGCTCAAGTGACGTGGAATGCCTCATGTGTAAAAACGGCATTTTTCACAATACTGCGCTTTAAATATTCAGCTGAAATTTTAAATCAAAGGTCTTTGCATATAGTACGCCGCCATAGAAATAAGCGCCATAATGTTTGGCAATTCACGTGTTCGATCTACAATGCGATACTAAATATTTAATCATACTCCACGGGAGAGTAATGAAATATTTTATGTTGGAACATCAACGTAGCAAATATTATTCCTCATTCTCCATTGTTGCGCAATCATTCACGTTCTCTGGTATTCTGCATCAAATATAAGCCCCGCTATTAATACGTATTCCCGATTTATTCATACCGCATATTGCCTCTTCATTTTGTCTAGTCTCCGTTTGCACGAAACAAACATCACCACAGTAATCCACCATAAGTTACACCTATTAAGTTGGCCGTTGGTTTTAAATGATTAATGGAGATTCGGTACTAGCCTTTTTTTTATCAATCGAGGCGTCGAAATGGTTCGCCAGGGACGAAGCTTTTCAGAAAAGTTGCTTGGCTCTCGAAAATAATTTCTGTTACTACTTCCCTCTTCTCCTCTCGTTAATGTCGCTGAGAAAACACAGTAATATAGAGCGATCACAACGTTTTCCCCCGCCGCTTCATATGCGCTTCAAACTTGTCGGCTTATTTTCCAAATGCAAATGACTGCTGCCGGAATAATCCATATTTTATGTGGCACGACGACGACGACGGTGACGAGACTGGTGCCCATTTCTCGTCATACCTTCCCTTCGTACTCAACGCACTGTCTCTCTTTCTCCGCTTACATATCTATAGATCGAGGGAGAGAGAGAGAGAGAGAGAGAGAGAGAGAGAGAGAGAGAAGAGACAAGGAGAGAGGAGAAAGTTTATTCGAAAACTTCTCGAGTGCGAGCGCGAGCTCTGCCTGTGCTGCCCATTCGAAGGGGCGGTGACAGGGGGGGGGGGGATGAAAATCACTCGACAGCCTTTCGAAAGTTCCGCCATAGAACAGTAAAGGATATAAGAGTCGTGCAAAAAAGCAAGATCAACAATCGTAACATTTTTTTCCGCTTTCGCTAATATAGATACACCGGGATCGCGAGTTAAACTTTTTTTATGCATAGTTCTGATTCGTTGAATACAGACACTGAATTGTAATTATGAGGCACTATCTAAATTTATGCACAAATTATATAGTCTTTTTTCTCGTTCAGTATACATGGTGCTCTTAACAAATCTTTACACACTTTTGCGTTTAAAAAATATTCTAAAGTCCTGTTTCTCTTCCTCTTCGGCTCGCGTACTGCCAAGGCTTTGAATGATAAATCTTGATTGATCGCGATCCCTTTGTGAAGTTCGATAAAAAAAGCTTTCGGGCTCGATCCGAAAAAGCGGATTAAACACCGCCCGAGAACATTCTTTGGAAGACCGGTGCGTGGCTCACACTTGAATGTCCCATTGGACGGCGCGTACCACCAAATATGTCGTTCGTTAAATTAGTTTTGGCAAGTAGAACAATTTTCCATCTTGTTCAAAATTAATTTAATCATTGGTAATTTAAGAAATTCAAAGTATATTCATTGAAATAAAATAAAATAGAACTTATTTAATTTTAATTCAATCATTATAACTGTAACTGATCATTAGTTATGTGGTAATTGTTATTTGTAATAAGTAATTATTTATTTTTTTTAATAGAATTTTTCAAATATTTTCAACATCGTGCTGGCTGACCCTTAAAAATAGGGCAAAACATTCTTACTCTTTTAGCTTTCTGAGTGGCAACATTTCTATCATATTCAATTACAAAGCTGTTGTGAACTCAATTATTCAGTCGATATTGAGGTAGAATTCGTTACTAATCACGAGAAAGTAGCGCCGCTCCGTTAACGCTTTTAAGCTTTAACGAAGCTTAAAAGCGTTAACGAAGCCGCCAGATCGCGAATAACGCAAGTTGTAGCACCGGTGTCAACGGGTTAATGAGATGTTTTATAAGAATAATTTTAATCGAATAAAATATAAAATGGAAACTTCTTCCGACTTATGTTATATTGAACACAACAAACCCAAACAAACCCAAACAAGTCTGGGGGATGGGAGGCTTTATTTACTCTCAAGCACCACTAAATCCCAGTCTAGAGATATTATTCTTGTTGAATTATATGGATATACGTGTTTGATCGAATTCACGTTGAAGGTGTGATTGATGTGGTTGCACTGTCTTTTGGCACAAAGCGTAAAACGGATGAGATGGTCCTTCCCATGCCAATGCTTGGTTTGTGCGAAGCGTTTTAGTCAATTCCGGGTCGAGGCTTCCATGATCCTTGCGGTGGTAGGCATCGCTTTCTCTTTGTCTCACTCTCTCTGCCTGTCTTTTTCACTCCCTTTTTGCGAACCGTTGACTTTAATTCACGAGGAAAATGCCTCGCGTGCAGGCATGAAGAGCGCGCCCGAGCTTATCTTGGACTCGTGCCACGAGAAGACACGCGAATTAAATTCGGTTTGGTAAACGTCTCGCGGAAACTTGTTGGAGTAGTGTACACACCAACACCCTCCATATCACGAACCAAGCCAGCAGGATCAGCATTAGTGTATGAGTCATGTGAACCTTACGTATGTTTGATAGTATATTTGTGCTTTTACGCCCATTGCAGGTTTCTCTCTCTCTCTACCTCTCTCTCTCCCTCTCCCTCTCCCTCTCCCTCTCCAACCCAAACAAATTCATAATCCTATTTTTACGAGAATATTTGCCTATTTTCGTGAACCTTACGCAGCATTTCACACTAGATTCAAATATTTCATCATATAAATTGCGATTATTCATAATATTTATCGCTATTTTTATGGAATTAATGAATCAAAAAGTTCTTTCGTTTCCACCTAAACTAATTTTGTACAGATATGCATCGAACGAAATCGATCACTAGCTGGCTTTCCATAGAACTCCTCTCTTTTCCTTTTTTCTTCGTAACTTGTAGATTCGTATTTCACTGGTAAAAATAGGAAAACGGAAAGAGAGAGGGGGAGAGGGAGAGAAAGAGAGAGAGGGAGAGAGAGAGAGCGAGAGAGAGAGGGAGAAGAAGAGCCGGGTCGATTAGAGAAGCTGAATAGGCGAAGCTTTGACGCCCTGAGAGGTATAAATCGTAGGGGGGCGAGGGCTTTGCTTTCGTAGCTCTCAGCTGGAAAATTGGCGGGGCTAACACCCATGCCGGATGCCTGAAATAACGCGCTCGTATTTTCTTTCAATTCGGCACGTCTGTGAAACGGATTTCGGTATACTCGCGGATTTTCACGGAGGTCGAACGTAAAAGGAGGGCCTCACTCCCTTATGTGAAGGGAGATCGAGCTACACGGTAGAGGAAGAAGAAAAACTAGCTGTATAAATTTTGCCTGATAACTTGAAATAAGTGGGGTTACGGAAAAATATTTCCAAAATTAACAAAAATCATTCTTCTAACCGGTCGACGATGAAAGCACGAACGAATCAAAAAGACAAAAAGACCCGCGTAGAAATTCGTTTAAGTTTGCTTGATCAGGATCAGACTATGATCAGGGGGCGTTACGAGTGACGTTCATTAAGAATATCCTGATTTTGCCATGATCGGGACGTATTTAGGCACGAAATCAAGCAATTTTGAAATGGCTCTACTAAGGACTTATTATTAAGCTCTGCCAAACTCTCTCCCAATAGGCCCATATTGATGCTCAGACTAATGAGGCTCTATTGAAGCTTGCCTTATAACTGCCTCAGCATCCCATGTATGAACATCAGCTTCTACATACTACGTAGAAATTTCCATGCACCAGTATATTTCAATTCAAAAGCTTTGGCGTTTCTGAAGGATTCATCATAAATGTATTATAGACTGTGGTGAGTAAAAAAGTTATGCAATTCGGATGCGTGTTAGAAGATTTCTTTCTATTTCTCAATCCTAAAGGAACGGTTTCAAATGTGTCAGCATCGTGGGAATAAGGTATGTAAAACCTAAAAATTTATGAGGGCGGTCAAGCTTTAATCGCACCTGCATCACCACGAATCTTAAAAGTACAAAGCATGTTTTTGTAGATGGAAATTCAAGAGCATGTGATGCTAAAAAAGCCGTATTCCTCAAACATGATCCTTAAGGCGGTATTACCGTCTAGAAACTTCAAAAATTCGATTTTTTTGCTTTTTTATAGTTTGGGGTTCTGAAAATGTGTCCCGAAAATATTAATTTGAAATTCGTAGAACTCCCATAGTTGAAGAGGCTTGAAGGCTGCGGTGCGTTGGGGCGCGGCAGGTAGTCACCCCCTCAACCGTTGTACCTCGACCGTTGTGTCCATTGCATACCGGCTTGGGGAATTTCCCTATCCCTTGCCCCCCTTGTAGTCCGACACCCAAGGTACCCTTACTAGCTTCAATTCAACTATCTGGATGTTTGCCCCAACACATTTGCACTGTGGCAAAAACACTTTAGATATTGCTAATTATTTAGCTGTCGTAATTTTTAATAAAAAGGATTCAAGCAAATCCTAAAAATGATGGATGTATTGGGAATCAAAATCGACCCTAACGCATAACAATACGCAGAGTGTAGAGACAACGGTCTATCCCATAGGTCTACCCCATCTAAAGAGGCGCGGACCACCAGAAGAGAAGCGAGTGCGGCTCAATATTCTTTTTTTGAAGCTGAGGAAGGTGGTCTGTATGGTCTCGGTATAACTGATTAAGGGTAAGTTACTCAAATTAGTTGTAATGCACCGTAAGTTCAGTCGTAACAGTGCTAAATGTATGGCAAACTTTAAACGTGTTTTTTTATCGAAACGACATTTTTCAAGTCGAGCTCACGTTTTTCGTCAAAAAACGATTGGACCGATTGACTTCGGGTTTTGCACACATTTTGAGGGAACCTTCACATAGGTGAAGGTTCTATAGAGTCTAAGATTATAGAGTCTGAACTAGAATCATACCGATCGCTTGAATATTTTAGCCCCGCGCTCATGTTTTAGTTGACAATTTTCCCGGAAAATTAAACATTAATTTTCAAACAGCTGCGATTCTGATAAAAAAATCCGTACTAACTCAGTTCTAGTTCAGAAGATAACTACATTCATATAAATTTAAAAAAAAAACAAATTGTTCTTCTGTTTCAGACGACTAGAATCGCCGTAACCCGTGCGCCTGTGAGTGGACGAGCGGCTCACGCCACGACCTGCATAACAGCGCATAACTTGTATACATTTCAATAAACATTTTCATAAAAATTTGTGTTGTTAGTTAAAACATGTCTTGATATGCGTCGAAAAACCCCGGCACTGAACGTTTCATAGTTTTCACAAAATTAATTCCTAAAAATTTCTTAAAAAATAAGCTTCGACACAAATAGAGTTTTAGAATCGGCACAGTAATGGCCCACGACTGGTTGCCAGAGAAAAAACGATGGCGCGGTAATGGCTATATAAACGGGCCAGATCCGCAGCATGCATGGTTGTTAATGGTAAACCATGAATGGCTGCTAAGACTTGGCCAAATATCATACGCCCATATTGGCCCAGCAACGGCTGCCGGATCTTCTGCCGGAAATAAATAGCAAAAAATTGACAAATTATGAATATAAAAATTCTAGTGGTATCTTTTTTTTCTTATGCTTTACTTATGTCCATGTGCATAGAATAATTGCATTGAAAACGCTTTCTGCATTGTTCAAGTCTTTACCTATCATCGGGATCAAACCTACGTCTTTCGCTCTAGTGTCGAGCGCCCTACCGACTTAGCCATCCTTACACTCACAGAATCCATCGTTCGTTCGTTCCTTACTTTTATGCCGACAATTTTATTCGTGACATTAAAGTTTACTGACAATTTTTTTGGTTCAATTAGGCTGTGAAAATAACTTGCTCGTTTTGGGTGAAGTTCCGAAAAGCATACTACTCTGATCGAGCTGAAATATTGCACCGAACTTCCTCTCATTATCCTAAGAGAATCCCTTAACGGATTTTTGACGACTAGCAATAGTTTTCGATATATCGCATGGTAAAGTTTATTATTTCACGCCATTCGAGTATATCTATATATCCGATAGATACCCCCCACTCCTCCGGCCTCGCTGCTTCCTGGCAAACAGTGCTCGCCCGTACGTGCATATCACTTTCTATGTGGGATGGGTTTGTTTGGGTTTATTTAATATAGTAGGAGCGCAGTACAATAAATAATTTTCAATATACGATATATCGAAAACTATTGCTAGTTGCCAACATCCTTTTAAAGGTTCTCTTAAAATATTGAAAAGAAGGTCTGTGCAAAATGTCAGCTTTATCAGTGGGATATGCTTTTCGAAACCTTATCCCTTGTTTTTACGTATTACAGTTTAACGACCTGCATTTGCAAAACGCCCAAAAACAAACCATCAATGGCTAGAATAGATCTGGCAAGCCGTTCATCCGCCTACGATACCGCAATGCTGATCGCTATATTATCGGTGCGATGGTATTGGCCCACCAATGGCTGGCATAGATCTGGCAAGTCGTTCATCCGCCTACAGTACCCCAATGCTGGTCGACGATTATTGGCCGATTGTCAGCAAATCGTTTAATGGCTGAATGCTGGCATTTTTGTTACGACAGGCGACCTTATATGGGTAGACGGTAATACCGCCTATTTTCATAATTGTGTTTAATGCAAAAAAAATATGTTGGCAAATATATTCCAGGCTTTGCAATCTCCCCGTGCGGAAATTAAACTAGGGCTTTGGTCGGCCCATATAGAATTTCCCTAACTTTAATAGGGCCCTAATCGGGTAGCCTCACATGGGCCCTTAGTGGCCGGTCATACTTTGCTACTGAGGGCCATTAAAGGCAGAATGATGAGGGCCTTTAAAGTTGTTTGAACGACGCCTCATGGAAACCATGGTGTACCCATAAGTTGTCCCTGTTAATGGATGTGCTCACGTGTGTGTAAGTGTATGTGTTTCTGCGTACATGTGTCCGTTTATATAAGGACGCGTCACGGTACACTGCCAAAAAAATGTACACTGTAAATCTAATCGTACCATGCGGTATCGTAATTTGTCACGCCATGGCCTTTCGATATGATTTTTTTCGAAGAAAAGATTTCACCTTTATGGGAATCGAACCTAGTACCTACCTACTCACAGCTACGCATGCTGCCTCTATGCTATTGAGTGCTTCTAACATCTTGGTCGTAGATATGGCATAAGAGACCAAATGAATTTCTATAATTATTTGTTGTATCACATAAATTATATCAATTAGTTAATATCATTGGGATAATTGGAGAGCTTTATCGAATAACATGCATATAACCTATATATATATATATATATATATATATATATATATATATATATATATATATATATACACAGGGTAAGGTACATAAAGTGTTACAGACCAATAGCACTTAAACTAAAGATCATATCCAAAAACGTTTCCGACAAACTTGTCACCAAGACAAAAAAAATTGACCATTCCATTTTAAAAAGTGGAGTTGACCTTGACGTAGCTTCAGCGCTTCCACCGATAAAAAAATAGCGTGGTCTAGTATGACGGCCTTCTCGAATACTGAAACTTTTGTCTGAAACATTTTTAGATATGATCAATAGTTTGAGTGCTATTGCTTTGTAACACTTTATGTGCCTCACCCTGTGTATATATATATATATATATATATATATATATATATATATATATATATAAAATTCCTTTCTCTCTCCACCCTCTCTACCCCCACACCCCTTTGATATGAGTGTTGCAATAAAGACAGACCATTAGTTCAATTAAATAGAAAAATGGTTGACTCTACGAAAATTCTATATAATTTAAATTATGAAAAATAAAATAGATCCATTTAGTGATTTCAACTAAATTGTTTTTTGAACAGATGAAACCGAATGACAGATTTATTAGGATTAAATAAGATATTTAGTTACTGGACGATACTAAATAGATTTTTAGTTGTATAAATAAATATATTTAAAATAAATGATTCCAATAATGGAATGCTATAAGAAAAATTTGATTCCACGAAAAATCTAATCAATTCAAATTTAAATAAATCAAATAGACGCGGTTAGTTAAGCTCAATAGAATTTTTCTGTCAGTGTAGGTGTTTGCTTTGCCATGTTTTAATTGTTAATTTTGGATGCAACTTGAGCAAAATAAACTGCTGCCCCTTCGAAAATTACCTTGGAGAAACAAAACGTTCTATTAAAAGTCCAAATAGGTCTCTGGTTCAATTTTGTCGCAAACAGAATGAAAAAGACAATTTTTTTGAGCGGCCAAGAGAAATTCCTCCGAAATTTCAGTTACGAAAAAAGGTGATTAAAAAAATGATTGCCGAAAAATCGATTTTTAATAATAGCACTACAACTAGCACTACCAGGCCAAATAACGTTGTGCTTTTAAGCAATGGATGTGTACATTTTCATTTAAGCAATGGATGTGTACATTTCCATTTAAGCAATGGATGTGTAGAATTTCTATTTAAGCAATGGTGTGTAGAATTTCCATTTAAGCAATGGATGTATAGAATTTCCATTTAAGCAATGGATGTGTAGAATTTCCATTTAAGCAATGGATGTGTAGACTTTCTATTAGAAAAATATTCGAATCCGATCAATGTCTATAATTTTTTTTTGATTGAAGGTAATATCTGGAAAACGAAAACCGATCTATTCACTTATCCTACAAAATCGGGTAAAGTTCATGAGTGGAAAATAACATCAAAATCTTTGGGAGAAATAATTTTTCATATGGAAAGAATTCGGCGAAAAATAGTCACTATAAAAATGTCAAAGAAATCGAATGGGATTGTTCAAACATACGCGCTGGCATCACTCCACGTCTGAATAAGGCAATTAGAATAATAATTTTTTGAAGGATTTATGAATGTAATATTTAATAATTTATAATGTCCTCATGTTTTTATCCTATTTTTACCTATTATTGAATGATTGAGTTTAGTCATTAAACACGCCAAACGATTTAGTCCAAGCTATGTATACTGGTCTGTCTCTATAATGCCCAAACCTGGTCCTAGTGTGGCAATCCGGTCGGGATTGTCATATAAGGGCCCTTAAGGGTTTATTTGAGGCTTCCCTAATTTGAGGAAAGCCTCAAACAAGCCCTTAAAGGCGCTTATTTTTATGAGGGATGCTCTGTCAATTTTTCGCACGGGTGTTGTCGAGTGTGTATGTGTACGAGTATGTATGTGGACTGGCTACGTAAGACAATATTATAATGACCTGATCAGGCAACATTTTAAACGCCTGATCAGCCTACTTGATAAGGGCCATAGGCGACACAGCTTTACACTTTTTACCGGGCGCGATCGGGTTGCCTTATACGCGCCCTATAAATGGCGACAGAAAGTACCGTAAGGACTTTTATGGCGTTATGCGGTGGAAAAAATGTAAGGGACAACTCCAGGTAAGGGTGAAACCTTCCCGCATGCTTTAGCAATATTTGGGTGTGATAGACATTTGCGTAGGTTTGTTTGGTGCTTACGCAGTGCAGGAGAAAGTTGCGAGCCCACCAGTCTTTAAAAACATTTTATAAAAACGTAGCTAATTAGTACAAGTTTATAGAGACTATAATTGAGCGCATGTGTTGCGGTTATTATTATACGACAATGATAAAACAGCGAAATGGAAAAAATTCGAATGACGAATAAAAAAACGAAAAATAAAACTTTAGTATCCAGTAACTCAATTGGTTATAGTGTTTTAGAAGTTCCAGATGCTCTTAGTGACCAGAACGGCCGCAACCAGGCTCTGCATGCGTATGTGCTTTATTCAAAATTTATCCTCAGGGTATAGATACATATCCATGTCCTGAGGATAAACTTCAACGTTCAACACTCGCTGATGTCCGATTTTTGGTGATGTTCTGGTATAAATAAAAAATAATTTCACGTCTACTCTTATGTGAGCAGGGACGTGAGAGACATGACGGAAAATCGATCGTCCAAAAGGGTTACCACTGCCTGGGAATGGCAGCTGCTTGCAGGAGATACGTGGCAATGGCTTGCCCTCCAATATCTCGTCAACGATTCATGTATGTCTGAGGGAATATGTATGTATGTATGTATGTATAAGTTAGACGCTGTATGAGTAGGCGCTGTTGCATGCGAATAAAACGAATTTGCCGGGTAAAGCATGGAATCAAAATCAGCCAGTTTTCGCGGATCATCATAACACTGGTATATGTATGTAAAAAAACTTATTGTCCATCATATGTACCATTTATCCTATGAGAATCGTTCATCTTACCTCAGCTTGTATTCGGAGTGCGGCGAATCCTCGGGGGACTTGTAGCTGTTTCCCGTCTGCAAAACGAAACACAATTCTAAATTAAATTCATAGATGATACATCGTGAATTAATGTTTAGTTGGAAGAGTTCCATAGTCAAGAATCAGAGAAAAAATATGTAATTTTTGTTAACTTGCTGGAATAAATCACACGGAATATGCCAAAGAAGACTTTCTTTCAAACGATCTTTTCCGCCGGTTCCAATGATGTGAGATATGAGATTTGTGCGGAATCTCTTTTGAAGAAAAGCATATCTTTCTATTATTTGTATTCAGGTCTCTAAGTTTTGGTCACTACATTTTTCGAAGTATTTCTAATAGGTAAACGACCTTCCGGAATTTTCGATATAATTACGCAATCTCGTTTCTGAGATCCGTGCAGCTGGGCGTCGGACCAATTTTTTTACGGCACTGCGGCGGTATTGAGGTCTCGAATTTTTCGCTGGGTTGCTGAGAAATGCCGGGTCTGTGAACTTCTGGGGATGATAAAGATTCGTGTACGCGATGCCGGGATAAACTTAAATTGTATCAATGTATTAACATTGTATGCAGTTCGGAAATAAAGTTTTCAAATTTGAGATAACTGAGATAGGATCATTGAAAGACTCACGTTCATGTATCAAAGATCGGAGGTAAAGTTTTTGCCATGTTAACACTTTATATTTACATTTCCTAATCGTACTTTTACGGCATCGAGTCGCATGCCTATAAATAATTCAACGGTTCGGCAGCTAATTTGTAGCGGTATGAATTTTAAATATGTTAAATAAAGATGAAAAAAGTACTGCAAGACGTAATCGATTCGAGAAAAAGTCGAATAGTTCGCAAACATCTGTTATAGGCCCCGTGATAAATCGTACCTCTAAATCTTTCATGGAGTCAAACGCACCGGCATATTAATAATTAATCGACCGTATGCTTCGAGGAACTTTTCGCTCTGCATATAGATATATGAACCACGTTATTTTGCGTTCTCTCTCTCTCTCTCTCTCTCACCCCCTCCCCCCTCTCTCACTATATATTCATCTCTTTCGGTGTCACTCTTGCTCTCTCGTTCCTGGACTCTCGTGTTCGAGGCTGGCACGTCTCCTCACTTTTTTTTCGAATCGCGCTTCGATACCCCCAAAACTTCACAATTCCGCGGTTCGGCATTCGAGACAAATAGCGTATGGATAAAAATATCACAGGTTCAAATAAAATCGAGCTATGTTTCTATTTTATTTTTTCATCGCATTTTTCTTTCAATGCCGTGGATCGTGTAGATTAAACCGTGAAACAAACGCGTTAAAGCGGAAAATGCCAATAAAATATAAATACGAAACCGAGGGTAGTGTCTCGGGAATCGAATTGACACCTCTGTGTGAACGTCCAATCGCGGTGTCAGCCACAATTTTATCCATACCGTGGATATAAAAGAGAAAATGAGAGAATCGGGGATGAGAAAATCCTCGCTTCTAGCATTGCGCGAGCTTTCACACATTTGGACCGACGCATAACATGTGTGGGCTTTTCCATTTTTCTTTCTCTTTCTCTCGGTTTCTCCCTCACTTTTTCCTTCCGCATCCATTCCTCTATCGTGTCGATAGACATTAACAATCATGTGTGATATTTCACGAATATACGATGCCCTCCCCCCCTCCCCCATATATCATGATATTGCATACTTTTGATTCGTAAAACCACCATCACTGGGCGCTTTCATAATACAATTTATAATTTCAGCCAATAAAATCCAATGACGCACCGTGACGAACAGATTATAAACTATACGTTGCGCCGCGTGTTTTATATAAGGTCGTAGATCGCCGGATTTTCTGGTTGTAACGAAATCATGGATGGAGCTGGAATTACTTCGTGCTTCTCACATAACTGTGATTTATAATTGTCACTCTGATTACGTGGATTAAAAAATCGGTGCACATAATAACGCGTACGTTACGGTTATTTGAAGAAAAAAAAAATATGGACATTTTTCCGCCGTAATTTAATCCTCAGAAGAATACACGATCGCGAACAATTGCATTGATTTACGAATTTTGTAGGGGAAAAATGTCGCAATCAACATTTGCTGCTAACAATTTTCATAACCGATGAAAATATTTATCATCACCTCGTTGTGCTTGTTCGATGAAACTGATTATACTCGCGCATCCGTGACACGCAAAAAAGTATCATCCGTTATTGTCACCATTTCGCACTATTTTGACTGCCTTCAAACACATTCATTACTCAGTGTAAAATCCTTTTATCACTGATCGATACCACCGATCATTATCACACCCCGTTATCGACTCATTTTTGTGGAACCACGTAAATTTCCACTATGTAGAATATTGCCCCTTGGAATTTGAAAAAAAAGGGTTGAGACAATGAAAACCAACGAAGACGATGTAGGCCTGAAAATTTCTAACGTATTTTGCTTCTGGGCGCACACGCTGTGTGCCTCCCGCGGAAAAGTGGCCCCTCTACGTTGCTCAGCGAGAGTACCGCAGAGCCGAGTGTAGCACACTGCTTCTAGTCGAAAAACGACGAGTGGACGACGAAGCAGCAGAAAAGCGAAGCTTGAAGACGACGGCGGTAGCGGAGAAAGAGGCGTATAAAAGCGAACGGGGAAGGGAAGAAGCTTCGACTCTCCTGAATCGACCGAAATAGTATACATCGGTACGCACCGGGTCGTAACTCACTCAGGCGACAGATAGGAAAACTCTCGTTTGCGCGTGTTTCGTTCTCATAGTGTACGTATGGATAGAGATATACGTACGGCCCCTTAAACCTGGTCACCCGTATGAACCAAAATCCTTTCTTCCGATCCAGCCTACTGCGATTCCTATCGTAATATACCGTCAATCACTAGTTACTTGTACTATAAATACTTCAGCAGATATTCAAAGGAGCTTTCCTATCCTATCCTGTACATCAGAGTCCTGATTCAGTCAATCTACAAGTTGACATCGTTTGTCACAAATTCTCGTATTTCTTACGTATTTCGTTATAAAAGTAAAAATTATAATTTTATGTGTCCGGAGCATTGGCCACGAGAAGAAATATATCCAGCAAAAATGAAATAATAATGGTACTGTTATTGTCAAATACTCTATGATAGCACGTTTTACAGAATAGTGCCTGCCCATAAAACCGAATAACACTTATGCGGATTTATTATTTAGTATATTTATGCTCCACATCAATTCTGCGAGACGGTGACACCTTAAAGTGACGCGAAAGGTACTTTGATCACGAATTCGATCACGAAACAGCAGGATCTGCTGTTCGAACACAAACTGCTCAACCAACCAGTCGAGGTCTCGACTCCTTCGGATAATTTTTAGTGACACAATTTATTTTGCAATTCTGTAAGACATTAATTAATTTAAAACTAATTGTAAGTTTGGGACTTGGCGCGTCATCGACAACCGTCAGAAGTATCTTAGCTTGTTGTTTGTTTGTTTGCATTTGCATTGAATGACTCTAGCTAGTGAATTAGTCATTGAATGCTGGCTACCAATTAATAAGACTATTCGCTGAAGTAATTATTTAATTTGGAATCCGTTTTGATGTCCTTGAGACAATGTCCACTGCGAGAAATTCTTGTTTCGCGAATTATAAAAATCTAGTTATTTTCGTCATTGGTCATGATTGGGTTATCGACCAACATCTAGTATATTGAGACTTGATTGTCAATTTAATGACCAAATATTTTACAAATAGAATAAATATGACTTGTCTTCATATATATGTATATTCAATGATAATTGCTTGAAACTTTAAATCAATATACTGACCGGTTCAGTCCGTCAGCTTATAGTGTCAATGTTTGAAAAAATATTCGACTGTCAAGCTTTTAGTCGGGAGTGCTTTCACGAAAATATATGTAGTATTTTCTATCCGATTTTCATCGATACTGACCTTGAATGACCTTGAACGACTTTGACCCCCTAATGTTTTTTATGCGGCTTGAAGTGATCCATGAGATGGTTGAAAAGAAAATGTACCATTCCATTTTAAAAAGTGGACGTGACTTTCACTCTGCGTAAGCGCCTCCACGAAAATAAAAAAAATTGGTCGCATTTGATGGCCCCCTTCACACCGTACAACTTTTGTCTGGAACACTTTTTTGTGACGTCGATAATCACTGAATTATCTCGGGTGGCAGAGATAAGAGGGACACCCTGTATATATATACTGAATAAAGGATAGAGTGTTCTACCAGTTGACCAAATAGTTGCGGGAAACAGAAAATCAGCGGGATAAAGAAAACCGCGGGGAAAGAGAAATTGCAGACATTCCAAAGTAGTTCGAATCTGTGTTGGTCCGGCGAGGGAAACGCGCCGGGCAAAAAAGCATGTTGCGAGCAACAATAGTAACGCAAGCATGCATGGTGACAGAGCGAGTATCCGAAAGAGAGTCCAAAGAAGAGGCGCAAGGTTTCTGTCTGGCGATTCCACAACTCGCACCGTTGCACCCACGCGCGCTTCCATCATCCTCCTCATCCCCCTCCTCAGCCACTGCGGCACCACATGCCACCGCGGAAGTTGACCTATCTGCTATTTTCGTCGGATTTAGTCGTTTCTCGATTCTGTCGCTCCTTTTTCCCATTCTCTTCGAGATCGGCGATCTTCGGTTATATCCACTCGTGTCGGATATCTCCCGAATGAAATGAAGTAATATGCTCGCTGTTCCAAGTGTCTTGAAGACCAAATGTTATCATAAATCGAAAACAATATCCAATATTCTATGAATAATCGATCCGTTTGTTTGGGTTATGCGCCTATATTCCGCGACGCGCTATCAGAACAAGAACTATAATTGAAAAGTGGTAAATTTGTATATACCCGTGTTCATCATTAATTTTCCAGCAGAATTGTCTGAGACTTCATTCGGTAGGATATTGTTTTTGTTCATTTACATTCGACTTCAATGTAAAAGACTATTGTCGTTATTCGTCTTCTGAATTGCGATTCGACCGAAAACACGTAAACTCGTGATGTAAAAGTTTCAATTGTTTTTCTCTCAACGATTTATGCTGTTTAAGTTTACAAGCTCACTATCCACATTTAATAATTTACATATTTTACGAATATTCTACCTTCTGCCAAATTTGAAATCGACAAAATGTATCACTCATTTTAGGAGCCATTCATAAAACACGTGACGCAGTGACGGAGTGGGGTTAGGAAAATCATCACACTTTGTCACAGGGGGGTGGAAGGGGGGTAGCGCAAAAGTCAAGAGACGCTATAAGCATATTAAATCCGTAGGCCAAGCAAATTAGCTCTAAAATGTTCATTTCGTGACAAAAGTACCATCTGATAACCGACCGTGCGATCTCACGTGGAACTACCCCTAGTTGCTTAGTTATATGTTTTTCACCCCAATTTCCCATTGCTAATATTTTTGTAAGCAATTTAGTTGAAAAAATTGCGTTTATTCGTTTTTTCGTATAAAATGAAAAGTATTACAGTTATCGAAATGGACCCAAAAGACGAAACATAGGAAATGAAAACATGAAGAGTATGAGCGGTGGAACGACCCGATCCGATAATTATTGAGGGAGTTATTTTTAGAAAACGAGAAAAAAGCGTTTTTTTGAGAAATTAATAACTCCGCCATTTTTCAAGTTACAGCGTACCGCCATTGTGTGATATAAGATATTAACGAGTACTTTCAGCGTGCAAAACCTGGGCGTTGTCGGATAATTAGTTTCCGCGTGATTGCAAAAATAAGTTTTATGCAATGCGCTACCAATCGACAATCTTCGATTTTCGATAAAATGCCGAGAAGTTGATTTAAAACGCGTGCGAACATGGGCAAAAATGGAAGAGCGCTCGAAAGTGGTCAAGTGGTGGGGGTAGAGCAGCAGAAGCGGAGATGGCCTATATATAGTAATAGTAGCGCGGTCAGCGCAACTTGTAAATCTTTAATTGCGTTATCTCTGGGACGATTGCAGCTATTTTAACATTTTTTGTCCAATTTGGGGTATCTCAAGCTGCGGAAACCGATTCTTCACTCGGATTTCCTCAATGTTCATTACGAAAGCCTTTCTGGGGGTTTTCTTTGCTGTTCTTGTTTAAATATGTTATTTATTACTAAAAATACTGTTAAATTGGTAGAAGTGCTTCCAAATTTTGTTGAAAAGGTTTTGTTTAAATATTTGTTTTGTTTAATAAGCTTCTTCGTTATTTATACCACATCTATTTCACAGCACCCAAAGAAATCCCCAAAAAAGGCTTTCCTAATAAACATTGAGGAAATCCCAGTGAAGAATCGGTTTCCGCAGCTTGAGACACTCCAAAATTAAAAAAGTTAAAATCGCTGCAATCGTTCGGCAGATATCGTAATTAAAGATTTACAAGTTGCGCTGAGCGTGCTTCTATTACTATATATACGCCTTCGCCGCTTCTGCTGCTCTACCCCTATCACTCGACCACTTTCGAGCGCTCGGCCGTTTTTACGCATGTTCGCATGCGTTTTCAACTAACTTTTAGGCATTTCATCGTAAATCGAAGATTGACGATTGGTGGCGCGAGTCTTCTACTTTCAAAATCACATTGAAAAATAAAAATTGGACAATCTCCAGAGCATCGAGCGATTTTACAATTTGGGGCCGAAAAAACTTATTTTTGCAATTACGCGGAAACTAATTATCCGACAGTACCCCGATTTTGCACAGAAAAAGTACGCATTAATATCTAATATCACGCAAAGACCGTACGCTGTAACTTTAAAAACCGGCGGAGTTATTAATTTTTCAAGAAACGCTTTTTTCTCTCGTTTTTTAAAAATAACTCTCTTGATAATTATTGGATTGGGTCGTTCTACCGCTCATTCTCTTCGTCTTTTCATTTTCTATATTTCGTCTCTTAGGTCCATTTCGATAGCTGTACTAATTTTCATTTTATACGAAAAAACACGATTTTTTCACTAAATTGTTTATAAAAAATAGCAATGGGAAATTGGAGTAGAAATCATATAACTAAGCAACTAGGGGTTGAGGTCAGATCGCACGGTCGGTTATCAGATAATACTTTTGCCACGAAAAAATCTAATTTGCTTCGCCTACTGGAAAAAGCTGATACTGAGACGCTGAAAATGGTCTGTACTGCCCATGCAAAGTTCCGACTACGAGGAAGTTGTAACTTCTCTGATATCGATTGAGGCTCACCTGAAGCATCCTTGTCAAAAATGTGAAATTCACATGAAGTACTTTAGCGACGTTCTTCACACGCAAAATATTTATTTAATGTGCGCTATCACTTTTTAATTTGTTAGCAAGTTGCATTGGATCCATCAATAGGAAAAACGATGTGGTAAGAGTGTCAAATTCATTACCTTCCTCTATAATATTTGTGAAAAATTCGAATAACGTAATCATCGCCTTCGACAAACCCGATCTCTCCCCCCCCCCCTTGTATCTCTCTCTCTCTCCCTCTCACCCTCTCTCCCTCCCTCTCTCTCTCTCTCTCTCTCTCTCTCTCTCTCTCTCTCTCTCTCTCTCTCTCTCTCTCTCTCTCCCATTGTCGCATGTTGAATGCCGTGGCTGAAGGATGGAGTGGGGCGTGGATAGAAAAGCACGAGACTCCTGTCCTTGCCCGCTGTTGCTAACCACCGCGGTTTCCACTATATCAGACTAATCACTGTACGGAACTATCGAGGTACTTGTTTGGCTATTATCCGATCGCAGATTATCGTTTGCCGATGTCCTACAACAGAATTCGTTGCTCAATTAAAGCAATCGGAATCTGCGCAAAGTGACACACTCGGATGTTCAAATGCGTCCAATCTTTCTCCGTTTCTTCCGAAACATCCGAAACAATTTATTGATCGACCTTTGTCCAAAAATTGATGCAACAGACATCACTTTTTTTTCTCTAACAAGGAACATCACTAAGTCTTCTATTTTGTTGAAACTCATATACGCGATGAAACATTGAAAATTATTGGACACGTAATTTTTTTTATCGGCGGAAAAAGAATTTTAAGAGGGGAGACCACCCTACAAAGGAAGGCGTTTAACCCCTATATTTTTTTTGTTCAATCCTTCTACAGCGGAATTTTCATCGCTTCGCATTAGACGAATTTTGGTTTCCGTTTTATTCTGATCGGTGGAGTGCTTATGGGTGAAACTGCAAAGTCACCCCTCGATACGCCTTTCTTTGTGGGGTACCCCCCCCCCCCCCGTAAAGCCGCTTTTCTGCGAATAAAAAAGACGTGTCTAATCGTTTTTAGTACTTTATCACATATATGAGTTTCAATAAAATCGAAGGCGGAGACTTAAGTGGTGTTTCTTGTAAGTGACATGAAATTGGATTGTCAATGAAGACAGTAAAATGCGGGGATGAACGTATGTCGACAACCAAAGAAATTCTCAGGCATAAGTGGGCGAAGGTGATTATTTTCAAGCCAAACAGTGGTCACTATATAGTAAATGAGAGACAGAGAGAGGGGGGGAGGAGACAGAAAGAGACGGGGGGAGACAGAGAGAGAGAGAGGGAGACAGACAGATAGAGGTCTAGAGGGCCCGACTCCTTTAATTAGCTTCGCATATATGCAAGCTTTTTTGTTTAATTAACGGGGGCACCGTAAACTACCCGTTGCGGAGGTGCAGCCTACGAGTCAGTGCGAGAGAGCGTTACCGGCCGACCACCACATTTTCCGCCTCTTTTTCACAGTGCTTCATTTTTTTCTCTCCATTACAACGAAAATACATATTTATTTATTATTTATTTCCCTTCGGGTTTTTGTTTCCCGCCTTTTCGAAGTAAGTTCCGAACGCCTTTTTTTCTCTCGTTAAATATTCGCACAACGGCCGACCTCTTTTGTTTCAACGAGCAGTGCGCGAGATAAATCTTCGTATATAAAGAAGCGTAACGAAACATTTTTGCAAAAATGCGTATTCACATTGCGCACGCATATGCGATTATTATCTCTGGATTTTGGACGGAAATGCTGCGGAAGCCGAAAGTCAGCGATACTCGGCGCATGGTCGAGTATACAAATCCGAAGTTACAACGATAATATAATGTTCATCATTTTATACCATTTCAAAAGATATAATTGTTAACACATCTTATCATTTCGCTTTGAATCCCCTTGCTTTGCCTTTCTTCAACGAGCACTGAGTGGCAGTGTACCACTTCGAGAGTGGATGACTCGAGGATTAATGGTAGAGGGTTTATAGGATCACGATTATTTGGTTTCGTATAACATCCACGAACCAACGCATTGTTGGCCTCTCACGCACACGCTCGTAATCGTTTCGAGCACCAGCAGAATCCCCGAGAACACGGGAGTGGGACGAGCGAGAGAATCGTCGGATTAACGGTGATGGTGTAGGCCCTCCTATGCGTAAAGTCGATACCACCATAATGCTTTCTATATTTATAACCGTTTAAGATGAAGTCCGATACACAAGCAGACACGCACACTTATCCAAGGGGCCGCTGTATTCGTGGCACAATAGGGAAAATCGAGTGCCTGTACGTTTGTCGATGTAATACACGTGAAATGTCCATGTAGACAAGCTGGTCCTGGAAGGGTTGAATATATAGTCAATCCTCGGAGCATCTATGTATATAGACACGACAATCATGAGGGCGTACCTACACTTAGGATTCACTGTACAGTACCGGCTCTCATACGCATCTCTTTGGCTTCGTACATGTTCATTTTTCTTAGACTAGTTATATAATTACAGCGGCCCAACGAATATGATCTGTTTTACAGAAATCTAGCATTGTTCTGAAATACACATTTCTACAAATTTTCGACGGAACAAAACGAATTTCTGTTACGAAAACAATAATTCGAAGAAAATTATATTTCTGAATTGCAGTCCGGTTTTTTTCTTCAGTTTAAGCGATGCCGGAATTCGCATTTATAACTCGGCACAAATGAGTGTCCAGACATTCTCCCTCAATGGCCGACACAATCAGGAAACTCTCGTTAAAATATACGCACATATATTTGGACGTTTACTTCTGTCGGCGAATGGAAGAGGACACAAAGAAAAAGAGAAAGAGAGAGAGAAAGAGAGAGAGAGAGAGAGAGAGAGAGAGAGAGAGAGAGAGAGAGAGAGAGAGAGAGATGGAGAGGTTGCTTGTTGCTCTAGATTGACCGAATGCTGCACCGGGCATGTCCGTCAGTATTTAATCATGCAGACTATCCGTTTGAAATGATTTCAATAATTCCGCTCGGTTGGGCGCACATTCAGCAATACGTTACCTTTTTTGCCTTCATTTTGATAGTGAATAAGATACACCTAAACCTAGAAGTGGCGATAAATTCGTCCTATAGTTAATGAATTAGTCGCTTCTGACAATTGAACTGGATCGAACTGTTGCGATGTTGGACTGTATGTGATCGGCTATAGAGAATTCTCGAAGCTGGGTGCTACGATGCGGACACGTGAAAGCTGGCGATGCAGGATTTCGTATTAGGTGGACGATGCAAACACCTAACCCTGCAAACGGTCCCTGCCCTGTCCGTTGACTGGTTGGCAACCCTCGCATGTCGTCTTCCCTTCTATACTCTGCGAAAGGCCTCGGCACCTCTCGGTAGGTCGCGAGGACTCTCAGTACCTCTCTCTCTCGCTCTTTCTCTCCCTTTAAGCCTCAGTCTGTTTCCCTGGGTCGACGTTAGGTGCAGGTGGCGCGCCGTATTTATAGCCGAGCCGTGACTCCTCTTCCTCTTCCGTTTCCTCTTCCTATTCCGTTTGCAGGTCGTCGCTGCACGCGGGGCAAACCCGAGCAAAGTCGAAGCTTCCACGTTTCTTCGGCCCTACAGCTGCGAAGAGTACGAAGGGTTGGGGCAGTCTCCTTGCCGAGCCTTTTATTTCGAGGGATTCAACTATAGCCTCGACCACCCCCGGCTTTCACCTTTTCTTCCACCCCTTTCAACCGAGTCGCTTGGTCGCTTCCGGCATCGGGAAGTCCGCAAGGCCAGAAAACATTCGGGCAAAGCAAGCTAGAAGAGTCTCGAATGAACGCGCGAACCTTCACTGATTTTTATATATTGTATAGGGTCTGCGAATAAAACTTTCGTCTCGTCCTCACACCAACACGGCACAATTGCTTTTATTGTTCTGTAGAAGAAAAAAAACTGAAAGAGCAGAGCTTCGCGCCTTCTTTCCTCGGGCGAATCGATGAATGGGGTCAATATGTGTACGCTTATTACCCTTACGCAAAAGATCGATCCAATTGCCTTGAATACCTGCTTTTCTTCATATAACGAACATTTATTGCAGACTAGGCGCCGTTGACATTGAGTAATTATTAAGGTTTACAGAACGTAATGGAAATTGATAGTTTACACTCTGTCGAAAGAAGGTAGATATTCGGTTGCTATATTTTTTTTACAGGATGACGAGTCCATGGAGATCAAGCAAGTGTCAAACGGCTCATTTTTCTGTCTTGTTCGGCAGATTTTCCTAAAATCGTCGTAAAATTTATTCGAGAGTGTGGCTATGTCAGTATGGTATGCAGGAAAAGCTTATTCTCGTTACTCGAAAAGATCTCATCTCAATTAGCGTTCACGTGTGTGTTTTCGTGCGATGTTTGCCCAACGATAAGCGGTGCGGTACGGTAGGCTGACAAATTATCAACGCGTTGTCGGCACCCTGCGGCATTACGGTTGCTCGTATGTACTTTGTCATCTTAAACCCGAGCGTCTAAGTGTCCAAGACAAAAATAAGAGTTTCGGCGAGAGAACGATTAGTCCATCGTGTCTCCAACCGATTCTATATGATTATTTTTCCATCTACAAACTTTAATTAAAACTCTACGGAATATATAGTTCGGAGTGGACGGCAGTTAAAATGGCAATTGGTCGAGATAATGTTTCGAAAAGTGATAACAGTGCTGCTATCATATTAACAAGACCGCGGGGGATTTACCTTGGCTATTTTCTAGGCTGTTAGACCTGCCAAGTATGTACACGCGTTACAATGATGTGTACGGTGTGTTAGATGATACAGCAATTGTATGGAGGACGGCCAGGTACGCCTGAGCGATCGACCGATCATTTTGACAGCGCGCTTTCCAAAGGCCCGCAATGATCGATGATTCGTGGGTGGCCAGTGATAATAGTGTAGCTCCTGGTTGGATTGCGCAAGTGTTGTACGATAGAGCTTCGAAACCTCGACTAATGCAAAACGGAGATAGGCCGGGGTTGCTCGATCGGATACATCGTTCTCGGGGACCAGCTTGCCACGAACGGATATCTCGGCTAGGGAAGGAGATGTATCTTCCTCATATCCTCCTTTCAGGTCGATATATGTGGCAGGATACAACGGCCCGATTAACGGAGCTTCGTGATATATAATCAGAATCCACCCCGTTCGTCGTCACAATCGAGAGAAATTGACGTGAAAAAATAACACCAAGTAGCTCGAATAGAATAAAAAATCAATTGTCTTATTTAATGTGTGAACTGCATGAGATTATCGTTTCATTGTAACATCACCAATAACCCGACTAGACATTTTGTTACGGGCCGACGAGGGCCGGATCCGGCATGCCGTATTCCGTAGTACGGCTCTGCGTACAGACTGTCGGTTCCCCGAACTGGCCGTTCCGGGATTCACCAGGCGTTTTGGCATCCAGCCCTGAAGTGGCTGCCGGTTACAGTCCTGATTAGAGTAATTTTTCAGGCCCTAGACCGGTTGCCGTATCTCTGCCTAAAATAAAAAATCCGCAAATCATGAATATAAAAATGTTCGTAGTACTTTTTGTTTCCGTATGCTTTATTCATGTTCCTATATATATATGATAATTGGATTAAAACGCATCCTGCCTCGTTAAAGTTTTTATCTAGCCTCGAAATTTGAATCTACGTCTTGTAATTCTAGAGTTGACGCGCTACCTATTTAGCCATCGTAAGACTTCCGTAAACTTTCTTTTTTTCGTTGCTTATTTTTATCGTTCTAAAGAATGTCAATAATTGCATTCATGACGTTGAAGTTTACATCGTTGCAATGCCACGAAAATTTATTCTTTTTCACCACTGAACCTGTGATGTTTTCGAGTGTCTTTTCGAATATTACCGTGGTTAATACTTTGTACACCAAGATTGTTTTTTTTCCACTAAATCTGTTTATCTATAAACAATTAGCCCATGTCTGTTAACTGCAGGCAGAATGGACATTATTCGAAACAAGGGTTTATATCGCAGACGTCAATGAAACCTAACCTCAAAATCTCGATTCGCGGACTACGGTTCCACTGATGCGGTCGACATCCGGCACAGATCAGACGTGCCGTAGCGCGGCGTACATGAACGCCATGTTACGGCGACATACGGCCTATCTTGCTGCGGCATGTTCAGGGTGCCGACTCACGTCCGTGCCCCGGTTCCACTAATTTGGTGGACATCCGGCACTGATCAGGGGTGCCGTACTACAGTATTCCGGACCGCCCCTTGATAACGGCCAGATCAGTCCTCAGGGTATTAGATACAAATTTCTAGTCGGAAATATGGTGTATAGACCATTTTACACAACGCAAATGCCTAGACTACGTGTAACACCTTTAGGGTTACTTTAAGATCTTTCAATCGAAAAATGAAATGTACATTTTAGGGTCCCAACTCTTTTCCACCGAACCAACGCAAGAAAGTGAAGAGATCCATATTAACGAACCAGATTATTGTCTTGATACCAGATAAAAATCCCCCGCTATGAAAAATCATTGGATGTGAAATGCCTAAACCGTCGTTTTGGTGAATTTGGAGATTGCAGACATTCAAATTTAACATCTGGATTAAACGTCTAGCAATGTCGGTGACCGATTACTAACCGCTTAGATACCCGTGCAAAGTGCGATTTCAATTTAATACGTTCTGTCGTTTTTTAATCACAGTTCATGTACATGAAATCAGTATTTTCCACTAGGAGCAGTATCAATATTCAGCCTGAAATTTGAGCGAGCTCTAATGCTGGTGGAATGGGGCTTCTTTTTATCACCGTGCCACAGTCTCTCGGTATGATTGTATGTCTGCGGGGCTCTCTTAGTAAGAAAATTGGTATGTGCTACAAGAGGGTTTGGATGAGGATGCGGCGAAGTAGGGCCATGAGAGCAGAGATGATAAGGATAAGAGGAGAAAGACTATAACAGAATAGAGAGTAGAAAAGAGGGTTTCTCGTATGTATGTATATATTTGGAATCTGCGGAGTGGATACCGAGTGTGCGCGAAACCAGTGAGGGAGGAACGCGGATGGAAAAGCAACAGGTGTCTTGATGCAGGGAAGCCTGAGCAACCCCTCGCGATCTCTCCCTCTCCCTTTCTTTTTCTCACTCATTCCCTCCACTTTATCCACCAACCCCTTACCCAGCGGAATACCAAACCCCTCGTCCCGTTTGCCTCTGTGCTCCCACCAACTCTGGGTGTGGGACTTTTGAAGCCTCTCTCTATCTCTTACTTTCTCTCTCCAGCCCTCGCATAGATCTTAGCGAGATATGAAAAATGTTTAATGGGGTGAACCCACCTGAAAATACCACAAGCTTTCCTGAACTTCTGGGGTGTTCTCCGCCTTGTAGCATACGGCTGACCTGAGAATATCGTTTCCCTCGATCAGTTTGACATTAACGAACATCAGAGAGTAAAGAGCGATGCAATCTTGTTACTCTTATCGATTTAACACGCTGTCTTCTATTCTCCCTTTTTGCTCGCCTCGTACTGGATTCTTCCTGCAATTGCATATGGCGGGTTGCCCGTAACGTGGATAATTTAAAAACATTTATCAAAATTAATTTTAATTATAATAATTATATATTTTATAAACTTCAACTATAAATAAAAATCGATTATCAAAATTTGATGAGAAACACATTAAGATATATCATGGATATTAAAAAAGTCAGGGACCTCGATTCTGATAATTTAAAATCCAGAATTTCTTCTTACTATAGGTGACTTTTAGACTTTATCGAGTCATTACTCGTCGAGCAGACCTGGGACGATCCCGCTGATACAATAATTTATTGACGAAGCCGATTCTTTTAATGGACTTTTTTCCTCTTCCGAAAGCTTACGAATTAAGAGTATTACTAAATTTGAACCACAAGTACTGTAACTCATACAGTTTAGAAAAAATACCATATTCTCGAAATCTCTACTCCCCCTTTTGGTGAAAAGCATTGCAAAAATGCTTTTAACCAAATACTATTCCCTACTCACCAGCGCTTGCCATTGTTATAGACTGATGAGAGGATTGCGTTATTATGGCATTCGTGTTCATTGAATTTCATATTTGCCGTCGTTATCGTACGCAGACTATATTTATGTGGCGAAAACATTCTGAAACAAAACCAATGGTGGTAAGATTTCCGGGAAAAGTTTTGCCCCAAAACCCGAACGATGCACAGTGAAAGAGCGTAGTGCAGTATTATCAGCTCGTAGTATTATCAGCTCTTCCGTATCAAACAGTTATTTCAGCCCCTCAATGATTTTTGTTCAGTCGCAACCCAGCTAAACCAAGTACCTATTTGGGGTATAAGGCCGTGACCTTGCACCTAAAAACGGCCAATGAATCTAATTTCACCAGACCCCCTAAGGCCATTTTCAGCATGAACGTGCAAACCAACAAACCTCTTTTCTCGCCCCGGCCGGCAAACAGACGATACTCGATTGTTCTTCATATCCCTAACCTCCAATATCCGCGCTACACTTATGAACGGATTCTACCTATTTGGAATTAAATATGTACTTTTTATATTAGTTTTAGTAATACTTGACTCTTGGATTGAGTTCCGTAATTTTAGCGGCTACTAGAGCTTAACTTACATGGATACGAAGATTGAGAAGGGTTACATAGAGTCAGCATTGTAGACGAACGAGCAGCGACCGCTCATGGTATTTCTGTAAAATTTTGGTCTCGAGACGTCGCCGATTGCCCCGTTCTCCGCGTGTCTTACTTACGAAACTGAAATCCCTCTATCGTAGGGACGACGGAACGCGAATGAAGAGGAAGGGGTTTAAGGGGGAGGGGGGAATACTAGCGTCTGGTGGAATTCAGTCTGCTGGGTGAAGCAGTGAGACTCTCTAAGACTATACCCAACGTGCCATGGTTGGCAAGGTGATCGTGCGAATGGAATTTCACACTCGAATACGAGGTCGAGACCGACATTTCCGAACTAAAGCAGGACATTCCGAAGGAGAACGGAAGCCTCTTCCCGTTTAGTTCGTTCTCCTTGCCCTTGCTCTGCGTCTTCAACAACTTTGCTATAGCACTGTCTGGTAATACTAATACTGTGTATATATATATATATATGTGTGTATGTGTGTGTGTGTATCTGTAGTTCTCGTTCAGCTAACCGGCGGAATGCCCAGAATGCGATACGTAAAGCAGTACGAATAACGCCCTTATGTTCGCATCGAAGTAGCGATCGGTATTTGTACCAAGTTAAATTCGCAAAGTAGGAAATACGAAGCGACGTCGCAGCACCGTCATCCGTATAGATGTATAAACATTACCCTGCGCTGCTTGGTAGGTGTTAGCCGTGAAAACAGCAAGCATTTAGACTTGCGCTCTCCTGACAATCGGAGTGTGCTATAGGTGAGGAAAGTGTAGAACGAAATGAATTTAAAAAAGTGTGCGAGTGTATTTGTGTGAAACTAGGATGGCGTATGTGTGCGCAATAGAAAGGGAGATACAGAGACAGAGGGAAAGAGGAAGGGAGGGAGAGAAAGAGAGAGAAATATGGCAAAGGAGTAAGAGAGACACGACGCATTAAGTTTTCTGAAGACGTGTGCAGTGAGAGCCTTTCGATGTTGGCCGTGTTTTAAAAGTACGGAAGCGATTCTGAAAAACTTTTTTTCTTTTCTTTTTGGCAATGGAGAAGGATGCACGAAGAGGGTGAAAAAGGATGTCTAAAAACGAGGACGTATTACTCCCGTGGGAGAAGAGTCTTCATGCCTGGATGAGGGAGAGACCATCGAATATCTCGTAACCGGTATTCCACATCCTTCTCCCTTTGCGTTCTCCCCCCCCCTCTCTCTCTCTCCATTTCGTTCAATGATTTCGCCATCAGGCCTTCTATCTCTGTCTTCTTTCCTGCCAGCCGTTTTTACGTTCTTGTACGTGAGCAAGTCACTGAACAAATGAAGCGCATTAATAATTAAGCCTGGGCTGAGCATCAGTCGGTGTCTAATTACATTTTGACGAAATTAAAAAATGTTATCGTTAAGTTTATGGCACAAGTTTCACGCCGTTTCGCTCCCCCGAAAACGTTTAGCTTTGTTACACTATCGTGTATATTTCGTACCACCCCAATTCTGATAGCTGTTTATTAAATTCGAAATATACAATATCCACTATGGAACTCCCCGAATACTCCGAATACAGGGTACGCGTGTGTTTTTTTCTTTATTTATTTATTGTTCCAAGCATCGAGAAGCGTTACGGTTATCGACAGCACCGATGCGTGATTATAAATTGAAAATGATATACGTGCAAATATAGCGGCCGGCTACAACTGAGAAAAAAGCTTTAATTATTCTTAATGAGGCAGTATGTTAACTGCGCCTAATAGTCATCCTGCTACAGCGATAGTGGAACTGAGAGTATGCGAGATTTGCTTTTGAATGGCGTCAGCAAGTACATTGTCAGTCAGTTATCGTCAATGCGTAGACTTTTTTGTCCAAGTGGGTATCCATATCGCGAGTTATTCAGTGACTATGTACTCCAGGTCTAGATGCACGTAACACAAATATTTTACAATCGACGGCTCAGAAGCATACTCGATATAAAGCGAATTTGTTTAAACCTTATTTGACCTACGGAAGCTTAACACCTGCTTTTGAATATCAACATGCAGATTCATATATAATTACAAACTTCCGGCTTTTCATGCGGTGTGCGTGTTTTCAATCCATAACCATGTCAGGTATAACCAATGCTGTTTGAACGATAAAATAATCACCGTAAACCTTGAACGGCGCTCGCTGCGTGTTGGTTGCCGGCACGTATTGCTAAAGCCTCTGTATTTGAATTGCGGACAGTGTGCATAACTCTCTCGCATAAGTTCCTTGGCTGTACCGTTCATATATTAAAGCGAGTGTTAAAAGCGGATTGCAATTAGACTGGTGAACGCGATATCTCGAAAACACATGTAAATATCTCAATCCACTAAAATATTGGGGAGATTACGGTATCTTTGGCGCCTGCATTTTATGATTGGGTTATGAAAAATGGGCCAAAAAAATACGAAAAAGAAGAACAACTTTTTTCATTTTAAGCCTTAGTTTCGGACTTACAGCGCTCCGAAGAAGAAAAAAATGTACTTTTTCGATTTTCGACGTACATTCAATTCGCCCTGCGTTTCACATTGTTTTGTCGTAATTCGTCGTTCGCTTTTCTGAAACTCGGTTCTTTCAATACAAACAAAAACGGCAGTCCACAGACTATTTGCGTTACCCAGAATTCACCGCGTGGAGGTTGTCTGTAAGAATTCCTGGCCCCAAAAAGGGCCGTTTTGCGTGTGTGTGTTTGCAGAGATTAGGACCCGCGGCTCGTAATTTCCGCAGTATTTAACGACTCCAAACCCTCTCTGCTGTGTGTGTGTGTGTGTGTGTGGGTGCGTGCGTGCGTGCGGGTGTGTGTGTGTGTTTATGAGCTGTCTCCATCTGCATCCAAATTTGAAGCCAATCGGAGGTAACAGTTTTTCGGAAGTTTATCCTAATTTTTAAAGGAATTTTTTCATAGAGAAAATAAAAGATACAACAAAAAATGATGTTCAAATTTATGTACAGCCAAATTTTAACACCCTCCTCTTCAATCCTTTAAAGCCGCATTTTCGAGTTTCATTACCCTGCGAAAGAGTCGCATTTTCTATCGAATATGGACTCACCACGGTGAAAATTGGGAACCACAAACATAATAATGCTTCGACTTTCAACCCCCTGTTTCACCCCCTTAAACGCCGAATTTCAATTTTTGTCACTCTTGAAAAAAGTCTTATTTTGGGCCAAATATCAATAAACCAGGGTCAAATAAAGGCGCCAAAGATATCGTAATCGTGCCAAAATATTATGTAGCGTATTTTATCACCTCATAATTTGGGCTTGGAGATTAGCAAAACGTTCGAAAGATGGAGCATGAATGTTCCAATTTAAAAAAAACGCAGTCATGTATCGTTTTCGCGTTATCCCATCCATCCTAGAAACAAATCTCTGATGCTAAAAGGGATGGTGTTATTTTTTTTGTAATACAAAAACTAGTAGCGAGGATTACTACTGGAATGGAAATAAACTTTAGACCGAAGTACTTCCGGACTTATGCCATATTGTCCGTCCATTGATGAAGTTTTGCCACATTAAAATTGGAAGTCAATACCCGTAAGCTCCATCTTGTTCGTATCTGAGCTTTCACCAAACGGACGTTTTCGTTCCACGAAATGAGATGGCGAGCGATGGAGAAGAGAGACGCGGAGTTGGGAGCGGGCGAATTTCGAGGGGTTGTTATGCTCGTGGCATCTGCAGCCGTGCCACCCTTGCCATCTCAGATTCCGATACTTTGTTTTTGCCGGTGGCGGGAGAGCGACTGGAACTCTCAGAAGCGACAGCACCACTTGCGCTTCGAAGATACCGATTCCAAGATGCCTATACGCAGCCTGAGCCATAGAAGCCGGTCTATATCTCCGTTGTTCGAGGCTAAAGCGAATAAATCTGAATATCCGGCCATACCATGAGCCATATCTTGATATCGAGCGACGAAACATTGCGCAGTAAGCTTTCCAGGGGACTGTATATGTTTGCTATAAAAAGCAGCATTTTGTTCGGTTATGTATTTATTCATTGTGCTCATATACCAAGAGTAGGCCAAATGGAACCGGACATATTTGTAGATGAACTTTTTTTCGTCGTATCTAGCATTCGTCTCGATGCTTTGTAATCGGGCGGACTGCTCGTCTCATTATTTGTTGGATTACGTTATTGAACGATCCGAAAACCAAGGCGAGTGGCCAACAATCATGAGGCATACATTATTATCGCATAGAAGATTGTTACTGTATCAGAATATTTGACGATATTCAGAAATCTTACTCTGAAGATAAAACCCTAAACATTTAAGGGGTTACACCTAGTTGGCAGCACCAAATTGAAATTTTGGAGGCTGCACACTCTGCAGAAGATTTGCTGTACGGTCCGGGCATCGATGATTCCATTTAGAGGTAATAAATTACATTTTATCTACGTATATATCTTACGTAAAACTTTAAACGCGTTTTTCTCGGTATGACTTTTTCAGAATCGGTGACTAAAACATCTCAAAAATAACTAAACCGATGTGCTTCAAATTTCACAGATATTTTTTCTATATCAAAAGGCAGACCTTAATCGAAGGATTTTTTTTCAATGCATACTTTTTTTATATCAAGGAAAATAGAGTGTTTTTTTCACCGAAATTTCGACGATCAATTTCGATCGGCGATCATTTTTTTAAGAATCATTATTTTATTGAATCCTTCGATTAAAGACTATATAATACGGTACAAAAACGAAATTCATTTGGTTTTTTTTATTTCAGATGATTTTTCCCGAGCAGGACTCGTCACCGCGAAGGACCTCCGTTGCACAGCGGTCTGTGCAATGTACTGTATCTCCGTCGTTTATAAATATTTCCCAATGAAAAAATTGTCAAAGATACTTCAAATTATACCCTTCACTATGAAAAAAGTT
Source organism: Ophion ellenae (assembly GCA_963210295.1). Taxonomy (NCBI): domain Eukaryota; kingdom Metazoa; phylum Arthropoda; class Insecta; order Hymenoptera; family Ichneumonidae; genus Ophion; species Ophion ellenae. The sequence goes on along the minus strand of OY723387.1, from coordinate 32,223,160 downwards.
AAAAACCTGCACCCATTTCCTCAAAAAAATCACAAAAACACCTCTCTTTTCTTGCCGCGAACTAGGTGTAACCCGTTAAGCCCTAGTTGTCGGCACTTTGAACAGTCGGAATGTCGAATCATTCAATTTATTCAGAATTCCTGGATTTCTTTTCAATGGATACCGAGTTTTATAATACTGCAGAAAAAAATGCTGTGTATGTACGAGCATATTGTGTCTCGTAGCAGAGCGCGATTGATATGTACCAGACACGAAACGCATCGCGCGAGCACAGTGTAATTCCGAAGGGATATGCGATAGATACGGATAGTGGTGACTGATCGAAACACAGTTCTCAACGTGGTAATCAAATCTAATCCGGTCCGGAGCTTCCGAAGGGGTAAACTACCAGCACAGGCCTGATGTTACGTCGGATTAACGTGTGTTATACGAGGACCACGCTTGAGAGGCGTCGGGATGTATGCACGGAAGAGCGAGAGGGAAAGAGGAAGAGGACGAGAGACAGAGAGAAGCCGGACGAGCAGAAATAGAAGAGCTAATCTCGCACTAATCGTGGGACGAGTGTTCAAATTAAAAAAAAACCATCACTTGGTAGCAATTAACGTGAAAATTCTCTGTTAACAAACAACATTGTTGCAGACTTTGCTGATCAACATAACTTCTCTAACCAAATGACAGTCAAGAAAAACATATTTAAATAAAAGACGGAATATGAATATCGCTCGAAAATGTTGACTGCCCACAAAGAATAAATATATTTCGCTTAGAGACTGGTGTGCTGGTCTATACTAGCGGTTAGCGTGTTTGCGTCTGAACCAGAACATCGGGAGATCGCGGGTTCGAATCTCAGTCTTGTAGTCTCGGAGAAAAATAAATACGAGCGTGGGGTAGCTCCACTTCTACACGGATGTCATGCAAACGGACCGGTACGTGTGTGTGTGTCGTGTGTGAATGACTGTAGCCCATGATTTATTTCTCGACGAAACGCGACTAGCTCCAAAACTGGGAAGCGAACCTCAGACCGGCTGTATTGGTATAGATTTTCCGCAGTTACCCTATGTGTATGGTACATGTTTTCCGCAGTTACCCATGGGGGTCGTACACAAATTACGTAACGCCAAATGTCCCAATGTTTACCCCCCCCCCCCCCTAACGTAACAGGAATGTAACGCCTGGCCTGACCCCCCCCCTCCTCTATTCTGTTACGTAACGGGTACTTTGTCGTCAATAATTGCGATTTTTTTCATAGACATAACTAATTATGAAAGGATCGGGTTGCTACTCATTTTATGAAGTATATATTAATCTAGTCTTATACCAATTTTTATGAAAAAAAATCTTTAAAATTATCCGAGATATATGCCCTGATTTGACGACGAAAAAAATGTCTCTTCATTGACCTATCAATATCTGCATGAAAGGTTATCTGTAAAGAAAAAGTCAACAATTTATCGATATCTATACAAATGTAGCTATCTTTATTCACAGCCGTTCTTTTATTTTGGTTTTTTTTACAAAATGCCGACAGTTTGTACATTTTTTTCTATTTTCAAGGCCCTTTTTTGTATTCACGCAGTCGTTAAAGATAGTAGTTATCAAAATTTAAAAAATCAGCTACGCACAAGCTTAGACACTGCGATTACTCAAATGTTAAAAAAAAATTGAAAATCGTCATAAGTTCATAAGTTTTCGAGTATTTGCTCGGACAAGGACGAAAAAAGTAGTTTCGAGAAAAATGCATTTAAACTTTTCGTATCGTTTTTCTTGATGAAATGTTATGTTTTTTTTCTAGAATATCGATACTTACATTAAAGTATCTAGTCGCGGGCGATATGCCGGTTCTTCATCTCCGTTATATTTCACAAAATAATACGGGCCTGCACTGCATCTATTGTGAACGATGCCACACCTGTAGGGACATAGGGCACTAACCGGTCGCGCTACCTGTTCTCTCTAAAGTGACTGTAACTCCGTCAATTTTCGGACTTGTCAATATAAATGTTGTCAACATATTTTTCAGTGTATGTACTTTCAGGAATTATAAAAAGCAACCATTTTTTTCTTCAAATTTTGCTGGCGGAAAGTGGGAAAGCTACCTGTGCAAGTTCTTGCACAGTGACTTCCCCCTTTAACTGACATTTCGTATGGAAAGCTGTCAACTTTCCGCGGTAAAATTATGCGCGAGATTTAAATTAAAAACTTGAACATGCCGAAATTTTGCTATTCCTGGCAGTTGTAAAATCGTGACGTAACGCAAACCTTCCCCCCCCCTCCCCCCACCTACGTAGACCGTAACACCCAGGCGGAATTGCTAGGTTGCCCCCCTCCGAATTGTAGTACATAATTTGCGTACGCCCCCATGGCAGAAATGTCATGGTGAATGCGATACAGAGGGGGAAGTCGGCTGCGGCCGCAAGGTGGAGATGTGTAAAGTGGAATATGGTGGGGAATGTAATAAAGGGGAAGACCCTGTACACGGGAATCTATGATTAAAAAAAAGGTTTTAAATATATTTTATTTAGAAAATGTCAAACTTTCGAGATCTACTAAAGCGATGCGGAAGATTTAGGCCTGTTAGTGTAATGTGAAGGATCAATGCAATATCATACATTCGGGACTCATGAATTATGTAGATTTGAATCATTTTCAAGAACACTGTATCTGCCAATTTCTGTACGAGCCCACGTCTGATTCAATTCATTTTCCACTTTACCGAATGGAAAAAAGGTTCCACCTGCCTCCCAGGGAGTTCCAATTTTCACATCGATTTCGCGTACTTCAATGGCGCAATAATTGTACGAGCTAGTGAAGTGTGCAAAACAGATCTCCCAAACTACCAGTTAATTTTTTTTATTTTTTGAATAAATCCAAGGATCCTCAGTGAAAACGGGCAAGGGCGTCATTTGCTGGTGTTCTGCACCAATACCAATTTTCCGGCCAGGAAACGAATGTCAAGTTTTCAAAGAGGTGTAATACAGGCGAGTACGTATATAAAAGCTTTTCTGCCTCGTTGAGGCCAGAATAGCCAAGTGAAAGAAAAAGAATAGGTGAAGAAAGAAAGAACAAGAGGAGAGAAAGAAGATAAGTGAGAGGGAGTAGTCGAGCTGATTCGAAAGATAGGGAGGAAGTTGAAGCGATCAAGGTACAGTGCGGAAGAACGCGCGTCTTTGGCACAATCTCGCATGCAAATCTGCTTGGCGTGGGTGCAGCCCTACGAATTTCAGGACGAGGCGAGAAAGAAGGGGTTGCTGAAGATCGACGAAGCTAGGGTAAAAGTCCGCAACCACCTCCCCCCTCAGCGGATTCCTAGGTCGCGATGCTACATAGTTGCCCTCTATCTCGCTCTCTTTTTCTCGTTCGCTTCGATATAAGGAGAGAAGGAGAGCCTGAGGGCGAAGCGCTTTCAGAAGAATTTGTTTCCTCGCAATATCGATCTACCTGCATGTAAATGTCCTCTCTTCCTTTTCTTTCGGTGCCTCTCTTAGCGATGGATTTCCGTTTGTTATTTGCATCAATTGTTTCACACTATTTTCTTCATTTTCTTCCCGAGCTCTGCCGCTGTAATTTTAGTCCTATTCAACGACAACACGCTGTTAGGACAGCACCTTAAGGTTCAGGGAAGAACATGGAAATTCCGACAATTTTGTTGCTAATAAACCACTTGCATGTGCACTCTGTGATTTATCATCGCACTTGACAAAAGCATTGAGCACAAAAACCCAAGAAACGTGGAGTGTAAATAGCTTTTAGGGAAAGGGAGAAGTAGAATAGGGTGCGTAAAAAGTTAGCAGGTTAAGAAAGAAACTGAGAGTGTAAAGAGAAAGAGAGGTAGAGGGAAAAGGAGAAGCAAATCGTGAGTATTTGCAAATAAAGAGCAGACTGCATCTTTCCCCAGGAAGAAGTCTAATCTCGAGCAAAGTTACGAAAAGTTTTTGGTCCTTGCGTAAAACTCTTCGGCGTTAGTGAAAGAATGAAGATACGTTGAATTTTCTGTCTTTCTCTACTGTGGCAAACTTCTAACCCATCTTTTCTTTTTCTCGTTCGTTTGCGTTCTACTTGTGGCCCCTCCCTCTCTTCTTCTTTCCCTCGTAATACCTCTCTTATCTTTAAATTAACACTGCGGCATCTCAGGACAAGATCGTCCGGTCTTTATCCAACAAAAACCTATAATATAGCACTACGTTCGCTGTCTTCTCTCTATGGTAAATAGTCTATAGTCAACTCGCGCACCAGTTTACAACTTCCGACTTTCGCACGGTCACAGTCCGACCGCAAACTCTGGCTCGATACAGGATTTAGCGAACTTGGTCTACGTAACATCACCGTACCTACCGTATACCAAAGTTTTCACCTCCGAATATTGGAGACCATCGGTTTGTCCACGAGTATGTTTCGACATGTGTTTCCTATAGAAAAAAGTTTTGCTAAACGAATTTTTGTGATTAACCGTCTCGAGTATTTCCGCAATTCATTTGGAATTTGGTTCTGCGGCAATCAATATTTGTCTTCCTCAGGGTTCACAGATACTATTAGACATATGTCGGAGTGTAGAATGATGAGAAACGTTTACGAGGTTTTACATTATCTTCACATTTTCATCGATCGATAGCAATTTTAGTAAGAATACAGATTGTTCGGCGCGAAGCATAATTTCAGGGAGTAATCACCCGAAAAAATCATTCCATACAAAATGCTGCGTGAATAAAAATAAGGCGACGTGGACTATAGGTACGCGTGCATAAAAAGGGTGTGGTATTGGTAAAATGCAAGAATAGGGATGGGAGCGAATGGAATGGACAGAGAGAGAGAGAGAAAGAGAGAGAGAGGTGGGCGGGAGGAGTGGGCATGAAGAGAGACTGTGCTAAAACTATTTCTCTTCCTCGCTAGTACTGATGCGGCTACGCTGTGATTTGAATACATCGAGTTAGTGGCGCGTGTTACGACTCTCAAATGCTGCGGCCCCTGTTTCCACCCCTGGTTACATCCCCGCTACCTATCTCGGACGCGCTTTATCGCGGCACTCATTACTTGGCTTTTCAGTGATTCAACGGTGGAGAAAGCGACGGGGTGTGAGAGATAGAGAGAAAGAGGGCAAAAGAGACACCGCTCTCGCGAACGGTACGTCGGGAAAAAGACCATCGCGACATTAACTACCCCTAAGATAGATTTCACCAGCCGATCCTAGACAGCCCCGCACAGCCTGGCCTGTTATCTATTTACGACGAATCCTTAGTAAATAATGAATCTAATCTGTAAAATGTAGCTTAGAAAGAAACTGTTCATAGCAAATGAGGCTTTGATGCTTGAGGAGAGTGAACGGTTCTTTGCGGTAATTTTGAGGCTTGAAAATCGTTGTAGACTAAAGTACTCGTTCATGAATTTGTATATGCATACAGCCTGGCGAATTTTATAGATGTGCAAGAATGGCGGGAGGAGAAGGTAGATACGCTTTGATAGGAAAGATGGTTTGTGAGTGGCTGCTTCACCGGCGACACCACTCCGGGTCCTCACATAATTTGATATTTAAATGAAGTTTAAATAGTTTGCAACAGCAATTTGTCTTGGGAAAGTTACGTGAGAGCTATGTATAGGACACAGAGCTTCGTCGGAACCGTCGAGAACGCTGCGCCATGAGACACGTACTCTCTACCCCTCTAATTCCACCCCCCTCTCTTTCTCTCTCGCTCTCTTCGCCCTCAATATTTCTCTGTCCCTTTTTCTCTCCCTTTGTATACCAACACCACCGACTCCTACTTCCCGCTAGTACCCGTACGCTCTATCAGCCTATGTAGTAGAGCCAAAAGCGCTTGAGGAGGAAAATGGTAGAGAAAAGGGGTGAGATCGCAAGCGCCAACGCCGGATAACGCGCTGGCACTTCCTTCTCCTTCTCGCCGCGTCTTCGTATGACACCGGGCCTGTCAACATTCTCGCAGAAGCGTCTCAGCATCACACGACTCCTCTTTCCTGCCCGTTTGTCTAACCCTCGGCATCAAAACTGCTACTCTCTAACGCGACCACCTGCCGCAACATACCCGGTGACGTTTCTTTGACAGGCATCATATCATACCCAAGGCCCTGCATACTTTCTAGCGCCTCCTTTCCACGAGAAGTGTCACACGTGACTTTCAGCTTTCATTATTCCCTTTAGCTATGCTGCATTTTACCTTTTTTGTTATTACCCACTTTACTAGAGGACGTGAATAGACTGCACGAATTCTCAAAGGTTCTCAAAGAGCTTAAATTCTTAAAATATTGATGTCACATTATCATCCGCGTTTGGGTTACCTATGATGAGTCAAGAAACGGATGTGCGAATTTCCGATGTACCTGGAGCACTAAACGTATCACCCTTGGCATTATATGTTCGCTGACCAAGATAGAACTATACTGCTAGGATGTAAAGATTGCTTACACTTGAAAACGATAGGTTGAAACGATAGGTTGTATCTCGTTGATAGTCCATTGATATCTTGTTCGCTTCTTTTTGGCATCGGAAACTGCGGTCTACATTGGTTGTCACGGTCGTAATCGATGGTGGCAATTAAGTAGCATGTTTGAAAAGAGTTTGATACTTTTGTCTATAGGTATATCGAACGGTTTTCTGAAGGTCTGGGAAAAAGTTGTTCCTCTGCTTGAATAATCCACCGTAACGACACTACCTTTCGGCCTTTTTTGTCCCGTACCAGGGACTAATGAGAAATAAAACGATAGCATGGTCTCGCTTACCACGCTAAAGATTTTCATTGCTTTCTCGTGTAACAATAATTGTTATTTTACTCATTCATTCGGGGGAGACCGCAATCTTCCTAATTGCCATCGCTTGAGCTCTTCCTTTCTCTTTCGCTCTCTCACTTTCTCCGTCTTTCTACCTCTCTTTCGTACCATACATTCCTGAGAATGTTCGGAGTTCCTCCGGGGGTGAGCGAGTCGCGAATGGAGAGGATGGTTCTACGGTGATTTTGGCTCCACTTTGCAAAAGCGGAAAGTAAGCGAATTTCGCGTGACGACCGCGGCTCACTCGGGAATTAACTATTCCCCGGGCGGCAACCAACGGCGCACCTCGAAACCGCTTTCTCGTCAATTTCTCGGGCAACTAATCAAAACTTGTGTTTCCACCATCGCCACCCGGCCACCGAGCCGGTAGAATTCATTCGGGCGTGTCTGAGATTCGTGAGACACGACTAATCTGTTGCTTTTCGAAGCTTGCAGCTTACTCGCCGCTCAAAGCATCCGAAGATTCTGGACGATGATTTCGTAATTATTAGTCACTCTCTACTATTCACTCGTCAATATATGCACTAAGGAACATCTATTCCATCTACAGCTGTAGTTGTAAAGAATATTTGGTTAAAATTTCATCGGTCAGTAGTTTCGGTTGCGATCGGTTCAGTAGTTTCGAAGATTTTATCTACAAGCCGTCGAAAAACGTTGTTTCGAGAAAAGCGCGTTTAAAGTTTGTTTAGGTTATAAGTTTTTTTTCTAAATGTATTTCGAAAGTGTATTTATTAAGTGTGACAACTTTTATATCAATATCTATAATATCTATCTATAATCTAAAAATAGCCTTTTTAGCGCTAAAGTGAGAAGACTTCTTAATAACATCTATGGAGTTTCCGTTACTTTGGAACTGCTTCAAGTATTCAAAAAATTATTCATGTCGCGAATAACTAGATAGAGTGAGATAGAGCAAGAAATAAAGAATCATGTGATACCAAGAAAATTATGGATTTTTGTTTTCTCTACCAAGCGTGGCGCGACCAAGTGCAACCTCGTTCGAAGTATACCAGCCATGTGGCTAAAGTATTCGAGGTAGCGGGAACAAAGTTGATATTAAAATCAATTCGATAGTTTGACGGAGAGTTAGACTGAGTTTGTAAGCTTAAAGTGGGAATTCGACCATCTTTTCCTCCCCCTCGGCACCCTGTGCACTTCTTTCACAGTGTATAGAAGTTCGCCCAAGTTCATCCGGTTTATTTGCATTGGAGCGTGGCATGCGCCGCGCGGTATGCCACAGCGTTGAGACGTCGACCGCAAAGACGGGTAAATAGGAAAGAAAGGGGCGAAGGTGGTTCGAGAGAGAAATGGCAATGAGACGGGAGTGAAAGGGACGGAAAAAAGTAGTACGTGGCGGCACAGTTGTGTGGCGCTTAACTCGGACAATGGGTTCTGAAAGCTTGAAAAGGCAAACCAACTAATACCAAACTGCATCAGTAACTGGTGACGTTAAAATATCGTAAGAGATGGTTTGGGATTGATATTATCTTGGAACAATCATAGTCAAAGATATAATATACTACGTGCAACTAGTTTGATGAACAAATTTGCTTGGTAAAGATTCTGCGATAACGGAGCGTCGATTATCGTTTCGGATTTCTCTCCAATATTTATGTGTATATAAACACTGAATTTTCAAATGCTCGCCATATTTAGATTTCCATCCAAGTTTTCCAGATATATCGTAAAACACCTAGACTCCGGTTACGCCGGGATGAAGGGCAACAAGGTGTGAAATACATAAATTACAAGTACGGATACCCAACGAGAAAGGTTGGGGCGAGCGGGGTGAAAAGTGGAGGGTCGGAAAATTCGGTCGAAACTGAGAGAAGGCAAAGGATAGGGCAGCCGGCTTTTTGCGAGGCTGATGGAGGAAGAAGCCCGCGAAGGTGTGCGTAGGGGTGTGTATATGTGTACTCAAAGGTGAGAGAGAAGAGTAAGAGGAACGTCGGCCTCGACGACGTGACTGCACGTTGCTTCGCATTAAAGTTATGAATATAAATCACACCGACACACGGTCTCGTTTTCTCCCCTACCTCGCGACTCCTCGATCCTCCCCTGCTTCTTTCATTTCTCCGCCCTGACATCGACACCCATACACATACCCACACGAACACACGTATACTCGCACAAATATCAGCAGCACATTCTATCAGCTTTCGTGTCTCTCCATATATTTGCCAGCCACTTTTGCCGCGAACTTACACGACACACCTTATGGGAGACAGCTTCGGGTTGTATCTTCTGAAGTAGAAAAAGATTCTTAACCGCAAACTTTTCCGTGTATAGCGTTCGTCGAAGGGAACTTATAGTACCGTTAGATTTATTAACCCTCGCGGCAGATTCGCGGGAGATATTGCGATATTGTTAGGAAAAAAGAACCGCATCGCATATCTTTTGAGTGTCGAGATATATTTCTACATGTCGAGTGTGTAAGATTGACGTTGGCGAGGCGAGAGAAGCATTTCGACAAAGCGCAAGGCCCACGAAGGATCGACAGAGGTCATTCTCTCTCTCTCTACTTCTCTTACCCTTGTGCCCTTTGCCAAGTCGGTACTTCGACGGTGTCAAAGTACCGAGCCATAACTCACCCAGTGAGAGTTGATGTCCCCCTAGCACGCACACTGCGCCTACTACAGCGACTGGCACCACTACTGCCATCCCTATTCCACCAATATGTGCATATAGCGGAGAAGAATGTGTGGAGGTTTTCCCAGGCCACAGCCCTGGTCGTTCGTTTTGCGGTGGCGCGAAGTATACTCCTGCGAGGCTTATACGATCTCCCGATCCACGCTGCTCCTTCGTAAGATAGGATGCGGTTTCGCTGTTTATCGTATATATATAACTTTGCCACGGTCGAGACGTGTTCGCTGGTGACCGTAATTCTTGTGGCTCTTCCAGATACCCTTCTCGTACCAGACCCAACGATGTATATCCGTATGCAAGGAGCCAGAAGACTCGGACGTCCCTCTGCCGATCCAAACAAACCCAAAGTGACCAGGGAATTTTATGGCGCGTCAGCGTACAACGTATAGACACATTGCACGAAAAGACACCTTACCACGACGTTGTACTTCAACAAGCTCAATAATTTGTCACTTGTGACCATGTGATCCTTATTATTATTTAAGACTTCACTGCACCTTTATTCTCAGTCACCAGCGACGTTCGGAACCATTTGTATTGGTTATAGATGAATGTCGCAATGAAATATTGTGAAACTTCCACGGTTGGAGCATTTATTACCAGTTCCTGGCATGAGCGATGAGATTGAAAATCACCCGAATGTTTCTGCATGGGATTTGAATTGCTGGCTTTGACAGCAACTTAACTGCATGAGAGGGGGTTCCAATTCTATACGCGATGAAGTTTTTTTTCCATTGTGGTGCGGCGTACCGGTTGATTCTTTAGCGGTGCAGTTATAGAGTTCAGAGGCGATACGTATTGGCGCGGAGTTCTTGCACACGTTGAAAGTGGGGATATGATGTATAACGGAGGCTCTAGGGATTTCAGCGATCAAGCACGATCGGGCGATTCGATAAATTTCCCCCTCGAATCCGAAATCTATCGATAGCTCGATGTCATACATATCCGATGTTGCTGAAGCCCTCGGGCACATGCTCTTGCTTTCGTTCGAATCGAAACCAGAGAGAGAGAGAGAGAGAGAAATTTTCCCGCCGGTTCATCTCTGCTCCTCGTTTCCACGGTCTCGTGCCAGCATTCATGAGGATATCGGGTTGCACGATTTGCGACACGGATAAAGTGAAGCATGAAAATTGGTCGTTCATGTGCTCAAAAACCTTAAAGAGCTGGCTAAATGTCTTTCCTTAATTGTATCACTTCGCAACATTTCATACTCGCTTAACGCCACTCTACAACTTGACAAAAAAAAACGAATCTACTTGCAATTTTATTCATCCAACTTCTCGCTTTTTTGCCTAGGATTTCTAGAAAATCTTCACCCTCATTGGAGTCTTTTGTGCCAATACGTTGAGGCGTATTTCATAAATAAATAAAAAAATCGTTCAATCAACTCCTATACCGTTGAACAAATCGCCAAGACTGGAATTTTGGACAAGGCAAAAGTCGTTAACGGACTGCGCGCCACAACCGTAGTATGTATGGATGGGTCGCTGTTTACAGAGTGCCAAATATTTATACGAAACCGGTAAGTTGAAACAAAGAGTGGCTAAAAATTGTATTTCAAGAAATAACGAAAAAGAACATAAAACGCAGAAAGCACGGGGAATCCTGTAATTTCGCTTGTGAATAGGGTTTTCCTGTCTTTTTTTTCACTTTGCGAAGTACCCATTTCCGGGAAATGGTGATTACACGCCGATCGATATATTTGTCGACTAGTTTTTAAGCTGCGGCCCACTGCTTCCTCGCTACACAGAACTCGTTTCTCCAGTTGACTTTGACGAACGGTAGAGCTGCGAAGTTCGATACGCAATCGAACATGTTGAGGCTGGCCGAGGCCTTACAATTGACGTGCGTATGCTTCCATAATTTGTCAAACTTCTCGACTTATATCTCGTAAAAATGTTCTACCAGTCACGTACATGTTAATAGCATGATTATTTGTCAGTTAATTTTGGAATTTATTTTGAACGAACCTCAACGGGCGGAATAACTCATTCTCTTTTGGTCCAGTATATGTGGATAGCACTTAGCTATGCCGACGGTAGGCTTACTGCCATACAGTACACGCGCATATATACGCATTGAAATGTGCAAAAAGGCGCTTGAGCTAGGTTAAAACGGCCACATGTAAATTGACACCGGCAGACAGACACACCCCACGGACATTGCTGTCGTCCCCGGACTAAGCTAAGCGCTCATTTATGAAACATGCTTTCATTACAGAGAACTGTGAATATTTGAACGAATTTTCGCACGTCTCCAGTCCATTGTGGCTCAATCCGTTATTCTTAATCCTCCTTGTGATGATAACTCATACGACATTCAAAAAGCCTCGTTGGCAAATTTTGAAACCAGCTCCTATTCCGAGTAGACATTTATTGTCATCATTTTCCGATCGCATTTTGCTAAACACCAATATTCGTGAAGAATCATTGACGAACCGGATGTTATGCCGCCTGTTCATTCAATGCATAGTTATGAGGAAAAAACATTATACTTTGTACACCTCTTCTTTCTTTCCGAGCCCTTTTGCGGGCCGAAACGACAAAATACCGTGCACGCAATTAAAGGTTTGAAAAAATCGATATTCCAGAAACCTCACTGAGCCTTCCGCACGTAATACAACGTTGTTACGATGCCACACGTATCCGATCTCCGTCACACGTACGTTTTGATGAACGTACAACAATCCGTCTCTGCACCTTCTAATCAAGGCGGACGAGAGTTTGGTTTGATTTATATGCTTTCAAAGGTTAGCTGAATTCGAAGCTTACGTGCGAACAAAATGTAAAATAACTTTTGCTTGCAATACACACAATTCGACACAATCTATGTGAAATATTTGACTAATGCTTGGTAACAAGAGACATTTCTTCTTCCAAAATTCGCCGCATATACACCCCTAGCCAAAAGTATAAAGCGCCTTGTAATTTTTCTATCCGGACAAAAAATAGTTGACGATTTATCTCATTAATGTATTGTTTCATTAATTAATTAAAGTTTCATTAATTAATTAAAAATTAATTTATTGTTTCATTAAAACAAAGATGTTTTAATGAAAATGTCAAGAGGAGAAAATATACATAACTTAATTTGTAGGTCGTACGAATCAAATGACGTTCTGAGCTTATTCGGAGTTAAACGAATGAAAACTGACAGTCAGTCAAATCGAAGATCATCGGGAGATAAAGCAAACACTCTTCGGCAGAATCGAATATCACTAATGAAATCGGAGAAAAGGGCTACTTCACTCTGAGATTAGCAAATGAAAACAGGTAAATCTTAGCTTAGCTTTAGTTCAACGCAATTGTGTTGTAATTGTAGGGTTGCCGAATACTTGTGGCCAAGGGTGTATGTGCCTTTTCTCCTCTTGATATTTTCATTAAAACATCTTTGTTTCAAAGTAGCGGCAATAAATTAACGAGACAAGTCGTCAACTGTCAACCGAAGCTAGCGATACGAAGAAATTTTGGAAAAAAAATCTAAAAAAATGTGGTGACTCCGGAATAACAAAATACAACGTTTTACTCCTTAGAATAAATATTCCAAATCTCATAGTTTTTAAGTTACGCCGCACGATGCCGGCTTATCGGAAACCTGGCGTTTTTTTTTTCAAGAAAAAATTAAATTACTCTGCGAACAAATAAGCGCAATTTTTTCTTTTTTAAACGAAACTAAAGTTTACGGTTTCCTTTTCAAAGATTTTATTACTAAATGGTGAGATTACTATTTTCTCTAAGTCCAGCACGTGATTCTGCAAAGTGGAAAAAGCGTGAAAAATCGATGTTTTCACAATGACGTACCGGGTACAAAAAAAATCGCAAAAATAAAAAGCAAAATGAAGCTGCTTTTATCCTCTTTAAAACGCCGTTTGGTAAATTGGTTTACGATCCTTTGTCGCCGATGATTTTTTGCCCGGATAGAAAAATTAGAGGGTGCTTTAATACTTTTGGCAAAGGGTGTAGAGTACAAGAGAAACTACCTCTGAGGTTATGCACACTCATGTTTAGGGTGATGCGCGCGACATAGTAGTGAGAGAGCGCTGTTGGTTACGCAGTTTCGTGGACGCATCCATTTCACTACCACCGTGCTGATGAGCTAGAGAAAACTCGACTCGTGTGGACTTGTGCGCAACAATGGTACATCGCTAACGGAATAAGTTCAAGCGTCATCTCTCTCTCTCGCTCCTCGATATGTAGTACATCACCCTACTACATGCATAGCTTTGACTACAAAGTACCGTAAATAATTCCTTCTGTTTCTTGCAGCCTTGTTCTGTTTCTTGTCATTCGACATCAAATAATGTACAATTGATAAAGCGCAGAAAAGACGAAGTCACAATATTTTATCGCGAAGCATATTTTGCGGTGTACTTGGTTATCCTTTATGATCTGTTAAGACTCGCTAACCATAATCTTCCCGGTCGATAAAAGCACCCATATGATTTCGCGTTTGATGTTTTCACGACTACCTTTGAAAAATTTCAGGCAAGGGGTGTATGGGGAATTGTTGACATCCACGAGCAGCGACACGGGTATGAAGCCCTCAAGGCCTGCCCGGGTTTATTTATTCATGAAGAGAGGCCACCAACAAGCCGCACGATGAAGTAAAGGGAAAAATCAAGAGAGATGCTAGAGAGCCTAGTCTGCTTGACGGAAGTGAAAAGAGTAATGCTTGTTTGAAAACGGAACTCCAATTGAAAAAGAGACAAAGCTGAAGCGGAGTCGGGAGAAAACGAGCAGAAAAAAATGGGGAAAAAATGGGAGGCAAACAACGCGGCGTACCCTGAAGCTGTGAATCGCACAGCACAGTTGGTGACAAAGTCGTCATTGAAGCTTCCGAACAAAAAACCTCCCGTTTATTCTCCTCTTGAAGGGGCCGAGCGGTTTATCGCGTTGATTAATATCCGGAGCTAAGCTAACAGGTGGGGTTTGAGCAAATTGGCAAGAAGAATCGCTCGAAACGGGAAGGAGAGAATCGAGAGACAACTTAACCCTTCTCTACATATATACCGCATATGCGGCGAACGATGGGAGTTAGTTGACAAAGGAGCGGCACACGGATGAGTAGTTGGGCGAGGCCAGTAGTTACAGTAAGTCAGATGAAAGCCTCTTCGATCAATTATATGCAAATAAGTGCTGCCGCCGCACTCTCCAGCGTTTCTACGTGTATGTTTGGAGGGTGCATATATACCCCTTGCTCTTTGTCGGGATGTGACTCAGGAGAGAGCTAAGGAGCAGTCGGTTTCGTCGTCTTGATTAGAGTCGTCTAAAGTCAATCTCGATGCTAATGATGAATCGAGAGTCTCGAGTGCTAATGATATGCCACCGCTTTTTAAGAGAAACACCGATCTCCCAAACGTTGAACCACCACGCTGGTAGCAACAAATGACTACACATCGATGTGTCCATATACGGCGGCTCACATCAATATCGCGGTTCTTATAATAAGCAATATGGGTATAAATGTGGCCTTGAAAACGACTATTTGAAAGCTCCGACCGCTTAGATTTTCCATCGAGGAGTACCTGCACTCGATTCCGATGGAGGTGCAGATGTATATAGATGAGTCTATGGATGCATGGGGAGCATACCCAAAATGAACGTAGGAGAGTAGATCCACGTATCGACGAGGAGATGCGGAACGGCACGAATCGAGAATAAAGCTTCCCTTTCAATCTTATCAATAGAAACTCGTTCAGTTTGCCAAGGTAGAATGAAAGAAAGGGAAAGAAGGCAGAGGAGGGGAAAATAAGAGAGTAAAATAGAGCAGGATGCATAGATCACGTGCCGACAGGAAGCACATGCATACGTGCCCGGTTAAATGATCAGGGTTTATGTATAAATGTTTGTCAGTAAAGTGAGAACGAAACAATAAAAACGAAATATGAGAGCAAGTATTTAGATGCAGAAGAGGTGGTTTTAAAGCTAACGGATAGTTTAAAAAATGGGGCGGATCCTGCTGCAATAGGGGATACTCGAATTACGGATTACTCTTAATTAACACCAATATCTTCTATTAGTATTTCGGTCTGACAATTTTAAAACGATACATATCTACGCTCTACATATTTTACGCATGGAACAAAAAAATCGTGTTATTTATGAATTTACGATATCATACGCAATTTTCAGGATACCGCATGGATGCACTAAATAAAGCAGCATCGACATTCGAAGGTATAATTGCCAGAGAGATCATAATTTTACCTTGCACATAAATTGGCGAAATACGGAGAATATAGCGCTTACATATGCAGCCATGCGTGCGCACATTGAATCAAGGACGAATAATCGAATAGCATTTCGAAGCGTCCAGTCGCGATCGCCCGACGGATCATCGTCAGAATTCGTCCATCAGTCATGCCGAATTCCGAGGTACGTCAACGCTAGGCCGAAACACGGAGACGCAGAAAGAGACATAGGATAACACGTACAAAATTGGCAAATTTTCTAATTCCTGGTAGAGAATTGAGGAGCGAAAATTACGATTATCGACCTGTTTCATATACAGTTCGTAAATATAAAGATTTTTTGAAGTTTCAACGATTCAGTATAAAGTTTCGCGCATGTTTCGTAGTTTAAGGTGAAATTAGTTATTCTGATGTGCACTGTAAAAACAAACGCGTTCTTGCAAGACGTTTCACGTGTGTAATCCTGTCGCCGTTTTCAACACGGCAACTCATGTGTTGATGTCGTAACGACACATTTTACGCGTGTTCTGTCAATACGCTTCAAGCGTGTTTTAGCAAGTTCAAAGCGTGTTGTTTCGATACACTTTAGGCGTGTAAACGCTTGTCGCCAATTTCAACATGTTTAAAATGTGTTGATGGCTAAATCAACACACTTTTTGATGTGTACTTGTGGACGCTTGGGAAAAACGTACAAGACGTCACGTAGGTATACGTTTAAAAATAAATAAAAAAAGGTTTCTCCGTTACTGGTGTTTTATTCCGATGGTGTACTACCATACTTGATGAGTTCCAGTCGTCCCGAAATCAATTCCTGCAAATAAATTTTATTGTCCATACCCGGTTTCGAACCTACCTAACCTAGTTACTTCTATACCTAATATATGTACGCTAACCATTGTGCTATCGGCTATACTTGCGGTTTTTCATCAAGAAACGGAATACATGGTACATTGAACGAGAAGAGTAATGAAGACATTTCACATTTTATTTTATGTATATATATATGTGTGTGTGTGTCTACACCCAACACACATAAAATGTGAAATGTGATCAGAAATTTCCTTCACTCTGAACAGAACATTTTCTTTGCACTGGGCAGAAAAATCCGTCCGCAAAGAATAAAGAATTTTCTTTGCCCCAAACAAGAAATTTCTCTCACTTTGAACAGACAATTTTCTTTGCCCTCGACAGAAAAATTTGTCCGCACAGAAAAAAAAATTCCTTTGCCTCGTACAAGCACTTATCTTCACTCCGAACAGAAAACTTTCTTCGCACTGGACAGAAAACTTGGTCCACACAGAATAAAGAATTTACTTTGCCTCGTACAAGCAATTTTCTTCACTCCGAACAGACCATTTTCTTTGCACTGGACAGAAAAATTGGTCCGCAGAGAATAAAGAATTTTCTGTGCCTCGAAAAAGAAATTTCTCTCACTCAAACTGACAATTTTCTTTGCCCCGAACAAGAAATTTCTCTCACTTTGAACAGACAATTTTCTTTGTCCTCGACAGAAAAAATTGGTCTGCGCAGAAAACAAAACTTTTGTTTGCCTCGTACAAGCAATTTCCTCTACTCCGGACAGAAAACTTTCTTTGCACTAGATAGAAAAATTGGCCCGCACAGAATAAAAAATTTCGTTTGCCCTGAACAAGGAATTTCTTTCTCTCCAGATAGACAATTTTCCTTGCCCTAGACAGAAAAATTGGGACACACAAAATAAAGAGTTTTTTTTGCCCTGAACAAGAAATTTACTCCACGCCGGACAGAAAAGTTGGTCCGCAAAGAATTAATAAGTTCATTTGCTGAGAACAAGGAATTTCTTTTACTCTGGACAGACAATTTTCTTTGCCCTGGACAGAAAAATTGGTGTGGACAAAATAAAGAATTTCCTTTGCCCCGAACAAGAAATTTACTCCTCCGGACAGAAAAGTTGGTCCGCACAGAATGAAAAATTTCCTTTGCCCGGAACAACGAATTTCCTCCACTCCGCACAGAAAATTTTCTTCTCACTGCACAGAAAACTTGGTACGCATAGAATTAAATTTGCCCCTAAGAAGCATCTTTCATCACTCTGGACAGAAACTTTTCTTAACAGCAAACAAAATATTGATCCGCACAAAATAAAAAAATTTCTTTGCAGCGACACTCTACCAAAAAATTATTTTATATCTACGTCAATAAACTGAGTGTTGCACCTGAGCAATGGTTCCACCGAGCACATTATTTCTTCATTCATGTAGGTGTGCACGACGAGCAAAAACTTATGTGTTTCGCTTTTAAAATAATACAATTCGCAATTGAAAAACTATTTCGCAAGTCCGTGCATAACGTAGCGAGGTTATAAAGCCGCCATATTGTCATATCAACTCATTGAACGCGTGTTGTCCGTGGTACACGCGTGCAAGTGAGTTGTTTCACGACGCTTTGTGTCGTTCGAGTCGCGTGTACCTACACTAAGTGTGTTGTTTAAAAGAAAATGGCTTGATTCGACACGCTTCATATGTGTTACATTAAGCGTATTCTTATGTGTTACATTAAGCGTATTCATATGTGTTACATTAAGCAACATATTTAAAACGTGTTGTTACCAAGAATGGTATAGAGCGTATTATTTCAACACGGTAAAATAAGTAAAACACGTTGTTTCAACGCGTTAACCAGGTCCTACACACGTTGTAGGCGTGTTGTGTGTTGCTTCAACACACCGGCAACACGCTTATTTTTTACAGTGTGCCCCAAGGGATGAGCTGCCGCGACGTCATATCAACGAGTCACTCGGCACGTTAACAAACTCGACGTGCGTCCTTGGCGGATTCTTATGCCATTCATTAGATTTGGAAGCTTCTGTATGTGAATCTGTTCATGTATTGTTTTCGTTCGTTGTGTAGCCATATGAATAATGCATTTGTTCAATTCAGGATGCGTTTACGATGAATCTGAATGCCTCACTATACACGGCATGCTGTGCGAACCCGATGAAAAAAACTTTGCCATAACAGTGGGTGTAGCCAACGAAGAAAGGCGTGATAATCTACTACGACAGCTTGCGTCAACATTTAGCTGGGAAACATGAAGGACTAGACGGGAAAACATACCGCTGAGTGTTCGGAAGGCGTATGACGTTCTGGAACCAGACGAACTAACGCCGAGTCGGGAGGTTGCTCAAAGAATCCTGAGGGTCGTAGGATGGGCAACAGAGACTGCTGGGTGCCTCCACGCGGCGCGAACACCACACATCACTGATCGCGTGCCAAAGTCTATGACCTCTACCATCAAAGACGAGAAGATCCATAGGCCCGCATACATAATGCATATAATATCAAGACTTCCCAAGTCGTTTCGCAGCGAGCTTTCAATTGCGCGTAAGCTACTCGCCGGCGCAAACTCAACTGCGACGTTGACCTCGGGCATCACCTCACTAACCCGTGTGTTTCCTGGGATCTACATTCAGGCCGATAAAATTCTGCCGCGCTTTTCCAGAGCTTTTGTGACCTTTCGCAATGGCCCCAACTCTCCATGTTCATACTGTCCATATATGTTTCCGAATAATCACGGGCGAAGGGAGAGAATTACGGTACCACGGTATATGACGACGCAGAACCAATGAAATGCAGACAGAATTTGTCTACAATTTTCCCGGGCTCTTTGCGCCTTTCACTTTATTATTCACGCTGAGGTGGTCATCTCATGTGATAGGTCCAAAAAATCGATCTTTTTTGCACAAATTGCAAAAAATGTGTTCGTTTTATATGAACCTGGAATAGCAGACTAATGGTGAGTAGACATTTTCTTTGTTTAACTCGTACTTGAACGTTTAAAAGCGTTTTTCTCAAAACAGTATTTTTTTAAATTGGCTCCCATGGTATCTCAAAATCTATTGAACGGATTTCGCTCAAATTTTTATGGTATAGTTAGAGCATCTATGGTTCTCACCCGAACTAGAATATTTCTGATATCTGCTATAGTTTTTTTAAGCTGAAAGAGTTGGAAAAAAATTACGAAACTTGGAACTTAACTTTTAAAACCATGCCAAACATTCTTTTTTCGATATTTTTACTTTACTCTAGTTCCGGGGATAGCCTCAAGTCTACTAATTAAAATGCCGTTTGATTTTTTATTTCGGGTGAGCAAAACCTCCGGAATCATGGCAGCCGTCAACCAATCTGTTTCACACGTGAGTGTCTTCTGAACGATGTAAAGTCGATTCAATTCGTTATTTTTGTTTGATAAATTTCCGAGGGACTGTAAAAGTGTTAATAAATATGTGGTAAAAATTCAAAGATAATGTATTTTAATGGTTCATAAAAAAAATCCGAAAAAATACCTGTCACATGGGATCACTAGTTTTCTTTTGCACTTTCCTAGCAACTATATTTTTCAAATCGAGCGACGGTGTCCAGCGGGATCTAATATCCGGATTGCCTTAAAATTAGGTACGAATGTGACTAAATACATTTTCTCCGACCTGGCATAGGATTTTTTTGTTGCTCTCTTTTTAATAATATTGCTTTTTCATTCGTTATTGTGATACAAAACCGGGATTTGATTCAGAATCAAGTGCGATTTTACAATTTTCGAGGAAATTGAAAACTGCTATGCGTGGTTTTAGCTATTTGCTTTGGATTTCACGCCATGGGTGCGGCCGTGAAAATAATGCCCGGCGATTCGTGCAGAGCTGCGGCGCTTCACAAGAGTTGGTGTACTGATCATAATTTTCAATAAAATTGAATTCAATTTTGATTACTTATAAATAAAGTTATGAGGGATAGACCGCCTAAATGTAAATCATTTTTACGCAGTGGTAGTGGAGATAAAAATATAGTATTTATGCTTGCTTTCGGAACGGCCGCGGTGACATGATCCCTTAAGGAGAATTGGACCATCATATGGCAAGGAATAACCGAGTTTTAGTTAATTTGCACAAGGTGAGGCAGTTCGATATTATTCATTTTTCTGAACTCGAAATCCTATCGTCTCGGTGGACCATGCAGGAATAAACATCGGTCGTCATTCCAGGGTGGGATAAATCGTTTCTGAACTCGAGTCACGATCGGCTCATATATTATACTTCATGGCTGGGAGCACGGTTGAGTTTCATGAACGTGGGCTACACCACTCCATGCTTCTGTGCGCCGCTGATGGTTTTACTCAGGCTATGTGGCTCTAATAGAAGAGCAGAAGCAAGAGTCTCACGGGCCAGCTTCGTCCGCTTGGCCCGCTTAATTAACGTCTGAGCTCGGGTTCGTAATGAAGGCCCCAATGACCCCTGTCTTTTGACTCGAGAGTAATATACGAAGAAAGCCGGTGGCGTTAAAACCCAAAATTTTGATTACTTTCATCACCGCTGGTCGTCGGCCATGTGATACATTTCATTCGACCGTGTTCGAAAGTTTATGCGATTATTCATGCGATGGCAAACGGAGATCTTTCGACAGAAAGTTTTGGTACAAATTATGATTCGAGCAGGGTCAGTATACCTTATATTCCAATTATTTAATTCATCACCGTGCCATCTGTACCATCTCAGCGGTCGAGTTTTTTTTTCCCAAGATGGCCAAGAAATGTATTTGATTCGATTGTAATTAATGTTGATAGGATTAAGTTTGCTCTTTGGAATGAGCATTCGAGCTCTTCAGCGAGTATTTATAAAGTTTCCGACCCATGGATTTTTTAACGTTAATCAAAATTCGTAGTCGGTTCCAATGCTGGAGTCGAAACCTTTCAACAACAAACAATTTTGTAGTTGAAGGGCAATGAACAAAGGACCTAGTGAATGATGACCAAGTATGACGACTTATGCCTGTTGAAATGCAACCTACACACACACACACACACACACACACACACACACACACACACACACACACACACACACACACACACACACACACACACACACACACACACACACGCGCACACGCACGCACGCACAGACTCGCACACGCACACACACACGCATACGCGCGCACACACTCACACACGCACACGCATACACACGCTCATGTATTCCAAAGTTTATTTCATCATCTTTTTCGCGCACATTTTCGAGCGCACAGCCAATCGCAGTATCTTTGTTAAAGAGGTTGGAGCGATTCAGTTAGGTCAAATGACGGTTTATTCTTTTTTTTTCAATGTACCTCAAAAAAATGCGTACGAGGTACAGATTTATTCAGTATATGCTAATTTTTTTAAATATTTAATTAAAGGGCAAAATTATGCATTTAAATATTTTTATTACGTAAAGTAGAAAAACTTTTGTGTTACTACAAACTTGAAAAAGTATGACATTATCGATGATTATTATGAAAAAACTACGACAACGAATGTTTTATACAATTCACAATGAAATTTTGAGTAATTTATTATTATGCCTATTCATATTTACGTCACGAGATTATTGGCTCATGGTTTACGATAGGCAAGGTGAGGATTTTTTTCTAAATGTTTACAAATGTTCAGTTTGAGTTGATCCGTTGTTAGAAATGGTTTATCTTGGTGCTAAATAACGAAAAAAATTACATAATCTTTAGTGTGAAAGTCTTGCCTATTTAACCGCACGTTAAATTACATACCTTAAACTATATTTCATCTCTGCCGTTTGGTGGTGAAAAAAGTTAAAAAAATTCGCAAAGACTCAGTATAGTCTAAACAATAACATGTATTTTTTTAGATTAAATTTAACCTTGGATTGTGGCCAACGCTCCAACCTCTTTAAATGGGGAGCACGAAAAGTTAATGCCTCGAGCGAACACGGAGACGGTTTTAGTTTTTCATCTGAAGATGCCGGCAGATTAGGTGACCTAGACCGGATAAATACATAGCACGGCGGTACAGCGTTATTGCAACGAGTATTATATGAAAGAAGCAAGTCAAGATAAGGATTTGCACAAATGCTTGGTGGGTAACGTTTATCTGGAACTTAAAGTTCGCGTTCACTGTAGAAAGTGCGAAGAAGAGAGGGCCAGAAAGAGGGAGATGGAGAGGGAGGGAGAGAGAGAGAGAGAGAATGAATGAGTGAATAAAAATGTATTAATACCCTAGTACGCTATGGGGCAAAATTTACACACACAAGCGAAGGAACTAATTATATAATCTAAATAAAGGAGGTAAAATTATGTATCAAATTAAGATACAATTGATTCAAATTAAAAAATATAAACTAAAACATCAAATTAAGACTACGGGGCCGTCCATAAATAACGTAATTTTAAAATAGGAGGGGGGGGGGTGGTCTGGTCGTTCGATGACGGTAACGATGATAGGATTATGATGATAGGAAGGATAGGATGGTTTCAGGGGGGGGGGGGGGGGAAATAAGCAAGGATCGATGACGTAATATATTGTAGGCGTACAAATGATCTTTGAAACTCCATGGTTTTAACGACCGTTTGTTATATTTTCTTAATTACAATTATGCGACTGTGTCGTTCGGCTGTCGGCGACAAACTCCCGTTGCTAACGTCTTCGGTAACATCGCAAAAATAACAAATGATATCTTGTTGCTAACGTGTTTCTTGCTAGTGATCCAGTCGGCATAGGTACCTACAACTCGGCCAGCCTAACTGGAGTTTGTCGTCGAACTCTCGGTACGCATTTACAAAACATAAATAGGGACAACATAATGAAACGGACATATAGATTCTTTAACTCGCCCGCAACTCGGGCGAGTCTTCTCGTTCGGCATCGTTGTCAATACAGGCGATTTGTCTTTTGGTCCTGAAAGTACTGCTGCCATGGGGACGACCCATCTCTTTTGCCGTAGAGATTCCGCAGTCCCTTGCAATATGCCCGATTGCCTCGCATTTAAGCACTTGAGGACGCCTCGTGCTGTTGGCCCTTTACTCGCGGCTAACGTCGACGATTCGTGAGATGGTTCGAGTCGAGGCTTGGACCTCATGTCCTTTGCTGATGCAGAATCTTGTTTTTAACCTGTCTGGGGTGTTTCGCGTTCGATTTTCCTGAAAGCCTTTAGCAGCTCATGAGTGGCAGGAAATTATTGCATTCATGCTTGATCTTTCGGGTGATCGTACGGGATTCCATCGATGACGTAGTCAACTATCTCTTCTTGTGCTATGGGAACCTTATTGCCAAGGATTAATTTGTTCAAACGTTTAAACGTTCTTCTCAGCTCGAGCTTACTTGGTCGCAGGTCGAACATTGCTTCCATTTCCGTCATTATTTCTTCGAAAGACATTAGAAGATGTTCGGCTCGAGAGTGGTACCAATTGAACGCATTCCCGCGTAGCTTGGAGCCCATCATTATTTTAGTTGAATTTTCGTCGAGCTCGTACGTAGACCGAAGCAAATTTATTTGGGTTCTCCATCGTTCGAAATCTTCTCCTGATCCCTCATATTCGCTGAGTAGCTCACTCACACTCTTTATACTAGGTGATACACGGCTTCCTGTCGAAGATGTGCTCGGTCCAGGTGACGCTCTCAACATGGCGTTCTCACGTCTTAACACGTGAATCTCTCTTTCCATCAGCTTCTTTTCTCGTTGCATTACATATGCCAATCGTCCTGCGATGTCTCCGCAATTATTTGGCGACCGAACGACATCGTCGTAGCTTTGGACTTCCTGTCCATTCGGGTGGACGATGTTGTCGTTTGGTGGCGCCTCCTGATTGCTGTTTTTCTCGTCGGTCCGATCGTGTTCGCCTCCACTGTCCTCTTGTTCGTTACCGATACCGATTAGTTGGGCCTCGTTGACCCAACCGCCTGTCGGATCTGCCACATCTAATCGCTGAATTAATTCAGCCTTTCGGCCCTAGATTGGCAAGCCTCGTTGCCGAAGTACATTCTTTAATTGTAATACTGATAGTTCTATCGGGTTCATTTCCGACAGGCGTGTTTGTTTAACCGTAACGGCACTTCGTATGATATTCTCAGACACCGTTTTGCAAATTCGTCGAAGTACAAATCTATATTGACCTCGCGGATTTTTCTCGTGGTTCAAAGCTCACCGAAAAGTCTGAGTTTCGTCGAAGCACACAGCTAGAGCGAAGTTTCTGGCTTTTAGATCGCAGCACATAGCTCGGCGAAAATTTCTTTGTTTGTCGAAGCACACAGCTAGAGCGACTTCGCGGCACCCAGCTTAGTGAAAATTTCGATGTTTGTCGAAGCACATAGCTAGAGCGACTTTTCTGACCTTTAGCTCGCGGCACCCAGCTCAGCGAGCGATTTGAGTTCGTCAAAGCACAAGGCTAACCGCCGCCTCCACCAGTTAATCCCACTTCTGAATTTGTAGGCGTACAAATGATCTTTGAAAGGCCATGGTTTTAACGACCGTTTGTTATATATATATATTTTTTTTTACTTCCATCTGTACAGGGATCTTCCCCCTTGATACATACCCCATATTCCAGTTTTTATATCCCCTCCTTGCGGCCGCAGCCGACTTCCCCCTCTGTATCGCCTCACCATGACATTTTTGCCTTGGGTATAGGGAAACTGCGGAAAACCTATACCAATACAGCCGGTCCCGAGTTCGGTTCACAGTCTCGGAGCTAGTCGCGTTTCGTCGATAAATAACTCGCAGGCTACAGTCATACTCGCACGACACACACACGTACCGGTCCGTGTGCGCGACACCTGTGTAGAACTGGAGCTACGTCACGCCTGTGTTTTTATTTCTCTCCGAAACTACGAGACAGTGATTCGAACCCGCGACCTCCTGATGTGTTGATTCCAGAGGCCAGCACGCTAACCACTAGACCAACACATCGGTTGGACCGTTTGTTATATTTTGTTAATTACAATTATGCAACTGTGTCGTTCGGCTGTCAGCGACGAACTCCCGTTGCGGGAACGTCTTCGGTAACATCGCAAAAATAACACATGATATCTTGTTGCTAACATGCTTCTTGCTAGTGATCCACTCGGCATAGGTGCCTACATATGGACGGCCCTTAACCCTTTGAAGCATACATTTTTCGTTACGTGCAATCAGATCAAAACTTTGTACTCGGAGGTTTTCGGGGTCGCTGATTACAAATGTGCACTCAAAATTTGAAAATTCAAGATGCCGGATCCAATATGGTGGACCACAAATGCAAAAATTGTTTGATGAAAGCAAAAGTTGATACTCGGGGGTTTTCGGGGTCGCTGATTACAAATCTGGACTCAAAATTTGGAAACTCAAGATGGCGGATCCAATATGACGGACCAAAATGCTCAAAGTAGCTTGATGAAGATGAAACTCCATATGCAGGGGTTTTTTGAGTCGTTGAATTCGAATCTCAGTTCAGAATTTAACAATAAAAATGGCAGTACCAATTAAAATAAAAAAGTAATTTTTTTTTAAATAATAAAGTAAAAAATAAAAAATAAAAATTTGCAGCTAGAAACTCGCTACGTCCTCGCCTTTAGCTCCGGGTAATGCCAAAAGCGTAATTCTATTAGAAATTTAGTATAACAGAATCAACATATTGAGCAACTCCGATGTTTTGGTAATTCCAGTAAAGTCTCCGGTTTTGGTCCGCCATATTGGATTCGCCATTTTGAATTTCTGGATTTTGAGCTCGAATTCGCAATCAGCGACCCAAAAAACGTCTCTGAATTCATTTTGTGGATATGGTTTACCTGCTAGATTAGGCACAATTACATTAAGGGACTTAAAAACGTGTTTTTTTTGTACTTTAGTGATGATCAACATCCGCTAAGTGCAACATAAGCCCTTAATAGTGATATTGCAATAACAATTGATCTCCTAACATCCTAAGTATACATTTACATTCGTCGGTATGCGCTAAAAAGTTTTTTTATTCAAGAAAAACAGAGTGGAAATAGGTTACATACCAGTATGTCACTATGCTTCAAAGGGTTAATTAACAATTAGTAAAATTATAGCCATAATCTGAAATAAGAGGTAATAATAATACAAATGAGGGTAACGAAGGTAGTTGAAAAAATAGGATTTCAAGTAAACGAGGTACTGTAGGGCCCAGCCAGCTTCATGTTTCCTTATCATGCTGAGGATTGCCAATGAGTAGATGTTTGTATAGACGAGAGTTTTGATAGTATAGACGAGTTTGTATAGACGAAAGTGGAAGGAGACACAGACGAACCGATGGTAGCAGGTAAGCAGTGCCAAAAAACATTGCAGAGAGAGAGAGAGAGAGAGAGAGTCAGGGTCGGAGAGAGAGGAAAGAAGACATTGGCAGAACAAAAGAAACCCGCGGTTCTTGAACTATTGTTCGGACAGACATTTCTTTACTTCTTTTCCTTTTCCCTTGTATCCCGTCGACTCTTATCACAAGAGGCACACGCCGTCGAGTAGTCGATCCAGAATGCGCGAGAGCATCGGCTCTATAAACCCCGTACTAGAGATTGTAATGCTGCCATCCGAATTAACGTTCTCACCTATATATATTGTCCACCATTCCTTTGCTGCGGGTTCTTCGATGTTGAGCACCATTACATCCGAAAAATCTTTCTCCTGTTACTCTTCGAAAACCAACAGTACATGGTACCAAAGATTACGTTTCAGCATTGGAGGGCCCAGAAGGGATCGCATAGTGAGGGTTTTTTTTTGCACGAACTAACGTCATTGAGATTACGACGTGAAGAGGAACTCTCACATAGCCACGGATGTAGAAAGGACTTGGCAGCTCGATATTGAACATTACTACGTCGGAAAAATCTTTCTGCTTTTTACTCTTCCAAACTTTGAAGTACGTGATAACGAAGATTGTATTTGAACCTCAATGGCACAAAATGGACAGCGGAGTGACTTCTTATTACTTATTATATTTTCTTCTATTTCTAGGAAGACGCGTCATTGAGTTATGATGTGAGGGGAAATTCTAACATATCAGCAAGCTTAGAGTAGACCTGCGGTCTTGATGTTCAACATTATTACGCATGAAAAAATCTATCTCCTTACTCCTGAAAGACTTAGGGTACATGATAACCATGATAACATTTCAACCTTAGGCGCCACAAAGTTGGTCGAATAGTGACTTCTTTTTTTTTCTTAAACGTCATTGAGATTATGATGTTAGGAGAAACTTCGACGTAGTAACGAGGATAGAGACGAGAAAAAGTATAACGCAGTGCAGAGGGTGTCTGAAGTTCACCGTCGAAGCCAACTCTTGCGGTGTCCCTTCGTTGCTCCAACGAACCGACGCGGCTCGCTCGGAAAAGGAGCCCTACTTAATAGGGTTGCTCGCGAGAGTCGTCTCGTCAACTCGATTAAAGTGTCCTCATGGCGTAAACATCTTTAGAAGTGGCGCGAGTCACGAACCATGGTGCTTGGGGATCACGTTAATTACCATTGCACCCGTAATTTCACTAAGTTATGAGACATTAGCAGTACACAACGAAACCGCGAGGTCGAAGGAAATGCACTGTAATCGACGCGACTGTGATTACGGTGTCATCGCCCATCGAACGCTCGAGTGGTCTGCATAAGGTTGAAATATCAAAAATAGTTTCTTTTTGCATAGTTCTATAGCATAGGGTATTGACTTCAATTTGCCACAAACATTGTGTAAAAATTCCCGAAATGGACCAAGTTATTTGCATTTTTGTAAAGGATCAATCGCTAACCTTTTTTGCGTTTTTCTTGAAACTATGTTTTATGAAAGGGTGTAAGTCATACCTCAAAATCTATTCGTTCAATTCACTTCAAATTCGCACAGAGCATAGTAGTAAATAAAGTTTTCTACCGTGTTGCTGGATGATTTTTTTATATGATCCATTTGGTGAAAGCAAATGATTGATGTTAGTTTCTTTTGTTGTTGAAAATCAGATTTTTTTTCTACGAATTGACATTTTCGTAGATCCCAACATTTTTTAAAAGTATCCGGTCATATGGAAGTTTTATTTTTATACTAACAAGGGGAGGACGCCAATCGGGATCCACCGATTTCGCCCAAATTGCGTGGGTAGGAGGTGGGTCGCCACTTAACGTTGCTAAAATATTTCGCCTGAGTGGGCCATAGAAAACGGTGAAAGGCTCTCCAAAGATTGCTGAGTAGAGCTTAAGGGATATTTTGTCAACGCTTCCCACGTCAGCGGCGTAGCGCAGTGGTCAAGCGCATTGCCTGTAACCCCACTGGTTTGGGTTCTATTCTCGCTATCACTGTTGAAAACAAAACCAGTTATCAATTTATCGCAATGTTCAACTATTTATTGTAGAATTTAAATATATTCAAGCAGTTAATTTATATAATTAAGTGAAGTTTGTAATGAAAATAAAAATTCCGGAAATTTTTGCAATTAATTATGTATAACGCTTTGTATTCATTATCAGAAATAATTTTACAATTTGTCGGCCGATATTCATCGTGGGAACATTTGAAACATACATATTTTTCACACAAGGCACATTTGATAAAAGCATTGTTTGAGAAGTTACATTTTTCCAAAACATGCTTCATTAGAAAATATGTCAATGGTCTGGCTGGGAAGACATCATCTGAATGTATTTTGCCAACAATCCGCCAAGTGGCGTCAAGCGAAACGCTTCGCGTTACCAAGGTACCATCGTACAACGATAAAAGACTGCCACCCGTTGCGTTGTTGTACTACGTACCGAAGTGCTATTGCTTACCGTGGGCACTTACGCTTATGATTTGCTGATATTTGTGAAATAATAAATATCCTTCACACCTAATATTAGAGGGTGTCTCAAAATTACCTGACATGCTAAATCGTGCGCCATTTTTTTTTTGTGGCGAACATACAGTTGGTACTAATCTTTGAGAACTAGCATCAGGTAGTATTGAGGTTTAGTCATGAAGAATTACACGATCGAGCAACGCATAGAAATTGAGAACATTCACTACGAAAATGGTGAAAATTTTGCAGAGATGATTCGAAACGTGTGCAACCTCCCACACTGCGGGCGGAACAATGCAGTCATTGCAGACGAAGTTTTATGGCCGTGCGATTTGACGCAATTAGACTTTTTTCTTTAGGATTTTCTGAAAGGAAAAGTGTATGCCAATGATCCACAGACCATTCCGGAGCTCAAGCAACAATTGGACGCACCATTAATGAAATTAGTCCGCAATTATGCCACAATGCTATTGCAAATTTCGTCAAAAGAGTGAACGTTTGCAAACAGGGACGAGCCGGCCATTTATCGGATACCCGTAGTTTTCAAATGAATAATGCGTATTATTAATAAATTAAAACGTCAGGTCATTTTGAGCCACCCTATATTTATTCTACCGAAAAATATCGTGAATAGCCCTTCCAGTGTTTGATCATTTCCCTGTCCAGTCTCGGTTATTGCGGGATTTATTCCCTGTGACTTTCCTGGTAACTTCACATTCGTTTCCCCGCCAGTTCCTAATCAGTTGCCGAAAAAGGGAACAGCGGATCGGGGCCTGGCCGGAGACCTGTTGCATGGCGAACCTGATCCACGCCGGAAGGCCTGACCCTGCCCTGGTATTATTTAGGGAAGGCTGATAAGGCGCCGTACTTTTTCTCGACTCAAATTTCTGTACGGGATCGGGCAATCCTACTTTGTGTGGGGCCCTGGTCAGGTTAGCCTCATCTGATTTACTTACCGGGCCCATTCATGATAGAGACCTGGAAAACCAAAAATTCTTTTTTTACGGATTACACGGTATTTTTGGAAATGATCATGTTCTGGCCTGGATATATTGCAAGCAAGTAGCCTTTCACGAACTGCATTCTCGGCGAGAACATTGATATCCCCTGAAAAGCGGATGCTGACTGAACTGTGCATAGATGCTTCGCTTTGACCCCACCAAAGATAGTTACAATCGTTTGGCGTGGAATGACTACATCTGTTGATCTATTTTATTCTATGCACCATCATAAGCATTTTTTCATTAATGAAAATCTACGAGAATAAAAATGCTAAGGCTTTAAGCGAAGGGCTTTGCGCAACCAAGGTACCATCGTATACCGATGAGACTTCAACTCGTTTCTGTGCCACGTACAAAAGTGCTGTGCTTACAGCATGCACTTACGCTTATGATTTTTGGTACTTGTGAAATGATAAGTATCTGTACCACCTAATAATATCTATTTCACACAGATAATTCGCCAAAAGCCCTTCTAGTACCTGATCATATCCCTGCCTGTATAGCCAGTTGATTTCCCATGCAGGGCTCTTTCAGTACACCATCACCTTCCTCGTCATTTTTTCGCCATTTTCTGATCTCTTCCCTATAACTTTCCTGGTCATTTCCTGTTTGTTTCCCGGCCAGTTCCTGAGCGGTTCCCGAAAAAGGCAGCGGCGGGTCGGGGCCTCGTGTAAGACCTGGTACACGACGAACCCGATCCACGCTGGAAGCACTGACCATGGCCTGATATTATCTTGAGAACGCAGATACGGGACAGCGGTTTTCCCCAACTTAAACGTCTACACAAGGTCGTTAAAAAAAATGACTAACGTATGGAATGAATTGTCAAAATTGTGGCAGCAGGAGTCCCTCTCAGTTACAGAGAGAAGACGCGGCATGTCGTCTCATTTTAGAAAACTCGTCAGTTGCTCGGAAAATATTTCCGGCCTGTTTGTTAATGCTTCAACGAATTACCTTTTCACCAAAGCAAAACACGTGAAATGCTCCTTCAATGCATTCTACATGTATTCAGTAATATACAAAAATATGTATGATTTGTGATGGGAGTGTAGGAAAATACACTGCATACTTAAGATGTTTATTTCGAGAGCTGTTCAAATATAGTAGTGACAATGTAAGCATTGAGCATTGGTTTCCATACAGGTGGAAACTTTTCTCTCATACGCATCTCGTCGTTTTATGTTATTATGTTGTCAGCTACAATAGAGAACTTCCTGCAAAAAATATATCCGGTAATTCTCAAATACATGCTCTTTGCAGGCAACCGCAAAAGTTAAAAAAATTATTATTTCAATAATCCCCCGAGCTGTGTTGCTCTTTGGTTTCCTCGATTCTATGTGACGAATGCGGCTTAGCTGTTCATTTGGTTTGCAGTGTAGTGTTACTTCTGCTTTTCCGTACTTACCTTCGGACTCTCACTTTTCAATACTAATCTGCAAGCCGATCCTAGCCGTAGCGGAAAAAAATCGCGGTTGTGGCATGAGCAAAGAAACAATGGCGAATAGCGAGAAAAAGAGATTTTGTAGAAAGTTTTTCCAGTGCATTTGTATATAATATATATAAAGTTTTTCCAGTGCATTTGTATATAATATATATAAAGTTTTTCCAGTGCATTTGTAAAAAGCTGGAAAGTTTTTCCAGCTTTTACCGTATATATAGTCAGCCGTCGAATACGGACATATCATATTCTTGATATTTACCTCTGTCCACCTCTCTCCTTCTCTCTCTCTCTCTCTCTCTCTCTCTCTCTCTCTCTCTCTCTCTCTCTCTCCCTCTCCCTCTCCCCCCTCTCTCACTTCCTCTCCCTTTCCCTCTCCCTCTCCCTCTACCTCTAATCCTTGAATCCTAAAACTCTAGAAACGCAAAAACGAATACAAAACAGAACGAATAAAGCTGACAGGACGAATAAAGCTACTCTGATCCTCTCATGATGAGATGTAAATACGTCTCATTCACCATAGCCTGCTCTCACTGTTCCTGCAACTGTCAGCAACATTTTTGCTACCTTTTCTACTTATTTCCGCTTCTACCTAGACTTATTTCACTACCTGATCGTATCCGCGTCGTGACATTACCAACCGCCAAACGTAAAGTAATTTTTCTTGTTTCGTATTTACATGGAAGCAAATTTAATAATAGGGGTAAATGGGTTCACGTGATCTAGCTTCCATAAACGAGTTTCCTCGATCATGACAATTAAGCTAGTCAACGTCGGATTCAATGGTTAATATAATGAAAGATGAATAATTTAATTGGGTACCCTAATTGTGGCAAGTAATATGCTTTGTTTGAAGATCGCACGTCCAGCCCGACTTCAAGAGCGAGAAAGAGCTTAATGAGCACAATGATGTTACAGTGCCAAAGACGCCAATAACGGCATGGACATTGTCAGCCCTACATCAATATTGATGTTCGTTGTATCCACTGCTTTTAAAGTATAGCTTATTATGCCGTTAACCCGAATATCCCTGCTTTCCACTTAATAGTGGAAAGCACTGCTGTTTTTTATTCACCAAAATGAACTGCCAACTGGATTAATTTCCAGTTAGCAGTTCATATTTTAGTGAACAAAAAACATTTCAATGACTCCCTTCGGTCTGTACTCTAAGACAGTTCACGCGGTCGGAGTTTGTATTTAATATTCGAATCACATCGACCCGTTGACAGATAGTAGAATCGTCGGTAATTACTCCCGCGTAACGATGATACAGCTACGGTATATTGTTTCTATTTCCAACACTGATTTTCAATCCGATGCCCGTTAGATTTGTGCGTACTTCAATCAAAGTGTTAACACTTCGCTGACGTATTTTCGTCTATACACGAAATAATTGGAAATTTCGCAATGTCAAAAGTAAGTGCACGACGCGGGGATGTGCTAGTATACATACGAATCCCTTGCCATTGCGATTCCCGAGACAGAGACATCCAGTAATTACTTAGAATAATGAAATAATTATCCGGGCGAGCCTTAGGCGAGAACGGGTAAAGGGGGGCGGTGAAGAGGCGAACGAGCAAACGTCGACTCGCAAACGTTAAGACTGCGTTTCCCCAACAATTTTCCTCTTTGCTGCACGATAAGCATAGCCCAACGCCGAATACCTTCCTCTATCTATACCGCCTCTCTCTCTCTGTGCGTTCTATAGCTCACTCTCCGAGTAATCTGGATGGAGTAATGGAGAAGGAGAGACAAGATAAATAAAGGAATATACACCTGGGTGAATCTGGCAGGTATGACTGGAGAATGGCTAGAAAACGAGAGCGAGTAAGAAATACGAGGGAGAACGAGAGAGAGAGAGAGAGAGAGAGAGAGAGAGAGAGAGAGGGGGGGGGGGGAGCCAGAGAGAGAGAGAGAGAGAGAGACGCGAACAAATTGAAGAAAAAAAGAGGATGGTTTTAGTGTATGTTATTAGATTTAAACTGTTTGGCTTCTCGTAGGCAACTTCAGTAATTGCTCGAGGAATCAAAGAGCCTTGTACACTTTTATAATACCCCCCCCCCCCCCCCCCCCCCAACCTACTCACCTTATTCACGAGGATGCTTTCCCTCCGTACTGTTAGCTAGTGGAATATATAAGCTGGTTGCGGCATTACAGCTCCGGGGGTGACTCCGACAAACAACTTCCTCCTTCGCTACACTCCTGGAGCTATTCGAGGAGCGGACGAACTAGCATTTCCTCTTTCTCTCTCTCTCTCCCGAAAGTAATTTGATGCCACTATCGTCGCTACGTGGACATTATACATGCGCAGAACTAATGCTGCGTATGTATGTGTGTGCGTGTGTGTGCCTGTGTGTGTGCGCGCGCGTGTGTGTGTGTGAGAGAGAGAGAGAAAGAGAGAGAGAGAGATAGAGAAAGAGAGAGGGTGTGGGTGTGGGTGTGTGGGGGTATCAGTGTCTGTCTCGTACCGCCTATTTTTGTATATCAGTAGCTTACAAAGGAGAACCAGGATGTCTCAAACCTACGACTGCAGGGTCCATTCGAGACGTTTTATTTCCCATGCCGTAATCCATCTAGATATTCATTGTTGTTATAAAAACACATTGGTTCATATAACCATTCGAAAATACACGTATCATTGGGAACAACCAGCCGGAAAATGGCACGTCAAGAAATCGCATGGAAATCGAGAATAAGATGATCAGGAAGTAGAATAAGAAGCGGAAACGGCAAAGATTCCGCGAGTTATGACAAACGATGTCCAAAATAATAAGAAAAAACATGCTGGATAAAAGAGAAGGAGAGAGCGAGATAGATTGGTTAAAATAAAATAGAACACGGGTGGTAAGACGGTCGGTAAGGAATTTAAAAAAAGAGTTAAAAGGTCGAAATAGGCCTTGAATAAGCTCTACTACTTTGGAATATACAGCAGAGGTCACTCTCCGAGACTTTCATTTTGCCTCGTCTCGCCCTTCTTTTGTCACGTTTGTCTTTTCTCATCGGTTTCCTCAATCTTCAAGATCGTCGGGCGTATATCTTTAGTTTGGACAGCCTCGCACCTCTACATTTCACTCCGCCACATATACAACACATATTTAAATTTCGACTGTCCACCTTTACCTGGTGCCGCATTCCCATAACTCTCGGCCCAGTCTCTACAATCAGCCGGGTCCTCCAAGTGCGGGGGGACTAAATTTACTAGACCAAAAAAATAAGAGACCCAAAATGGCAAAAAAAAAATAAGAGAGAAAGGAAGGAGACAAAGAACAGGTGCAATTCTAGTCGGCATACGGGCTTGGAACAGTAAGATATGCCTCGCATCAACGGCACAGCAGCTGCCAAAGCTACATCGACGTTCGACCACCTCTACTATCCACATTCGTCGTCTTTTCGGACCACTCTTGTGAGGATCCTTACACCGCTTTTTCATATTCGACCCACCGGTTTTACTGTTATACCACGGACTATTTGCGCCCGACCTGATGGCCTAACCGCTGCCTTATTTCCTTCAGACCTATTGCCGTACACGGATATGCCTGATCATATATTCGCCTTGGCACACCGTCGGTCTCCCATAGCAGGACACTCCCTTGGTTGGTGTAAGCCCGAGGGCGGACAACATCAAACTCGCTCATGCTCGCGCTTTGAGTTTTGTGTGTGTATGTGTGTGTATATATGGCAATATCCAGCATTCACTCTGGCGAACATCCGAGAGTATTATGACGCGCTCTCTATCGAGCTGCACCATCAGTATCTAGTATCGATGGCTATTCCCTCAGTTCATACCTGGTCGTGCGGATTCTATGGATCAGCTAGCTTATACTACGCGAATACACACTTAGCCAAACAGTGAGAATCTTGGTACACACGGAGGATGCTGATTGCTGCATGGTCTTCGACTTGCTTTTGACAGCGACAGTCCTCAATAAATCTTATATGTCTGCATATATTACGAGTACGTACATGTAGAAAACCGAAGAGTTTTACTTGCAATCCTCAATAGGCGTACCAAAGTTCGGACTACACATACGTGTATGTCTATGCGAGCGTGATTTGTGGACTAGTCAGGGTTAGTAAAAAACGAAGGCATATACGGCTTAGGTTTACAGCTTGAAATAAATTGGTGGTGATGTGTGGGTTTCTGTGGATTTTGTTATGGCCCGAACTCTCATCAGTCTCCTCGACGGTACGGTTGAGCCACGTTTCATTTCAAGTAAGATGTTGACTTTTCGAAACGAGCAGAAAAAGGAAGGTTAAGATATGACTTGTATTATTCGCCAAGTAAAGATGGCAAACCATTTAAAAAAAGAATAACAATTGAGTTATCACGTTGATAACGATTATCGTAGTACAAGTACTACGATACCCTGGAGTACGTAATTTTCTGGATATTTCGTAATCATCTGCACATCGAATTTGGACAGTAAAAGTGATCGGAACTTCGAAAAATACTCGAAGACTACTTCTCAGCCCGAGTCGAATAATTGTCAGGCTGGTCTGACATTTGATCCGGGCCTGATCACGCTAAAGTACGGAGGCCTTACTTATGGTGTGCCTTGATTTGCCTGATCCCGCTGGTTTTTAGCGATAGTTAGGCAACCAGATTTACGGTTACTTCCAGTTGCCTGAGCCCGCTAATTCCGGGCGGTAGTTAGGCAAACGCATTTACGCCTTGCATACATTCGCCTAATCCCGCTAGCTTGACGCAATCATCGGGTAACTGGACCTATATACAGTTTGGCGCCTTTTACACGCCCAACCTCTTGTCAAACACCAGACGAATTATGTATCGCCATAAAAATGTTGAGACATATTGTCCACTCTATTCATACATTTTTTAAATTATTTCTAATATTTTATTTATTTCTAATAAATCTGTCATTCGGTCCACTGAAAGTGTGAATATCCTCTGCATGTATCCATTTTTTTTAATTTCAATTAAGGTAGTTCTGTAGGTACACATATGAGCCAAAAGTTTCGGGCGAAGCGTATAGTAACATCCAATGCCTATACGATGCTGTTGGCTGTACATTTTTGACAGAGCTTGTACCCTCTATATGTCCCACACATTCGCAACTCATATGTACCCTCTATATGTCCCACACATTCGTACCCTCTATATGTCCCACACATTCGCAGCTCATGCATAGATAGGTCTCATACTCGTATAGAGAGCGGCGCTGTAATCGTGGCAACAGCGCGATTTTCCTGCAGTCATAGCGTTGAGCTTCCTACGATCCGTCTTTAGCGAAATATTTTATATAAATAAAAAAAAGCGGGAAAGTGTCAACCCAAATGCGATACATTGGAAAGTTTACAAGAAAAAAGGCGCTTGCTAAAAGATTGAAAGCTGTGGCGGTTATATATCAAGTAGATGCGGCTAAACGCGATGAGAATAACCATAACCTCAACGATCAGCAATAAAAATTCGCTGTCGAAGGATGTCGGATCGTGGATTTGCAACATCTAGCCGACAGTTTTAATTGTATTCGCTGTAACAAAGACAAATACATGCATAAATCCATGCATAAATTGAACAAATTAAATTTGTTTGCAGAATAAATTTATTTCACTTCCGTCTCAGAATTACTAGAACTCGGGAAGAAAAACACGCTTCGAGTTCCCAAATCACGCGCCGATCAGCTGGCTGCAGCGTACACTGTTGCCATTCCGTTACAGATGGTTGGGCCCGTGTGCGGTGTAGAATAAAATTACCCCTTTTCATAAGTCTATATCTCCGAAACTAAACGGTCAAAGTTTGTCATTAAAAAAAAAATGAATCCCACAATAGTACTGCGTACGCGTGTGTTTTTATTTTGAAATCCGAAGATCCGTTTAGAACCTTTATCGAGAAATGCGAGCAAACTCCTATCGGTTTACGTGTTAGGTATAGGGATCGCGTACAAAAATACCCACACTCAATTGCAATTATCTCATGAACTGAACGGTGAATCGAATTGAATTTTTGGGCATCAGTCCATGAAGGTCATATCTACACCATACTTAGATTTCAGCCAATTCCTAAGATTTGACCAAAACTACAGAATCACCTTAAATAGAATTTTTGTAGAGACAGACATTTTTCTATTTGCTTGAATTAAACGTCTGCCTTTATTACAACACACACGTCAACGGGGAGGGGAGTAGGGAGAGGGAGCGAGAGGATATATATATATATATATATATACATATATATGTATGTATGTATGTATGTATGTATACAGGGTGTCCCAGAAATAACGTACGCCCTTCTATCATCTGGTAGGAAAAAAAATTCTGAGACGAAAAGTCCCAGTCATTTTTTGATCAGACGCATAGATAATTAATTGTGAATTAAAATAAATAGCCAATCAAGTGCGCGCTACAGCGGAAAGGCAGCATAGAGGGGAGGGATAGGGGAATGCCTTGTAATTGCGTGCGCCTGAAAATGTGTGCGGTGGGAAAATTCCGAAAGCATGTGTGCAAGTGTGTGTGTGAAATTGTGTGCATGTGTGTGTTTGTGTGTACCCCAAATATCTCCGTTGTCTTCAGAGTGACGGAAAAAAGTCAGGAGGTAATTTGATTGATTTCGAAGGGCTGAAACAATGGTGAAAAATTCATTTTTGTCAAGGTCATGGTTTATAGGTGTTTTACACCTATGATATCATAACCTTGAAATTATTTTTCACCAAAATATTTTGGGGCAAAATCATTTTAAGGTCATGATATCATAGGTCATTGGATTTGTCTGAATATCAGCTACAACGTCTTAATAAAACTATTGATGACCTTGAGAACGCAAAAATTATGACCTGGACAAAAATGAATTTTTCACCACTGTATCAGCCTTTCGAAATCAATCCAATTACCTCCTGACATTTTGTTCGTCACTCTAAAGGCAACGAATATATTTGGGGTGGTCACGTTAATTTTTCACCACTGTATCAGCCCTTCAAAATCAATCAAATTACAACGGAGATATTTGGGGTGGTCACGTTAAATGGTCCACCCTGTGTATAGGTTATGTTTGAAAAATAAAAACTGACAGATATCGAAAACTGTCTAATTATCACAATGATATTGACTAATTGATATTGTTTATGTGATGCAAGAAATAATTACAGGAATTCCTGTGGCCTCTTGCGCCATTTCTACGACTGATACGACAAACACTCGGTAGCGAAGGGGCAGCGTGCGTAGCTATAGGTAGGTAGATTGTAGGTTCGATTCCATGTGGAGGTGGCGAAGTATTTTCCTCGAAAAAGAAAATTTCACAAGGCCAGGGAATTACGAATTATGATACAAAATCATTGTGGTAGAACTCTAAGTTAAGTATTTCAGTTTATTTTGGATTGATCCTATTTGAAATAAATAGGATCGCATTAGGCCGTAAGACAATGAAAAAATCTATTTGATTTAAATAGATCGTATGTAAATTAAATATTTGTGTGGCAGTGCAATGAAAAATGTGAAGAGATGGTGGTTTCCGAAGCAATAGCGAGCTTCTCTCTTCGAACTGCATGTGAGGCCTTGATTTTGTACCCTGATCACGCCTTGATTTTTTATTCTATTTAGACCAAAGTCGGGGATTGCGTTAAAAAAATTATCAGTGCTTGATGAAAAATCCTGATCAAGGCCGAAAAAAGAAATCAGAATGCCTGATCAGGTCTTTCTTGTAGCCGGAGCAAGATTTCTACTCGGGGGGTTGAAGAATTTTGTTTTGTTTTGAATGCTACTGCGATTGCATTGAGGATGCGCGTGGCATAGGAGTAGCGAAAGATGCACTCAGAAAAAGCTTTATTAAGGACAAAGAATTTTGTCCCCCGGCAAAGAAGTTTTCTTATTCGTACGTTGGCCTACTACGATTGTATTAACAGCTAAGAATTTTTTTTATTTAAGTTTATGTTTAAGATTTACTAAGAATTTTTCTTAACATCTAATAGGATATATAAGTTAGAAAAAATAGGTGTTTTATATCCGACAAATAGAGTTTTTC
The DNA here is from genome assembly GCA_963210295.1 of Ophion ellenae. Taxonomy (NCBI): domain Eukaryota; kingdom Metazoa; phylum Arthropoda; class Insecta; order Hymenoptera; family Ichneumonidae; genus Ophion; species Ophion ellenae. Next base: position 32,183,573 of record OY723387.1, on the reverse strand, counting down.
TTAACATCTAATAGGATTCTTCATAATCCCCCAGCTGGTTTTTCCGAGGAATTGCGTAATTTCGTCCGTCATTATTTTCTCACTGATCATTTTTTTCTCCCTTTATACTCTTACTTACACTTAAATAATTCCTCACTTTCGAGTTTCTCACTTCCGAAACGCAACACTGACACTTGTGCCGAAAACATTGGAATAGGAAGAAGCTACATGGTAAGCGTATGCGTGAGCTACATCTGACGGGCGGCCTGCTGTTGGGCCCGTCGCCCATAGTCGCGAAATAAGAGGTTATCGTGATTGGAAAGTAGTATTTATTTGATTTGAGAAAATATTTATTCAAATTTTCATTTCGAATATGGCTTTTAATTGATGTGAGAAATCGGCAGGTAAAAAAAACATATTTAGTGACCCCGAATAAACGATGTAGTTAAAATCACATAAAAACTGTCTCCATACGAGAAAACATTTATTAATTTCTAATAAATTATGTTCCAATGTGCCAATTTAATAGAACATAATAAATCTTTTTTCTGAGTGTGTGGTTATGACTGGGTAGAACTCCGCAAACGTAGGGTTTACTTAAACTGGCCCACGCCATTAGCTAGCTACGGATTGGATAAACAAGCCGTTTATTGCGATAAAAAAGTTCTCCCATTTCTTTCGCATTTTATAGCAAATTAAACGAGATTTTTGCAAAGCAGCATAGCGTAGCGTGCGTATACTTGCGATTCTTCAGTTGACCCGGCAGCATACACTAATGCTCACATACAATTGTTCGCGCTTTCGCTTGTTGTCTAGGGATGCACGAGGACCGTTCTCCACTCGACTGTAGCTATATAACCGACGTATGTACACGAACCGACGAGACGTAGAAGTTCCAAAGGCAACAGCACATGGCATGAGACGTACAGGTAGACGCACAAACACGAAGCCGACGAGTACGGTCCGGTAGTTCGTGCTAGCTCTCCTACTCTTTTCCAGAGGATATCCCGCTGGTGAAAATTGATTCTTGGAAGTGGAAAAAGCCCTATAGGACGAGCAAATAACGATTTGGCAAGACACAAAACTGACATCCGTCACTTTTTACGTAATCACGGCCTTTACGAAAGGTGTCATACCCACACGAAGGACTGCATAATCACGAAAATTTCGAATTGGAGTACTTGTCCCTGACTTTTCAATAATGTGTTGAATATTTTCTGACCGTTCCATGAATAGTTCCAGTAATACATTTCCAAAACCTTGAGACAATAAGGATGAATAACAAATGTGGATGTGCACCCGATATGGACGAGCTATTCCTTTTTTTTCATTTTGGTAACTCCGAAATGTCTTGAGGTCTTCCTGTCGGGCAAATGTAGTACATTCTTCAATGCAGTAGATTTTATTTTTAATGTATAAAAATAGTGTTGAGCTAAATGAACGAGAAGTTGGAACGCCTAATGAATTCAATCCCAACGTTTTTCCGCTAGCAACCATACACCACATAATGTAGGGAATATGCAAATGTTCATCTACGGACATACAAAAACTGGTATAAATGTTTGTACGTGTGGTGATTACACAGTCACGTACGATTCGTCCGCTGAGCTTTAGTTTCAAGCATTTTTTATGCGCGTGACATTTGCCGCGGTGATGTATCGCACGAAGGCAAGTTGTACCGACTGGCGCGCGCTTGGAAAATGTCAGACGTGGCAATGAAAATAACGAGATATTCATGAATCAAGTCCCAGCATATCGTCGCGAAGCCGACTCTCTCTCTCTCTCTCTCTCTCTCTCTCTCTCTCTCTCTCTCACTCTCTCTCTCTCCTACTCGCTCCATCCTGCAATTACTTCTCGGTGCTCTCTTCAAATGAAAGTAACGCATAAAAGCCGGAAGCGGATATTTTTTGGGATTAATACGGAAAGTATGTATACGAAGCTCAGTAGAGAAAGGAATTGGTAGCCACCCGCACGTGGCCACAACAATTCAACCCCTGTTAAAATATAGCCCATGCCATGAATGCTGGGGGGCACATTTTCTTATTAGCCACTTGCGGGCTCAGACCAAGGGCATGCCCAGCGAGGAACAGGGGGGCAACTGACCCCTCCCCCCCTAGAAGAAAAATTCTGATTATTATCTGTTGCCCCTCCCCTTCTTCCGCGAAACTAATATGAGCTGCCCCCCACCCCAGCTTAGATTCTGCGTACGGTTTTGGCTCAGACCAATAAGATCGAAGACGGGCTGGCTCTAAATGATGCATTATTAGCTGATACATCAGCGAAACTATCTCGGTGATCACGCCTTGCCAATATACCTCATGCCTACCAAAGGAACCTACGCAAACCTGGTTTGGTAATCGTTTGGCTTCCGCGTTTTAGAGTTGTAGATCTTGGTCATGTGCCGTTGGTCATAACTGGCCGTTGGTCATAGCTGGCTTGAGTTAGAAGCATCTTGGATAACCAGAAATGGAGAATTATATGTCAAGTGTATATTTATCGTAACTCCCATTCTAAATGTCTGCATACGTATTCCATATACGATGTTAGACAATATCTCATTCATAGGGATACGCAACACTTCAAGAAAAAAAAGTCGTGCGGTAATTGAAGTGGGCTCTGTCACGAATGTTCGAAATCATCCACGTGATAGAAAAATATTTGCCACCGGATTCATTCAAGCCACCCAATCACTTGACCATTCTTGTCAGCCTAAACGTTTTAATAATGTCAAGAATCTGTGCAACCTTCTAGAGGTTTGTAACATTAATACTATTTGCGGAATTATTTTGCCCTCTCCGTTTGCTCTCTTCACTCTCACTTCGAGGGGCACGAACAATTTACGAAAGCTATGTCTCGGCGGAGCCGTAAAGCTTGGCAAAAAAAAACTATTGCAGCGCCCGAGCTTGAAGGTAAGGGCTGCTGGTGCGCGTTAACGCGCTTCGGTCCGCGTAAGAGTGAGTGTCAGGAGGGGGCTGCAACGAGGAAAAGTGCTGTGTGTGGTTCACCGGGTCTGTGTTACGAGTGTGTTTGCGCAATATATGCATTTATACACGTATGTTCACGTATATATGGCTTGAGTAGTAAAGTGTAAGCCGCGAGAGGTGCGCGAGCTTGGGCATTAACCGTTCGTTAGTAGCAGTTCGTTCCCTACCCTCATTAGCGGCCGGGCCCTGTACGTGTTGTAACGAATTACCGACCAAGACCGTATCAGAGGGTAAAAGAGAGAGCGCGAGGACGGGAACGGGGAGTTACGCTCGTGGTTCACGGATGGGAGCGAAGAGGAGGTGAAAGTACTAGGGATGCGGTGGTGCGCAGCTGGAATGCAAATTGTATGAAAACTCCGAATCTAACCTGACGTACGTTCTTGCTCCCTGTTATACTACAGCTGAATGCCTTTGAATGTCTTGCCCTTGGATAACTGCACACGAATAAACACACACACGCGCGCGCGAACACACCCCCCTCCCCCCCGACACACACACACACACACACACGCACGCACGCACACTCACACACACACACACACACACACACACACACACACACACACACACACACACACACACACACACACACACACACACACACACACACACACACACACACACACACACACACACACACACACACACACACACACACACACTCACACATACATATATATGTCTATCACACACTAAACGTTACGAAAGCGAGGTATTTAAACAGGTTTCAATCTCCCTGACTTGTACAAATCTGATAAATTAAGTTTTATTATGGTGAAAATATTTTCGCCCTATATGTCTGGGTGGTTTCACTTGCGACTGCCAAAAACCTACGAGAGCTAAATTGACCAATGTGTGGATAGTAGACGTGCTTGATCTGTAGAGCTTTTTTTCACTATCAAAGATCGTTCATTTTGTGCAATGTGCGACCGTTCTATTTTTATTACATTTTGAATTTTCCTTTCAACGATAGTCGATAATTGCCCACGGCGCGTAATTTTTTCAATAGCGACTGATAATTCAGTACACAGTTTGAATATACTGTAGAGATGGATTAAATTGTATACGGTATCCGGGATTCGTTAAAAGGGTTTTTATGCGAATGTATTTGAAATCTCATAAACTCCGTAAACCTAAACAATAAAACTGAATTTTTTTTGCAAGGTCATCGCGTTCTATATTTTTCAGTGTAAAATATTAATGTGTAGTCCTTATTTTGTCAATCTTCATGGCAAAAATATTTCTCTTCTTTAATGCAAAATAATAGAGTTCATGCGGCAATTGGGCTATCCCCTTCAACTTTATCCACGCAGTTTCGGCCGTCATCGGTGGACGCTGTTATCGAATTCTCATTTTACAAATCATGATGTAGGCGTATATATTGGATGGCGTGAATATGGACTAAGTCATCAGTGTGGACCAGTTAGTGAGAATCACAGGCCTTTAAACTCGTTTTTATGTGGCCGAAAGTAATTATTGACGAAGGAAATTTTTCACTAAGTCCTTATCGGCACCAGACAACAAGCAATCTAAGCAAATTGAATCAGCAATTTTATTTCATACATTATAAGACCCTGAGGATTTCTAGGACATACAAGAAGACGATAAATGAAATATTTGCCTTAAGTAAAAAAAACTACGAACCTCGAATCTATTGACGATCAAAAAGTCTTCTTTATTTGCGCAGTCTCCGGCACAAATCGATTAGCGCTTGACTAAAATAAACCATAAATTTCCATGCAACTAGGTCATCGACCATATCAAATTCTGTTCAGTTGATTGTAGCGGCTCAAATTTCCACGTCCTCTCATCCCTACTCGTTCATCCCTCGAAATAAATCCGACCATTGGTTGGTCTACTTGTAATCCATTTCTTTGAGGTGGAACATACGCAAACGGGAACAGTGCTTCAAATTTACACCAACCGCTCTATATACACCGAACGTACATGTACCTCAAGTGCACTCTTTGCTATAATTAAAATAACCACCGACGTGCGAGCGACAGTCGTGAAAGCCATACGTATGCACACATTTGAAAACTCACCCCGTCGAGTCTACACGTCGAGAGGGTGGCCCTCGGCGTGAAGGGGCTGAGGAGTGGGGGGCTATGGCCGTTATAAAATGAACGTTTCAACGATTTCGTGAATGCCAACGAATTCTCGAATTTCATAACCAAGACTTTTTCATGCGCTTTTTTTCCTTCGCGTTTCTCATTAGTTTGAAACGTTCCGTGTTTTCGTATGACGTATTTTCCATCAAGTTGGTAGTTTGTGCTTTACGTTGACAGCACTACTAAAGTCAAGTTGCATCGAAACAGGTTTGTATAATGAATTGAGAAAAATGGTAACTTTCTATCGTCGTATGATGTAAGCATTGTTGCACAGACGTGGCAAGATGGCGCGAAAACCTCGCAAGTTTTCCACTTGCTCGTGGCAGAATGATGCCATATATTTTACATCTAGAGTAGTGTGTGTGTAACTGCTTACGGGTATTTGACTGTCGTAATGTGTGCCAATAAAATTGGTCAAGCATTGAATCATCTTCCTGTTGGGCATCGATGATACGGTATACAGCGGAAATTAAGGGATCCAAACGGTAGTAGAACATTTGACATGTGATAGCAGATGGAGTTATATACGGAAACCTGAATGTGAGTGTTGGTGGAACGAGCGCATCTATATAGCTTATCGTATGTCTCAATAAACACACACATGTATATATATAATGAATGCGTTTGTGTGTCTGTGTGTGCACGCGCCATGTATGTACATATGCACAGAATGTGGGTACGAGAATTTCAAGCGCTGTGAACGCTCCGTGCCAAGGCAAATGTGTCGGGTGTGACGTGACCCAAGCGTTATCTTCGGCGGAAGAGCATTAGCACACCGGAAGTGACAATTTCCGATCACAAACGTTCCTATTGATCGGACTTCCGGTCTTTGGATCCACGGAGTCGTTGGAAGGTATTATGGAGGTCTATAACGTGCACGTCGCATTGACAACATATTTTTAGCGACATTCTAACGGCTGAACAAAAATGATCTATCGTCACGGCAATTTCCTAGAGTAATCAGAGCCGCGAAACGAGCTTTGCAAGAGCTCCTTCCCATTTTGATAACATCATGTCCAGATTAAGGTGAACAAAGGATCTTTACTTTTACAGAATTTAAGAAATTTATTTATGCATTTATTTTTATCGCCGGCGTATCGGAACGCGATGTATTCGACGAGGCTTGTCTAGGTACGTAAGCAAGTTCAGGGGCGTTTCAAACCTTTAATAGCCAAATTATTCCGAGGTTAAAGTTAGTAATGCGAGTGCGATTCTGTGTACGAGAAGCGGCTCGGATCCTCCCTGGCTATATTAGCATAGCTAGCTCATTGAGCACAAGCCCTCACACATGTTGGCCCGTTTTCTAGCCAACGGCAGTACTATTACTACCACCGCGACTAGCCCAGAAACCACCTATACCAAAACTCACTGTCTCACTCTTCCATATACGAACCTTAACACACGCTTGCACGTACCAATGTTCCTACGGGGACCCATAACTGCCTAATAATGCCTAGTTTCCTTATATCACGCTTAGCAGTTCGCCCACTCGTTTCCACCAACCCGGCAGCGAGCCGTACAAACTTTGTTGAACTATTGTTATTTTACAATGAACTGTACTTGCCACACCACGGGATTGGGTTCGGGCCGATTCTCTTCAATCTTCTGGGTGCGTTGTGCATTCACGTTTGGAACGTATACGAGCATTCCAACAACATACGTACAACTTGTTCTCGCGGAGCTAATTTCGTAATGGCTGAATCGATCTTGACAAGAAAGTAAGGTTGTTTTACAGCGAAAATGTAAACCGTTTTTTTTTATCCGTGACGCATTTACTCGGATATACATTTTCATGACTTCTATCGAAAGCGCTGTCCATATATTTGAGGTTTACAAATAAGTAGTTTGGCTTAAGAATAAAAACAGCTGTATTGAATATTTGCATGAACAAAATTTTCCTCCCTGTCTGGAGTCGTATAATACCAACCTAGTAGACTATTTTTCCGGACCAACAGCTCGACATAACCTTAAAATATACATTGTGAGCACAGTGAGCCCAATGAGGTGCAATAACGCGCATATTAGGCACTGCATGGTGTCACGTTCGAATTGAAAAAAAATACTTCCAAGACTAAGGAGATGATTTGTCAGGCATTGGGGGGAGATTCCGTATCCATCAGTACGGTGAAGAAGGGGTTTCAAAAGTTCCAGAGTGGAAATTTCAACCTAGAGGATGGCGAGAGAGCAGGACGACCAAAACAATTTAAAGACGAGGATTTGGAGCAGTTGCTGGACGAAGATCTTTGCCCAACGCAATCGGAGCTTTCTGTTACATTAGGAGCTACCCGAGAAGACATTTTCAGTCGTTCAAAAGAGATTCGAAAGGAGGGGCGCTGGGATCTGTACGTGCTTTCGGAAAGCAACAAACCGAGACGACACAGCTTTGTCTTTGTTGTCTCGCTTCAAAAGAAAATACTTTTTACACAAAATAGTGACTGGCGATGAGAAGTGGGTGTTGTATGACAATCCAAAAAAGAACGTAAATCGTGGGTTAACCCGGGAGAACCGTCCAGATCGACCGCTCAACCCAGTATTCACGGTAAGAAACTCCTTCTGTGCATAGGGTGGAATTTCAAGAGTGTTCTGTACTTTGAGCTGTTCAAACGTGTAAAGATTATCACGGCTGAGCGCTATGACCACCGACTGTAGCGTTTAAGTGGCAAAACTGAGCGCAAGCGGCCTTACACAAGCAAAGGACGTAGCCGGTCATAGTGCTGCATGACATTTCCAGACCACACACAGCAAAAAGAACCAGCGACGTTTTAGATTCGTTGAGCTGGGAAGTTTTGCCACACCCAGCGTACTCGGCAAACTTGGCTCCATCGGATTTTTACTTGTTTCGATCGCTCCAATATCAATTGGCTGATAGCCACTTCAAAACGTTCAATGAAATTCAACTTTTCATTATCGCCTCTATCGACTCAAAACCACCATCTTTTGACCGTCAACGAATTCGCATTCTGCCTGACAAGTGGGGAAAATGTGAAGAAGCAAGCGGAGATTCACGATTAAAATGTACCTTCATTTTAAGTAAATAAATCAATATTTTTTATGAAAAGAGGCCGAGAACTTATTTGAACACCTAATACTTACCCAGTGCAACACCTTTGGAATCGATTGCGTGAGAAGGAGGTAAGAATCTTACCACACACAGCCCAGTTAGGAAGCGATCTATGTGGGGGGGAGTAGTGGTGCGTGGTGCGGTCGAGCGAGCCTGCAACCGCGAGCAAACGATAACGACGGCTAGGACCGTCTTCTTCCGCTGCAAGTAATGCCGGAGGGTGAAGCGTTGTGGAGCAAAAGAAGTATCGTCGTTGCGATATGAAATTATATCTTCGGGGCGCAGACACAATCTTGGATTCACCATGTTGCTACAAATTGGTTTCTCGCAAAGACTGACTATTGGAGTTGAGCTTGGTTTTGAAGTTTTGATTAAAGTTGGAATCGTCCTTGTTCCAAGAAAACATGGAATTGACGTCCATTGTATAGAAAAGTACGCGGCCTCAGAAGCATCTAATATATCATTCGACTCGACGGGCTATTCTGTTTGTCTGGACGGAAATGTATAACGGAGCGAGATACGCAGACGAGCACCGAGAATAGACAGTATGTTTCGTATAATCAAGTGGCTAACCATTGCTGATTCATGACCGGGCCGAGAACCCGCGAAGAACTGGGAGGGCGATGGAGTATCGCGTAGACTGAGAGATCGGTTATAGTGTAGTATAGCAAAGCAAGTTGTACATGTACATATATGTGGATCAAGCTGCGGCTTCTTGGCCAAGTGTTCTAACACGAGCTCTTTGAGGGTGAAGCGCGCGTTCTGCCTTTACCTCTTGTTCAAACCAACCGTTGTTTCTCCTTTAAAGATGTACTTATCTCCTTAACATCCTCGTAATATATATCCTTACACACACACACACGATCAATTCTCTTGCATCTATTGTTCGGTTACTAGATTCAGTAGCCAAAACGCTGCATAATATTCAGACAGTCCAGCGTAGTGCAAGGGTCTTTCCTACGTCAGCACCGACGCCGCTGAAATTGGGTTAAGACGACACCTTCGGGAACACTCGCCGCTTATCTCGCTAGCAAGTGTTCTGTTCCTCTCCTATTCTCCATCTCGACCAGACATACCCTCACGATCACCCTGTGAATAAATATACACCTGGACTTTCTGTCTTCACCTGGTTTCCTTGAGGTTCTCCTGCTGACACCAATATTCCTCGGCGATAACGGCTATGTATTCATTCATTCTTTAGATCAAATGAGAAAATCCTCGGAAAGAAACTGGGTTCTTTTAATGAATGTTATCGACGCTACCACTAGTATTCTCTATCGAAATTCTATTTTTTTTTGTCTCGGGGGATTTCACTCGTCATTGGATCACATTTTATAACACGAATTGCATTCAGGACTTTGGTGTCACGTGGTCCCTGTGTTACTTCATGCGTCAACGATGAAAATACGTGAACTCCAAACGCCGTTCGAAGAAAAGACATGAAGAGGTTAATGCCATGAAATTGGGTAAACCCAGAGATCTAGAAATTAAATACCGACTAAATGTGTCGACGCGAGAGATTACACGAGCTAACGACAAGTGCAATCGTGTGAGCGAATGTTGAGCTGATAAATCGAGGTAGAAGAATCGTCGATACAGGAAGCAATACTAAGCAGCCATGGGCGAGGCTTGAATACCAATGCGCTTGTAAACAGTGGAAGACTTGGGGATATCCGAGGGTGTTTCATTGCTTGTGATAGATCGACCCTTTACGTTTCAGAATGGTTGATAGCTACCTTTATGCAGGGATTTTCCGTTTTTCAGAGTTATACATAGCGAATTCATGTACTTTTTTTATTAATACTGAGAAAGAAAAAGGTATGCTTTCGGTAACTGAATTTTGTAGAAGTTTACCACTTTTCCTGTTCCCTCGCGTTTCTTAGCTAGACGGGCGATCTCGTGTACCCGAGCAAACGATCGAAATCAACACGAAGGTCGTACGGTGGGCTATGGGTAATTCCGTTGTACGTAAATCATCGAACAATGGCAGCAACAGTGGTAGCCGCATAGGACGTGCTGGTTTGCTATGGATATTGTACGCGCGTTGCGAACCTACGATAATGCAACGACGCTGAGTTAAGATCGCGGGGTATACGCCGGGAGTGCACATGCAGGCAATAACATACATTCCCTTGGCGGCAGCCTTGGAATGTATGCCCTCCAAGCTTATCAGAATGACACGGTGATTGGCATTACCTGAAGAAAAAGTCCTAGATGCTAGGATTCTTGAAGATTCTCAACGAAGATTTCCATCCACCAATTTCAATTATTTTTCATATTTAGGTGGAACAAATCGCTTGGTCACTAATATACGGGTGATTCCTCAATCATTTATACGAGACGTACCAGTAATTATATTCTTATGCAATTGGATCCAATGAAATCGAATCTACGCCGACGACGTTCGCCCAATCAACAGAACAACATGGATAGCTACAGCGGTTGATTGTTGGCCCATCTGTCGCTTAATGAACTGTGTAGATGTGTGAGGCATCCCATGCCAATTGCACTGATCTTATAGTAGTCATTAGCTGGCTTGTTTCGTGGAATTTGAGCAAATTGTATAAAATGCGGAAAGCTCTCGTCGCCTGAACGATACTTTCCCAAAAATGTTGCGAACTGATACTTTTTTAAGTAATAACGGATTCTGAAGTGAACAAAAAAGCAAACTTATTGTATTAAAAAACAATAATCGGACAAGTTTAAGAGAAAAATCGTTCTTGTAATACTTTTATTGGATAATTGAAAGAAAAATGTTCCGTGTACTTTGTAGCCGATAACATGTTCATTCATCGAATTGGCAAGCATTAGGGAAAATATATGTCGAATTAACCTGGTACATGCCAAGGCAGGTAGATATCAGGCGAGTAATTTGAAAACTCCCCGGGGTGCTGGAAGAACGAACGGACATTAGAGCAGCGCTGCCAGCGATGACAGCTCGTCTTTCTCGACAGTTCTCGTCTTTCGCACGAGTGAGATAGCAGCAGTTGAACGGGAATATCATAGAATGAAAAAACGGGCATGTTAAAAGTAAAGGAAAGAGAGAGATGAGGTGCAGAGGGCACGATATTCGCGTCCGACACGGGAATTACAATTACATCTCGTAAATAATTTATACGGAGTCATGGGGTGCGCGCTTGGCTGTGCTAGGTGGCTGGGGTATAGTCGAGGGTCAAAAGAGGGATGGTCGACAGACAGAAAGTGAAAGACAGAAAGAGAAAGAGAGATCCAACGGCGGTCACGATGGGAGATCGGAGAGACGGGACGCCGGAAGCCACGGGGATGACTTGCTGGCTACACTACGTACGCCACGTTTTCTGCCGTCCTACCCTCGCAGTCTCCGGCAAAGGTCGGGTCGGTGGATGGCAGTTGGCGGGGATCCACGCGGCTTGCACTGAGAACGGGATGAGGGAAACGACTGCTAGCCTGGTCAAATTGCAACAAATTAACCGCGTTAATCACCCTCGCGGCTGGGCCACACACTTTTGCTACGGCGAAGCTCGTATGCTCATACCCAATCGGTAACCAACGCCATCGAACCTGGCCACGTTGCGCGCTCTCTCTCTCTCTCTCTCTCTCTCTCTCTCCCTCTCTCGCGCGCGCGCGCCTAACCCTAACTCACATCGACCACTCGTTTTGCACGAACTTTCGCTTCTTGTTCCTCCACAATCCGGCCCTTTTCCTTCATCAAGAGACGCGGCAGCGTGTCGACGCCAAGTAATTCCCCTTACTTCGATTCGTAAGTGAAGTTACGCTCCTCGACAGATTTACTTTGGATATTCCAATAACACTTACCTTGCCGCTGTGGAGTAGCTATTGGTAGGCCATTGTATTTCTATAGTACCTACATTGTACCTACATTGCCCTCGTGGTTCGACATTATTATAAGGACTTAGCTTCGACGATGGCATTCTTGGAGCGTTATCGCGCGAGATAAAAAACGTTTATTTGACAAATAGTATCACTGGTCGCGTGACAGCTTTGAAGAAAGTCGGTAGATCGGAAGGACACGAAATCCAGATTGGATCTGGACTTTCTCATTCTTGGATAGCCGTAAACAGTGAGAAGCGGAAGTCACGATATTCTATCAATCGGTTACAAAACTTTTTCACTGTCGTTGGCTACCTCAATTTTTGAAGGCCTCGGGCGTATAAAGGTATCGAATGGTAGATGGTTAAGTCATTCGTAATGCGGGTACCTGTTCACCGATCCCTTCGAACAACGTATTGTTGGCAATAATTTGGATATACATGGAATTATCGATAATATACATCACTGATAAATTCGGGAATTATAATATTTGGTGCATCAATCTCAAGCTAGATGTATGAATTAGAGTACAATTCGATTTACGGTTATGTGGCTACTTGTGAAATTGCATTGACCGATGAATAATTCACAATTCCCCGCGCAGGGATGAGATCGAGGATTCCCTACTTTGTGACGGCCCCTGGCCAGGCTTGCCTCATCTGATTCGCCGGATCGGGCCCTTTTATAGAAGAGGCCACAAAATCATTTTTTACAGACTGCACTCTATCTTCGGAAATGGCAACATTCTGGCCGGGATACATTGCGAACAACTACACTCTTTTGTAAGGTATTCCCGACTAGAACATCAACATGTCTTGGAAAGTGGATCCTGACTTTAAGAACTGTGTAGGTACAGCTGCTTGGCTTTCCACCCCATCAAAGATATTTGTAATTGACCCGGACGAAACTAATACATTTGTTGTAATTCTATTCGCCATTATAAATATTTTTTCCATTAATAATAATCTACGAAATTAAAAAAGCTAATTATAAATAACGGTTTTGGAATAAGTACATATTAAGTTTAACATAACGAATAACGAAGTTTTTGGAGGCCATTATTTGCAGAGGCAAGAAAGTAAAACAGGTGGTTCGCGGTTTTGCAAATCGAGGTCGCCTTGTCAGGAAATATCAATGTCCTGGCCGGGAAGATATTACCTGAATGTACTTTGCCACCAATCCGCCAGGTGGGTTCAATCGCAGCCCTTCGCGTAACTAAGGTACCATCGTGAAACGATGAGACTTCGACCCGTTGTTGTACCACGTACAGAAGTGCTATGCTCACAGCGTGCACTTACGCTTATGATTTTTTAATACTTATAAAATAATAATTATCAGTACCACTTAATACGATCTATTTTACACGGGTATATCACTAGAGGTCCTTCCAGTACCTGATCATTTCCCTGTCCACTCGCCGGTTTATTCCCTATGCAGGGCCTCGGCGGTACACCATCACCTTCCTCGTCATTTTCTGGCCGTTTTCCGATCCCTTTCCTAGTCATTTCCTCGGTATATCGCTATCTATTTCCTATGACTTTCCTGGTCATTTCCTGCTTCTTTCACCGCCAGTTTCTGATGAGTTCCCGAAAAAGGGAGCGGTGGATCGGGACCGGGCCTAAGACCAGCTTACATAGCAAACCTGATCCACGCTGGAAGGCCTGGTCATAGCCTGATATTACCTAAGACAAGCGGATGAAGGGCAGTGCTTTTTCTCGACTTGAAATTCTACACGGGACATTACCAATGTCGATAAAAGAACAACTCAATCTCAGAGATTCCCTGTCAATATCCCGATCTTGAAACTTTAGGAAATTTTACTTATCATATAAATACTGGTGATTGTTTAACGAACGAACATTCTTTGTATCTTTATTTCTTATTTTTCAATACATTATTTTCCAACAGTATCGGAACAACGTGAGGCTCCTGCTTTACGTTCCACACTCGCCCGGTAAATGGATATAAGTTGCATTGATGAAAGAGAAAGCCAGTATGAATTAGAGCTGATGCAGTTGAGCAGAATTTTTTAAGCACGGATGTGAGTAAGGAAGATTGGGATTGGGGATGCGTCAAAATGAATTGGTACTTTTACAAGAATAGTATGAAAAAGATATATGATCGAACATATCTCCTAAAATGGAACATTGTGCCACGTGGCAATATGACGTACTATACAAGGTGAGTCACGAGTGTCACATCCGGAAGGGACGTGAGCATAATATTTTTTGTTTTCCTCTTTGTTGCCTTCGCCTAGCGCAATAGCACGGGATGAGGGTAAAATGGAGAAGTACGTGGGAAAGAATATCATCAAGGAATTGACGCGAGGTTACAAGATTGAGTAATAATTCAACAAGTTTATGTAAATTTAACTGACGTTTATTACAAATGGGTAGTCAGATTGGAATGTGAATTAATTAAAACAGTGGAGTAAAGGTATATAGTACAAAAAATAACAGAATAGTATGGCTCGCTTACATTTGTTGATGTGCGTAGCTGAGTGTGTGTTCGCTCGTTAAGATATCGGTAGACGCTCTTATAAATATGGACCTTTGCTCGTGGCCAGATGGGCTCGCTGTCGGAGTAGGTCGGCGACACGCGCACAAGATTTTCGGTTAGCGCGGATATTTATATGTATGTGTGTGTGTGTGTGTGTGTGTGCGACGAGAGCTACTTGAGGTTCTATACGATCTTAGGGTGCGAAAAATGGATTTGACTTTTGTACGCGAACTGTGGACGGGAGTTATACATTTAATGAATTCGAAAAAAATACTTGCAATAAGATTGATCGTACGTAGATCGGAATTAAGACACGATAAAAGAACTTGATTCGAAGTTGGTTGACGGGAGGACTGAGCTCTGAATTTGATGAAGATTGTCGGGAGACTGAGCTCTGAATTCGATGGGTGTTGTCGGGAAACTGACTTCAGGAAGGAAGTCTTTCTTGATATGAAAATTAAGAGGGGTTCAATAGTGGGAGTAGGAACGTTAAGGAGGGTGCGGTTCTGGTCATCTAGTTCTTCAGGGATTGGTCCATTGGTCGTGAATATATCGGTTGATTAGCGTGATTGGTCGAGGTATGGTGTGCGCAGAGTTTACAAATTAAATAGTCACGTGCGTGGCCTTATTCCAGGGCATCGGTTCTAATTATTATGCGTATGGAAAGAAGGAGACTTTTGTCCTGTGTTTCGGCGAAAAAGTGCATGGGATATGGAGTTCAATGTCTGAGTCCTAAGCATGCACATGGTTTGTATTATGTCAATTTATGGCTATGGTGACTTCTCATATCGAGAAGTTTATATATCGGACCACGCTGCGAGACCGGATGTCTTATTTTTTAGTCAGAGATTTTTTATTTTCGCCGAAGCCGTCTAGTCTATGTTATGTTTAAATAATCTAGGGTCGAGGCTTCTAAAGGTTTATTGCGGTAAGGCTGTTTTTTGAATTCAATATTTCTGGGTTGGAGGTCATTAGAAGAACATACTATGTTACATGGTTGAATTCGCTTGGATGCCGGCTAGAATGTGCGTAGAGGAAAAAATATGCCATTCAATTTTCAAACTCTGGTGACCGTAAAAAAAACGAAAGAAATGAGTAACTAAAATATTATGATAGCCATGTACGTCCTTCCGAACCATTCAAATTCCGATATGTACATCCTTTGTATTTTCAAATCCAACAGAGATATTCAGGTGTTCTGTTTCGCGTGACTTACCCTGTATACCTTCGCGAGACTCCAGTATGTGGCATATGATCTGATACATCCCTGGTATGTATACCGATAATATCACATTTCATCGATCTCGATATCGCAAATAAACTAATAGATATGAACTGTTACTATAATCAAAATCAATTCACATTTTAACAGAACGTATCGCGGTAACTTTGATAAATAATGCTTGGTCTTTGCTAGACAGTTACCTTTTTCCCCAGGCTTACGTTTTTTCGCGCCTTCCTCTTTCACACTGGATACTCTCCGCTTCGTTTCACTCTATTTTTGTCCTTTTTCACGGGTGAAATGAGTCTACGCGTTGTTACACTACAATACCTTGGCCGTCTTTTTTGTCTCGTCGAAATCTCGCAAACGGTTATATGTCAAGAAATGGCCCATTCTGCCCTACAACTCAGTGGCGTATTGTGCCACCCTGGCAGGAGCCACATTTATCGGACTAATTAATTACTTTTCGATCTAATAGTAACAAAACATGAATATGAGGCGAGGCACAATTGAGTACTCTATTAATTATGACAAAAAATGTAGGCTGTGACAAACTGTCGGATCAATAATTACATTTTTTCGACGACCGAATTTTTTTGTTCCTAGAAGTCCAAAGGTATTATTATTCTTTATATTTTTCAATTGACCATTTTTTGCGGCTTCTTTATGTCCGATGAAATCGAATTGAGCTCATGGTCCACAGCAAAAAAAAGTATTTACCTACACACCACAAACCAGCGAAAATCCCTAGCGCACAGTACACATTGCGCCCCCTCCCCTCCCCTCTCCTCTATACGCTTCTGTCGTTCCTTGGCTACGTGACTAACACTGACCACTTCCTTTGGAATACTGTTAATCCTCTAATCCGAATACCCCACCGTGCAATGTAATCGAACCACAAATATATTTGATGTTTTGACGCGAGTATCATGAATTCCTTGTTCCCGCTTAATTTACTTTTTGACTGCGGAGAACTTTGAAGCCGCAGTACTAAAAGCAGATGTTTGCGTAGGGAAAGACGCGAGGTAGTTCACAGAGACAAGAGTGAGAAGAGAAAGGGAGAGGGCTCAGAATTAGTTGGATTAGATAATGCAAGCACGAGCGCGACCAACGAACTTCCGGGTGCGAAACTATGGCCACGGAGAGTACCACAGAGATTCCCCAAAATTGTGGAGAAATTACGGACCTCCGGTACACGATGCTTTCAGTCCGGTTTAGTCCATTGCACTCGATTAGTACGCCATACGGAGTTTCCAGCTTCGTTGTACTATCTCAACAAAATCTCACTCGTTATCCTCAAAAACTTCTTCACCGTCGAGTATTCATATTTCAAATCACACAAACGCAGTTTCCGTTTTATAATAAAAACCACGTACGAATATGGGAGTCTTAGCTCATCTCCTTTTCTTGTCCTACTGTAAGAACGGCTAACACTAATTGTTTTGTACCCATTAGCACCTGAACAGGACTGGAGCTCAAAACAAAGTAGTCCATTGGCTCCGTCAACAAGGCATGTCGGTACACATACCTTATAGCATTATAGTAGAAGATATGAAAACCCGAATTATTAATGCAATATCATTAATTAACTTCCATCTATTTTTTCTAGTTATTTTCAATTTGACTGCAGTACATTTATCTGACTATACCTTTTGATAGCAACGGCCATGTGACAAAAATTAATCTATTCCACGATAATCAGTTCCATGTCATTTCCTTGTGCAGTTATTTAAAGCATCACTGTTCAACTAAAATGTAGTTAATATCAATGTGTATGTTGGACCACAACGATTCATTACATACGAATTGCGATGTCATTTAATAATCCACAATCAAAAGTCTCTAATGGAATTGGCGGGATAAAGGGGCTTTTCAATGTTTAATATTCCATTAACGAGGCTGCCAACACCATGCGACAAATTGTTGGCACAGTCCTCTTATGAAGTTTCCATGAAGTCAGCTTACCGATAACTTCATTGTCCATATCTCCTGAATTTGTTGATCTAACGCAATCGAAATAATGTTTATCGTATGCTTCATCTAGATACTAATACCTACAGCCGAATACCATTGAATCGAATGCTTCACCTAGATGCTAATACCAAGTTCTTTATTTCCAAATTAACAGTTGAAAAGTACAGGGATGAGGGGCACAGATTTCAAAGCTGGACATTTCGCAAATGGGACTTAAAAATAAAAAAGGTAAATGGAACTTCAATTTCATTGTCCATATCTCCTGAATTTGTTGATCTAACGCAATCGAAATAATGTTTATCGTATGCTTCATCTAGATACTAATACCTACAGCCGAATACCATTGAATCGAATGCTTCACCTAGATGCTAATACCAAGTTCTTTATTTCCAAATTAACAGTTGAAAAGTACAGGGATGAGGGGCACAGATTTCAAAGCTGGACATTTCGCAAATGGGACTTAAAAATAAAAAAGGTAAATGGAACTTCAATTTCATTTAGAAAGACCTGTCTAACAAGCCCGCATTCGACGGGGTACACGAAATAAATAAAAATAGCATGTACGGCAGAAAAATGAAAATGGAAGGAAGTAAACGAGCCAGACGGGTTGTCATATACTCGGGTAGAGCTGAATAAAATAATCATGTAATTACGCGGGACATTATCGATCTTGCCGAATGCACTCGTGAAGCAGTGACACGTATTCTATTCTCGTTTCTTACCGTGAAATTGAACGCCGAGTCCAAAGAGGTGGAACAACCCAACTAAGGGTAGGTTCAGGATAGCGGGAAGACCTGGCCGTCGCACACATACCCGAATACTCACATAGGGACGCAAACACATCTATTATATGTATATGTAAGTATGCTCGAAGCGAGGTGAGACGAACTATCCCTACAAGAGTGCAGGCTGCTGGCTACGTGGCGCAGCGATGTGTAGCAGAGGCCAAAACTCTCTCGAGAGAAGCGGCGCAAACGTGGGTTAGCAAAAGTCGAGAACGAGGCTCTGACTTTCCGCGTATCCCAACACCGGAACAACGACACTTTGCCCCTGTTATGGTTATAAGTTCGTGCCCGCACGAACTATGAATTATCAAACAAGCGAGTATATTATAAATTTAAAACGACTTATTTTTTAACGAAAATAACTCACGAAGGGAAAAAAGTGAATTTGAAGAGGCACACGAGAGAAAGCGGAAGGAAATTAATTTAGGCTGACATTCGGAGCCGTAGTTTATGTAAACGGGGTCCCTAAGTCGGAGATAATAATGCATCACTGCAATGAAATCAGTACATCGTGGGTGACGGAAGGACAGGCGCCTCTTCCTCCTTCTACCCCATTATCTCAGCAATTTTCACAGCTACCTTTCTGGCTCTCTCTCTCTCTCTCTCCCGCTCACTTCCAAAAGTTACATTCAACATGAGCATTACTCATCTGCCTACATCATAATGGATGCAGCATACAACGGTCACCGAACATACTACATGGACACACCAATGCTGCGCACCAATCACTATTTACCTCCGTGAAAATCAAGTTTATTCTAGCGTATCCTGTAAAACCAAGCGTCCATAAACGACTCGTCATGCCGTCGGTCTAGGATACCGATCAAACCGCTTTAGCGTCAATTCACATCCCCACATCTGGTATACGTATCTCTGTCGTGTGCACTACTCCTTCTCCTTTCCCCTCGTGAACCGAGAGAAAATACTATGAATTCGAAAGAGGCCCGAACGAGCGGGCACGAGCACACGAGAGTGCGAGGACTTGAACAATGGGCGCGAATGAACGCCGGAACTGCTTGTGCCTGCCTTTCGCCCAATGGAAATGGGCGATGGTACATGGACAACACGTCGTTGCCACGTTTCATGTTCGGTGGAACCACATAGAGGCCATCCCTCATGTATGTATGTTACACATTCATATACATGTGTGTATGGCAGTCATGCGAATATCCAATATTACTGCAAAAAAACAGTGTCTCGTTGACATACGCGGCAATGATGTCAAAAATAAAAACTTTTTTTTTTCAACCCGAGAAAAGAACAAACGATGGTGAGCTGACCGGACATAGTTGGCCCGAAAACAAGTAGAAGCCTCACTGAATTAGCAATTAGGTGGTGTTTGCGGAAAGGCTTGGATCTCCAATGAGGTGTGCTGCAATGTATTATGGTCAGAGTTAGGCTGCTAGACAATGATACTACTGAGGAATGTTGCCATAAGGGAGTCGAGATGCTATGAGAGGGGGCTGGCAAAGGCACGAGAACAGAAAAATGTGTAACTTGTTGACACAGTGATCCCGTGAGGCTCGAATGCGATTATGCAGTCAAATGAGATTGTGGCATATGCATGAACTCCTCGCTTACCATCAAACCACCACCATCCCGTTCCAGCTATTTCACCGTTGCCACTCAGCCCATTCCATTCTCAAACCCCTTTGCACATCTCCACCACCACTTCATTCGTCGACTGTCTTCTATGCTCCTACACAGTTTCATTTCTGGATCTCCGTCACGTTAATTGTTTTTACCCGAAGGTTCTAACCCGATTCCCTTCTCAGAACCTCCCTCAAGTTGCCTACAGTCGATAAGAGACTTGAAACTTCCACTGCGAAATCGCGCCTCTACCGTGCTCTCCTACGTATCCGCCATGTTCTTTCGCTTCACTTTCATCTCCTGAGAGTGCAAAACTTGCATCGTTACCTAAATGAAATTTTTCACGTAAATCTACTGACTCCGCTGCTTTGCCACCATGGCCACAATGATCTAGTCATTTAATGTCGGTTAACATAGTTCTGACTAAAAATGTTGAAGCCCTATTGAGTAGATGGGTACTGTTTCGAATGTGTTTGTATGTACAGTTTGCGAAGGCTCGAAGATAACTATGGTAGACACTAAGCCTGATGATCCGTTTAGCTGTTCATCTCGAGCGGACTAACATACCACAGAGCTCGACGCTCCGATCAGCTCACGATCTCGCAGCTATAGCTGCCTAAGACTTTACTGCAATGAAAGATTGCATTTTTGGACAAAGTATCACAATCTTTACGATTGATTCGAAAAAGTATATGACTTAATATCAGACCTGAATAAAAAAAAAACTCGTGGCCCTTGTGCCGTATCACGAATTCCCTTGTCAAATTGCAATGATATTAGACAAGTTGCTGACTGACAACGCACGAGCTACCAGTTTTAGCCAATAGTAGTAGCACCAACTCCATGGGGAAAGCTTTCCCGAGCAGTGGGACCAGGATTGCTGGTTCAGATTCCATTTGTTCCGCTTGTCATCCTATGACGTATGTCCCATCCACCTCGACATACCACGTACTACGTCGCCCTTTCTCCTTCACTCATACCACAATCGCCGCAGAGCAATATAATGTCCGCGCTTGGCTTACCGTCCCTGTTTGATGTTTGCTACACGTACACACATACATGTCCAAGTTCGCAATCTTTCATGAGAAAGAACATAATGAGAAAACAACGTGAATCTGGTCATGGGATGTTGAATATTTCTGTAAAACTATAATCCCCAAATTCTATGGGTGCAGGTAAATATTGACAACACTTTACGCTTCACGTACACTAATATTTTTTATAAATTGATAGTGGAGTATTCTGAGAGTAAATGTTTTTCTTTATATCGTCGTACATTGTATATAAGACATTTTTATAAATCTTTATTGATTGATTTATTTATTTATTTGTCACATTTAATATTATTTCATTGAGTCTAGTGCAGATTCCGTTTGTCGAAAATATGAGGTATTTAATAGATTTCAAAGCGCTGACTACAGTTTAGACGAATTGTGAATATAATTGGATTGCGGCACCGATTGTATATTTTCATGATATAAAATAATCTATATTTGTGTTATTATGGTAATAAATATTAATTAAATGTACTTTATGCATACCTATTTCTATGCCTAAAGGTTTGGTCGTCTCAGTGAATAAAGTTTACACTCTCTCATAAAATCTTTTATATTTATTATCCAATACGAGTATTGAAAGGAAGAATTGTCAAAGCATAGAATTACTTATCACATTGATCATAGACCTTCTATAAGTTTCCAAGCAGGCAGTTTATACTGAGAACTATTAAACTTCGCGTCATAGCTCATAAAGGTTCAAAACGTTTCTTCAGTATCTATATAACGCGGATTGAAGTTGAAAAAAATGTTCCCATGAATTAATAAGAACATTATTAAGTTTAAAAGCACATTTAAGATTTTTTTAAACTTAAATGAATTTTTCAAAAATGTTTTGCACACATTTAATTGATTAAAAGCATGTTTAAGAAGATCGTATTGTTAATTCAAAGTTACTATGATAGAGTTTGTTTGGGTTACATATCGGAGGAGAGAGATAAATACTTTCTCCTCCATGAGCCCTTCTCACACAATCTTTGTCACGTATTTAAACCGTCACAGTTCTTACCCGCTCATCGCTCACATTAATAATACGAAATTTCACTCGAGCACGTTCACGACGAGAGATTTACTTTTTTATTCCCTCTTTATTTTAGCCCCGGAGTGTGCGCGCTATCTTTTCGTGCGTTACAGCCACGGCCACGTACCTAATTATCCTCAAGGGCGTATGCCTCTGAAGATGATCTATTCGGTGGGTAGAACATTTTGCCCAAGTATATATCACGATAGGACGTACTAGGATAAAAAGCAGAAGGGCTTGCGGAAACTACTTTCTGGCTCTGTGCGGGAAAGAAGGAATAAAGAATCGGGACGATGGCAAAGTGCTTACTTGGTGGGAAAAGAGTAAAGCCAGTTGAAGTGGTATGAGGAAAAAGGGGGACAATGAGACGAGCGAAGGCTAGAGAAGGAGGCAGAGAAAGAAAAAGAGAGACAGAAACCAGGCGAGGCTCGTTGCTCTGAAGGAATTTCAATGAGAGAAATAGAGAGTGAAGAAAAGTAGGGGTAGACACAAGCAAGGATGAGAGAAGGAGAAAGCGGGATAGAGCGAGAGGGGATGGTGGCATTCACCCACTTCTACAGTTCCCTTCTCTTCGCTATTTCTCACACCCTTTTCTTGCCGTCACGCCAAGTGGGCTTGGAGGAATGAGAGATGTAAGGTAATTACAGCGAACGTGCGCCAGCTTGTAGGAGATTTAAAAGCTCGTAACTTTTTATGATTTACATTCCTTTCATTTAGTCGCACGTTTCTCCGAATGGACTCTCCTTTTCTCTTCGTCTCTTTTTGGTCTGTCGCAACCCTTCTTCTCCGCCATAGCTCCTTTCCCTCCCTCCCGGCCTCTTTCTCTGTTGCCCGATCATATCTTCCTTGGGTCCGAAAAGCCTACGTACCTTACGTATATCCAGATTAGTCGTTGGAGTAAGTATCGCATTGGTGTTGTTCAGCTCCTGTATCAAGTTGTCTTCTGCCCCATGCAGCGAGGCGAAACTCGCGCGAATCTCTATTCCACGCTTGTCCATCAAAACCATTCCGTACATATACGTATATGTAGATTCACGCGATTGAGACCCGTAAACGAAAATTAATTGAATTCCTCAACGAGATGCTCGGTCAGCCTGAGCTCGCGGATTATTTACGTATCCAAAGAAGATGAGACACTTCAAATTGAAATTTCACGAATGTCTGGGCAAGTATTAGGAAACTTTGTTGAACACTTCGGGGCTATAAGGCTATGTACCAAGGCTGGGGCTAAGTTGAATACAAATTGAGTTAGAAATACCACAGCGAACATTTTCTATTGTACAGAAAAATTTGGCCTATAGAAATAAACGGGTCTGCTTCCAGTAAGTGGAGAAGAAAGACAATATTTTCTAGATATTTTGAGCCCACTGTACTCCCAAATGAATGCGAAGTGTGACCGATGATTAAATAATAAAAGCTGAAATACGGAGTATCATAACGTTCAGCTGAATCTCGGACTTTGGCCATCATCTGTCTTTAAATCTTACCGAGTGTATACAGGAGGTAGAGGTAATTCGAAGATGCTGGATGTTCGGTCCCAAAGCTGAGACAATGGAAACATTAGAGATGCTCGGTGAACACAGTTTGGAGTTATCGATCAACTGGAACATACCCGCAGCAACGTGGTACCCGCTACCGTGCCCGTTTAATCAACGGGAGCACCGAGAGAAACGCGATTCTCTATATCTCGGTTTCCTCAAAACCTCTCACTGTTCTACCTCCTATATCTATACGGAATACTGTGTATTCTACATAGATATGGACTATAGCGACCGTGTGCCGCTCAATCGCATACATTCGTAGACAGGATAGACCTATACACATTTTTATTCTTGTTATTAATAAAGCGTGCGAGCTTCTGTCAATAAGATAAGCTCAACAATATTTCAATATCGAGCCACAGATGCTGCAGACAAATTTGCGCTAGACATTCGACCCATAATTACGCTCCTGCTGATGTAAAAAAGACCCTCTTACACTTAACGGGCTACATCTACCGAGGTGGGTCAAAAAATTGCATTTTTTAAATATATTGTTATTCGACACTATCATCTTTTAACTATATTCCTTCAAAATTCCATTGAAAGATTCCTAAGATTGAATGAGCTACAGCTTCCAACAGTCGGCCGGGCGTGTGGTAGCAGCACCATACTTCAAAGTTTAAACCCGTTTTTCTCGAAACACTGTTTACAAAGTCGGTAGCCATGATATCTCGAGAACCACTTAATGGATTGTTTTCAAATTTAGAGGAGATACGAGGAGAAACATTTGAAGGTCGCTGACGAACTATCTTTTTTCAAAACAATCTGTATTTTTCAATAGTTACGTGAAAATTCCCACCTTTTTTCACGTATTTTTTATGCGCGAGTTTCAATTCTTCGCCACGCTTTAAAACGAATAATTTGAGAAATCGACGATCATCAATGACTCGGATTTGTTGTTAACTTTCATAATCCCTTCGGGTTTTAGATTCCAAATGGGCCGTTTAAGCTGGAGATGGTCCACCGCCAAACTTCGCGAAGAAAATTTCATCAGTTGCCGGCGGCCACGTGTTTGTTGTTTTCCTGTAATAGATGTAGATTCCATTGTACGGGGTTTTTCCCCTTTCTTACATTCTCATCATATTCCACTTCTCTGTTTTTCTATATTGTTTCGTGATTTCTTTTTAAAGGCTCTTAATATACTTACCTTTGTGTTTCTTTTTCACCAACCGTTTCCCAGAAAAAATCGGAATATGGCCATTTTTTTGGGCCTCTAGGTAGATGTAGCCCATTCATTTATATATTCGCATGCATGAATCGTACATTTTGTATTCGTTTTCGTAGAAACCGATTCTCACACTGAAAAACTCTCTCAGGCGTCGATCGCTTTTGCTAACAAGATCGCGTTTGTTTCGGTCGCGGTTCACGGTTGCATCTTGCCATTTTTGAGCAAATGAGGGTCGAAACAACAGTGCAAAAGCCTAAACATATTGAAGAAAATTCTGACTGGAATATTTTTACTTCTTTATTTTATTTAAAAAGCATGCAATATTCTAATAAAAAGATTCCCTTCAACACGTTTATTTCGAGTCCAAAGATGCTGGCGGACCATAAAATCGTGTACGTCCACGTGAACTCCCCCAAATATTTATCGTTTTTTGAAGTCCGGAACCTGATATTATTAGATGATTTCGTGCTTAAGTTTGATTTCAACTGTGAAAATGTACAACCTTAGACAAATTTTATTTATCAAAAGTGCATTGAGTTCTCGTACACCGAAAGAAACATGAGTTGGGGTGGCCAAATCCATCATTAAAGGATGCCAACGACTTATGTATCGAAAAATGGAATATCAGGTTATTTTACTTATGATTTTTGCATCGAACTAACCAATGCTCCGAATAATGGAATAATTTTGTGTTTCATCTTAATATTTCGTCGGCCACTTATAAATAAGCAACTTCGTTGATTCGATTTACCTTTTTTCTCTATATGCAAATTGACATAATAATATTCTCTCCTCTTTAAAATACTTCGAGTACGGAATGGATATCAATAAGTAGTGTGTGATAGGAAACATAATATAGTAACTAATCGAGTGGGAGAATATACGCTAAATCGTTCGTTCGATGGAGAGATCAGAAGTAAGCACAAACATATGTGTGACGGATGTTGAGCAGTGAAAACACGCTCTTGTGGATGCTGCGGAGAGGAGGCGGCACACTGCCGGTGGTCAGTGTTGGCGGAGGTTGTCGGACGTTGATATTAATTGCACCGCGGAGAAGATTGCTTTACTTGAGCGTACTGGTGGATTGGCCAGGCTTGATTGCCCGCGGGGTCCGATCGACTGCCGCTCCACAAGCTTCTCCGCCCTCACCCTTCACGCTCTCCCTCGTGTTGGCAAACCGAAATAAATACGCGATTCGTGCGCATCGGGGCTGAAAAGAGCACGAGTAAAATTGGAAAATACGAGGATTCTGCTATTCTCGATTGATTTGTCGCGAGCAATTCCCTTTCCTCCCATCTTTCCATGCCAGCTAGCTTTGCTTTCACAGAACACACAAAAATATCCAACCGAATTCTAGTGTATAGATACACACAACACGTTCATATGTATATATATATATATATATATATATATATACACACACACATATTTATACGCGTATGTATATGCGAGTGCACGTGTGCATGCGTATGTATCGGTGTATGATTAAAATATGCACGTCGCATATTTCAATCCTCCAACGCATATGAATCAATGAAATTGACCTTTATTTCAACCGGTGCATTTATTTTTCGGAAGCTTTTTTGCTGCAAACGCATTGGGTTTTCAATTCCTTATCTATCTTCGATCTGTAAGGTAAATTTTGTATAAATATTGTCAGGAGTTTTTTTTCTCGTAGAAACAAGCGGTATTT
This sequence comes from Ophion ellenae, assembly GCA_963210295.1. Lineage (NCBI taxonomy): Eukaryota > Metazoa > Arthropoda > Insecta > Hymenoptera > Ichneumonidae > Ophion > Ophion ellenae. Next base: position 32,157,080 of record OY723387.1, on the reverse strand, counting down.
TCCAATTGAAATTATCGACAATACTCAGCCCGAAACCGAATCTTCAGTCGGAAAAACTCGAAGATCAAGGATTCTTGCGCCAATTTGATGAAACTGTCTCGAGCCGTTCGAACAAGCGCTATATATCGAAGCTTTACCTTTCCCAAGTGAGTGGTAGCAGAAAAACGCGGAAACTCATCGAGACATTGGATCGAAAGCCATATCTCCACCATACGCTCGAGCAAAGTCCGTTAAGAGGCTAAAAGCATTGGCTAATAAATAAAACCTGCACGATTCCATCTTTGTGACTGGGTCGATTGTAGTTCGGCAACTCCCAAACTCGTAACTATTATATCATTGTGGCTCTATCGCGCTTATTGCTGATTTTATGGTAGATCCGAGGGCGTTGGGATAGCCGATAGATGGACATGAAAAGTATTTTGTCTCGAATGGATTTGTCAATGAATTTATCGAGCACGCCAGGGCACTCTCGTTTCACCCAATAATGATCTCAGCAGGCTCGCGTAACCTTTGGCCATCTTTGGTTCTTAATTATATTTTATTGGGTGGACGAGTCGATACAGAAGATAAGATATTTATTGAAATATGTAGAAGCTTGGCGTTAGGGATAATAGAAGCAATAGTGTCCGAACTTTGTTGATCAATATGTCGACTGAAATTTGTTGAAATTGTCCGTAATTGTTCCCAAAGTAGTTACACACGATCGATATTCTAACGTTAGGAACTTTGATCGTCGCCACTTGAATGAAATCGTCTAAAAAGTTGTCGGAAAATTGAAGCCCGAAATTACAAGAACTTGAAATGTCTGATCTCCGTAGTCGCCTGATATTCGAGAGTGAAATTGCTTAACTGCGAATGTAACGAATGCTTCACCCATTACTTTATCAGCCAAATAGTTCAATGCGTCGTCTCTCTTTTCACAGATCCTGCGATCGCCAACTTTTTCGACATTCCACTATTTTATAGGAAATTGATTCTGTTTAATTGCTCAATCCTCCATCTATTTGACGGATACGGCAACCTATCGGTTCATTACACACCGTTGTGCCAGCGAACGAATAAACTTTTTTGCTACTATATGGGTGAATAGAATTTCGACGTGGCAGCAATTCGCCTCTCTAAGACCTGTCAGCCTTTCGGTTCAACCGAGCGTCGAATTAATTAAACTTCTATTTATGATATCGATGAATCAGCGATATCGCAACACTTCGGCGGTGGTTCTATGCGGCTACCCTTCGTATCTGCGCTACGCGGCAACGCCAACCTTTAACTAGACAGTTTGGTAGTTTGAAAGTCTTTTGCACTAACAAGTATTAACCGTGACGTAATCAATTTACAAATATTCATAGATCGTACCTTCGTGCCTCGACCTTGCGTCAGTTTCACTAAATGAGGTACCACCCCGGGTATCGATGTTGTACTTGACTACACGGATCTAGTAATACACTACGTTACTAACGTTCGAATTGAAAAAGCTAAACAATTGTTGATACAAAGTTTCAAACACTTCGATTGGAACAATACAAAAAAATCGATTTCTTAGACAATTTTGTATCTTCGTACGAAGTGTCGAAGTTTCAAACTCGGGATTGTAGGCTGAAACTACAAGCTCGGGATTGTAGGCTGAACTTCGAAAATTTTCTTAAAGACAAATTCACGTTTGAATGCTAATAGAAGGTAACCGGGTGCAAATACGATACAGTTAGAAACATCACGAGTTAATGCACAGTGGAAGGAATTCGAGAAAGTTCACCGTCATCTTGTCGCCGGGAGCACAGTGAGCTTCTCTTAAAATCGTCTCGACGCGCTCGAAGTGACACGACGAATGAGAATTAGTTGCTTTTCGTTGAAGTGCCTGCGAGGGAACTAGATTAAATCTCGCACAGGCCGTTCATCGAGTATAAACGTTGAACTGAAGAACAATTGCCATCGGTCTTCATTCTGATATTTATGCTCCAATAAATAATTGTGCAAATGAAGTATAAGCGTTAGCATTATTTACGTCTCTCGAATGCTCGTCGAAGGAGCACGTGAAAAAAAGTTTGTAGAAAACATAAAAAAATGAGTAAATTGTCCGGTTCGGACGAAGCCTGAACTTTCCTACGAAGCGGACTAAAACTTTGACTAGACAAACCTTGGGAATTCTCAAATGTAATGACTAGACATCGATAAAAAAATATATGTATAATGAACTGCAACAGGTTTCGCGCGATTGGTACCATGAAATAAGCATACATTCTTTATTTGCGACTTGAAATAAAGTAAAGTACACAATTTTATGGAGAAGCATGGTAGGTCATATTGAGGGAACCGGACGATCAGTTCGGCGGTGAGAATGGCGGAGCGGTGGTTCGGACGTATAAGCGCGGCAGTTGTTTCGACGTTTATTTTTGGCCAGTATGGCATCGACAATGTTCGATGTGGTTTACGATCGTTGTGTTGGATGCGGGCTGAAAATGGGTTTGGTGGTATGGAATAGCTCGGGTATAGAGTTGGTGGTGGCTCTTCTGATACACAGCATGCGGTGTAGGGCATAGAGGGATCGTTTCGCTAGCAGGTCGGGAGGGGACTACTGGAAGTTCGATTTCAACCTCGAATGGCATATGGCTTCGATCGAAGCTATATGCAGCGAGCAGGAATACTAGCCGGAAGATCGAGAGCAGGATGAAAAACGAAAAACAACGGAAAGTGTGTACACCACCGTATGGCGAAGAGAAAAATAACACAAGAGGATTCGCAAGAGAGAGGCAGGGAGGAGATTGGTTGGCTGACCGGGTCGCGCGCATTCGGCGCTATTTTCATAGACAAATACCTGCAGAGAGGATTGGAGGAGGTTGAACGAAGGATAAAAAGGAAGCAGCGAGAGGAGATTTTGGTTGGTGCAGGATGAGAGAGAAAGCGGAAAACCGTTGCCACGTTCGTAACAGATTACGAGAGGAAGAGTGAGAAAGAGAGATTAGCTATCCGGGCACAACAGACAACGAATCTACCCATAATAGTACATATAGAAGTCAGTGTATTCGTAAAATCCGCGAACCGCAAGCACAGTACGATCCGACACACGTGACGCTGCTCGGTCCAGTGCGGCGGGACAAACCACCGAACGCTCGTTCTGTCCAGCTAATTTACTTTTTGTATTTTCAGTTCAAATTGACCACCGCGCCTGGACAAACGGACAAACGTGAAACTCCGCCCGGCCACATGGGATGGATGGAGCCTCGCTCACAAGCCTCGGAGCTCTCATACATGCGGTGTATTTATCTATGGAGCCATGGAACTTGCCGCCCAATCTACGCCGTCGTCTCTGCACCAGCTTTGCTGTTTGCACGGCGACAGGATGCACGTGATACAACTAGCTCGTCATAACGCGATACTGCTCAGTCCGTTTGGCTCGGGTGCGTTGCTGACATTTGTCAAGCGACCCTTATCAAAATTGCTCGCTGCTATTCCAACATTCTTCAGGGCTATAAAGTACCATCGAGCATAAATGGAAAACAATGTGCATTAATATTTCAACGATTCCATCGATGGGAAATAATCTTGTGCAATTTGTGCTATCGAAAACGGAGTGCGTTGTAATGAACTCAATTGTAATTAACTTTCAGTAAATCGGCTACGAGTCTATACAAATTACTGATTACGTAATCGCATGAGCTTTATCTTTTCGTTTTTGAGCTTAAAGCGAAAGTTTCACAGATGTGACTTCTGGAAGCACCGATCAAAGCCGTACCGACCATCTGCCGAGAACTTTGCCTTATATAATCTGACTGAATTTTTAACACACGAGTGAAGAAAAAGTTCCTGATCTAGTCTGATACATCTATGTATGGCAAATAGCTCGTGCAAGAACACAAAATTGAGATATCGCCGTTCGGAGTGTCAACATTTCTGTTTCCACGCTTTCAAGCAAAGCTCTTCAGTCGCCGGAAAGTAGAAAGTGGCAGAGAAGGAGGAAGGGAGGGGGAGAGAGAGAGAAAGAGAGAGAGAGAGACAGAGAGAGAGAGAGAGAGAGAGAGAGAGAGAGAGAGAGAGAGAGAGAGAGCGAGAGAGAGACAGAGAGAGAGACAGAGTAAGGAAGGAAAAATGAACGAGAGACGAAAAAACCGTAAACGAGCATGAGAGCTAGGCACGGAGTCGTGCCAGGGGAGGCAGAGAGATAGTTCAAAGTACATGACTCTGACGCGACTTTCACGTGCTTGCAAAACGTGTATACGTGTTGGCATATGTGCCCGAGTCTGTAAATATGCGTGTGTGTATATGTGCGTGCATTTATTCGTGCTCCAACGTAAAGGTATACAGGTATATCGTAGACGAGTACAAGAATGAAGAGGGAGAGAGAAAAGACGTGCGAAAAAGTGGACGAATAAAGGGAGACGGAAAGAGACGTAGCAAGGAGGTTGAGACGGTGGCTGAGAGTGAGTGATGTAGCCATAGGTGGCTTCTGTAGGTCGTGGTTCGGAGGTAAGGCAAAGGTTAAGGTACTCGTGTCCCAACCCTCTTCCGTTCTCATACACACGCTGGGAAGCCCGTACGTGACCAGACTTTTTACGCCTCTCTCCAAAGAATGACCAAGAGCATCCCGCGCTTCTCCGTTTGCTTTGAAGCTGCACTGCTCGCGGTCTCGTATTCTTCTCTCAGCTAACACGTACTAACATACCCCACCAGACATCCACTTGGCTTGTACCGACGACAAGTGTTCAGCCAACATAGGAATTCTAGCCTATTTCCTCACCGTTGTTTCCATTGCACTCCAAGCAGGCGATCATCTTTGAACATAATTCCCCCTCGAAGCCATCATGCTGAAAATCCGTCGCATAGGGAATTCGTGTAGTTTTGTATGCTCAGCGAGCATCGACGCGGGGCTTTATAATCGCCGTTAGATGAAAGAGATTTTTTGACCATCTGAGGTTACGGATGACAGGGAAACATTACGAAGATCTATGAAATAAGGATGTAATAAAGTGTCACGAAGGTTTTTACAGCAAACAAATGATAAGGTGGTGATGTTGCTTCCGTAACGATTAAGGGGAGAGATACCTTTAGGCGAGGACAAAATATGCTGATTTTCATTATTTTTTTTCAGGGAAAGATGTGTTCACCATTTTTGAGACTTAAGGTACGTTCTATTACTATTTTTAGCTGATAAACGGTATTTATAGAAATTAAACTTTAAAAATGGTGGAGGTATGGCACCGTTTTTTTAACTGCAGTTTCAAAATTGGCGTGACGTATAGCTAAAAAACTAATCGACTGCTTCTGATTAAATTCAGTACAAATCTTTCGTACCTTATTGTCTGAAACATGATCCTAAATGTTTTTGAAAATTGTAAAAAAATGTATTTTTTAAAAATGTAACATGTAGTCATTTGTGTCGGAAAATTCATTTTTTCTTGCTTCTAAGCGTACCATTTAATCGTTTTTCAACATTTCTCTCTTTTTGCTGCACATATTCTGCGTATGGTTGTTGATAAAAGTAAAATCTTCGTTCGTTTTTTTCACATCAATCCCGCCGACGCTACGTATCACGCTCTCTGACAACATCCGCCGCAACCCGTTTAGAAGTCAGCGACGCCTCCGCCAATTTTGAAGATGAATTGATAAAAAAATACCATGTAACAACTATCAGTAGTAATAAAACCGACCCTAAGTCTAAAAAATGGCGAAGAAATCTTTCCTTAAAAAAACATGAAAATCAGCCATTTTTTCTCGCCTAAAGGTATCTTCCCTCTTAAAGGCTAAACGTGCGCTTTAATTCATTAGCTTATGAAGTTATTGGAATTTTCAACGAATGCGAAAAATCGCCATATTCATTGCTGCTCATTTCTCCATCACACTCGTTACAATAACTTGTCGAAAAAGTTTTCAGAGTATTCATAACCAAGTATTGGGTGTACAAATAAGTCTCCGCCGTTTGACAAAAGATGGCCCCACCAGGAGGTTATGTTTCAAATTGTCAGATGTAAAACGTCATATCGTAAGGTTGGACATCTGGCAAGACCATAACCTTGCAATATTAGCGATTTTGTATCAGCATCACACAATTTTTTTCGTGCGAAAATGTTGAGTTTTGGGCCGAATAAGCGTCATTTGTGGGAAGTCTTGCGTTTGGCACAAATCTCCCTACAATAATGCTTCCAATTTCGCGTCTTCGTACATTTCGTTCCCGCAAATGACGCTTATGCGCGGAAGGACATTTTGAGAAAAGAGGGGGGAAAAACGGTCGGAGTAATATTGGAACACGATGCGTCGGGACGAAGGTCTTCTTAACGTCGCTTGACGCTGTTCGCAATTAAGGGGTTACCCCCACTTGCGATTTTGAAAAAATCGATTTTTTTTATTGCATTTTTTTGAAGTATAAGTATCTGAGAAGATGTCCTGAAAATTTCAAGTCGATCCGAACAAAATTGACTGAGATATGAACGTTGAAAGAGAAGAATCCGCGTTGAAAGAGCGTTGAAAGAGAAACTTCAAACGCGTTTTTCTCAAAATGGCATTTCTGAAGTCGGTGACCAAGATTACTCGAACACTAATGAACCGATCTTCTTGAAATTTTGCAGGCTTATTTAATACATAAAAATGTAGTCTTTAATCGTTCGATTTTTTTTTCGAAAAAAAAATGGCCGTTTTATAGCCAAAAAACGGCCGTTTTTGTTCGTTAAAATCAGACCATTAACTTTGACTGTCTGCCATTTTGTAAAAAATGAATATTTTTTAAAATCCTTCGATTAAAGACTAGTTTATACTTATATTTGACTAAAACCATCCGCATTTTTTTTCAGATGATCCACTTCGCCGCAATGTTGGTCACCGCAAACCGTGTATATAAAAATATTATTTCATTGACGGCCATTTGCCACTAAACAATGTAATATTTTTCAATAAAAAAATTACTGAAAGTTCTTCAAGATGTATTCTTTAAGATGGTAGACAGGTAGCCCAAGACTGCTCAAGAATCTTCGCAAATTTCGTTTCCAAAAAAGCCGATAACAAATTAACCATGTGTGAGTATATTTTTCATCTTCCGTATTTCCTTCCGCCCAGATTATTTGTTTTATATTCGTTATTGGTTCGCTATTTTCATTGACAAAATTGAGGGGAAAAATTACGAACGTCTCGTGTTGTCTTCTTTTAGCGGACGACGATAGTAATTTTACCGTTTCCAGAGTTTCAAACGCGACGTAAGATCGTCAATCGTATCAAGAACAGTCACAGCGACATCGAGAACTCCCAGAAGTCGAAAGATGCCTACTGGGAAGGCGATGAGACCAATGAAAGGGAAAAGAAACTGAAGTACCTAGTTACTCAATTTCCTGACATCGACGCTGTCGTAAGTGGAGATAGAAGAATTGAAACACAGATAATTTTTTACGAGTATCTCACAGACAGCTGTTCCTGTTTGTTTCCAATTTTTTTCCCGAACCACCTCTCTCTCTCTCTTTTCTTGAGGTTCAGAGGAACGTTAGTTGGAATTCGGAGGAACGGTAGAGGCATTAAGGAACAGCAGAAGATGCTTAAAGCATCTGCGAGAACGAGCAACCAGAAGCGAGGAAGGACCAATACACTGCCAAAAAATATTTAATTTAAATAGGATCTTTATCGAATAGGTTTTTCCTTGTCTCACGGCCTCCTACGATAGTAGAATAGCTGTAGCGGTTCTAACGCAGGGATCTCAGGGGGGAGCGGGGCGGCGGGGTCCAGCGCGGGGAAGCCAAGTGCCTGGTGGAGGGGGGGGGGGGTCCAGCGCGGGGACGTGACGTCAGAGGCATCTCAGGGGGGAGCGGGGCGGCGGGGTCCAGCGCGGGGAAGCCAAGTGCCTGTTGGAGGGGGGGGGGGTCCAGCGCGGGGACGTGACGTCAGGGGTCTCTGTGGAGGGGGTAGCCATGTGGTCCGAAGAGTGACTGTCGGGAGGGGCAAGCCGTCGTCGACGAGTGTTTTGTGGGGGCGGGGGTCAGGTAGTGGTCAGTGACCGTTGAAAACCCATAAATCTCCTAATTTATTATAGACATAAAAAAGATTAGCATCGATGCAGTGTTTTTCTTTCTACACTATTTAGTCCGTGTGAAAATAAAACACACACACACACACACACACACACACACACACACACACACACACACACACACACACACGATGTGTACATGTAATGGTCATATATGGGTAGGCAAATTTCGTTAATTTGAAGCGATACATGAAGAGGACGGCTTTTTTCCCTTAACTATCCCTGTGGGGTAGGCATCTGCTGTCCAGAAAAGTGTGCACTCGTGGAGGTGAAAGCTAGCCAGGCTCGCCAATCATTGACTTTCGCGATCTCTACAGAACAGCGTCTAGGTCATGGAGACTGAACTTGCATATTATACAGAGCATCATAGAGTTTTCAATATATGTTGCCGCATGTTCCAGTATGTATGAAGTCTGTCACGAATCATAGGGCTCTTCGCAGAGCAACATCAAACCTATTCAAGTGTTACTTGAAGCTTTACAATGCTTACCAAATCAGCCATATTCTTAAGGCATATTTTTCCACGTCGACGTTCGAAGCCACCCTCCGAGCATAGGGAACATTTTGAAAAAATAACATTCCGCTCAAGTAATGTCTTGACTATCCGAAACACATATACGAAAACGAGGTATTAATTACAATTTTTTTGCCTTTTATTTATATTTATTTTATTTTATTTTTATTTTATTTATTTATTCATTTTTTTTGCTCCCGTTGAACCCCGACCGGCTCGTTCTGGGTATGAATTTATTCCTCATGCTTTCTGCGATAAAAGATATCAACGTGATATTAAAAAAATCTGATGGAGGTGATTCTATTACATTTTCCGAGCTAGAAGGGAACGACAAAAATATTTTCTGATGGGAGACCGTTTTTTATCATCGGCAGCGCTCAAAAGTGGTCACACTTTGAATGAAGCAGTGAGTTAACATATCTCTCTGGGAAGACTTTTCAACTCGTTAATATGGAGAACAACAATAAACCATCAGAAGAAATCTTGCACAACCAAGCCACGCTCTTAAGTTCGATCGACGACTTTGCTGTGTAGAGGCAACAGATCGTCGAGTTCATCGAAGTACTGAAGACGCAAAGCCGAATTAAGCGCCAACGATTATCAACTAAACATCAATAGTCATTGATAGGCCAAATACCGCATCTGGAAGGATTGAAGTATTCCATGTACAGGCATTTTATATGCATGGGTGTAGGACACATCGGTGATGGGTTAATGTGGCGAGAACTCGACTTGAACGCGTGATGGCCTATACTTTAACCCCGGCTCGATGAATTTCAACAACGTGGAAGTGGTTGAGCTTTACGAAAAATACGTAATCTTACAATAAATGTGAATAAGTATAAATCAATACGCGTTGAATGTTATATCCCATTGCCACGGGAAATAATGATTATGAGGGCTGCGATTAATGTGCAATCAAGAGATAATACACGGTTCGCATGGGTGACAGTCACAGCTTTATACCCAGCTGAACGAAACAGTGACCACGGATCTTCTTACATGCATTATTCAACGGTATTGAATCTATCGAATATTGGATTCCCAGTAACTATAGGTCAAATTAAAAATTAAAAAATTGTGCTTCAAAACAATTTATCCATCAATGTGTCTACCACCGAAGAAGACATTGCTCCGATACGCGAGGCTCAACATAAGAAAAAGAAAAGCATATCAATTTGCTATACATACAAGATAGCGAAGATAACAATGTATAACATATCACATAGATAAAGAACCTATCAAGCCTCGTGAGCGCAGAACAGAGGCAGCCATTAAAAAATATATATATATGCCATCGGTGTGTGAAGTTAACACAATTACTATACCGTCATATGTGCTAGACGAATTAAACAACGATCCAGTATTTCGCAGGGGTCTGCATTACTTTAGATCAACGGATAAACTACAATCACATAAGATCGATTATGGAGCAATAAAGCACTGCGCCATCCGACTATCAAATGATACTAATAAGTGGTTCCAAATCATCAACTCCAATCGGAAAGCAATACATCCATTCACTGTAGATGCTTATTTGGAGTGTTTTTTTTTACTAATTATAGAGAGAAGATGAGAGTGTGCAAAGACTGATGGCGAGAACGTAGCAGAGGATATGTATCAATATCATGAAGCATTTAATATTGATTACCACATGTGTTTTTCATATGATGAATCGCTATCATAGTATCGATCACATCACAGCGTCGATTTCATATCATAGTTCGTGACAGAACTGGAAAAACTGTGCATAAAATACATTTTCTACGAAAATTAATGCTCGTCGTGAGTTAATTCTGATACCTTCACGCTATGGCAATAATTGTGCATTCAGTCATCATCAACCACTAGAGGAAGAAGTTGAATTACGCAAGATACAATGGCATATGCCCCAAATAATTCTAGATGAGATCAATAAATTATCATTACTTCGAACATTGGAAAGTTGGCGATACTTGAATATGAGTTTTCGCTCTTGGGATCTATACGACTGTCCATCGCTTCAAAGCACAACGAAACATCCATGGACCGTAAAAGCTGCCTCCCAAGTAGAGCAACCAAAATAGGTAATTGGTGCGGTGCAGACTGGTAAAAAGATAATGTATGGTAAAGGACATTATATTATTCACCGACTGCAAAATCACAAGTGCTAAACTTTATCTCAATTCAGCATTCTTTTCTCAAGATGATTCGAATTAGGACTTCAAAAAAGTTTCGACATTTTGTTCAATATGTACTCTCGATTTTGTAAATACCATTGTGACTGCAATAGTGATCGTTCTTTACTAACCATCGCCAAGTCTTAATGTAACGGCCCTCCCACGGTTAATGATTGATCACATCAGAACGAGCCTGTAAAGAAGATGCTACCGTAGATGTGTGAATAGAGTTCGAATGCAAAGAAGATTCACCACTGAATACAACTGCATATTGTTTGAATCTTACATGATCACATTGTTGAATATTGTCCATTGACCGACATTATCCATAAAATTGCATAGATCGGTAAAATCTGCGATATACGTAGCATCATGGTTGATTCGCAATCATCATGGTCTAAAGTGGGCATATGGAAACGTTCCATATAGCATGGCTGAAGGTTCAATGACAGCTGAAGTTGAAGGTTCAACGGACGGCGATATGTGTCCTATCGTATATGTTGAGGGTCATGAAAAACAAGAATGGCTAGCTGATATAATAAATATGAAAAATGAGCTATTTATTGAGTCGTTGAATATAGACTTTGACGATATGGATGTCTCAAGTAAATTAGATGGAAGTTTTACTCTACGATGTGAAAAGCATAAAAACAGGTGTGCCTTACAAAATGTATTTAAAATATTCAATGGGTGGCTGAATCATAAAGATTCATGCAAACAAGAGAAATGTAACATTATGTACTTTTTATTCTCCTCACCCCGTACTTAGTTATGTCCGCAACACCTGATATCGGATTGTGCAACTGAATACAATATTACTTTCGAATGTGAAACTCATTTTTTTTTTGTATGGAATTTGATTGAAAATAATTTAATATAATCGCCCAATGATAATCGAAGACATTTATCAGTATACGTTCGGTAGATCTTCGTGAACCGTTTGTTGGAAGTTTGCGAGGCATTCGAAGATTTTCGATAGTCGTTCGTGAAACGTTTCATAGACTTCCGAAGACATTCATAAGACGTTCGAAGCCATTTAAGTGACGTTAGAAAACATTCACAAGGCGTTTGAAGACACGCATGAAGGGTTCAAAGGGTTTCAAGAGACTTTCTACGACGCTCATGAGGCGTTTAAAGATCTTCGTGAGACATTCAAGAGACTTTCAAAAACGTTCATAAGACGTTTGAAGACATTCATGCGAGGTGCGAATACCTTCGGAGACTTTCGAAGACGTTCAAGAGATCTGCGACGATATTTATAATACGTTTAAAGACATCGATGAGGGGTTCGAAGACGTTTAAGAGACTTTAAAAGACATTCACAAGGGGTTTTAAGACGTTCAAGAAACATTCGAATACGTTCAAGAGACTTTCGACGACATCCATAACACGTTTGAAGATATTCATGAGGGATTCGAAGACGCTTAAGAGAGGCTTTCAAAGACATTCACGAGAGGTTTGTTCAAAACACATTCATAATACGTTTAAAGACATTCAAGAGACGTTCGAAAACATTCATAAGACGTTTGAATACACGCATGAGGGGTTCAAAGAGTTTAAAGAGACTTTCTACGACGATCATGAGACGTTTGAAGATGTTCGTGAGACATTCAAGAGACTTTCGAAAACGTTCATAAGAAGTTTGAAAACATTCATGAGAGGTGCGAAGACCTTCAGAGGCTTTCGAAGACATTCAAGAGATCTTTGACAATATTTATAATACGTTTGAAGACATCGATGAGGGGTTCGACGGCGCTTCAGAGACTTTCAAAGACATTCACGAGGAGTTTAAAGATGTTCAAGAAACTTTCGAATACGTTCTAGAGACTTTCGACGACATTCATAATACGTTTGAAGACATTCATGGGGGTTCGAGGACGCTTGAGAGACTTTCAAAGACATTCCCGAGGGGTTCGAAGACATTCAAGAAACTTTCGACGGCGTACATAATACGTTTAAAGACATTCATGTGGGGTTCCAAGACGCTTGAGAGACTTTCAAAGACATTCACGAGAGGTGCGAAGACATTCAGAGACTTTCGAAGATATTCAAAAGTGCTTTGACAATATTCATAATACGTTTGAAGACATCGATGAGGGGATCGACGATGTTTTAGAGACTTTCAAAGACATTCACGAACGGTTTAAAGACGTTTAAATAACTTTCGAATACGTTCTAGAGACTTTCGACGACATTCTTAATACGTTTGAAGACATTCGTGAGGGGTTCGAAGACGCTTGAGAGACTTTCAAAGACATTCACGAGGGGTTCGAAGACGTTCAAGAGACTTTCGACGACATTCATAAGACGTTTGAAGACCTGCATGAGGCCTCCAAAGAGTTTCAAGAGACTTTCTACGACGATCATGAGACGTTTGAAAATGTTCGTGAGACATTCAAAAGACTTTCGAAAACGTTCATAAGAAGTTTGAAGACATTTATGAGAGGTACGAAGACCTTCAGAGACTTTCGAAGACATTCAAGAGATATTTAACGATATACATAATACGTTTGAAGACATCAATGAGGGGTTCGACGACGTTTTAGAGACTTTCAAAGACATTCACGAGGGATTTGAAGACGTTCAAGAAACTTTCAAATACGTTCAAGAGACCTTCGACGACATTCATAATACGTTTTAAGACATGCATGAGGCCTCCAAAGAGTTTCAAGAGACTTTCGACGACGACCATGAGACGTATGAAGATGTTCGTGAGACACTCAAAAGGCTTTCGAAAACGTTCATAAGAAGTTTGAAGACATACATGAGAGGTGCGAAGACCTTCAGAGACTTTCGAAGACATTCAAGAGATCTTTGACGATATTCATAATACGTTTGACGATATCGATAGGGGAGTTCGACGACGTTTTAGAGACTTTCAAAGACATTCACGAGGGGTTTAAAGATGTTCAAGAAACTTTCGAATACGTTCAAGAGACTTCCGACGACATTCATAATACGTTTGAAGACATTCATGTGGGGTTCGAAGACGCTTGAGAGACTTTCAAAGACATCCACGAGGGGTTCGAAGACGTTTAAGAGACTTTTGACGGCGTACATAAGACGTTTGAAGACATGCATGAGGCCTTCAAAGAGTTTCGAGAGACTTTCTACGACGATCATGAGACGTATGAAGATGTTCGTGAGACATTCAAAAGACTTTCGAAAACGTTCATAAGAAGTTTGAAGACATTCATAACAGGTGCGAAGACCTTCAGAGACTTTCGAAGACATTCAAGAGATCTTTAACGATATTCATCATACGTTTAACGACATCGATGAGGGGTTCGACGATGTTTTAGAGACTTTCAAAGACATTCACGAGGGGTTTGAAGACGTTCAAGAAACTTTCGAATACGTTCGAGAGACTTTCGACGACATTCATAATACGTTTGAAGACATTCATGAGGGGTTCGAAGACGCTTGAGAGATTTTCAAAGACATCCACGAGGGGTTCGAAGACGTTCAAGAGACTTTTGACGGCGTACATAATACGTTTGAAGACATTCATGTGGGGTTCGAAGACGCTTAAGCGACTTACAAAGACATTCACGGGAGGTTTAAAGCCGTTCAAGAGGCTTTCGAAGACGTTCAGAAATCTTCGACAACATGCATAATACGATCTTCGACGACATCCATAAACCGAAGACTTTCATGGCGTTTCAGTTTCTGGGTGCGCACCCAAACAAACTCAAACACGTTCCACCAAAACTGTGAAAATCCCAAACGAACCGAAACAATTCCAGCGAAACTGAAACGCCATGAAAGTCTTCGGTTTATGGATGTCGTCGAAGATCGTATTATGCATGTTGTCGAAGATTTCTGAACGTCTTCGAAAGCCTCTTGAACGGCTTTAAACCTCCCGTGAATGTCTTTGTAAGTCGCTTAAGCGTCTTCGAACCCCACATGAATGTCTTCAAACGTATTATGTACGCCGTCAAAAGTCTCTTGAACGTCTTCGAACCCCTCGTGGATGTCTTTGAAAATCTCTCAAGCGTCTTCGAACCCCTCATGAATGTCTTCAAACGTATTATGAATGTCGTCGAAAGTCTCTCGAACGTATTCGAAAGTTTCTTGAACGTCTTCAAACCCCTCGTGAATGTCTTTGAAAGTCTCTAAAACATCGTCGAACCCCTCATCGATGTCGTTAAACGTATGATGAATATCGTTAAAGATCTCTTGAATGTCTTCGAAAGTCTCTGAAGGTCTTCGCACCTGTTATGAATGTCTTCAAACTTCTTATGAACGTTTTCGAAAGTCTTTTGAATGTCTCACGAACATCTTCATACGTCTCATGATCGTCGTAGAAAGTCTCTCGAAACTCTTTGAAGGCCTCATGCATGTCTTCAAACGTCTTATGTACGCCGTCAAAAGTCTCTTAAACGTCTTCGAACCCCTCGTGGATGTCTTTGAAAGTCTCTCAAGCGTCTTCGAACCCCACATGAATGTCTTCAAACGTATTATGAATGTCGTCGGAAGTCTCTTGAACGTATTCGAAAGTTTCTTGAACATCTTTAAACCCCTCGTGAATGTCTTTGAAAGTCTCTAAAACGTCGTCGAACTCCCCTATCGATATCGTCAAACGTATTATGAATATCGTCAAAGATCTCTTGAATGTCTTCGAAAGTCTCTGAAGGTCTTCGCACCTCTCATGTATGTCTTCAAACTTCTTATGAACGTTTTCGAAAGCCTTTTGAGTGTCTCACGAACATCTTCATACGTCTCATGGTCGTCGTCGAAAGTCTCTTGAAACTCTTTGGAGGCCTCATGCATGTCTTAAAACGTATTATGAATGTCGTCGAAGGTCTCTTGAACGTATTTGAAAGTTTCTTGAACGTCTTCAAATCCCTCGTGAATGTCTTTGAAAGTCTCTAAAACGTCGTCGAACCCCTCATTGATGTCTTCAAACGTATTATGTATATCGTTAAATATCTCTTGAATGTCTTCGAAAGTCTCTGAAGGTCTTCGTACCTCTCATAAATGTCTTCAAACTTCTTATGAACGTTTTCGAAAGTCTTTTGAATGTCTCACGAACATTTTCAAACGTCTCATGATCGTCGTAGAAAGTCTCTTGAAACTCTTTGGAGGCCTCATGCAGGTCTTCAAACGTCTTATGAATGTCGTTGAAAGTCTCTTGAACGTCTTCGAACCCCTCGTGAATGTCTTTGAAAGTCTCTCAAGCGTCTTCGAACCCCTCACGAATGTCTTCAAACGTATTATGAATGTCGTCGAAAGTCTCTAGAACGTATTCGAAAGTTATTTAAACGTCTTTAAACCGTTCGTGAATGTCTTTGAAAGTCTCTAAAACATCGTCGATCCCCTCATTGATGTCTTCAAACGTATTATGAATATTGTCAAAGCACTTTTGAATATCTTCGAAAGTCTCTGAATGTCTTCGCACCTCTCGTGAATGTCTTTGAAAGTCTCTCAAGCGTCTTGGAACCCCACATGAATGTCTTTAAACGTATTATGTACGCCGTCGAAAGTTTCTTGAATGTCTTCGAACCCCTCGGGAATGTCTTTGAAAGTCTCTCAAGCGTCCTCGAACCCCCATGAATGTCTTCAAACGTATTATGAATGTCGTCGAAAGTCTCTAGAACGTATTCGAAAGTTTCTTGAACATCTTTAAACTCCTCGTGAATGTCTTTGAAAGTCTCTGAAGCGCCGTCGAACCCCTCATCGATGTCTTCAAATGTATTATAAATATTGTCAAAGATCTCTTGAATGTCTTCGAAAGCCTCTGAAGGTCTTCGCACCTCTCATGAATGTTTTCAAACTTCTTATGAACGTTTTCGAAAGTCTCTTGAATGTCTCACGAACATCTTCAAACGTCTCATGATCGTCGTAGAAAGTCTCTTTAAACTCTTTGAACCCCTCATGCGTGTATTCAAACGTCTTATGAATGTTTTCGAACGTCTCTTGAATGTCTTTAAACGTATTATGAATGTGTTTTGAACAAACCTCTCGTGAATGTCTTTGAAAGCCTCTCTTAAGCGTCTTCGAATCCCTCATGAATATCTTCAAACGTGTTATGGATGTCGTCGAAAGTCTCTTGAACGTATTCGAATGTTTCTTGAACGTCTTAAAACCCCTTGTGAATGTCTTTTAAAGTCTCTTAAACGTCTTCGAACCCCTCATCGATGTCTTTAAACGTATTATAAATATCGTCGCAGATCTCTTGAACGTCTTCGAAAGTCTCCGAAGGTATTCGCACCTCGCATGAATGTCTTCAAACGTCTTATGAACGTTTTTGAAAGTCTCTTGAATGTCTCACGAAGATCTTTAAACGCCTCATGAGCGTCGTAGAAAGTCTCTTGAAACCCTTTGAACCCTTCATGCGTGTCTTCAAACGCCTTGTGAATGTTTTCTAACGTCACTTCAATGGCTTCGAACGTCTTATGAATGTCTTCGGAAGTCTATGAAACGTTTCACGAACGACTATCGAAAATCTTCGAATGCCTCGCAAACTTCCAACAAACGGTTCACGAAGATCTACCGAACGTATACTGATAAATGTCTTCGATTATCATTGGGCGATTATATTAAATTATTTTCAATCAAATTCCATACAAAAAAAAATGAGTTTCACATTCGAAAGTAATATTGTATTCAGTTGCACAATCCGATATCAGGTGTTGCGGACATAACTAAGTACGGGGTGAGGAGAATAAAAAGTACATAATGTTACATTTCTCTTGTTTGCATGAATCTTTATGATTCAGCCACCCATTGAATATTTTAAATACATTTTGTAAGGCACACCTGTTTTTATGCTTTTCACATCGTAGAGTAAAACTTCCATCTAATTTACTTGAGACATCCATATCGTCAAAGTCTATATTCAACGACTCAATAAATAGCTCATTTTTCATATTTATTATATCAGCTAGCCATTCTTGTTTTTCATGACCCTCAACATATACGATAGGACACATATCGCCGTCCGTTGAACCTTCAACTTCAGCTGTCATTGAACCTTCAGCCATGCTATATGGAACGTTTCCATATGCCCACTTTAGACCATGATGATTGCGAATCAACCATGATGCTACGTATATCGCAGATTTTACCGATCTATGCAATTTTATGGATAATGTCGGTCAATGGACAATATTCAACAATGTGATCATGTAAGATTCAAACAATATGCAGTTGTATTCAGTGGTGAATCTTCTTTGCATTCGAACTCTATTCACACATCTACGGTAGCATCTTCTTTACAGGCTCGTTCTGATGTGATCAATCATTAACCGTGGGAGGGCCGTTACATTAAGACTTGGCGATGGTTAGTAAAGAACGATCACTATTGCAGTCACAATGGTATTTACAAAATCGAGAGTACATATTGAACAAAATGTCGAAACTTTTTTGAAGTCCTAATTCGAATCATCTTGAGAAAAGAATGCTGAATTGAGATAAAGTTTAGCACTTGTGATTTTGCAGTCGGTGAATAATATAATGTCCTTTACCATACATTATCTTTTTACCAGTCTGCACCGCACCAATTACCTATTTTGGTTGCTCTACTTGGGAGGCAGCTTTTACGGTCCATGGATGTTTCGTTGTGCTTTGAAGCGATGGACAGTCGTATAGATCCCAAGAGCGAAAACTCATATTCAAGTATCGCCAACTTTCCAATGTTCGAAGTAATGATAATTTATTGATCTCATCTAGAATTATTTGGGGCATATGCCATTGTATCTTGCGTAATTCAACTTCTACCTCTAGTGGTTGATGATGACTGAATGCACAATTATTGCCATAGCGTGAAGGTATCAGAATTAACTCATGACGAGCATTAATTTTCGTAGAAAATGTATTTTATGCACAGTTTTTCCAGTTCTGTCACGAACTATGATATGAAATCGACGCTGTGATGTGATCGATACTATGATAGCGATTCATCATATGAAAAACACATGTGGTAATCAATATTAAATGCTTCATGATATTGATACATATCCTCTGCTACGTTCTCGCCATCAGTCTTTGCACACTCTCATCTTCTCTCTATAATTAGTAAAAAAAAACACTCCAAATAAGCATCTACAGTGAATGGATGTATTGCTTTCCGATTGGAGTTGATGATTTGGAACCACTTATTAGTATCATTTGATAGTCGGATGGCGCAGTGCTTTATTGCTCCATAATCGATCTTATGTGATTGTAGTTTATCCGTTGATCTAAAGTAATGCAGACCCCTGCGAAATACTGGATCGTTGTTTAATTCGTCTAGCACATATGACGGTATAGTAATTGTGTTAACTTCACACACCGATGGCATATATATATATTTTTTAATGGCTGCCTCTGTTCTGCGCTCACGAGGCTTGATAGGTTCTTTATCTATGTGATATGTTATACATTGTTATCTTCGCTATCTTGTATGTATAGCAAATTGATATGCTTTTCTTTTTCTTATGTTGAGCCTCGCGTATCGGAGCAATGTCTTCTTCGGTGGTAGACACATTGATGGATAAATTGTTTTGAAGCACAATTTTTTAATTTTTAATTTGACCTATAGTTACTGGGAATCCAATATTCGATAGATTCAATACCGTTGAATAATGCATGTAAGAAGATCCGTGGTCACTGTTTCGTTCAGCTGGGTATAAAGCTGTGACTGTCACCCATGCGAACCGTGTATTATCTCTTGATTGCACATTAATCGCAGCCCTCATAATCATTATTTCCCGTGGCAATGGGATATAACATTCAACGCGTATTGATTTATACTTATTCACATTTATTGTAAGATTACGTATTTTTCGTAAAGCTCAACCACTTCCACGTTGTTGAAATTCATCGAGCCGGGGTTAAAGTATAGGCCATCACGCGTTCAAGTCGAGTTCTCGCCACATTAACCCATCACCGATGTGTCCTACACCCATGCATATAAAATGCCTGTACATGGAATACTTCAATCCTTCCAGATGCGGTATTTGGCCTATCAATGACTATTGATGTTTAGTTGATAATCGTTGGCGCTTAATTCGGCTTTGCGTCTTCAGTACTTCGATGAACTCGACGATCTGTTGCCTCTACACAGCAAAGTCGTCGATCGAACTTAAGAGCGTGGCTTGGTTGTGCAAGATTTCTTCTGATGGTTTATTGTTGTTCTCCATATTAACGAGTTGAAAAGTCTTCCCAGAGAGATATGTTAACTCACTGCTTCATTCAAAGTGTGACCACTTTTGAGCGCTGCCGATGATAAAAAACGGTCTCCCATCAGAAAATATTTTTGTCGTTCCCTTCTAGCTCGGAAAATGTAATAGAATCACCTCCATCAGATTTTTTCAATATCACGTTGATATCTTTTATCGCAGAAAGCATGAGGAATAAATTCATACCCAGAACGAGCCGGTCGGGGTTCAACGGGAGCAAAAAAAATGAATAAATAAATAAAATAAAAATAAAATAAAATAAATATAAATAAAAGGCAAAAAAATTGTAATTAATACCTCGTTTTCGTATATGTGTTTCGGATAGTCAAGACATTACTTGAGCGGAATGTTATTTTTTCAAAATGTTCCCTATGCTCGGAGGGTGGCTTCGAACGTCGACGTGGAAAAATATGCCTTAAGAATATGGCTGATTTGGTAAGCATTGTAAAGCTTCAAGTAACACTTGAATAGGTTTGATGTTGCTCTGCGAAGAGCCCTATGATTCGTGACAGACTTCATACATACTGGAACATGCGGCAACATATATTGAAAACTCTATGATGCTCTGTATAATATGCAAGTTCAGTCTCCATGACCTAGACGCTGTTCTGTAGAGATCGCGAAAGTCAATGATTGGCGAGCCTGGCTAGCTTTCACCTCCACGAGTGCACACTTTTCTGGACAGCAGATGCCTACCCCACAGGGATAGTTAAGGGAAAAAAGCCGTCCTCTTCATGTATCGCTTCAAATTAACGAAATTTGCCTACCCATATATGACCATTACATGTACACATCGTGTGTGTGTGTGTGTGTGTGTGTGTGTTTTATTTTCACACGGACTAAATAGTGTAGAAAGAAAAACACTGCATCGATGCTAATCTTTTTTATGTCTATAATAAATTAGGAGATTTATGGGTTTTCAACGGTCACTGACCACTACCTGACCCCCGCCCCCACAAAACACTCGTCGACGACGGCTTGCCCCTCCCGACAGTCACTCTTCGGACCACATGGCTACCCCCTCCACAGAGACCCCTGACGTCACGTCCCCGCGCTGGACCCCCCCCCCCCCTCCAACAGGCACTTGGCTTCCCCGCGCTGGACCCCGCCGCCCCGCTCCCCCCTGAGATGCCTCTGACGTCACGTCCCCGCGCTGGACCCCCCCCCCCCTCCACCAGGCACTTGGCTTCCCCGCGCTGGACCCCGCCGCCCCGCTCCCCCCTGAGATCCCTGCGTTAGAACCGCTACAGCTATTCTACTTACGATCTTATTTGTTTCAACTATTCTTTTCAAATATTAAATATATTAAAAATTGAATAAATAAATATTCGATTCAAATAAATCTTGATTTGCTTACAATGTACACTGTAAATCTAAGCGGACTATATGCATACAATATTTCATAGGAAATGCAACACTTAATTGAGAGTTTGACCACAACGATTTTGTATCATAATTCATCATTCCCCGGCCTGTGAAATAATTTTTTTCGGAGAAAATATTTCACCTACGTAGAATCGAACCTAGAACCTCCCTACTTATAGCTGCGCATGCTACGCCTATGCTACCGAGTGCTTGAAACATTTTGGTCGCAGATATGGCCAAAGAGACTAAATGAATTTCTATGATTATTTGTTGTATCACATAAACTACATCAATTAGCTAATATCATTGTGATAATTAGAGAGTTTTATCGAATAACATGCTATAGATTTTTCAACTATAACCTATATATATATATATATATATATATATATATATATATATATATATATATATATATTTATATAAGACGAATTACACACGCACACGCACATACACACACACACACACACACACACACACACACACACTTAGTGTAATTCGGCTCTCTTCACCCTCTCTACCGCCACTCCCCTTTGATATGTTTGTTGCAATAAAGACAGACCATTAGTTCAATGAAATGGAAAAATAATTGACTCTACGAAAATTCTATTGTTTAAATGAAAAAAAAATCAAATAGACACATTTAGTGGATTCAACTAAATTGTTTTTTGAACAGAACACACCGAACCACATATTTATTAGAATTAGATAAAATATTTAGTTATTGGACGATATTAAATATATTTTGATATAAATGAATAAATATATTTAAAATAAATAATTCCAATAATAGAATACCACAGGAAAAAATTGATTTCACGAAAAATCTAGTTAATTCAAATAGAAAAAATCAAATAGACACAGTTAGTTAATATCAATAGACTTTTTCTGTCAGTGTAGAGACGAGGGGGGGTGGATGTTGACTCGGGCGAGGCTCATTACAAGCAGAAAGTTTACAAGTTCGTGGGACGACACTTGTTCATAGCTGCACGTTTTCAATCGTTGGTCGACTTTTCTCGCACCAAGATCTACAGGGTGTTTGGGACATGGAGCGACACAATTTTTTGGGCGATGGGGCGGGGGGGGGGGGGGGGGGGGTATAATTTCCTACTTTTTTCACCCTTAGACTTTATGCCCTAAGTGCCATGATAATTGAGATATGAATTTTTTTTTTCGTTTTGTACTCGAAATTTCGCCTTTAAAACATCATAACTTTTTTGTTTGTCGTTGTAATAGCACGAAATAACTTTTGTTGTATTCTGCAATGGATGGTTATTATAAATAAACCAATATTTGATACAATTGGTTTCAAGAAAATGACTTATGAGCTTCCAAAGTCTCAAAATGCGTAAATGTATGAAAAATGTCAACTTCTAAATTCATTATGAAAAAATATTAAAATCTATTTTGAAGTTAGCTTTGTTTTGAAAAGTTCTCTAGTTTATACCCTTTCCATCGATATGCTACATGTCATAGAAATCATTCATTATGTGGTCAAAATAAAGGGAATACGTTAATTTTATTATGAATTTAAAAGTTAAAATTTTTCCTACCTTTACACAATTTTAATACGTTGCCTGCTCGAGAGTAATTTTCTTGAAACCAATTGCATCGAACAATGATTTATTTATAATAAGCACAATGCAGAATACAACAAAAGTTATTTCGTGCTATTACAACCACAAACACAAAAGTTATGCCAATTTAAAGGCAACATTTCGAGAAAAAAAAAGAAAGATAATCATATTTCAATTACCGTGACACTTAGGACATGAAAATTAACAAATGCCCCCGCCCAATCGCCCAAAAAAATGGTGTCGGTCCGTGCGACAAGCACCCTGTATATACACGTTTTTATCGTAACAAAAATTTCAGCGATTCGTATTCCAACGTCGAGGTCTTGGACGAGCTGACCCCAGAGAAGAAGGGCGTACTTGAGTTAATGCAGAACGCCCTGTTGATGGAACTCTGATGTCGCACTGTTCACAGGGGGGGGGGGGGGGGGGTACGATCGTAACGATTTTCCTGGGTACGGTTGTAATACTATTAACGTTCATATTCTTTACATTTTAGATGCCAAGGTCAACCCTGGTCTCACTTGGAGTGTACTGCCGGCAGTCGCCATTATATTTGCCATAATTGCGACTAATCTCATTAAGTTTTCTTGGGAATTCAAATTTGTTTTTACTTTAAGGGATCGTCGAGGTGTATAATTTCCAAAAAATGGGTTTTTTTGCATTTTTCGATGGTATATACGATTATAAACATGCCCCTGGAATCGCCGATTGATTGTATGTTACATCTTGGTAAATGTCCCTTCTCTCATCCAGGTTTTTTCATCTCGGTTATTCCCAATATCCTTATTTACCGTCAGAAGCGTATTTAATGTATCAATCTAAGAATAAGACGCGTAACAGCATTAAACGGAACTTGCGTACGTTCCGCGAGCATATTCAAACCATAGCGATATATACACGATAGCAGCATCGCCACAGTCATTGGCTTTTCCTATCACATTGGCTTTCAACAAGAACACGATCTCAGGCAAATATTCCACGAAAAGCCACAGCTCAAAAAAATCAAACAGGCACTCACTCCAAAAACTTTACGCTAGCCATCCGCATGGGGACAAAGAGAAGTCTGCATGATTCGACCCGGTAACCAGAGCGGAGTATGAAAACTTTCGGGCCGTTCGAATCAAACGGTTGCCGCGCAATCGCGAACGACGTAGCGCGAATTTAACCGTTAACAAAGCAAAATTTCCCCTTCCATCAGCGCCATTATTTCTAAGAAGAGAAACCAAAGACTGTCGCCCACTCACTCAAAAAATTCGCATGTGAACCAAGAAGGGTCAGTGTGCAAAAAGTCGAAGCAGTCTCCCGTCAACTACCATCGACTCAAGCTCTTCTATTAAGTCTCAATCCCAGTCTTCCAACTATCTTCATCAAATTCAGAGCTCAGCCTTCCGTCAACTAACATCGAATCAACTTTTTCTATCAAGTCTTAATTCAGAAGCCAAACGAATATCTCCAATTAACCTTCATACGAACAGTCTTCATTTTTCCCTGAATATCAGTCTCAATTCATCTACCTCGCGCGCCGTTCATATTTATATCCACGCGTAGTGCCCGTTGTGATAAATACGTCGATTATATACACGACCAGCGTAAAATCCTGCGAGCCCCTTACCAGTGTTTGTACCAGCGAGCGCACCAGGCCAAGAGCGAAAGCCCTTGTAACGCGCGCGTTAACATCTACGCGAGCGAGGGCGCGAGCGACCGAGTGTCTAACACAACCAATGTAAGCTAACTTTACCTTTTCTTTTTGTATCATTGATTGTAGACCTGATCGCTTCAAACCGTCTAGTAATCGTATAATAAATAACATAGTGTCAATCGTACACCGAGTCTGTCGAATTATTCTTCAATTTCGAAATATCGTGTCGATTTCTTAATTCTAATCTTTCCCACGCACTACCCCTTTTTACCCTCATCCCGTGCTATTGCGCTAGGCGTAGGCAACAAAGAGGGAAACGAAAATATTATGCTCTCATCGCTTCCGGATGTGACATGTAAGTAGACAATTTATATGAAAATCCCGCACTCGAAACTTCAAAAGCGTTTTTTCTCGAAATCTCGAGTGTACACCATTTTCAAAACGGTGTACATTCTCGAAGGAAAAGTTTTCAAGCTATCCGTCTCGAATTTTAACACAATATTCTTCACGCCATTCTTTATCTTGGTATTGAAGCTATTTTTTATTTTCAACTTTTTGTTCAAACCGCCGCTATTTTATCAATTTTCATTTAAAAAACCTACATATCAAGGTAGCGGCTTTCATACTGATTAATAATATTTTTACAAATTTTGTTTCAGAAATATTTACGTCCACAATGGTGTACACCGTGGGGACTCCTTTTTCTCGGAGACATTTTCAACCGTTAAAAAAAATGTAAAAAAAATAAAAATAAAAGTTTCAACATTTATTTTCTGTTCTTCATGCGTGCTTTGATTTGACATAAAAAATCAGAACAATTAGCTTATTTTTACTATCGAAAAAAAATCGCGAAAATCAGCTACTTTTCGTCCGATTACACTGTGATAATTCCTGAAATTGTTTAAAGAGCGTTCCGTGGATACGATAAACAAATATCTTCATTAATTGAAATGATTCTCCCTATTGAATGCTAGTTTAAGATGAAAATAATAAATATGTCAACGTTTATCCCATCAATGTTGTAGACTGATTATTTAGGACTATAACAATTTTACCTAAATAATAAGAAACAGTGCCATACTAGAGTAAAGTAATTTGAAAGTACTTTAATGCGTCTTTTAAATTATAAAAAGTGATCACAATGCATGCACTGTGTGTTATGTGCATGTGTTACAACTGACCCCCAGCCCTGTTACAACCGCCCCTGGTATGGGTACGGTTGTAACAGTGGCACATGTTTTACAAAACGAGCTTCATCTCATATTCTTTAAGTGATGGGCGCTTAATTATGATTTCGATTTGAAGGCAGATGTCCGGTCTTGAATATACAGCATTTTATTTATACATCTTATACCATAATTGCAACGTTATGGGCGATCAACGGAAAACTGTTACAGCCGTACCCAGTCTACCCTACCTCGGCACCGAGTTACTGAACTCGGTTCAGCTTTTCCTTTTGATGCGGCACGCGGTCGAGGCGCTGATGAAGAAGTGCCTAAAATGCTCAGCGAAAATGGAAAAAACCGTGGCCGCCGGCGCCTCGATGATCAGCCATCAGCTCGCGAGAATTTCGGCCGGCTTGAAACTTGGGCCCTCAGATGGTCGGCCGGAACTGGCTTGCTGTAATGCACTCGCAGAAGGTCAACGGTATCCTGGCTGATAAGATGGGTCTCGGGAAAACTATCCAGGTCATATCCTTTCTCATGTACTTGAAAGAGGCGGGACTGACGAACGAGGACGATAGACCACAACTCTTAGTCGTGCCGAGTTCCAACATGAGTGAGGAAACAAAAAATCCTTCGTTTTAAATTCAGAAGCATCTGATTCTACCCTGGTGCTTGGTGGCAGCCACTGATCGATGTTTTTTTACGAGAAAATAGTGAAAATTGTACGAACGATCTGCAGAAAATTGGAGAAACGAGCTCGCGCGCTGGTCTCCAGGACTGGCCGTAGTGCAGTATTACGGTTTGCAGGACGAGCGTAAGGACATCGGGATGAGCTGGCGAGCCGGTGACCTTGACGACGTCGACGTCGTTTTCACGACGTACAATCTCGTCAGTAGTACGCCCAAGGAACGTCGCTTATTTTGCGTAATGCCCATACAGTACGTCGTTTTCGACGAGGCACACATGGCCATACATCTACCGTCATTCCCGCCTCCTCGTGAATTTGATATATACAGGGTGTCTGGCACATGAACCGATAACATTTTTAGGGGGATTGGGTGGGTCATTTGCTACTTTTTTCACCCCCAGATGATATGTTCTAAGTGTCAAAGTAAGAAAATGACGCATGAGCTTTTAGTCTTAACGGGAAGGTAGGGGGTTTCAGCGTGAAAAAAATACTTTTTTGCGAATTTTTTTCATCTATATGGGTAGAGTAAATTTATCGAAACCTTTTGTACATTGTTAAGTGTCATTTCAAGAACATTCCGTGAAATTTGTACGCGAAAATATCCACAAACAAGCCGGTGACAAAGCTTTTTCAAGAACGCCTTTGGAAAAACACGATTTGCGGTATTCACTGTATCTCAGCTAGAAATTATCTGAAATCAAGTACCATTACGATTTAGTCAAAATATCATCAAATCCTCCACCAACGGTCTGTGATGCTTTTTTTTTTCATTTCTAAATTTTTGGTGGTCATGTAAAGTGAAAAGTGCTATTTTTCACGAAAAATTCCGCCATTTTGAAGGTGGAAAACCCCCTCAATGTAAAAAAAATCTCAAACTAACCGTTGGGGGGAGCTATTTTATATGTAGAAAGTGTGTACCAAGTTTGAAATAAATCGGTCATGCAGTTTTCAAATGGCAGTGAACACGGACTTTGAAAAAGTGGTTTCGAGAAAAACGCGGCACCGGCTCGTTTGTGAATATTTTCGCGTACAAATTTCACGGAATGTTCTTGAAATGACACTTAACAACGTACAAAAGGTTTCAAGAAATTTACTCTTTCCACATAGATAAAAAAGATTCGCAAAAAAGTGTTTTTTTTTCACGCTGAAACCCCACCGTCCCCTTAAAAATGCGTAAATGTATGAAAAATGTCAACTTCGAAATTCATTATAAAAAAACTAAAGGCTATTTTTTACTTAACTTTGTTTTTAAAAGTTCTCTAGTTTATGCCATTTCCAACGGTATGCTACGTGTCATAGAAATCATTCACTGGATGGTCAAAATAAAGAGAATAATTTTTTTTTATAATGAATTTAGGAGTCGAAATTTTTCATACATTTACACATATCTGAGTCCAAAGGCTCAAAAATCATTTTTGTGGAACCGATTGTATTAAATAATGATTTATTTATAATAAACATACAATGCATAATACAACAAATGTTATTTCGTGCAACTACAAACACAAATAAAAAAGTTATGACGATTTAAAGGCGATATTTCGGGCAATTAAAAAAAATGAAAGATAATTCATATCTCAATTACCGTGACATTTAGGACATAGAGTCTAAGGGTCAACAAATTAGCAAATGACCCCCCTCATCCCCGAATCTCCCAAATAATGTGTCGGTCCATGCGCCAAACACCCTGTCTCCCCTATTTAGTGTTTGCAGTAAGGTGAAAAAACTACAAATAATCTAAAAAACGTTTAATTCCATACAACAGTTATTTCTTAATTTTTTTTAAAGTTGCCCACCCCTCACCTTTAAAAAATCATAAAAATACGATCTCGAAATTGGTTTACTCCTGCATAAAACTTGCATGGTTATTTGATAGCGGAAATTGTCCTACAACCTTTTCAAGGGATCGTGACCAATAACCAGTAGCCCTGTACAGATATTTATTTTTTTAAAATATGGAATCCCTCTAAAAACTTTAACAAGTAAAAAAAACGCCAGGTAATAAAAAATTCCCTCGAAAAAGTTCTCGGTTGTTTTACTATCTACAAAATTCTCATTAACCTCAAAATATTTGTGATTTTTTTTTCAAACAATAGTTTTATTTACATTATTACTTTTTCAATTCAAACGTTAAAAAGAAGTGAAATAACTTTTTATGAAAAAGCCAAGCAACTTTACCAGAAACTGACACAAAATTGCCAAACCCTAGAAAAACTGGTTTTCTCAATATGTTATTTAAACAAACGATATTACTATTATTATAAAAAGTTCGACTCACGATTATTTAAAAGTACAACGTATGCATCACACAAGTACCATATGTATGTATCACTGGAAATGCTGTGCCATTACTTAGCGTGCATGCCCATGTAGGTTTTGCCAATCGAACTGTAACGGCCAATACTTGGACCAATGGCGGGGTGATGATCGATTACCCAATTGTACGCCAATGGTCGGCTGAGTATTGACTAGCCAACATTGGTTTGCCGATACGAGGCCAATGTTCGGCCAAATATAGACTCGCTAATTATTGGCTTGTCGATACGAGGCCGATGTTTGGCGAAGTATAGACTCGCCAATCATTGGTTTGCCGATACGCGGCCAATGTTCGGCCGAGTAACGAATGATCGAACCGCAATTCGTATATTGACGATTCATTGTTTCGCGTCGAAGTCATTGAGAGACGAGATAAATACTTTTTCGAGTCCATTGGACATTATTCTTAGCAAATATACTACCAATGCACTCATTGTTGGCCGATTCTCGAACGAGCTCATACGCGATACTCTGCCGATTTTTATGAACCATCCTACACTGACAGAACAATTCTATTAATATTAACTAATTAACTAACCGCGTCTATTTATTTTTTATTTAAATTAACTAGATTTTTCGTGAAATCAAATTTTTCTTATTGCATTCCATAATTGGAATTATTCATTTTAAATATATATTTATTTATTTAAATGAAACTTGAACTAATGAACTAATGGTCTGTCTTTATTGCAACACACATATTAAAGGGTTGTGGGGATAGAGAGGGTGGAGAGAAAGGAACTATATATATATATATATATATATATGGGTTAGTTTTGGAAATTCTATAACATGTCATTCAATAACAATCTCCAATTATCACAATGATATTAACTAATTGATATAGTTTATGTGATACAAATAATGATGAGAATCCATTTGGTCTCTTATGGCATATCTGCGATTCAAATGTTACGAGCACTCGGTAGTATAGGGGCAGCGTGCGTAGCTGTGAGTAGGTAGGTTCAAGGTTCGAGTCCCATATAGGTGAAATATTTTCTTCGAACTAATTGTTTCGAACGACCAGGTAATGGCGAATTACAATACAAAAATAATTTTTTTTTTTTTGGCAGTGGAGGACCAATTTTGGTCATCTATATCGAGTCGCAATTATCCGCCAAGACTCGGTCGATAATCGGGCCAAGCTCGAGTGCCAATATTGGCAAGCTCGGCGTCGAACATCAGCCAATCGTTGGCCACTACCGATCACCCTACATGGGTGGTTAAGAAAAAAAGCTCGGCGACGGATGTCGTTTTCTTAAGAACTTGACCATCAGGTTAAGAAATACATAAATTGACGCAATTTATTATGTAACTCCAAACCAAGCTTCTGATTTCGCAAAGTATAAATAAAAAATCAGTAATGTACCCCTAGATCACACGGCTCTTGAAATTTCACTTTGCATGATTTGAAAAGTTACGTGAAAGTATTCACTTTGTACTGTATTGCAGAACCACCATACATCTCATGACATCTATTGCGTCGTATAAATTTTGGTGTAATGGACAGAGTGGCAGGCTGAAGGTTTTAATTACAGTGCAACCCACTTGCTAGTGGAAAAGGAATATCGATATTACTCTCGATACCTATCGCTCCATTTCCGATAGTCTATCCCAGTACAGTCGACCATCTCATTTCTAATAATCCTGTATGCCTGATGCGGTAACTGATGCGGTGTTACAATTTGAAATAATCTAAGTAGATAAATTGTTGCAAATGTTACTTATGTAAGCGGTAGGAACGTTTCTGTAAGAAAATCGTGTATCTTCCCGAGCTTTTTCTCTTAACCATGCTCGCCAAGTCGTTGCACAGCATTTCCAGTGAAATATACATACAGTACTTGTGTCATGCATGCGTTGTACTTTTATATAATAGTGATTCGAACTTATTATTATAATAGTAATATGGTTTGTTTAAATAAAATATTGAGAAAAATAGTATTTCTAGCGTTTGACCATTTTGTGTACGATTCTGGTAAAATTGCTTGGCAATTACATAAAAATTGATTTCACTTCTTTTGTACGTTTGAGTTGAAAAAGTAATAATGTAAATAAAACTATTGTGTGAAAAAAATAACAAATATTTCGAGGTTAACACGAATTTTGTAGACAGTGGAACACCTGATGATTTTTTCGAGGGCGTTTTTTATTACTCGGCTTTTTTTAACTTGTTAAAGTTTTTTAGGGGCTTTGAATGTACTCGGATAAACCATCGAATATAGCGCAATAAGTGTCAGGAGTAATACTCAGATATTTATTTTTCCACCAGCAAGACGATGGCAGCGTAATTCGACCCTCAAACTGCCGATGCTGTGGCTTAGAGACGGATACTCTAACCAATACACCAAAATCTGTACGAAAAAATATATTTCATGTAATGTTTAATAGTTGTGTGATGGAGACAAACTTTATACTTTTATATATCATATTAAATTAGTCAAACAAAATAAGACTTCACGTATCGTGTGGTCTAGGAGCACATCAATGATTTGATCCGTACTTTGCAGGATCATTAATTTTATTTCCACTTCCATAACAAATTGCGGCAGTCTATGTTTTTCCAACCTGAGAGTTAAGTAGTTGGGAAGACGAAATCCTTCGGCGAGCTATTTTTCTTAACCATGCACGCCAAGTCGTTGCACAGCATTTCCAGTATACTTGTGTGGTACTATAACTTGTACAGTTATATAATGGTGATGTCAATTTTACTTTTTTAAAGTTTTTAAAGGGGATTTTATATATTTTCCAAAGGGGAAAAATGCTTTTTCAAAGGGGAAACAAAACATATATAGTTTTAAATTCTTATTGGGTAGGGACAAGTATTTTGCGATATTTGAATTCATCGGAACCTGGGGAATCGCATCCGTAGCATTAGTAACTTGAATCCGTAGCATTTAAACTTTTTATGATTTGTGAATTTGAAAATTCGTTTAAAAGAAAATTATATTGAAAAAATCAAAGCACCTTTATATTAACGAAATTTTCAAAGGAATTTTGATTGAATTCATAAATAAAGCAAGCATTGAGAGTACACCTTATCACGTTATTATCACTGACATCGAAAACAAGTATATCGCACCGATTACTATTTTTAGATAATCTAATTTTAGTTTTGCATTACAAAATATTATGCAAAATCTAATAGAATCGGACAGAAAGTTAATGAAAACAGAACACGCCGTATCTGACATCTTGTAGTCTATCGAATTATGTAAATATATATTTTTGAACTTCACGTTCTATAGTTATTGAATAGACGTGCTTGCAGGGTGGTTTAATAACTTCAGTTTGTGAATTATATTTCATTAATACTCATACGTTGGATTTATTTGGATAATAGATTTCGTTGTTCCTGCTTCGGGCCGCTGAAAGGGGCTATGAAATTTTGGTTGCCTTCAAATTTCTCGTTCGCAATACCCAAAGATGTATATTTTTTGTCGGAAGGATTTGAGAGAAATCAATATTTTTATCCTTTCGACAATAAAAGCTCTAAAAGTTTTTGCGTCGCCTATGTTTGATGCAAGAAAAATTCATATTTGTTGCCTCTCGATACTTAAAGGTACGCAGTTTTTTGTCATCTGCGATTAAGCTAACAAATCCATACCTTGTGGGCCTTCACCATGCCTTCAGCTCCACAATACCTAGAGCATACATTTTTCGATGTCTTCGAGCGATGTAAAGTTCATATTTCTGAATATACAGTACCTGAAAATATACATCTTTCGTTACCTGTGTTCGATGCAAGAGAATTCCATATTTTTCGGCGTTTTGTTCTCTTCAGTGCGAAGTATTATGTAGACACACTCAATGTACTATGTAACGGAAGAAAATGTAGGCGACGGAGGACTGTCACGTCTACCAAAGGAAGAACCAGGGCCGAGCCGACAACAGGAATATAAAAGAAAGTTCAGATTTACATAAAATATATACGTAAAAAAAAAGTCACAGCGATCTGAAAAATCGAAAAGCTTAAATTTCTAGATATAGGGAAGCATTTCTATGAATTTTCCTCACAACAACCGAAGGCAATTTAAACAGTACACTTCTAAGAATATGTATATTTCATTACCTTTAGTTGATGCGAAAAAAGTAAATGAATTAGCTCCTGTATACCGAGAAATATCGATTTTTCAATGTTTTTTGCAATCTTTGATCGCTGCGCACAAATCCTTTTTTTTGGCTTCGCAGACTCTAAAGATATAAAATGTTGATTGTTTTTAGTCGAAAAGCAAATATATGTTTTTTTTACTTATGATAATTAAAAACAATCAACATTTCATATCTTCCGAGACTGCGAAGCTAAAATTATAGGTTTCTTCGCAGCGATGTCGCAGGCTATGAATTTTTTTCACATCAATCAAAGGCAATTAAAAATGTACATCTCTACGGATATACATTTTTTGTTGCCTTCAGTTGATGTAAGAAAAATTCATGAATTGACTCCTGTATACCGAGAAATTAACATATTTAATGTCTCTGATCGCTGCAAAATATCTATGTTCTTTGCGTCGCAGTCTCTGAAGATATACTCATATTATTATCACACGTTTATACTTAGTTTCAGGATTTTTATTTAAGCAATCTAAGGTTGTTTTGTGAACTGACACGAGACGTTCGTACTTTTACCCCTCATTTTTGTCGATAAAAGTTGCGAACGAATAACGAAAATAAACGAATAATCCGGGCGGTAGAAATTGCGGAAGATGAAAAATATACTCACGCATAGTTAATTTGTTGTTGGCTTTTGTGGAAACAAAAATTGCGAATATTGTTGAGCAGTCTTGAGCTGAGCGTCAATCGACGTTTCGAGGACCTTCGGCCCGAAGCACAGCGTACCGATCCGTTTTCCCCCTCTTTTTGTATTCATTTTGGATCAGTAAAATGTTTTTTATGGACTTACATCCACTTTCATTGCTTTTACACTTTCACGCTCTAATCCTACTTGGAGGTTAGAGCCCGCAGAAGCCATACATTTGAAGAACCCGACTTTTGACGTTTCTAGATCGACGCATTCAGCTGTCGATATTCCCGTGACGCGTCTGGAGCGCGTAGCTCTTTCCGCTTGTTAAGGGGTCTTCTCACTTTAGACACCAAAACAAAGCTATTTTCATGAATTTTTTTTTGATAGGTTCAAATTATAAATATTGATATAAAAGCTGTTACACTTAATAAATACACTTTCAAAATACATTTAAAAGCATTTTATATGTTTTTATGTAACCCAAAAAACCTTTAAACGCATTTTTCTCGAAACAACGTTTTTCGACGGCTTGTTGATAAAATCGTCGAAATTACTGAATCGATCCTAATGAAATTTTAACCACATGTTCTTTACAACTATAGCTATAGCGCATATCAAGGTTTTTTTTAAATATTGATAATTACTATTTTTGCCAAAAACGGTGAAAAAAAAGTTTTTGTTGTTTTTTTTATTCGGAAAATGTCTGCCGCTTTGTTATTTTTGCATATATCAAAAATCGTCTGATATGCGCTATAGCCATTACCATACTGAATCTAAAACCGTTTAATTTGTTTGTTTAAATGAATAAAAAGATTTTTTTGTCATTTCGAAAGTGTATTTATTAAGTGTAACAACTTTTATATAAATATCTATAATATAAACCTATTAAAAAATTCATGAAAATAACCTTTTTTAGCGTCTAAAGTGAGAAGACCCCTTAACAAATGTGTTAATCAATTTTCATGAAGACGCATGCGCTATATGTTTAGGATATGACGGATTACTTTGTTTGCACTAATGTACGACGTGTGGAATAATTTTCGCAATGTCCAAATCGCTCGGATGTTCGAACGTTAATTATGAGATCTGGGCATTGAGATCTAGGTTACTTCCCATTTTTAGACCATACCTTAGTTGCATAGAAATGCGAGTTAGGGAAAACTGCACTGACCTACCGGTACGTTATATATTAAATCGTTGACTAGTTTGATGTATCAGTGTCAGAGGGCACGATGATTTCTCACGGGAGAGCATTGTAAGAAGGGAGAATCTACCATTCGTGGTAAAAATTCAATTCCATGGGGGACGATTCGTCTCAGAAGGAAAGTTTGCGTTAAGCCATGAGAAAGCAGCGAAGAAGGAAAAAGCATTTCATCCAAAAGTAGCCCCAGAGAGATTCTGAAATCGGTAAGTATGGTAACGCCTGTGCCACGAGAAATTCTAAATCTGAGAAGAATTTGTGACATCCGCAACATGAGGGCGGGTCCTTTGTCTTTTTGCGATACGAAAGCGGGCTCAGTCTTTTGACTTCGGAGAGAGATAGACGTAGACCGTAGTTCGCGCACTACAGACGCAATGAAATGACAAATTCGAACCCAGTTAAAACCGCAGTTACATCATAAACTCGATCCGAAAGTCGAAAAAACCTCAAATTAATATTTGCTTTTACCATATTTGAATTCTCTCGTTCGAAACCCGATAACCAGATATCATCCGGAATCCAATAAAACAACAACAAAAAAAAACCCACCCTACTTCGTTCGACTCTGCTGGTATTTATTGATACAAGTTTACAGCGAATCGAAGTAGTCGGAGATCGCGTTGGATCATAAAGAAAAAAAAAATGGTACGCACGTACGATAAAGTAGCCAATCGACCGGATTTCTACGATCGACTACGAGTTACGACGCTCGAGTACTCGAAGCGTTCTCCCGTAAATATTGAAGCTATGAATTTTCTTGGCGTACTTCTTCGGCAGGCAAAAAAACCACCTTTTCTCGAACTGCGGTATAATATATGATACAGGATCCTAGTATTTTTATTTTCAAAAAGGTGCTGGATGAAAAATTTTCCGTGCATTGCTTTCAAAATCAGCGGTATTCCATTGGGTCGGGTATATCTTTTGTAGATGCTATTTGGCGGGCGATGGGAATACGTGGTCGATGGGCGACGCGTCGATTCCGGCGTATAACCAAATCCCAAAGCAACGAAATTTTGACGTATCGCATTTCTCGAACATCCTCGGGTTTGGTGCAAAGCCGGTAGAAAGCGCGAACGAGAGGAAATACCCCTACGGGCACATCCAGAGTCACCCGCGGATTATTTACGATCCACAAATATTCCGAGTGGATGAGAAACGCCCTTCGAGAGATGACCATGAGAGAGCAAGGGAGAGCGAGAAAGACAGAAAAAAAGAGAACTCAGCGTCAAAACTTTCTCACTATTGCTATCCCACTCGCGTGTATATATTTCTGATGTCCCATGGACTTTCTAGACCCTTGGACGGCGCATGTCAGTGTTGGCGAATTTATGCTTGTCATTCTGTCCTTTTTTAATTCTTTATAGCCGTTGTAACAAAACCGAAAAATCTCGTTACATTGCCAGTGCCAGAAACGGAATAAATATTGTTTACCAATATTAGAAAATTACTTCCTGAAAACATTTGATGTCTAAAGTATGGCAATCGAACTACTTTTTTAAGCATGCTCTGTTATCCTTCTTCAAGAGGGACCATAAAGCCCAACCACCGAAATGGCACGACAGTTTGATAACAATCTTTGATACCCCAATGCTGTTGTGAACTCCTCTTTCTCCTTCTCCTCCTCCTCCTCTTGCTGATATTTATCCGAAATCGATTATTTATCATGAAACTGCTAACACTACCGAGTTAGAAAGTGAGAGATGCTAGATAGCTCACAGCGAAGTGCTCGCACTGGGGAGTGCCAAACACTCCGAGACGAGGAGATTTCTCGAGGAGGGTTAAGCATTTCCTTAGGGCACCTCAAGTCGTCCTCAACACGTCCGCACCAGAGCGAGGCCAGCAGACAAATAGTGGCCGTTGACTTGGAAGAGATGAGGAGAGGGCGAATGCGCAAGCCGCAGGCCTACACCTAATGGGCGCTCGAAGTCTCGTATTAACCATTGCTAACGTTGATTTCTCTCTGCTCTATGGGCCTTCGTTCTCCTTTTTCCACATACCGCCCTCGCAGATTGCAGGTTTTCGTGGCGGTTGCTAATAGCACTTACGGCGGTTTGCGATTACCGTCGCTCTCTCTCTCTCTGTCTCTTTCTCTCTCTCTCTCTCTCTCTCTCTCTCTCTCTCTGTCTCTCTCTCTCTCTCTCTCACCGTCTCTCTCTCTGCCCCCTCCCTTACCCAAGCGCCATTTGTCTCCTTGGAATCACAAATTTTTATCCTCATACCAATCTCTAGCTCGAGTCCAAAGTACACGCGTTAGTCGCTGTTTCTCTCTCTCCGACCTCCGTCAAGGCTTATCAGCTGTCGACCCCCCAACGACCCGACATATTACCCCGCATTACGCTGCGCGCGAAGGAAGCTCGGTGCCGAGTTAAAAAAAAACATCGAAACACACAGACAGCCGATGCTGAGCACTGAACGAGCGAAGCTGCGCAAGCTGACCTTGACAGATGTCGAAGCGCGATACAGCACTGTATCGGATAACTCGCAAGAACTGTTCTACATAGGATAAACATTGATGGACGGGAAGTTTCCTTTGTACAGTGTGATTAGAAATGTACGAGCCAAAGTTCGCCCCGTCAGAGCTCGTTAGCGACGGCATCGCCTAAATGTCGTGCGCTATCGGTCTGGCTAAAACAATTTTCTGAATTCTCCTACTTGAACTATACGACGTAGGGAGGTGAACGTTGGGTGAACGGCAAGGTTAACGCGAGAGGTTCGTGGCACTGCGACATAACTCAGATGTTCTCCAATGAGAGTTTGCGCGGTGTGGCTTGTATGCGAGGACGTAACACTTGGATGTTCATGAAAGGCCTATACCCCGTGCAATCGAAGGCGGGTAAAACGTCATCAATATTAAACGCGGCTGTTCGATCACTGCAAAAGCCGTACGAATACATACGTGATTGGAAAACCTGACAAATGAATGGAAGGAGACATCCGGAAATGCACCAGACGATCGTTAATGGCTAACGTTCCTTGACGAAGGTAAGACAAGGGGGTTGCTTCAATTAAAGCTTTCTGATGCTCGCTAACTCTGTAGTCTGCCTGGCTTAATTGTCTCCGAGGCAAAAAGTAACGGACTCTGTCCCGGGAGTCCGCGCATACATATATCTCTACACTACGACTGGCAAAACTTTAGTTTCGACAACAGCCAACTGGGGCTGCGAACACGGAATAGAAAGGAAGTACCGAGTGCAATGCAACAGACTTTAGCTGATGCGAATTGCATCACGGTAGAACACGAACTCAAAGTGACAAGCGCAGTGACGAAAGGCTAGTTCGTAAGAATAGCAAAGTATTTTATCTCTTAATGAAAAGTTGATCGAGCTAGGCTCGGAAACTTGGCAGGTGAATTACCAGTTTCGAAAAGTCCCGATGTCCCATCACTGCGCTCAACAAAAACTGCGCATACGGATCGTTCTGGCCGGATTCCTAACTCCAAACCATTTCGGGACTATGTTTAAAACAACTTCTATTCTTAGCTCCATTGTTTGCGCAAGTACTTGTAATAGGATTATTATTATTATTTTAATAAACCCTGTCCATGGTAGATGAAAGCAGTGTCTATTTCTGAGTCTCAATTCGTCAGAATGTGGCAACGTGACAGTAGAAACTACTGGATGGAACTTCGAAGGCTGATCAGCCACGTGATTTTGGTTGTAGGCTTTCGCAATATCAGTAAGTGCTGCCTTTTCACGTGGATTAAAAACCTCCCGCTCACTCAACTCGTATACCATCGGAACTTTGAGATATAGGACAGACAGGAAAGACGAAATTTTGCAGAAAAATGAAACTACACTGAGCGCCCGTTTTACCTGAAAGTAGAACAAATATCGCCAGCTGTGGGATAAAAGCATGCATATATTGTACGCGACTTCTGTATTTATGAGAAAAAAACCTATGCGTGCGTTGATAATATTTTCCTCCTTACTTGGGTAGTTTTTTTCCGAAACCTTCAACTTCAAGCCATATTGACCGTAATTTTTCTGTACTGGTGAAAACATATACACTTGAAACCGGAGTGCAGTGGGATTTTCTGCGATTCATCGGTCAGAAAAGAAGCTGAACATTTCTCCGCTTACGTCGAATCCGATATCGACCGGAACTAATGGCAACTTGATCCAGGTCGGCAATCATTCCGATCTTGGAGCTTCGCGACGTTAATCGAATTCGTAAAGACCGAACGCGTGAATATTGCAAACGAAATTAACTATTCGCTGCAAAGGTCAGAAGAGGGGTCCCGACAGAGAGGGAAAGAGAGGCAGAGAGAGAGAGAGAGAGGCTCCCAGGTCACATACCAGCATTAACTTTCTTTCGAAGCTCCGAATATAAAAACGATCACCCTTTCACCGACGTATTTGCGTTCTTTATTGCTATTAGATGTTCGATATCGTTCGATACTTAATTTTCAATTTCAAGTAAATCTAATTCGCAAGTTAACTCATGTTCTGCTTAAGCCAAATTTTCCATTGTCCGTGTGCATGAAATATTTTTCAGATACGTCAGTGATTGTGCACATTCAGATCTATCGACTGGGATTCTTCTACAAACACACAAGTACATACAAAAGGATATGAGTTGAATTGAGAAGACAAAATCAGCATGTCAAAAAAATAATAAATTTTCGACAAACATTGAGCGCGATACTCGTGTAAATGGAAGAAAAACATAAAGCTCGGCATGAGCAGTATGCAAGCCATAGAGAAAAAGGAGGGAGTGGAGGAGGGAGGAAGGGATTGAAAAAAAGCTCAGCGGTGTACGAGGGCCGACTCATAATACGTCGCCCTGTGAAACGACACGCAGGAAACGATGAATAGAGTTTACGACACGTATTTTGCAGGGTAAGCGCAAAGGACGGCGGGCAGCTTTATTATCGGCACTATGGCTACTTGCTCGGAGTTAGCCTCCTCACCCGACAGAGGCCGTTCCATTCTACCTCCTTCTCGATCTCTCTTTCTCACTCTCTGTCAGCCTGCCTCTCTCTCTCTCACTCCCTCTCTCTCTCTCTCTCTCTCTCTCTCTCTCTCTCTCTCTCGCTCTCATGGACTTGCACAAACGCAGACTGTAGTGTCGGGTCCCTTAATAACCACAATGCGAACACACGTACAGGGATAAACGCGAGGAATCGCGTCCCAGTCTCAGCTTTGGCCGTTATCCGAGCCGACGAGCAGGAACACCCAAGTCCATGCGCACAGTCACAAGATTCACACACCAACGTTTCTATTTCAACACATGTATAAGACATTAGTTATCGGACGCACGCAATGAGAGAGGTGTGGAGCAAACACGAGCATCGGAGCAACCCTCTTCCCATCACCGTCTGCAGTATACCGGTTACTACACCATACCCCTCCGCTCACGCTGCGCGTAGGTACTCCTAGTACCGAACATCTCCCGTCCCACGTCGTCCTTCTCGTTGCCTATGCTCGAGCTGAACAACGGAGGCTCTGCTGGTACACCATTACGACCTTTAATAAATCAAACCAACCACCCTTACACCTTCGTTCTACTGAATATAGAACATACGAGAACCCACCAAAGTCCTTCCTCTATGTCTCTCTATCGCTCTCCGTCTCGTGCTTTTTCGTATCGGAAGGCGAGGCAAAAACCTTATACAAAACCGCTCTCGTCCGCGAGAACGATTATGGACGAACACGCGGACATTTATTGACGACACGATACTCTATTGTGAGCAAGTAGCTTTTCCTCGTTTATGCTACAAATTTCGTGTTAGTAGAGTGCCCACAATCTATTTCAGTCTGTAAAGAGCACCGTGATCCTCCCACCCGTCTCTTTTTGTTTATAACCTTCTCTGGAGAATCAATTTTATAAGCTTGGAATAATTTCGGGAATTCTTTTTCTTTGCTGCTCGAAATATGAACTGAAAGTGAGCGAAAGTAGAACAGTACAAGAAGAACGAGAGCGCTTGGGATGCACACAACGCGCACAGAGGGCAGGTCCAGCACGGCATAGCAGCAACGCAGAGCAGAGTTATTAGGGAGATTATGGATGGGACGTTTTGGAAACTTCAAAGGCACCAATTCCCGTTTTCAATTTGTTCCTTGCCTGAGTCAAAGCCGGCCACGAGCGAGCAAGAGAAAGAGAGTGCGCGGAAACCAACTCATCTTCTACTTCCATTTCTCTACACATCTGCCACGTATACATGCACATGCACACCTCCGTACCTCAAACTCTCTCCTCCCCCGTTTTCCCGAACTATACGGCGTATCGCTA
This sequence comes from Ophion ellenae, assembly GCA_963210295.1. NCBI lineage: Eukaryota > Metazoa > Arthropoda > Insecta > Hymenoptera > Ichneumonidae > Ophion > Ophion ellenae. The sequence continues at coordinate 32,116,320 of OY723387.1, read as the reverse complement.
TGACCGGGGGTCGCAGGGTTTTCGTGCCTAGTGGGCATATAGTATACACGTAGCACGGTATCTTCTATTGCGAACCACGAGACTTCTACGAGTCGCTTTATATGTATTAGACACCTCCGGGAGCTACCGAGTCCCGTCTACACACACACACACACACACACACACACACACACACACATATATATATTTATATATCTATGGTTACACCAGGAACACATGACTTCCCAACCGGAGTTTCCTAATACCATCTAGACATCCCGTATGGAGTGCTGGAACTAATACTGTCTAGGCACTACAGGTAGGGAACTATTCACGCCGCCGTAGCAGTTTCCTGGGAAGCAGCGGGGAATTTGAACACCTAACGTGAAGATCGAGTAAAATTTTTTGGATCAATACTGGTCTCGAACATGAACCCGCGATTGCGGAATGAATTGACAAATAATATCGAAAGACGCAATAAATTTAGTTCGGCTTGAGTGAACAGTAATTCGGGGTTTGCAAGACAATTCGTTTCGCGAAAAAAAAAGAAAATTCCCATTGTCACACGAAACATTAATTTCAATACAGTAGATTTAACGCATTGATTTTCTATCAGCTATTCTACATTGAAAAACTCTTTTTTACCCCCATCTTGCGGAGATTCAAAGTTGCGCAAAAATCTCATAATGTCTAACGGCATAAGGGCTGTCCATAGATTACGTCATCGATTTTTGTTGATTTTTACCCCCCCCCCCCCTGAAATAATTCTATCGTTCCTATCGCCATGATTCAATTATCGTTACCGTCCTCCAACGACCAGACTCCTCCTCCTATACTAAAATGACGTAATTTGTGGACGGCCCCACAGTAAAATATTGGACATATTTGAGTTTTCGATATAAACAAAAGTCTTCGAACATTCTTTAGGACCCATTGGAACCCTGTAGGTGCTTTGAATTCCGCTTCGAAGATTTCACGGAGAAAGGATAAAAAAGGAATGTTGAAATAACCAGCGTAAACGAGATGGGGTCGAGGGTCTAAGACGGAGTGCCATTGACAGGGAGTGAAGTGATTGACAAAGAGAAGGGTCCTGGTATGTGGTACTGACGGGACGACAACAAGGACGGCTTTTCGCGTGTAGCTCCGCGACGCACCACCCGCCCTACTTCACCAACATCAATCTCGGCCTCTTGTTTCGAGTAGCGTTAATTCGCTACCCTTGTTCCTCGACGTTTCACACTCTCAATCCGTGGATAACTGTACACACGTTTGCCACAGATTTACACAAGGGCCAATAGAACCTTCGACCCACGACCGCGATAGATGCGAGTCCATGCGTCAGCCTCAGCAAATCCCAAAGGCCAACCAAAAACCGATGTTAACCCTCGACTCCTCATGCGTCTGACTCTGTCACATGGTCGCTCGTTCTTTTCGTATCTCACAAAAATGTATCGAATCGCCAATAGACCCTTCAGCTTTACAATGGACAGCGGATCATGTAAGGTGGTACACGTCTGGCAACTCAGCACCACGTTCCGACAAGTGCCGCAGTTAATTACTAATTAGGAAAAGCAAGCTCGTATTTCAACCCCGAAACGGCCATCGCCCTTCCCAAAACAATATTTGTCTTTGATTACCTTTTATGATGTTTGCACTGTGAGGTAAATAGCTGTGCTTCCATCAAACCAGCCAGCCAGCCAACCCACACACCGAGTGAACCGAGTGAGCCGACGACGCATGAGTTACGTGTTGTATGTGCTTCGTGTACTCTGCTATAACCGAACCCTTCTCAAAACGTTCATCTCCCCGATCCAAACCTGCCTCAACCACCGATAGAGCTTCACCTCGAATCACGCCGGATAGGAGTTTAATTTATCTTTCGACATCAGAGGACCGACTAACGACGACATTCTACGACCACTCGTTTGTGCCACATATCTCACATGCCCGTTTTATTCGTTTCTCACTATAATTGTTTTTTCCGAACAACGAAACCTGTTTGGAAAAAAACGCGCAGTTAATTCGTAGCTTCAAGTAGCTACTAGGTTGACAATTTGGAGTTTATCCTACTTAGAATCATACATTTTGATTACATATTGCCACAATCGAGGGTATACCTAATTGTACATTATGGGTTCTCGTATGTTATCGTTAGCTTTTTTCGAATCCATGTATGGCATGGGGCAATAGCAAGTCATATTTTATGGAGCATTTCTGCTAGATCCGGTGAAAGCCTAGGGTGTAAATTTGGAATGTTCGGTAAGTACTAAGGTGCACTTCCGCTAAGACAATGGGGACCGAGGAAACGAGCTGGTACACACATGTTCACACATTTCGTGCCATGCTATGGTCTAAGATGTTACAATACATCTGACAATTTGAGCCTACTATATGAGCAACGATATTACTGGAATTTATAGAAGACGCCAATTATCCGTGTCAAAATAAAGGAAGTAGGACTAGTATTGAGTGTTGGCTGTTTTAAACTATTATTGCACTATTATTGAGTTTAAACTATTATTATTAAACTGTATTATTTTATCCCGATCATCGCCGGAATTCTGGAACATCTCGTGAAAACCACAATAATGATAACAATTAAACCCCCAATTTGATGCATTTGGTGAGCGGATTTTTTCCTTTACCATCATTTATAGAATGAATTGGGTATTGCACTAAGGAGAGTCGATGTAAACTTCGTATACTTGGAACACGCTCGGCTTACACGCATCCGCACACACATCACGGATGTCCCGCATACTAAGAGAAACTACTTGGATTCAACATCCAGAGATAGATAGATGTAAGCGACATGGGGCAGATGCGAGCATCGGCGAGACAGAATGATACGTAGAGACAGGGAGAGCGAAGAAGAGAGGTTGATTTCAGAATTGAGGATAGGACTGTACCGGCGGTACAATGCCGGTTCGCACCCCTATCACCGTCAAGCTGTCGACGTCACTGATAGCGGCCAATGTGCTAAACGCATTGGAATCCATTTGGAAGCTTTCATCTCTCGCTCGCGTACTTCCACTTACATCATTCCTATCTTCTCCTGCTTCCCTACATTTGGACGACCTATTTACACTCTACTCGAGCTTAAGCGCTACGTTTTTCAGTTTTCGACCATTCCGTGTACCCATGAATTTTCAAATTTCCACTTCACTCAATATTATCGAAAAGCTTGTCATTGCATACGTTGCATCGTTTTTTCCCTACAACAGTACAAAGACGATTCATACGAAGTATTATTATTTTAAGTATTATTAAATTAATTATTATTTGTCGATAAGTTTTCTGTTCCTTTTAAAGCCTATCTAAGCTATCGTAATTCGCTAAAGAAGCAGATATTTGTGCGCAATTCGCTAAAATTGTTAACGAGAGGTTACAATCGAGAGGCTTGAACGATTCATGAACGTCGGGAATTTTTTTTTATATAAAATAAATACTTTTGGAAATGGGTTTCAACGTATTTTATTCAACGATTGAAAAAAAAAACAATTTTTTGTGCCCGGTTATTTTTGCTTCAACGGACGAAAAAAATATTTCCAAATAAATTTTTGGACAAAAATCGCACCTTGATGGCAAATTGAATTCTCTTTCAATTGCGCATGTGAATCGGTTTATCCGTTGAAGCTGTAGAGCGCCCCGCGTGCTGAAAAATGCTGTTTCCAGAAAAACGCATTACATTTTTTTAATCGAATTTTTGTTCGTCATGAACTCCGGACGTTAAATAAAAAAATTAATATTGCGAAATATGCAAATAAATATAATTCAAACAGTCTCTAAGGTTGGGTTCACGCGCGAAAATTTCGCCGTGTTTGTTCGCGTATAATTGCAACTTGGTCATTAATCAACCATCGCGTATTAAAGGAAGAAGTCATATATTCAGAAAAAGTTTCAAAGGTAAACGATATGGATGGATTTGAACACGGAAGAGAAGCATAAGAACAGAATAAAACGATGCACGAGACTTTGAGGAGTTGACGACGTTACAGAAAAGTAACTCTACCACATATCATTCGTATTTTTTAATTCATCAAAGTTAGCAGCCGGCCAGCAAAAAATGCAACCCTAAACGTATAACCAATGCTGTGAAAATTCTTCACATCTACGGTAACGCTCATAAAGTATGGATAAAGGAACCCGAAAGTCGCCTGTGCACATTCTGCTCCTCCCCATATAGACTCTCAATTATTACGTTATCTCTTCAGCCATGTACTTTTTACGTGAAATAGCTTTTTCGCACAACCATACACACGTATATTCGGCCACCATGAGTTCCTGATTCTTATGGTGGCTTGATAATGATAAAAAAATATAAAGAATCCATATGATTAAGGTGAGGCGTTAACTCTTTGTGCCAATGCACATAATACCAATACATGTAATGTTCAAATATATAACAATTCGCAAACATTTTTTTCTGCATAAAGTGCATTGTTTCAAGGGCTTTGGAGATTTCAAGATTAACTGTACTTTTTCAAATGGGGTGACGTTTTTGGCGTAATTCGATATAGGAGTTTGAGCAACGTACGACGGTTGATTGAGATTAAACATGAAAAATCAATAAAAGACACGCCTTTGGGTTGTTAGTTATTCGGAACTAATAACTAGGTACTAGGATGTTATCAAAAACAGGTTTTACAAACAATCAAAATCCAAAGTTCTCATCCGTGATGCATTTATTGAAATATGCCGCAAATGACAAGCAGATCAACTTGGGCTTCCGCAGGATTTTTGAGCGGTCGAAAAGCCATATTGGACGCGGCTGGTTAACCACCAAAGACAATGTTTATCGAATCGATGGTGTAGCATGATTGGTGATGAATAATTGCCCATTGTTTCATCGATGGAAATACCTACGCCAATACGAAATGGTTTCATCGATGGATGGAAATACCTACGCCAATTTGTTTATTATTATATTTTAATTCATTCATTATTTTCATCATTATATTTATTACTTCCAAGACACAAGCTAAATTAAAAATTTGCTCTTCGTTGGATTGGACATTGGGATCGTGTCGTTAGGCTAGCTCGTTTATTGGATTTTGAGATGTTATGCGGAACTTTAAAAGACAAGGTTTACGAAGCGATGCCGATTACTACGCAAGATGTAAAGCGGCGGATTCAGCCCGTTCGTCGATACATACTGATATGATTAGCAGAAAGATATAATAATTGTGAGCCAGATACCAAGCATGCAGATAAAGAGACATCCTATTTGAAAAAGTGGAATTGACTTTGAAATTTTCGAAGCGTCGTTAGCGCAATGAACTTTGAAACCTCCATGACTCCTTTAGAAGTGTACATTTTTTACAGATTTTTTAATTTCCCTACGGTCATGCGTTCGGAGATATTTGAGGAGCTAAAAGTTATTGCCACACCCTGTGTGGCTATTAAGGGGAAGGAGATTTTGGACCCGGTATATCTATGTAATGTTACCTATCAGCACATCTGGCTCTTTTCAAGGCAGTCCTTAAAGTATTTTAAACGAATCATTGATTTTAGAAATAGGACAATCCGTGGGATGATTTTCATTTAAATATGCTTACATTTATTAAAAACGTTAGGGTTTCCATAATGTTCATTATAGGGACGTTATTTTACTTGAGGGCGGTCCTCGAAGTCAAATATGTTCAAAATCTTTTTTCCCTGCACATATATTCATATGTGCGCGTGTGTGCATGTATGTATGCATATTTAAATGTATCTGAAAAACCAGTCCTATAAAAAACATCAAGTCCTTTTATCAGTTAAAAATGCATTCTTGATCGATAGTTGCAGCTAACCGAATATAAGCTTAAATGAGAAAAGCCAAATGCATTCTTCAAACAAAATAATAGCTTAAAAAAACATGAAATTGGAGACGTCTTGAAAATTTTGCTGTATTATATTGAGAATGTGAAAAAAAAACTTGATGGGAATATTTGCTAATGGAGAAAATTGTCAAAGAGAATAACGATACAAACTTCGCCATATCAGGTAATGCACAACACAATGTTCCCATTCACAACTCCTTAAATGTAATATGTTTCGGAACCTCCTGTAAATATATCTCGTAACCAGTAACTATCGATATGTTTCGAAAGAAAATTATGAACTTATTTCTGTAGAGATAATGCGATAATCATGACGGAAGTAAGGACGGGTACCTAATCGTCTTCCAATTGAACGCATTCTTTTATTCTTATCGCCCCTCGAGAGCTTAAATAATCCATAATTACATTCACAGTAGCCGACGAAACTATTATAAAATATCGGCGATTTCTTTACTGTAAAATCGGTATACGTACCGCGGACGTGATATTTTTCAGATTCTGTAGCTAAAGGAATCATCATAGTGTACATTTGCAAAAAAAAATCAATTTTTTTGTATTATTCGATAAAATAGACGGTTATAAACATGGACCTGGCATCGCCGATTGATCGTAAGTACACAATTTATATGACAATTCTGAACTCGAAACTTTGAACGCGTTTTTCTCGAAATGTTTTTCAATACGGTGAATACTCTCAAAGGTAGAGTTTTTAAGCTATCCGCCTCAAACTTTGATAACATTCTTCACGCCGTTCTTCATCTTGCTATGGAACGTTTTTTTTAATGTTCGGATTTTTTTTACGAAAAACTGTTGATGTAATAGGATAAATTCGATACTTTTTTTTCCAACCGCCGCCGTTTTGTCAATTTTTATTTAAAAAACAGAACCTCCATAGCAAGATAGCGACTTTCATAATGATTAATAATCTTTTTACGAATTGTTGTCAGATAATATTTACGGCCACAACCGTGTACACCGTGTGGACTCCTTTTTTTTCGAAAACATTTTAAACCATTAAAAAATGTAAAAAATAAATAAATAAACGTAAAAAAAATTATTTTCTGTTCTTCATGAGTGCTTTGATTCGCCATAAAAAAATTTGACTAATTAGAGGATTTTAACCAGCGAAAAAAAATCTCGAAAATCGACTATTTTTCGAGCCGTTATACTGCGATGATTCCTTGAGTAAATATATCGCAGGAAAATAGAGCGTTACAGTGTGCTTTCATTTTCTTACTTCAGCGTGTAGCAGGGTCTAGATTTAGATGGAGATACGATGTAAAAGATGACGCAATAGTCAATAAATGCTATTTATTGAATGTGTAGGAAACTTACCGGCTGAGGAGACCAGTGATGTGGCCATGTTCTTGTCTCGTGACTACCAACTATGTTCGGCTGACTGGCAAGAAAAACGACGCGTCTGTCGCTACTTCCAGTTCCGGTACCGGTGGTTGCTAGTAAGGCGGCTCGCGCTCTTGTTCCTCCAATGCTCAACGTTGGCGACGTATCCATCTTCGTATCTGTACATTTTCGAAAATAACATCACAGTATGATTGGACGCGCATAGGGTAGGCCTTATTTTATTCCCGGGGAAAGTCATAATATCATGGCGAGTGGAAGGAACAAACAAAATCTGCTTATAAAAAAAGCGACAAATCGTGCGGTAGGTCAGAAATCAGTATTAAAATCACACACACACACACACACACACACACACACACACACACACACACACACACACACACACACACACACACACACACACACACACACACACACACACACACACACACACACACACACACACACACACACACACACACACACACACACACACACACACACACACACACACACACACACACACACACACACACACACACACACACACACACACACACACACACACACACACACACACACACACACGCACCCACGCACGCACGCACGCACGCACGCACGCACGCACACACACAAACACACACACACACACACACACATGGTGTTGTATACGTGAGATCGGGATGTGTAATAATTACGTTATTCGTTAACGGGATACTCACCGCTTAATTGAATCCCCGCGCATCCGCACCCATTCAAAGTATAGTCGACGTCAAACGTCGATTTATATCCCTCGCGTCGACCTTTATTTCTCTGCGTTTCACGCTATCTTGTTCTCTTCGTTTCACAATATAGATTTCCGATTTTGTATATTTTTTTTAAATTCTCCGCCCATAAATCGTCAGTATTTTATTAATATTTTCTTTTTTAGCACTGGAGTCAAACGAGAAAATGCACTCTTCTTCTTTTCATATTATCTCAACGTTGCCACATGCTCGTTCGTTGCATTGGAATACTCCTAATTGGATACTCCCAAACCTTTCGATGCAAAGTTTTTATGTTTCAGTAAGTTAGAATATTGCCTGCGGATGTTATAATTTACACGCTTTATATTTATCATTGTATTTTTAATTTAGTTTTATATTCGTATTATCAGATGATATATGGTTGCTTCTTGAAATCGACGTAAATCGCACGATGTTTCGTATGCACTCCGTTATTCTGCGCCAATCGGAAATTAGGTTTAGTTAATTATGTACGATACAAGTTTCACAAGAATTCACTGTCACTATAATTGCTTGAATTGTGTCGAACGGTCTCGATGAATTAAGAATAATAGGATGTTCTTTCTTCTAACGGTTCACTGATTAGCGTTTCTTATTCTAATACTGTGACGACGTTTCGCCGTATCCACGTGGTCGCCAGCTCAGTGCTCCGCCATTTACGTGTTTTCCATTTAGTATATATTTATGATTCCAAAGTTTTATCGAATTCGAACAATTTGCTTATCATCCTCCGAATACCGAATTGAATAAAACCCAATATTTTACATCAAAGCACGGTGTCATCACCTGGCAATTTCTCTGCCCTCCCCCTGCCCTGGTGATCACGTTGGTACTGAGATCAACGAGGATTCTTTCTCTGCGAGTTTCCTTGTTTCTCCCTTATTGAGTATCGATGACTCGCCACACGCACAAATCTGCAAAGCCTTGTTCATCTCCGTCCACGGATTTTGGCAGACATGTTCGCGGACAAATGGACTTTTCGGCCGATACCGACAGCCTTGGTGAGTCGAACAAATGTTCTAATGCTGGTTCACGAAACTGTGATATTGTACACACCATATTGAATGCAAATAATGATGTTTCAAGATTCTATCTTATTTTTCCGATTATCGTATATATCTGCCTTTTATCAGCACACGAACCAAAGTTTTTGTACAGGGACTTTTGCCGATTGTGTATTATTTTCTCGTTTGTTCGAAACGCGAAACCAGCCCATCAGAAACGTTAATTGATATATTTAATTGACAGAAGATACATTGTTCAGAATATTTGCTTTCCGCAGTTTCTCCTTTCAGTTGTCCTCTCATTCGCAAATTGCTTCGTGCGAGAGAATTGTCCAAGACGGACACGGGAAGTAATGTAGAGTGTTCAGAAGTACGGGAAGTAATGCAGAAGCATTGGATTGTCGAAAAACGGGTAAAATCGTTGCGAAAAGTGAGACCCGTGCGTCGCGTACGAAGACGCGCACGATACTGAACACCGGGAAGTCTCGCATTAGTCGTACTCGAGAGCTCGCGGATTCGCGGGCTCACGTGGTAAATCCTCGCGCATGCGACGATCCTACTACGCCAGGTTTCACCTCGTCGCTTTTCCCTCTTTCTCGCTCTGCCTTTTTTGCGTTCCCTCTCTTTCTTACCCTCTTTAATTTCCCCCTCCCCTGCGCAATTTTCATCCCCCATCTGCGATACCCCCGTCCTCCTTCTCAATCGCCATCTCCGTCTCACCTCACTCAACTCTCGCACATAGCTTCGGCCTAACCGTACCGAGTACGGGAAGACCGGTCTTCCTTTCTACCCTGCCACGCTCATCCTTTTTCGCCTATTTCCCCTCCCTTTTGCGTTCCTTTTTTCACTCCCTCGCCCCTCACTTCTGCTCTTGCACCATCCTTACTGCCGGATATACCTTTTCGGTTCGCGCCTCCGCTACTCCTTCCTCTCCTCCCGTTGAGTCCTTGTTCACTTTCTCAGGACATTTGAGAGGACCGTAGCTATGAGCGACCCTACGAAATCCCTTGCTTTTCGTTTGGTCACAATTTTACCGAAAGCTCTCGTCCTTCTTCGACGTTTCACAATTTCGACTCGGACCGACCACAAACATTTTTCGCAACGAGGGCGTTATCCAATTGGAGAATGAGGAGAAATTACTCCGCCATCATTTCAGCGGATCCCCGACCGTCCAAAGTATCTTGCGACTGATTACGTCGTGACGACGCATGATAAACTTGAAATCCTTCTCTGTTTCACGGGGACGAACGAAATTACGCCGTGTATGTTGTCACGCAAGTATTCCCCTTGTGCTTTTTCTTTCAACAAGGAAGTAAAAAATAGGCCAATATACGAATAGCGCAATTCCACATATTTGTATTATTTAACAAAAAATATCGATCACGAAAGATTCATTGGCTTTTACAAAGGTAAAATTAGGAAAAAGACAATAGCCACCTAATTCAATTGCTTTGTAATATATACGCACATGGACATTGATACTCGCCCACATCTATACAGATGCACATATTTACACATACGTATAAAGGTACGAGAAAGAGAAACACAAAGAAAACGACTTGAATGGCTGCGGTCAAAACAATTCGCAGATAGGAGGGATTAGTTTCGAAGAACACAGAGGGGAGAAAGAATAGCGAGCTTCACTAGCCTCCTATTGCTACCCCGAAGTTGGTTGTCCAGAAGCGAAAGAGGAACAATGGAGCCTCTCTGCCAGGCATCGGTAGATTGGAATTGCAAAATGCGGTGGTGGATAGAGCATCGGTGCTTTTACTACTCGACAGCATTTTCCTTCGAATTTCGAATGGGAACATAGCCCGCAATCTCTATTTCACCATATCGCTAATATACTGCTCCTAGTGAATGCTCCATTCGCGCTATATATATAAGACATCGACCTACGAGTCTCACTGTCTATCGGGATTTCTCCTTTATACTTGGTGACTTTTTACGGCATCTTTGCCAACTATACTTTCATCTATATACATATATGAGGCTTCATGATGAAGCGACTGGCGGATGAGGCCTCTTCTACGTTCTTCTCTTCTTCAACGCTCTCATCCGACTGTCTTCCTGCTCTTCAGCATCACAGTACGTAGACGAGGCCGGAAACACTTTCGGCGAAACGCCGGATGTCTGGCATTCGTGACAGAGACGATATTTCTTATACCCCTATACCTTCCAGTAAAGCACTTACCCCGGCATTCAAAAGTATCGCGCCCTTTGGCGAAATTTGCGTGAATGCATTCGAGAAGTATATCTCGCAAAGCTGCCGAATTTCGTTGGACGATATACTTACCATTCTTTCTATCTTCGATATAGTCACTCGATGGACGAGCAATGGTCCGATAGTGACGATGCTCCTCCAACGCGAAATGGACTCAGAGCGTGGATCTGTAAGCTCACGACGACTAGAAAGTGTCGACTCGTGGACGCGCTCGGCCCTCTTATTTTTCTGTATAACCCTTATAACCATCACTCGAATTAAACGCTGTACATAGCGCTATAATGTATCCTATTTGCACGAGGGCACAGGGGAATAGAGAAACCCGTGGCCACAACGGCGACTATATTTTACTGAGTTTGAGTTCAGCGTTACCATCGGTCAGTCATCCGGCTATGGGCCCATGCCAAAGCTGCACAGAAGATTATCGAATCGTCGACCACGCATCAACCATTGTCGCCGGCCATGTCTACTGTTACCACTTATTATTGTTTATTATTCACTATTTATAACCTATTAATTGTTTGTTAGCGCGTGCTATTTGCAAAACATTTCAATATTTTATAACCACATGCGATCTAGTATTTACATTGAAGGGGTGAAGGGGGTCCCCCTCCACTCCTTTCACCCGTTCTTGAATCAAACGCGGTGCGACTTGCCGAGATATTACGAGTATCCAGCGCTAGGTGCCATCAGGCGTTACGGGACTTCCCCCTAAATGTACAAAGTAGGTCCCTACTGCAATCTCCTCAAATCTCGCATTAACCGCGATTTTTATTGGTTTCACATAGGAACTTGATTATTCGATTGAAATAGATCTAACACTCGAAATTTGGAAAGTGCAGTCGGCGAGTTCATGCTCGAGCACTTTGCCGGATTGATGCAAACCTGCCACTCTATCGGTCTCTCTTTTTCTATCTTCCTATATACATGTACCTCATGTATCTGTTGAATATTTAAAAACGACCTCGACGTGAGGAAGCTTCAGGAAACGAGAGATGCTCTCTGGGCGACTCAGCACGGTTACCTGTTATACCGCGACTTGCAAAATAGATTCACCTACGAACCCGAAATTTTTTCGAACTACGTTGTATACGAAGAACACCACTTGCTTCGGACCGCTAATTTTTTCATAGCTTTGTTCATTGTAATTTGCAAGCTAACTTGGAAAAAACATACAGCACGACCACCTCTCGTTGAATTGCTTATTTGACGTTATTCACAATTCACCTTCGGCCCGTATCCCATCTAATTTCTTGCCTAATTAACGCATGGTCAACTAATTCCTCATCGTATGTACATTCTCTACATTATGTACATCGTATGTACATTCTGTACATTCTGTACATTCTGTACATCGTATGAACATTCTGTACATTCTGTACATCGTATGAACATTCTGTACATTCTGTACATCGTATGAACATTCTGTACATTCTGTACATCGTATGTACATTCATTCGAAATGATGATTGGTCGGCTTTCATTTAATTTATTTTTGGTATGCATTTCTTACTTGCCTTACTCCCCATTATTTTTTATCTTTATTTTTCCTATATTCATGTCCATTTCTCAGCTCATTCAAATTCCAAGCGTTTTAATATTTATGCTTTTTCGGAACTGTAATTACAAAGAGTGCCATTGTCCAGTCGACATTTGAACTTACGAAATGTGTCAGTGCTCGTCTTCCTATTCGAATCTAATAATAATATGCGGATATATGAACATTATAGATTGATGCATCTCCAATACCGAGGTGCACCAGGAAGGATTTAGTTCAGTGCAAATGGGTTACCTTCGAGAAATCGATACCGGCCATGGCGTAGCGCGGCGGATTTAACGTGGCCGCTATTGTGGAACGAGCTCCGCTTGTCGTACCGCTTGACGAATGTTCTGCAATTTTCACACCGGTAATTTTCAGGCTACCTGCCTTCTGTCTGCCTCATATCGCACTACGTATACCTCCACCGAACATATACAGGTATATAAAATTTGGCTATGTCGCTATGTTGGACTTCCTCTATGCTCTCTATCCTTCTCCACAATACGGGTACAAGATTTTAAAAATAGAATGCACGAAAAAATATATCATTGTTGTCTAAATTCATTTTCTCAAGTATGCTTCCAGAAACCATTTTTTCAAGTAATGTTTAACAAATACGCGATTGGGGCAACAAAAAAAATTGAATGAACTCAACGTTAACATTACTTTGTACACAGGGCTGCGAAGAACGATAAAAAAACGTAAACTTTCGAATTGTATGGCTTCGAAGCCTCGGATAAGGATCACTTGTGAAAAAGAACCAGCGACTTTCTCATTATTGTACGCGCGTGTACGTATTTTTTCCCGTTTTCAGTTTGTTTTCGTGCGCTTTTTTCTCACTTTTTTTCATTCTCCCTTTTTCACCTCCACTGCACTTTCTTTTCATTTCTATCTCAATCTGTAGAAATGGCGTTGGCCGCAACACCACGAAACCGCCACGTTGTACTCGGAGCTTGCAGCCCCCTCTTCAATGGTTCTCACGCTCCCACACTAACGCTCCCGTTTCATCGTACCGCCATCCTCATTCCGATTTTCCTTTTTGTCGCGAAGTTTCTTTGCGTTTCCTCCTACCCCGATTGAGAATATGAGACTTTATGACTTGACGCCACCCTATCCTTTATATATTCTCGTCCGTATTAGCACGCGAGCATCGATGCTCATAACCCACAGATTAAAATACGAACGATGGTCGCAGTGAATTTCAACCAGCTCATACACACACACACATGCATATATATATACATATATATATATATATATATATATATATATATATATATATATATATATATATATATGGGTGTTTCTCTACTAATTGGAAAATTGATGTCCCAGCGGAATTTTATATACTTAAAGTGATTATTACTGAGTTGTATATATCTAAAACGATAATTCGTTTCCTATCCCTGGTGCGCCATACCGCATATAAAGATGTAATATTGTAATACGAGGTTGTTCAGAGCACGCCCTTAGGGCAGCCTGCGGCTGTGGTGGCCTGGGACGCTGGACGGACGAGGCCCGCAAATTTCAAGAAAAACTTGTTAGAAAGGCATTGAAGAAATCGATTTGAAATTGGAAACTTTCATGCTAAATGTCACTTAACTATAATTCTGGTTGGGGGCACCAGAAAAACCGTTACATACAAACAGAAAGACAGAGTCTGGGCTTTTCTTATTGCTTATTCGCTTAAATATCTTTCAAAAATCCTAAAACATAGTCCCCTGTCATGTCCCATTCCTAGAATGACAAGGTTGACGGCGTATATGTATTTTTAGTATTAACATTGCCTAACTCTAACATTCATAAGTTTATCACTATAATAGAGTACACGTGTTTATAAAATACAACTATAATTTTAAATACATCTTCAATATGAAAAAAAAGTGTTAAAACAGTCCCCTTATTCAGCGTAAAAATCGCGCCAAATTCATATTTTGTTTAGTAGACATAATTTATTGCGTTAAACGATACGCAAGCGATGTAAAGCCGATCACACACGCTTTTGCATAGCATAGCATAACGTAGCATAAGATGTTTCAACCAATCGCGTAACTCTATGCGCGTATATTACTGTATAGTACAACGGTTGTACTATACAGGGTGGTCCATTTAACGTGACCACCCCAAATATCTCCGTTGCCTTTAGAGTGTCGAAAAAAATGTCAAGAGGTAATTTGATTGATTTCGACGAGCTGATACAGTGGTGAAAAAATCATTTTTGTCATAGTCATAGTTTTTCCGTTCTCGAGGTCATCAATGGCTTTTCAAATGGGAACACGTTTTTTTTTTAAATTAGGACGTTGTAGCTGATATTCAGACGAATCCAACGACCTATTTCGAGCTCATGACCTTGGAATGATCCTTTATAGTTCCCCATTGGAAGAAATCAAATGGCGTTAAATCCGGCGAACGAGCAGGCGAAGGGATTACTGCAGCTCTCCCAATCCAGCATACGGAAAATTTTCGGTTTAACACTTCGTGAGCTATAGCTGCCCAATGAGCTGGACAGCCATCATGTTGATACCACATTCGGCATCGCTGTGCTAACGGCACATCTTGTAGCAATTCCCGAAAAGTGTAATAATAAAAGTCGACGTATTTCCGTCCATTCAAATTGCCGTCTATGAAAAATGGTCCTCAATTATGCCACACCGCACATTAACATTCCAAGGACGCTGGTACACACTCTGTCGTAGCCACTTCGGATAACCTGCGCCGCTATCACACCAGAAATTATTCGAAGGTCAAGAAAATCATTCATCTGACGTCTTCGAAAATGGGTCGTGTTTAATGGCCATCACTTCGAACATATGTTACGATAAATTTTCTGCTAAAAAAATTCAATTACATTATTCGGATATTCTTATTGTCAATACCATCACGATTTCCCGTTTGTACACGTGTATTTTGGGAAAAATAATTTCAAGGTCATGATATCATAGGTCGTAGGATTCATCTGAATATCAGCTACAACGTCTTAATAAAAAAATCGTGTTCCCGTTTGAAAAACCATTGATGACCTTCAGAACGCAAAAACTATGCCCTTGACAAAAATGAATTTTTCACCACTATATCAGCCCTTCGAAATCAATCAAATTACCTCGTAACATTTTTTTCGTCACTTTAAAGTCAACGGAGATATTTGGGGTGGTCACGTTAAATGGTCCACCCTGTATATAAGCGCTATACTATTTAATGCTATGCTTACGCTATGCTACATTGTGCTATGCTATGCAAAAGCGTGTGTGATTGGCTTAAAATTCGTCCGAATTCCAAGCTAAGCTGGCCAACGGCATATTGTTCTCTGTCAACGCTGTGTTTGTAGCTGAACAACGTGTCAGCGTCGCTTGATTAAACAGTCCTCTGCCCGAGTAGAAACCTTGTTCCGGCTACAAGAAGGCCCGGATCAGGTTTCCTGATTTCTTTTTCAAGCCTTCATCGGGATTTTTAGTGAAACCCTGATCAGTTTTGAAATGCAATCCCTGATATTATCCTGATCAGGACGGAAAATCAAGACTTGATCAGGGTAGAAAATCACGTCTTGATCAGGGTGAAAAGTGAAGGCCTGACATGCAGTTCGGAGAGTTGCTTCGGAAACCACCATCTATGCACATTTTTCATTGCACTAAAAAAAATCAATTCAGATAGGATCTACTTAAATCAAATAGGTTTTTCCCTTTTCTCGCGGCCTACTACGATCTTATTTGTTTCAAATATGTTTATTAGAATATAGAATATAGAAAGGAATTTTCTATATTCTATATTCCATAGATGCAAAATAGTCCATAAATGCAAAATAAAATGACATACTTAACCGAGAGTTCTATCATAATGATTCTGTATCACAATTCGTTATTCCCTGGCCTTCTGAAATATTCTTTTCCGACGAAAATATTTTGCCGCCTCCACATGGAATCGAACCAATAACTTACCCACCTATAGCTTCGCCCGCTGCTCCTACTCTACTGAGAGTTCGAGGCATCTGAGATGCAGGTATGACATAAGAGACCACATGCATTCCTATAATCATTTGTTGTGTCACATAAACTATATAAGTTAGTTAATAACATTGTGATAATTGAAGAGTTTTATCGAATATTATGCTATAGGTTTTTCCAACATAACCTATATAGGTGTGTGTGTGTGTGTATATATATATATATATATATATATATATATATATATATATATATATATATATAGCTATATAATTCGACTTCCGACCCCCTTCGATGTGTGTATTGCAACAAAGACAGATAATTAATTCAATCAAATGGAAAAGTCTTTGTCTCTTCGGAAATTCTATTCAATTTAAATTTTTTTCGAATTAAATAGACACATTTAGTCGATTCAACTAAATTGTTTTCTGAATAGACGAAATTGAATCACAGATTTAGTACGAACAAATAAATAAAGTATTAAATCAAATATTAGGGATAATAAAAAAAATGTATGGATAGAGTGGGCAATAAATCCAGTTCCTTAATGATTGCTTGAAGCTAGCCGGACCAGGCGAATTAAAGTAGGCTGTAGGTCCAGTTACCTAACTACCGCCTGAAGGTAGCCGGATCAGGCGAATTTATGCTAGTGTTACGTCATGCCTCACTCCATCGTACTCACCCTACAACCCCAATGAATTTGGACAATACGAAGAATATTGGACAGGGAAACGAAACCCCTTTCCGGGTGACAATAAGCCCGTAACCTAGAAGAGTCCGAGAATTACCAGGCCGCCACGATTTTTATCACCGGCGCCATGTCTACACGACCGATATTGCAAACGAGTACGCATCGTAAAACGCAAGAAACAAGTCACCCTCAAAGGAATAGGGTACACTCACCGAGCCAACATCACCTGCCAGGGATAAATACGCACCATCAACGAGAAAAATAAGTTACCTTTCAAAAAAAGGAGATAAAATGAGTATCCATCAATTGCGCCAAACGGATGGAAGCTTCAATACATGGACATGGATGAACATAGTTGAGCTACGAGGAGGCAATAAAATGATTTCTAATAAGCACAACTCTCTAGCACGAAGGCGGGCAGTCCAATCTCTGCCACGAAGGCGAGCAGACTAATCACTGCTACGAAGGCGTACAGTCTAACTCTGAATCTCTGGCACGTAACCCTGAATCTCGGTTGTACGAATCTCTATCGAGACAATCTGACAAGGAACATCCCTCAGGTGTCCGCCTCCGATTTTGTTGAAACTCATATACAGGGTGATCCAGAATAGGTGTATCAGCGGGAAATCCCAGGTTCAGCAGGTTACTCGGAACATTTCTACCGAGCCGTTTTTTTTATTTCGACCTCGTCATCAAATGGGAAGCATTAGAAAATAGGCGTTCGATCTTCGAAAGTAACGCTCGAATCCGCCATGTTGGACGATCGAAAAGGGCAGAAGAGTAGACGAAGGGCCACGAAGTCGTAGCCGACGTCAAGAAGGTTCTGCGAAACAGCAGCCTTTGACAAATGCCAGCGCGCATGATCTGACGTTTAGCGAAACATTCGCTACGTTGCCTGTCAACCTAGACGGCCCGAGAATCGTGACACACGATTTGACGTTTCACCTATCGTCTGCTATCGCTCGGCGTATTGCGTACCAAAGCGTGAAGCGCGCCGCAATTAATGACATTTACGAATTTTGCAGCGATTATCCATCGAGAGTGCCTGTTCTTTTTGCTTCCTTAAGAAATAAAAATTAACAAAACCAAAGAAATGTCAATGATTATCGAATTTCGATATACCGAAAGATTTTTCTTGCGTATTGAAAAAAAATCAATACATAAGTTTTTATTAACAAACTCTCAATAACTTGACGCTACATTTTCGAGAATTGGATGTTTTCGGGATTCCATTTCTCATTCGACCACTCCGTTCAGTATCATAGTCGGATTGATCTCGAAAAATACATTTTTCTGTACGAATATCATCTCAAAGTGTGTTCGAGCTGGGTTAGGAAACATGAGGAGAAGCTTTCCATTTCCTCATTAGGGGAGACGAAATCAGTCGGTTCCGGCAGACGAAAATCGATACGACGTTTTTTTAGGATGGAAAATAGATGAGAAGATCTTCTGCACGGCCTGAGATACAATTTTTCACGTACAGATACGGGTGGATTCTGGAAGTCCCAAAGCGTCGCGACTCTGTTTGGGGTTTCTCTTAAGGGGTAACACCACTCGAGCGGCAGAAAATTAGACCTAACTTTGACAATTTATTTTGGCAACATGAAAAGAGGAATACTATTTCTTATGAGAGGGTTTATGTAAGACATATTAAAGGATGTAAAAATTATTGTAATTTTCATACAAAATAGCGACGACAGAGCCCATCTTGAAAAACTTGTTTTTCAAACTGGGATGCCGGAATACGCGAACCCTTTGCATGAATCGATTTGAATTTTGATCGCAGCTTCATAATTACATTCTCTATGGGCGTACGTAGCCGTTTTTTAAAATTAAATGTAAACTTTTTTTTTATAAACAATTTATCGCTTATCTTTCGGGCAAAAAATCGATTTATTTCTTTCAATGACCGCCATTTTTTCAAAATTTGATCGAAAAATCCCTACGTCGTCCCATAGAGAATGTAATTGTGAAGCTACTATCACCATTTCAAATCGATCCGTTGCAAAGGTGTTCGTGTACAACGTTCTCAGAGTTTTAAAAAACATGTTTTTCAGCATGGGCTCTGTCGCCGCCATTTTGCATGAAAATTATAATACATTTTTTTTATCCTTTAGTATGTGTTAAATAAACCCTCTAAAAAGAAATCCTATCCTTTTATCAAGTTCTCAAAATAAATTGTCAAAGTTAGGCCTTATTTTCTGCCGCTAGAGTGGTGTTACCCCTTAAGAATATTAGAACACCAGCGTTATGTAAAGGGTCAACATTTGTGCTACTTTATAATAAAATGGTGTTTATTTATTCATTTCACTTGTGATCAGAGCAAATGGACAATTCATGCGGTGCACGAATCGTTGTCCGAATTGATTTCATCTCCTATGGCGATCGGGAACGAGATGAATTTATCTCGTTTCAATATCATCGGAAAGGAGATGAAATCAATGGTGAACTCGTCGTGACGGCTTCGAGTGTGTCCTACGGACACTAGAAGAATCATTGACAGAATTGATTTCATCTCCATTCGCGATCGGGAACGAGATGAAATCATCTCTTTGCGATATTATCGGAATGGAGATGAAATCAACCGCGAACTCGTTGTGACGCTGTCGAGTATGTCCTATGGATAATGCACGAATCGTTGTCCGAATTGATTTCATCTTCTATCGCAATCGGGAACGAGATGAATTCATCTCGTTTCAATATAATCGGAAAGGAGATGAAATCAATGGCGAACTCGTCGTGACGTTGTCGAGTGTATCCTATGGATACTGCACGAATCACTGACAGAATTGCTTTCATCTCCGTTCGCGATCGGGAACGGGATGAATTCATCTCGTTCCGATATAATCGGAAACGAGAGGAAATCAAAGGCAAACTCGTCGTGACGGCTTCGAGTATGTCCTACGGACACTAGAAGAATCATTGACAGAATTGATTTCATCTTCGTTCGCGATCGGGAACGAGATGAAATCATCTCTTTGCGATATTATCGGAATGGAGATGAAATCAACCGCGAACTCGGTGTGACGTTGTCGAGTATGTCCTATGGATAATGCACGAATCGTTGTCTGAATTGATTTCATCTCCTATTGCAATCGGGAACGAGATGAATTTACCATGTTTCAATGTCATCGGAAAGGAGATGAAATCAATTTCGAACTCGTCGTGACGGCTTCGAGTATGTTCTACAGACACTAGAAGAATCATTGACAGAATTGATTTCATCTCCGTTCGCGATCGGGAA
Organism: Ophion ellenae; assembly: GCA_963210295.1. Taxonomy (NCBI): domain Eukaryota; kingdom Metazoa; phylum Arthropoda; class Insecta; order Hymenoptera; family Ichneumonidae; genus Ophion; species Ophion ellenae. Next base: position 32,095,749 of record OY723387.1, on the reverse strand, counting down.
CGAGATGAAATGATCTCTTTGTGATATTATCGGAATGGAGATGAAATCAACCGCGAACTCGGTGTGGGGTTGTCGAGTGTATCCTATGGATACTGCATGAATCACTGACAGAATTGATTTCATCTTCGTTCCCGAACGGGAACGAGACGAATTCATCTCATTCCGATATAATCGGAAACGAGATGACATCAAAGGCAAACTCGTCGTGACGGCTTCGAGTGTGTCCTACGGACACTAGAAGAATCATTGACAGAATTGATTTCATCTTCGTTCGCGATCGGGAACGAGATGAAATCATCTCTTTGCGATATTATCGGAATGGGGAAGAAATCACCGCGAACTCGGTGTGACGTTGTCGAGTATGTCCTATGGATAATGCACGAATCGTTGTCCGAATTGATTTCATCTCCTATCGCGATCGGGAGCGAGATGAATTTATCTTGTTTCAAAATCATCGGAAAGGAGATGAAATCAATGGCGGACTCGTCGTGACGGCTTCGAGTATGTCCTACGGACACTAGAAGAACCATTGACAGAATTGATTTCATCTCCTATCGCGATCGGGAACAAGATGAAATTATCTCCTTGCGATATTATCGGAATGGAGATGAAATCAACCGCGAACTCGTTGTGACGTTTTCGAGTATCTCCTATGGATAACGCACGAATCGTTGTCCGAATTGGTTTCATCTCCTATCGCGATCGGGAACGAGATGAATTTATCTCGTTTCAATATAATCGGAAAGGAGATGAAATCAATGGCGAACTCGTCGTGACGGCTTCGAGTATGTTCTACGGACACTAGAAGAATCATTGACAGAATTGATTTCATCTCCGTTTGCGATTGGGAACGAGATGAAATCATCTCTTTGCGATATTATCGGAATGGACATGAAATCAACCGCGAACTCGATGCGACCTTATCGAGTATGTCGTATGGATAATGCACGAATCGTTGTCCGAATTGATTCCATCTCCTATCGCAATCGGGAACGAGATGAATTTATCTTCGTTCAATATCATCGGAAAGGAGATGAAATCAATGGCAAACTCGTCGCGACGGCTTCAAGTGAGTCCTACTGACACTAGAAGAACCATTGACAGAATTGATTTCTACTCCGTTCGCGATCGGGAACGAGATGAAATCATCTCTTTGCGATATAATCGGAAACGAGATGGAATCAAAGGCAAACTCGTCGTGACGGCTTCGAGTGTGTCCTACGGACACTAGAAGAATCATTGACAGAATTGATTTCATCTCCGTTCGCGATCGGGAACAAGGTGAAATCATCTCTTCGTGATATTATCGGAATGGACATGAAATCAACCGCGAACTCGATGCGACCTTATCGAGTATGTCGTATGGATAATGCACGAATCGTTGTCCGAATTGATTCCATCTCCTATCGCAATCGGGAACGAGATGAATTTATCTTCGTTCAATATCATCGGAAAGGAGATGAAATCAATGGCAAACTCGTCGCGACGGCTTCAAGTGAGTCCTACTGACACTAGAAGAACCATTGACAGAATTGATTTCTACTCCGTTCGCGATCGGGAACGAGATGAAATCATCTCTTTGCGATATAATCGGAAACGAGATGGAATCAAAGGCAAACTCGTCGTGACGGCTTCGAGTGTGTCCTACGGACACTAGAAGAATCATTGACAGAATTGATTTCATCTCCGTTCGCGATCGGGAACAAGGTGAAATCATCTCTTCGTGATATTATTGGAATGGAGATGAAATCAACCGCGAACTCGGTGTGACGTTGTCGCGTATGTCGTATGGATAATGCACGAATCGTTGTCCGAATTGATTTCATCTCCTATCGCGATCGGGAACGATATGAATTAATCTTGTTTCGATACCATCGGAAAGGAGATGAAATCAATGGCGAACTCGTTGTGACGGCTTCGAGTATGTCCTACGGACACTAGAAGAATCATTGACAGAATTGATTTCATCTCCATTCGCGATAGGGAACGAGATGAAATCATCACTTTGCGATATTATCGGAATGGAGATGAAATCAACCGCGAACTCGTTGTGATGTTGTCGAGTATGTCCTATGGATGATGCACGAATCGTTGTCCGAATTGATTTCATCTCGGACGGCAACAACCGGCAACAACGAGTTCGCGGTTGATTTCATCTCCATTCCGATATTATGGCAAAGAGATGATTTCATCTCGTTCCCGATCGCGAATGGAGATGAAATCAATTCTGTCAATGATTCTTCTAGTGTCCGTAGGACGTACTCGAAACCGTCACGACGACTTCGCCAATGATTTCATCTTCTTTCCGATGATATTGAAACAAGATAAATTCATCTCGTTCCCGATCGCGATAGGAGATGAAATCAATTCGGACAACGATTCGTGCATTATTCATAGGACATACGCGACAACGTCACACCGAGTTCGCGGTTGATTTCATCTCCATTCCAATAATATTACGAAGAGATGATTTCACCTTGTTCCCGATCGCGAACGGAGATGAAATCAATTCTGTCAATGATTCTTCTAGTGTCCGTAGGACACACTCGAAGCCGTCACGACGAGTTTGCCTTTGATTCCATCTCGTTTCCGATTATATCGCAAAGAGATGATTTCATCTCGTTCCCGATCGCGAACGGAGATGAAATCAATTCTGTCAATGGTTCTTCTAGTGTCAGTAGGACTCACTTGAAGCCGTCGCGACGAGTTTGCCATTGATTTCATCTCCTTTCCGATGATATTGAAAGAAGATAAATTCATCTCGTTCCCGATTGCGATAGGAGATGGAATCAATTCGGACAACGATTCGTGCATTATCCATACGACATACTCGATAAGGTCGCATCGAGTTCGCGGTTGATTTCATGTCCATTCCGATAATATCGCAAAGAGATGATTTCATCTCGTTCCCAATCGCAAACGGAGATGAAATCAATTCTGTCAATGATTCTTCTAGTGTCCGTAGAACATACTCGAAGCCGTCACGACGAGTTCGCCATTGATTTCATCTCCTTTCCGATTATATTGAAACGAGATAAATTCATCTCGTTCCCGATCGCGATAGGAGATGAAACCAATTCGGACAACGATTCGTGCGTTATCCATAGGAGATACTCGAAAACGTCACAACGAGTTCGCGGTTGATTTCATCTCCATTCCGATAATATCGCAAGGAGATAATTTCATCTTGTTCCCGATCGCGATAGGAGATGAAATCAATTCTGTCAATGGTTCTTCTAGTGTCCGTAGGACATACTCGAAGCCGTCACGACGAGTCCGCCATTGATTTCATCTCCTTTCCGATGATTTTGAAACAAGATAAATTCATCTCGCTCCCGATCGCGATAGGAGATGAAATCAATTCGGACAACGATTCGTGCATTATCCATAGGACATACTCGACAACGTCACACCGAGTTCGCGGTGATTTCTTCCCCATTCCGATAATATCGCAAAGAGATGATTTCATCTCGTTCCCGATCGCGAACGAAGATGAAATCAATTCTGTCAATGATTCTTCTAGTGTCCGTAGGACACACTCGAAGCCGTCACGACGAGTTTGCCTTTGATGTCATCTCGTTTCCGATTATATCGGAATGAGATGAATTCGTCTCGTTCCCGTTCGGGAACGAAGATGAAATCAATTCTGTCAGTGATTCATGCAGTATCCATAGGATACACTCGACAACCCCACACCGAGTTCGCGGTTGATTTCATCTCCATTCCGATAATATCACAAAGAGATCATTTCATCTCGTTCCCGATCGCGAACGGAGATGAAATCAATTCTGTCAATGATTCTTCTAGTGTCTGTAGAACATACTCGAAGCCGTCACGACGAGTTCGAAATTGATTTCATCTCCTTTCCGATGACATTGAAACATGGTAAATTCATCTCGTTCCCGATTGCGATAGGAGATGAAATCAATTCAGACAACGATTCGTGCATTATCCATAGGACATACTCGACAACGTCACACCGAGTTCGCGGTTGATTTCATCTCCATTCCGATAATATCGCAAAGAGATGATTTCATCTCGTTCCCGATCGCGAACGAAGATGAAATCAATTCTGTCAATGATTCTTCTAGTGTCCGTAGGACATACTCGAAGCCGTCACGACGAGTTTGCCTTTGATTTCCTCTCGTTTCCGATTATATCGGAACGAGATGAATTCATCCCGTTCCCGATCGCGAACGGAGATGAAAGCAATTCTGTCAGTGATTCGTGCAGTATCCATAGGATACACTCGACAACGTCACGACGAGTTCGCCATTGATTTCATCTCCTTTCCGATTATATTGAAACGAGATGAATTCATCTCGTTCCCGATTGCGATAGAAGATGAAATCAATTCGGACAACGATTCGTGCATTATCCATAGGACATACTCGACAGCGTCACAACGAGTTCGCGGTTGATTTCATCTCCATTCCGATAATATCGCAAAGAGATGATTTCATCTCGTTCCCGATCGCGAATGGAGATGAAATCAATTCTGTCAATGATTCTTCTAGTGTCCGTAGGACACACTCGAAGCCGTCACGACGAGTTCACCATTGATTTCATCTCCTTTCCGATGATATTGAAACGAGATAAATTCATCTCGTTCCCGATCGCCATAGGAGATGAAATCAATTCGGACAACGATTCGTGCACCGCATGAATTGTCCATTTGCTCTGATCACAAGTGAAATGAATAAATAAACACCATTTTATTATAAAGTAGCACAAATGTTGACCCTTTACATAACGCTGGTGTTCTAATATTCTTAAGGGGTAACACCACTCTAGCGGCAGAAAATAAGGCCTAACTTTGACAATTTATTTTGAGAACTTGATAAAAGGATAGGATTTCTTTTTAGAGGGTTTATTTAACACATACTAAAGGATAAAAAAAATGTATTATAATTTTCATGCAAAATGGCGGCGACAGAGCCCATGCTGAAAAACATGTTTTTTAAAACTCTGAGAACGTTGTACACGAACACCTTTGCAACGGATCGATTTGAAATGGTGATAGTAGCTTCACAATTACATTCTCTATGGGACGACGTAGGGATTTTTCGATCAAATTTTGAAAAAATGGCGGTCATTGAAAGAAATAAATCGATTTTTTGCCCGAAAGATAAGCGATAAATTGTTTATAAAAAAAAAGTTTACATTTAATTTTAAAAAACAGCTACGTACGCCCATAGAGAATGTAATTATGAAGCTGCGATCAAAATTCAAATCGATTCATGCAAAGGGTTCGCGTATTCCGGCATCCCAGTTTGAAAAACAAGTTTTTCAAGATGGGCTCTGTCGTCGCTATTTTGTATGAAAATTACAATAATTTTTACATCCTTTAATATGTCTTACATAAACCCTCTCATAAGAAATAGTATTCCTCTTTTCATGTTGCCAAAATAAATTGTCAAAGTTAGGTCTAATTTTCTGCCGCTCGAGTGGTGTTACCCCTTAAGAGAAACCCCAAACAGAGTCGCGACGCTTTGGGACTTCCAGAATCCACCCGTATCTGTACGTGAAAAATTGTATCTCAGGCCGTGCAGAAGATCTTCTCATCTATTTTCCATCCTAAAAAAACGTCGTATCGATTTTCGTCTGCCGGAACCGACTGATTTCGTCTCCCCTAATGAGGAAATGGAAAGCTTCTCCTCATGTTTCCTAACCCAGCTCGAACACACTTTGAGATGATATTCGTACAGAAAAATGTATTTTTCGAGATCAATCCGACTATGATACTGAACGGAGTGGTCGAATGAGAAATGGAATCCCGAAAACATCCAATTCTCGAAAATGTAGCGTCAAGTTATTGAGAGTTTGTTAATAAAAACTTATGTATTGATTTTTTTTCAATACGCAAGAAAAATCTTTCGGTATATCGAAATTCGATAATCATTGACATTTCTTTGGTTTTGTTAATTTTTATTTCTTAAGGAAGCAAAAAGAACAGGCACTCTCGATGGATAATCGCTGCAAAATTCGTAAATGTCATTAATTGCGGCGCGCTTCACGCTTTGGTACGCAATACGCCGAGCGATAGCAGACGATAGGTGAAACGTCAAATCGTGTGTCACGATTCTCGGGCCGTCTAGGTTGACAGGCAACGTAGCGAATGTTTCGCTAAACGTCAGATCATGCGCGCTGGCATTTGTCAAAGGCTGCTGTTTCGCAGAACCTTCTTGACGTCGGCTACGACTTCGTGGCCCTTCGTCTACTCTTCTGCCCTTTTCGATCGTCCAACATGGCGGATTCGAGCGTTACTTTCGAAGATCGAACGCCTATTTTCTAATGCTTCCCATTTGATGACGAGGTCGAAATAAAAAAAACGGCTCGGTAGAAATGTTCCGAGTAACCTGCTGAACCTGGGATTTCCCGCTGATACACCTATTCTGGATCACCCTGTATATGATAGAGCATCGAAAACTTTGAGACACGTATTTTTTTTATCGGCGGAAAAACGGATTTGAGGGGGAAAACCGCCCCGCAAAGAAAGGCGTGTCGAGAGGTGATTTTGCAGTTTCACGCAGAAGCAATCCACCGATCTGAATGAAACAGAAACGAAAATTCTTCTAATGAAAAGCGATGAAAAATCCAGTATGAAAATGTTACGAAAAAATTTAATTAGGGGGTAAACCACCCCTCAATTAGCCTTTTATCACCCCACACTTAAGAGGGTTGTATGCAAATTAATAAAACAGGTATCATTTTGAAGGGGAATTAAAATAAAAGTTGACGGGTTTTTGCGTTTTGGCGGCATAGCAAATTTAAGGGGGTAAACCACCCCTAACATAAATTTGTTTATCATGGTCGTTTTTTCTGTGTTTAAAGTATATCCGCTGATTTTAAATATTTCTATAAGCTACAATTTTATGTTTTATCATATTTCAAAATTATTACATTCGTCTTGAGGGGTAACTACCCCTCTGACGAGAAACATCATTGAAGTATCCGCTTTCGATTTCGTTGAAACTCATATATGTGGTAAAGCATTGCAAACTATTAAACATGTTTTTTTTGTATCGGCAGAAAAACGGTGTTAGGGGATGAAACCACCCCTCGAAGTTTCTCCCACAAGCAGTCCACCGATCTGAATAAAACAAAATCGAAAATTCCTCTAATATTAAGCGATGAAAAATCCACTATAAGAGTGTTGATTAGAAATATAATTAAGGGGTAAACCACCCCTCCATTTGCCGTTTTTCACCCCATGCTTAAAAGGGTTGCATGAAAATTAATACAACAGGTATCATTTTGAAGGGGAATCAAAATTTCAGTTGACGCGTGTTTGCGTTTCAGCGGGACAGCAAATTTAAGGGGGTAAACCACCCCTAACATAAATTTGTTCATCACCGTCGTGTTTTCTGTGTTTAACATGTATCCGCGGATTCAAAATATTCTCCCGCATTTTTAAATTATTACCTTTTCTAAATTTTTACATTTCAAGGGTAAACTACCCCCTCTAATTGCTTTTCGTTTGAAGTTTCGCGAAAGGTTTCACGAATTTCGTTAAAACTGTTTTCATTTCATCGGTAATATCAATTTTATGTTTATGTGTGCAGGCATATTCGTTTTGAGTTTTAGGAGCGGTACTTTGGGAGTGGGGGCCTGGGACTACCCCTTACTCATAAGACTCATATTTTCATATTGTCATAATTATATTTTCGTATCGAAATGTTTCTTCCTCTAATTCAAAAGTTTTGATGAAAGCATCTCCCATGCAAAGATGCAATGCAGTAACAAAAATATATTAACGATACTTTTAATAAAATTCAAATGGGATATATAAAAATATTTGGTTTGTTCGTTTTTTATTATTCCGCGTAAAAAAATCATATGCAGATAAATGTTTACGCTTCGATTCTTAAATGCGTAATTACCCAGAATGCTCCCGTTCAGAAATCTTTTATCTCTGTGTATGAAGTTACACAATCAACGAACAGACCGATGTTTATTTGCCTACGTATCAACTTTTCTCGCCTAACTGCAATAATTAATCCGTCCAGCGCGAATATTCTTATCGCGTCATGACGCGATAACGATATTTGCGCAAAATTTGTATTCTACGCAGAATTTTTACACTGCGCAAATATTAAACTGCAAGCTATTGTCATCTTGAACTGCAAGACGTTAATCATACATTACCCGATAATGTGTTTACATTTTCGGGTAATGTGTGATTAGCCTGAGGCTTTACACTGCGCAAATATTAAACTGCAAGCTATTGTCATCTTGAACTGCAAGACGTTAATCATACATTACCCGATAATGTGTTTACATTTTCGGGTAATGTATGATTAGCCTCTGGCAGTTCAAGTGGTCAATAGCTTGCAGTTTTATCGCTTGCTTTATAAGACGGTTAGCATTCGGATTCTTCCATTTCACGTTAAAGTGAGCCACAAACAGTATACTGTGTGTTGGAAAATACAAATTTCATGAGCCATGAAAGTCAACCCAATAAACGTTATCAAACTTCTACTAGCTACATTTGAAGCTATGGATATTTCACAAACGCCGGTTAACAACGCGGAAATTGAACTTGCGGACAGTTATGAACAAATTTTGATCAGTTCCATGCAAGACTATAATGGAGTTGAAATGATAGAGGAAGAAACGCTCGCTTTTCAAGAACCATTTAAACAGTACGAAGCCAAGGCTGTAGAAGATACCGTATGGCAAAAGGATACTGGTGATAGTGATTCTGACACCTGTTCCAGTGATGATGAAGTGAACTACGAATACAAAAATAAAGCAGTTCAATACTGGAGGTCTGGTAAGACAAAAAACTATAGCCTCAAAACCGTCCAACAGAAATACAAATCTGTCAAGTCTGAAAGACAATTGCGGCGCTGGGCACATCAGCTGAATAAAGGTGGTACTTATAAAGAAAAGCTAGCGCAAATTTCTGAATATACATTGAAGAATATGAAAACTGCTCTGGATGCTGGTGTCATTATACATGATATTGATCTTCAGAAGTGGGCGCTACAAGCCCAAAAGGAGATAGGTTTCAATGATGTGCGATTTAAGGCCTCTCATATTGGCTATGGAATTTTAAAAAACAGCATCGCATTGTATCCAGAAAAATCAATAAATTTGTAACGCGCAAAACTACAGGAGAAGAAGAACTTCTACGGAAAAATGCAGAAAAATTTGTCGCCGATGTTGCACCACTGATAAAAAAGTATGGAACGGAATATGTGAATAATTCGGATCAAAGCGGTTTTCATGTGGAAATGCATTCGGCGCGAACTCTTGCAACGGAAGGAGAAAAGGAAGTTGAATGCGTTGTAGAGTCAGTTTCTTCAACAACTCACAGCTATACGATTCAGCCTACTATAAGCCCTGAGGGGAAATTACTTTCCCCACTTTTCATCGTTTTAAAGGAGACGAAGGGTGAATTCGGACCACGAGTAGAGAAAGCGCTATTCCAAGCAGAAAACGTCTTTGTATTAGAATCTAAATCTGGAAAACTTACTTCTGGTACGTATGCTCACACATTATAATGAATGGTTTTTTTTTAAATATGAAATGTAATTGATGTCAACATTAGTATTTTTTAAAAATATTCAATGTGTTTTGTGTTAACAAAGCATTTCAAAACCTGGTTGGAAAAGGTTTCCTTTCCTAACGTCGGGAGACATACCGTATTATTGATAGACTCCTGGAGTGGACAGCGCCCTAAGGTTGGTCATGAAGCGACACCTCGTGATAAGAAGATAAACCCAATGATTATTCCAAAGGTACAACTGAGAAAATTCAGCCGCTCGATGTATTTGGATTCAGAGTGTGGAAAAATGTCGTCCGACATTTTTCAGACAGTGTAATATTATTAAAATCTGATATGAATATGCACTTGAGGAATAATATAATTAAACTGCAATCACTTACACACAATCAACTCTCATCACCGCGGTATTCTAATCTTTTTAAATATTCATGGTATAAAAGTAATTATATATCTAAAAATCCAGAAGATTTTGAAAATCCTTTGGTTTTGGTGAATCGAACACACATTGTGAAATACCCGGTTGCAATAATTTGGCCATTGTCATGGTGCATGATGCAAAAAGTCGTTGTGTTTAAAACATTTTTTTGACGACTATCATTATTGCAGGAATTATGAGCCATGATTGTTGATAGTTATCATATGAAAAAAAAGTACATGTCACGAGAAAATGATATGTCGGCATATGACTGCGATACTTTTCAGAAGTACTATTAATTAAATCAGCTGATATGATTCCCAAATGAAATATGTCAGAATATATTAAAAAAATGTTCGTTAACCTACTGTAAAACCCTCATTTTCATTTATATGTTTAATTAAATAAACGGTAAAATAATAAAAATATACATTCCTCCACAAAACTACGTCGCTGGCTATATTATCGCTTGATCCAGGCGCATCATCGTTCCGAAATATACGAAGTGAGCCTTATAACTTATTCTGGAAATTATTATAATTAATGATATAGTAGAAGTGTATGTTTATTCCTATGGAGATGCTTAATGGACGTGAATATTAAAATCGGAAGCGTTTCGACACGAAAATATGAGTCTTATGAGTAAGGGGTAGCCCCAGGTCCCCACTCCCAAAGTACCGCTTCTAAAACTAAAAACGAATATGCCTGTACACACAAACATAAAATTGATATTACCGATGAAATGAAAACAGTTTTAACGAAATTCGTAAAACCTTTCGCGAAACTTCAAACGAAAAGCAATTAGAGGGGGTAGTTTACCCTTGAAATGTAAAAATTTAAAAACGTAATAATTTAAAAACGCGGGTGAATATTTTGAATCCGTGGATACATGTTAAACACAGAAAACACGACGGTGGTGAACAAATGTATGTTAGGGGTGGTTTACCCCCTTAAACTTGCTGTCCCGCTGAAACACAAAAACGCGTCAACTTGAATTTTGATTCCCCTTCAAAATGATACCTGTTTTATTAATTTCCATACAACCCTCTTAAGCGTGCGGTGAAAAACGGAAAATGGAGGCGTGGTTTACCCCTTAATTATATTTCTAATCAACAGTCTTGTAGTGGATTTTTATCGCTTAATATTAGAGGAATTTTCGATTTTGTTTCATTCACATCGGTGGACTGCTTGTGGGAGAAACTTTGAGGGGTGGTTTCATCCCCTAACACCGTTTTTCTGCCGATACAAAAAAAAACATGTTTAATAGTTTGCAATGTTTTACCACATATATGAGTTTCAGCGAAATCGAAAGCGGATACTTCAATGATGTTTCTCGTCAGAGGGGTAGTTACCCCTTAAGACGAATGTAATAATTTTGAAATATGATAAAACATTAAATTGTAGCTTATAGAAATATTTAAAATCAGCGGATATACTTTAAACGCAGAAAAAACGACCATGATAAATAAATTTATGTTAGGGGTGGTTTACCCCATTCAATTTGCTATACCGCCGAAACGCAGAAACCCGTCAACTTTTATTTTAATTCCCCTCCAAAATGATACCTTTTTTATTAATTTGCATACAACCCTCTTAAGTGTGGGGTGAAAAAAGGCAAATTAAGGGGTGGTTTACCCCCTAATTTAATTTTTTTTTAACATTTTCATAGTGGATTTTTCATCGCTTTCCGTTAGAAGAGTTTTCGTTTTTGTTTCATTCAGATCGGTGGATTGCTTCTGGGTGAAGATGCAAAATCACCCCTCGACACGCCTTTCTTTGCGGGGCGGTTCCCCCCTTAAATCCGTTTTTCCGTCGATAAAAAAAAATACGTGTCTTAAAGTTTTCGATGCTCTATCACATATATGAGTTTCAACAAAATCGGAGGCGGACACCTGAGGGATGTTCCTTGTAAGTCTGTAACTAGTCGCGATTGTACAACTAAGTCAAAAACCATTCATTGTGCACAACTGCGATAAAGTTAAAGTATAAATTCCATAAGTTAAAGGAAGAGAAGAACCATTTCTGCCGTTGTAACAACAATTGTAGAATAATTTGTGTTGAGGAACTATATTATCCTCGTTTAAACATTATGAAGTAACTATTTACCCTACGTGTACACCGGCGATTGTATAAGCCTCCAACAACATTGTAACCATAACGACCAAGACGAGAACAAAAGGAATCCTCCCAAGGAATAAAGATAAGTGAGTGAAACGTCTCTACTAAAGGGATTCTTTTACGCTATCTTCACACTATCTAACAGTCGCTCTCCTCACTCTCCCATATCCAAGACGTGACTCCCGCCCCTGGGCAAAGGGCTTGATTGTCTTGACTCGAAAAAAAAGTCAACACCATGTTACGTCTTCTCGAAATCCGATAATTTTACGGGGACGTAACACAAGCCGTACATCCGTTTGCCTGACTATCGCCTGAAATTAGCCGGATCAGGCAACTAGAGTTAACCGTAAATCCGGTCGAGACTAGCCTGGCCAGGCAAATCATGACGCGCCTTGAGGGGTCTTCTCATTTTAGACGCTAAAAAGGCTATTTTCATTAATTCTTTTGATAGGTTTATATTATAGATATTGATATAAAAGTTGGAACACTTAATAAATACACTTCCGAAATACATTAAATTTTTTTACTTGAACTTTACTTCAACTTTACTTGAGACGAAAATGGTAGTGAAAAAAATGTCCTAAAAAAATTTGTTGGTCTGCGTTGTTGATGAAATGTCGGAGGTGAATCATCCGGAACAAAAAATCAAACGGTTTTAGATTCAGTATTCTAATGGCTTAGCGCATATCATACGATATTTTATATATGCAAAAATAACAAAATGGCGGAAATTTTTCGAAAAAACACCAAAAAGACGTGTTTTGTCACCGTTTTGGCAAAAAAAGTAAATATCAAAATTTAAAAAATTCCTTGATATACGCTATAGCTATAGTTGTAAAGAATATGTGGTTAAAATTTCATAAGGATCGGTTCAGTACGTTCGAAGATTTTATCAACAAACCGTCGAAAAACGTTGTTTCGAGAAAAATGCGGTAAAAGTTTGTTTGGGTTACATAAATACATAGGATTTAAAAAAAATGTATTTTGAATGTGCATTTATTAAGTGTAACAACTTTTATATCAATATCAATAATATAAACCTATCAAAGAAATTCATGAAAATAGCTTTTTTAGCGTCTAAAGTGAGAAGACCTCTTAAGTAATGCCTCCGCACTACATCGTGATCAGGTCCTGATCAAATGTCAGGACAGCCTGACAATATTTCTACTCGGGTGGTAAGTAGCTTTTCTATTGTTTTATCTCATTGAATTAAAATAATTTCATACATCATGTATTCACTTAATAAGTTAGCACGTGTCACTTTTAAGGTAGCACGAGCGCGCAATCTTGATTTCTATAGATTTTGTTCAAATTTTAACCAGACATTGTTCATATCATTATGCATGTTTGAGTAAAATTTCAGAACAATCGACAACTTAGGTTGGGAGATAATGGGTTTTAAAATTACAATTTTTATCACTGCAGGGTCTGCATTGAAATTTAGACAGAATAATTTTCCGTAAAAAATATTTGTTCCCTATAATAAAAAGACATATGGCAACACCGCATCGTTGCACGTATCCAATGACGTGAGTTTGCGCGGCATATTTAAAATAATTCTGCGACACAAATTTTTATTTGGAAGTAATTTTTAATCGAACAAAGTTTCTAATTAGTTATAACGAACACTTTTATTTGTTAATGAAGATAATATAAACAATATAAAATATTTATATTTATAATGCACATCTTTTTTTATGATAAAATTTGTAACTTTAGGAACACGATGATTATTTTTTTCTCGAAATATTGAATAATACTGTTCTGCAGTATTGCCATATGTCTTCTTATTATAGGGGACAAATATTTTTTAAGAAAAATTATTCTGTTTAAATTCCAGTGCAGATCCTCCAGTGTTCAAAGTTGCAATTTTAAAACCCATTATCTCCCAATCTAAATAGTCGACTGTTCTGAAATTGCACTCGAACATGCATAATATTATGAACAATGTCTCGTTAAAATTGGAACAAAATGTATAGAAATCAAGATTGCGCGCTCGTACTACCTTAAGTCTAGAAACATTTCGAATGATTTAGCACTACATAACTTTCTTTTCAAAAACTCTTATATCCTCTGGGCACAGTCCCCTGTTAAATGATGACACAGGGGACTGTTTTATGCTCTCGGGGGTTGTTTTATTTATGGCATTGTTAAATATCAGTTATCTTCCGATTTCTGAGACTAACAGTGTGCTGTTTCTTTTAGGTAATGATGATTTTTGGGATGAATGCCAGCACTTCAATTTAGCAAAAGTGGATTACGAAGGAAAAGCAAAAATGTAACGTCGATGATATTTACACGGACTCCGAACGTGAAAACAAATCCAAAACCGATCTCAGCAGGATAATTCGATGAGTGACTCTAGAGCAGTGAATTTCAAGCGGTGTGCCGCGGCACTCTGGTGTGCCGTGAGTGTATTCCAGGTCTCCCGCCAAAAGTAGGCGCATGTATGTACCACGTGATAATATCGTCACCGATCGTGACGAGTGTCGACTCGCGGGGCCGGCGGCGCGGGGCAAAGTCTAATACGAAGGTGTGCCGTAAGAATTTTTCAGACGTTCAAGTGTGCCGCTGTATTGATAGGTTGACAAACACTGCTCTACAGTATAGAGTGCAGAGACGGACGTTTCGTATGATATTCCGTCCAATACAGAACTCAAGAATGTTGTTGGCCCAAATTCAATTTCAATTAGCCAATATAACATCGGAGACTACGGTTTCCTGTTCAAAATAAGAAATATCGGTATATTGGTGTAATTATCCAGATAGACAATGAGGATGACAAATTAGCTATAACTTTTCTAAGAACGTGCGACAATACGGGTCGCACATTCAGAGTTGACGACCCGGATGTTTCTGATATAGTTTTCGAACAGTGATTGGAAAAATTACCACATCTAGATCTGACCCTAAAAGGGAAAAGAATATTTGATTGCTTAAAGTTACCTGTACCGGTCTATGAGAAATAAATTAGGTCTAATTGTTTCTAAAAAAACAACGATAAGACTCATTTCATTGCAAGCTATAATAACAATTATTCAGTTACTACTAAAAGCATTAGTAAGAAGATGTTGATTGTGATATTTAATAGTATAAGATAATGTTTGTTTGCACGAAGCAGTTAACGTTCCTTTATGAAGATTATGACAAGACTTACCTTGTTATTTTTTCGAGTGAGAGGTTTAATAAGTTTTGGTAGTAAACAATTTTTTTTAATATGCTAAATTCGAGTTGTGCTGTAAGCACTTTAAAAGATTAGGTAAAAATATGTTCTACCGATAAAACATCAATAATTCAGCATTTGTTTTTTATTTGATTCAGCATTAATTATACGTAATATGTTATGTTAAAGTTGTAACACAAATAAAGACATTCGATTGGTTAGTTCGATAAAAAAAATACGTTTTTCCTTTATTTGAACAGTAACGGAAGTCCCCGGTCACGAATTTTCACAAAATCGTCCATAAGTTGCAAAATAAAGAGACAATGTGTCGGCTTTTTAAATATATATATGTTGAATTTATTGCTGCCTTTCGTTGTACATACTTTGTTTTGCATTGTAAAGAAAAAAACATGCATGAGACAGAGTCGTGTGGGCGACTTTCCAATTAGTAGAGAAACACCCATATATATATCTGTGTAACCATTTTACATTTTCAAGTCTCTTTGTGTATGTGATGTGAGCTGTCAGCACATGTGGCTATTTTGAGAAAGGTTCTTCAAAGTTTTTACAACGTATTCGTTATTTCAGGAACAGACCACTCCTTGAAGTGGATTTTATATAAATATGCTCACGTTTATCTCAAGCTCATTTGACAGACATTGAGTTTACGTAATGTTGAGTGTAAGGACGATAAACTACAACGAAGACGGTTCTTGAACCTCTCCCCATGTATATAGAAAAAACATATGAACGGAAATGTTCATGGTCGATACTTACATTGTCAAACAAACAAAAATCGCATGAATCAATCATGTGAAATTGAAACGTTATTGATGCTTTTTGTTGTTATTGCCTATTTGAAGATTTACCGCGACGAATAAGTGACTTCTTTTACTATTTGCTAAAGAAACGTAGGGGATGCGTAAGCCTGATATAAAGGGTGTCTCAAAATTACCTGACATTTTAATTTATGAATAAGCCTATTATTTATTTGAACAGTACAAATATTTTTATTTTAATACAAGGTACAAACATGGAGGCTATGTGTGGAACAGAATATCCGATAAATAGCCGTCTTATCCCTGTTTGCAAACGTTCACTTTTTTGACGAAATTCTCAATAACGTTTTGGCATACTTGCGGACTAATTTCATTAAGGGGCTATACCCGTGTGAACGCTGAAAATTTGGGTGATTTTCGGGAATTTTTTGGAAGAAAAGTACTCAATTGAATGTTTCGGAAAATTAAGAATATATTTGGCTATATTTGACCTATATTACATAATTTTTTCATAAAAAAATGTTGAGATACAAGCGACTTATGCGCCGCCATCGGAGGCGCCAAAAAAGTTCTTCCACTGCTGACATGATTCCGGCCGATTGAATAGCTGAAACAGAAAAAATGTAGATTAACTGAAAGGTATTTCCTGTACAATGACGTTGGATTTTCGAAAAACATCAAAATCTAACAAAATGGCGTAGTTATGAAAAAGTCTGTTTTCTTGCCTATAAAATGGTCGTTTTTTTCAATACCAAATCGTCAATTCTCATCCAATCAAAAATATACTACGTCATTGTCGAGTCAATATATTCAAGAGTACTCAGTTCAAATTTCAAGTCAATCAGATAATTGCTCTTTAAGTTATAATGTCAGCAAATTTGAAAAATCTCATTTAGAGAAAAACGCGTTTAAATATTTAACTATCGATTTTTGCAAGATAAAATGATATTGATATTAATGATATAAATGATAATGAGGTTCTTGAAAGTATGAACTGTCTAAAAAGGCAACAAAAAAAATCGATTTTTTAAAAGTGTCACACTTGTATGCCCCCTTAATGGTGCGTCCAATTGGTTCCTTAACCTCCGGAATAGTCTGTGGATCATGGGCACACACTTTTCTTTTCAGAAAACCCCAAAGAAAGAAGTCCAATGGCGTCAAATCGCACGATCTCGGTGGCCAATTCACATGACCGCGGCGCGGGATATCACGGCCATGAATCTTCGTCTGCAATAACTGCATTGTTTCGCCCGTAGTGTGGCAGGTTGCACCATTATTGTAGTGAATTTTCCCACTTTCTATGCGTTGTTCGATCGTGCAATTCTCCACGACTAAACCTCAATACTTCCTAATGCCAGTTGTCACAGATTAACTAGTGCTCTATGTTCGCCGCGAAAAAATCGCGCGAAATTTAAAATATCAGATCATTTTGAGGTACCCTTTAGTTTGTACGGTTTTTCAACCTCCATATGTCCAATAAGCCTATAACTTCCCAAATTTACATGATACTTTTCACAGAATATCCATAGAATTACCTTAGACCGGAAGTTATTTATTTAAATAAAACGTTTCCCTACAACAGGTCAACATTTTCTGGATCAGTAGAATTCCGATGTGTATTTATATGCACACTGAGAATCTTGTAAGGTCTGCGATCTGCCCTATCGATCGACCCCCAATTTACTGCCCAACTTTTTTATGATATAATGTACTGACATGGAAAATTCACAACGGGTCAAATTCCTCAAGGAAATTAGGGGAAACGCGTATATTCTGCTCGTTATCCTTTTGTTCAAAATATTTCAACATTTTTTTAAAATTATAAGCGTAAACCAAAAGACATTTCAGCTAAATGGGATTGAAAAATCTTTCAGTGCAAAATGCTTAGCTATTTCTTACCTGAATAATAAAGCTACAAAGTGACGTTGTTTTAATTTGTGGAAATATTTCACATAGAGTTAATTTCACTGACAGGGGGAGGCTGTCAATTGTCAAATTCAGATTCGATTCATACTACGTGTAACAAAAGCTCATGGCCAGAGGTGTTACGTGACAAAGCAGTAAGATGCGCTTCTTCGCCGTTGTCGAGAAAATCGGCATTGAAATGTTCAGTTGCGTTCAAATCCTTACTACGTAAAGAAATATTTTTTTTATTCATATATGTATAGATATAGTTCCCAGCAATAAGTTTCAACAATTATGCTTATAATAAGTTTTTTTAAATGCCGTTTGTTGTGGAAAAACCAACGCTTTCGAACTGCATTCTGTTGTTCGTAAACAAAGTTGTATTTTATAGTTGTTTAATGCATATAAAACTAGAAATAAACCACAATATTACAGATAACATTCACGTGGGTACAATTTATTGAAAAGTTCTGTATATAAGGTAACCTGCGGGTAATAAGGCCCAGCTAAGCAAGATTTGCGATAAAAATGAAAAATATCCAAATTAACCAACGCTTTTAAATGATAATGGAACTTTAATATCAATTATTATAAAAGATGAACAAAAAATGGCAACTTCCATCTTGAACAAAAACAAAATTAAATGTTTTTTAAAAACCTCGCCAATAGGCCTTATTTTACTATGGTAGGATAATAAGGCCCACGGCTTTAACATACTTAAATAATTCATCTGCATGTTATTCATTTGGTATTTCCGATCAATAATCATATAAATGCACGAATTACATTTTAGAAACGCATATAAACTATACATTCGCACGTTTAATAGCCATCAGGGCACTTGAAGACAGTCAATCACTTAAAATCTAGTCAATAAGGCCCAGCTAAGCGAGATTTGCAATAAAAATGAAAAATATCCAAATTAACCAACGCTTTTAAATGATAATGGAACTTTTATATCAACTATTATAAAAGATGAACAAAAATGGCAACGTCCACCTTAAACAAAAACAAAATTAAATGTTTTTAAAAACCTCGCCAATAGGCCTTATTTTACTATGGTAGGATAATAAGGCGTACGGCTTTAACATACTTAAATAATTTATCTGCATGTTATTCATTTGGTATTTCCGATCAACAATCATATAAATGCACAAATTACATTTTAGAAACGCATATAAACTATACATTGGCACGTTTAATAGCCATCAGGGCACTTAAAGTCAGCGATATCTTCAAGGGACAAACCAACGCTCGCCTCATGGTACCACTTTCCGCATTTTATGCGCTATATCATGTCAGCTCAGTTCTCTTCACAGTCATGACCGTACCAACTCGCTTGCTTTTGTGAACCACGGTTGCCTTTGGTGGTGGAGGTCTTTGAATTTTTTCCTTATCTTCATAATTTTTATTGAACAAAGCTTTCGTGACCGAAGTTCCTCTGTAATTTACGGTTTTTCGCCTAACCGTAGGTTTTTTTCTGTAACTTTTACTGGCGAGGGCATAAGTTGACGAAATACCGTTCTGAGCCGAGTGAGCGGCACATTGTCTCCATCATCGTCGGAACTCGAACTACCGTGAACTATACGGTAAAAGTTTCCCGTTGGCACTAAAAATAGAGATTAATCAATTAGGAACCAAATTTGCACCTTATTTACATTCGGGGCATCACAAAAGAAATGAAAGATCCATTAAAAACAATCAGCCTTGTTACAAGAAGAGAAAGGACAATAAGGCCTATGGTTAAATTTGGTAGGGCTTAATACCCGTCGACTACATTTGTAGAAAAATTATAATGAAAAATATTTGGACCACGATAGCTCATTCAAATATTTAAGATCATAGAAACATGAAATAATAGAGAAATGGACAGCAAATTTATATCGCTAAGTGCAATATTACAAGAAATACTTATGGTTGATCCGAAACGATTTTTATTATTCGCGCCGCGCGTCGGTCCCTCACACGGTATGATGCAACACTGGCGACGGGGAGCGGGTTATCGCGCATGCGCCAGCTTGTAGCGATATCTTCGTGCGTTATGCGCCTGTGTGTGTATCCTTGAGCGAAAGCGCTGATTCGAAATACGATTTTCGTTCGTTAGGCCTTATTAGCGGACAGGCCTTATTACCCGCAGGCACCTTACTTGCAGATAATTTATAATTAGTGAGATGAAGTAGCAGAAGTGTCGCACGAACCAGAGTGATTGTTATCATAAAAACATGGAAAGCAAAAAACAGCACGACATCTAGCGCATCTGATAAACGATGCGTTTCTACACGAACAATTGTTTTTAAATTATCTTTTGGGAAACACACCTGATTTACATTTTTTAAACTGTTCTTTCGGCCATCAAGCTCGATACAAACTACGCGCATCGTATCATATCGGAAAAAATCGGAGAAGTCGGACACTGGTGTGGTGGACGATCGATTAGATTTTTATAAAATCTTCTCTGGAATTGATCTCACGCTTTGCTCGATTAAATAAGCACAATTTTGAAGGTGCTTGATCAGATTTTTTACCTACCGGTAAAAGTACACGTCACACGCTTGGAGGAGAGGAGTGCACCTTGGAGGAATAACCTTCATAGTGCATGTTGGTAACTTTTTATCGTCCTGAAACATCTCATCGTACAACTCCGTGTTCATTTGCCCACCTCAAGAGTCGATCGGAAGGAGAAATTTTTCGTTGTGTACGTATGGTTTCAACGCATCATGCAAGAAGTCCTTGTAGAATCCCGTTGTGAGTTTATCGGATTTGGAGGATATAATAACATCGTTGGTATACTTCTTGGCATATTCGTTGACCGTCTTCTGCACTCTGGGTCAAAACGTACCTGTAGACTCTTGGAGGTATACGAAAACAAGAGGCAAGTCTCGTCCAGACATGGTGAGAGAATATTGTGCCACCTTGTTCATGTCCTGCCGCTTTACTAGGACGGACCTTGACCCTTTTCCTGTTAAACGTGGACTGGGACTGGCGCCCTGATAAACAAAACACAAAAATACCGTTACTTCAATGGCAGTATTTTCGGAGAGAAATCTGGAGAAATCTGGTGTCGATCATATATCATATTATCATATTTTATCATGTCATATGAAATTTGTAAACAGCTCTCCACGTTCTTGTTTGATCTGTATTAATTATGAAATCTTTGTCCAAGTTGGGTATTAAGGTTCGTGTATGGATCCGAAATGTGTCCGCTGTGGCTAAAGTTTCGTGCACGGTAACCGTCTCTTTCCGGAAAATAAATTTTGTGATTTTCCGTTGCCGAATCCGATGCTTCTTTTCAAATTCAGTGACCCATGGTATTGAAGCTTTGAATTCGAAATCTCGGAACTGACTGGCAGCGCCCAAAGCCCACGGCTACAGGTTTCTGATAGTAGTTTGCTGGCAGTTTTGTCGCGCTTCTACGAAGCGATCATGTGTCCATGAATCGACGGTGCAATATTTATTAAATTTGCTACCGTCACTTTTAATTTGCTCTTCCCACCTGGATAAATAGCGCATATTTTTTAAATGAGAGCACCCCGATTCGTAGATTTTTGAGACTCTAGCCTGGATGTTCTATGGCCAGAGTGGCAACTCTAATTTTGCAATCCAAAGGAATGTAGTCATACTCTTTTTTTTCTTCTCGTCCGGTTCGGATTCGTCTGATGATGCGTTGGCGATGAGACTTGTTTCAACTTATCCATAGGCACTACTGTCGTCGATTTCATTAATGTCTATCAGTTCCTCATCAAGAACAAGGGTTCTTTCGGCAAGCATTTGCAACGTATTCTGAAACATTTTTTCCCCTATTACCATGGCTTTTTCGTTGATTGATGGTGACGGTTCTGCTGCGATGAGATTATTATTACAAAGGAGGCTTTCAAAGTACACCAACGCATCTTTCAATTGTTGTTTGGACACTTCACTGTGTATCGATTCTTCTTCGATCACATCACTTTCATGCGACGGGCGCAGATCACTCTCGGATTTTCCCACCTACATTCTTTCATTTTTTAATCGAGTAAAACAAAGCTCTCACGTACACAGGGGTTGTCCTAGGGACCGCGTCCACCTTCTTTCGAAGTTAGCAGGCAACTACGCTGTTCTACGGCGTCTCGTCTCGACCCTCCCGTCCCCTTGTGCGTGGAGGAACATTTGTCCTTCAACTGTAGCGGTCGAGTAACGATATTTGTATTTCATACCTGCCGAAGCAAGATTTCTATTTTTGAAATATAACTTTGTTTGCGAACAACATAATGAAGTTCGAAAGCGTCGAGTTTTGTACACCAAACGGCATTTAAAAAACGTATTATATGCACAATTGTTGAAACTTATTGCCGGGAATTATCTGTATACAAATTTGAATTAAAAAAAAAGAGATTCGAACCGGGGACGACGGGCTTATGAAGCAGACAGCTTTCTCGCTGCACCTCGCACTTATTAAAGTTTTCTTTACGTAAAAAGTATTTGATCTGAATCTGAATTTGACAATTAACAGCCTCCCCATGTGACCAACAAATTAGGGCGTGAATAGCGCCATACAAAGCGTCCAATTAGTCAACAATATTACCTAGTATATGTAAGTGATATACAATACCGCTATAATTAAATTTGTGTAGATGCAAAAGCGAGAAGGCTTTACTCGCATCAAGGGACAATCCATAATTGAAACCGTTAATAATTCATCCTTCCAGCGTGGCGGCTGTAATTGCATATCTCAACCTGTTTCGACTGAAGGTTTACTAATTTATACGAACATTCGACTTCCTCGGCTTACTTTGAAACTGTAATTCCCCAGTATTGGACATTTGTAGTGGGTGCCGAGAGAGCAATGCGACGATGGTTATAATTCATAATATGATCGCGCAAATTAAAAAATCAAAATTGTCCGGATCCGTTTAAATAAAAAACTGCACCAGATAAGCGTGAAAGAAATATTGTAGACTACTAAATAAAACGAAAAGGCGAAAAGTTATGGAGACGGTGCTAAGGAGAGAAAGAAAGAGAAGAACAGGGGCGTGGTAGAGGGGAGGTAGTGAGAGAGCAGAGACGAAGGGAAATGGACGGTGAAAATCTCGTGCATATCTCATGAATGAGAGAAAGTTGAAACATCGGAAAGGCTTATGGGGGTAGCCCCTTTCACCGCCTCGCCCCGTTTGTGAAAGCTCTGTACATACTCACCTATCGCAGCCGGTACACTCGCATATTTTAAGCCGGCCATTTTTCAGCATTTGCTTGTGCTATATGTCCACGTCGGACGACGGCCAAAATTTGCATGAACCAAACGATTCAAGGCCTTGTTCTACGATAAAAGTATCTCTCTCTCTCTCTCTCTCTCTCTCTCTCTCTCTCCCTCTCTCTCTCTCCCCCCTCTCTCTCTCTCTCTCTCTCTCTCCCTCCCTCCCTCCCTCCCTCCCTCTCTGCGGAAATCGAGTTCGGGATGTGATCGGCCCCCAGTAATATTCGCCCCAATAAGATTCCCAATAATCAGGAATCGCAAACAAGGGCCATTAAAGGCACGATGATCAGGGCCTTATAAGTTCACTTAACGGCGCCTCTCTTTACTGCAAACATTTATTTTTGAAAATAGCTATGATAACATTTTTTCGTATTGTGATAGGAGTATTGTGATATTCCACTTTAAACATTTCAAGAAATCGAAAGCAAGCAAGACTTGAAGACATCGACGATGATGAGCAACCAGAAGGGATTTTGTACGGTGCAGGAATTGCCGATTGAGTTTAGGTATGAGTTTTTCATAATATAAACTTCAAACGCGTTTTTCTCCAAACAACGTTTTTAAAATCTAGCTCTAACGTATCTCTAAAACTAATAAACCGATTCTCTTGAAATTTGAATCACATATTGTAAACATGATTCGCAACAACCCGCGATGGTTTTAAAATGTTGATTTTTACTCTTTTTTGCGAAAAACTGCGAAGAAAAACCGTTTTCAAAAACTTTTTTCGTTTTTCATCCATTTTTTAATTTTTTGATAAAACTTTATATCCGAGGGTCATTTTGTAGCTGGTGTTATACTGAATCTGATGGACTTTAATTTTTTTGTTTCAGACAAGCCGTTGCCGAGTTGTGATGGAGCTACCTAGCCCACCTATTTTTGGGGCGTTACGGTAAACTATAGTTTTTGTATGAATAAAAATTAATTATTTAAAAAAAAATATATTTCAAGACTTTATTTATCAAGCCCAACAACTTTTATATTCATATCTTTTATCAAATCCCCAAAAAAATCGCGAAAATAGCCTTTTTCGTGGCTCCAAAGTGGACTGGTCCCTTAAGTTTGAAATTATAAGATTATCACATCGATTATAGTTATAGTCACAGTCTGAAATGAGTCTGTAAGGGTACAGAATACGAAAGGGCGCCATTATATGTCCGCTAAATAAAGTAAAGTATTAATGACATCAATAAAAGTAATATTATCTTAGTTTTAATTAGAAAATTATTAAGTAATTGAATAAGTAATTTTCAATCATTAATATATTACGGAAAAAATACACCGCGGAATTAACTTGTTTTTCTGCAAGGTCCACGAAGGTAAGTCATTTCAATGAGACTTAAGGGGAGGGTAGGGGTTTCAGCGGTTTTTTTGCCATTTTTTTTCATCTCTATGGATAGAGTAAATTTATTGAAACCTTTTGTACATTGTTAAGTGTCATTTCAAGAACATTCCGTGAAATTTGTACGCGAAAATATCCACAAACAAGCCGGTGACAAAGCTTTTTCAAGGACACCTTTGGAAAAACACGGTTTGCGGTGTTCACTGAATCTCAGCTAGAAATTATCTGAAATCAAGTACCATTAAAATTTAATCGAAGTATCATTAAATCCTCCCCCAAAGGTCTTCGATAATTTTTTTTTCATTTCAAAATTTTTGGTGGTCATGTAAAGTGAAAAGTGCTATTTTTCACGAAAAATTCCGCTATTTTGGGGGTGGAAATCCCCCTCAATGTAAAAAAAATCTCACACTCACCGTTGGGGGCGGTATTTTATATGTAGAAAGTGTGTACCAAGTTTGAAATAAATCGGTCATGTAGTTTTCAAATGGCAGTGAACACGGACTTTGGAAAAGTGGTTTCGAGAAAAATGCGTTTGACGTTTTAGCTGTCGGAGCTACAGTGTTAGAGGAGCGGGACTAAATGGTCAATAACTTTGAGAGTTTTGCTCGCACACACACACACACACGCACACACAGACGCACACACACAAACCCACACACACACACAAACACACACACACACACACACACACACACACACACACACACACACACACACACACACACACACACACACACACACACGCACGCACTCGTGACGTTTGTTTTGATTATGTAGTGAAGGTTATTTGTTGATGAGACGGACTTGTACGTCTCAATGTATAATACATATGGACAAGATGGCTTCTTGGAGGGAACACTATGTTAGTACGGCGACATGCCGATAGTCAGAGAACCGACCAATCAGGTGTATTCTTCTTATGTTTTGTCGAGCGTTACCGCTAGGGCGACTTGTCAATTGGCGGGCCACGGTACATGAAACGTACGCGACGCATAGCCGGAATTACGTAAAAGTGACTGCAATCGTTTGTTTTTCGTATGACTGTAACCTATACGATACCATAGATGTGCAATTCGCTTAGAACGTTTATTGTTGTAATACATTTTTTAGTGCAATTTGCATTTATATTCTAGTTCGCAGTATAAAAAAATACAATATAATAGATCGAAATGAAAAGAAAGTTGATTGTGATCGTAAACGAAAAAACAGAATGTAATACCGAAAAATCATAGGAGATATGGGACAAATTATACAAGGCAGAAAGGGTGAGAAAAAAGACAGTCCTTCCGATAAGTACATTTTTACGAAGTTTTATTCAACGTTTAGGTTACTCATTTCAATTGATTGCAAATAATATCAACTACTGTTGTAGAGCAGGAGTTTTCCATGAACAGCATAGAGACACTGTAAACTACCCACGGAGTGTAATCAGTGAAAAAAGTGAAGTCAAAAACATTGCTTCAATCCCACGGACTTCTATTCGCTCTGATGTCGACATCTGGGAGCAAACTAATTCGGCAATCGATCATATTACTGGATCAATTATATCTACGCCAAGTGAAATTGAGGACCTTCGGAAATAGGCGGTCAACGCTAACATCACTCATGGAAATTTGGAAGAGTTATTAGGCATCCTTAGAAAAAAATGACTCCCTGATTTACCAAAAACAGCGAAAACTTTCCTGGGTACGATACATGGGAAATATGATATTCGACCGATGGAAAATTCCTCAATAAATAGCGAGCCTGGAGAATTTGTATACTTTGATGGAAATTTAGAAGAGTTCTTAGGCATCCTTAGAAAAAAATTACTCCCTGATTTACCAAAAACAGCGAAAACTTTCCTGGGTACGACACATGCGAATTATGATATTCGACCGATGGAAAATTCCTCAATAAGAGCGAGCCAGGAGAATTTGTAGACTTTAGGATTAAAAAAGGATTGAAAAGGTGTTTAGCTACTTTTCATAAAGGAGCTATCGACTTGATTATCAATATTGACGGGATGCCATTATCAAAATCGGGAAAAATCGAGTTTTGGCCAATTTCTTGTCAAATATTTTACGAATCCGATGTGTATGAACCATTCATGGTATATATACAGTGGAGTGGGTAAACCAAAAAAGTTGGATGACTAATTTACAGACTTGGTAAGGGAATTGAATCACTTACAGAAGGTTTAACACAGTCCGAAAGAGTATTTCAAGTTCACCTAAAAGCTATTGTCGCGGATACTCCGGCTCGGTCTTTTTGTAAAGGAACGAAAGGGCATGGTGGCTACAGTGCTTGTGGACGTTGTACTATCTATGGAAAGGCTGTTAAAGTTGGAAAAACGAATAAGACACAGATAGTTTATCCTGGAGTTGATCACCTAAAATGAAATGACAGATCTTTTCGCGAAAGACTGGATCTCGGTCACCACACTGCAAATTCGCCGCTGGAATTAATAGAACCGGAGATAGATATGACTAGAATTTTTGCATTAGATTTCTGTCTGTGTGGGGGCTACGAACAAAATATTAAAATTTTTATTAACTGGTCCACTGAAAGTGCTGTTCGATTTGAGCAGGAGATTAGAACTTTCCCGCAGAATGTTGTCTTTTAAAGCTCAAATTCCCCAAGAGTTTCAACGAAAACCGAGGAAAATTGATTGTGTTCCTGAATGGAACGCTACAGAATTCAGATTTTTCTCTTATATTGTGGCCCTATCGTTCTGGAAAATCTTATATCAACAAGGCACTATAAACATTTCCTATTGCTTCGCACTAGTTTCAAAATTTTATGCAATTATGTTATTGCAACCAGTTTTATATGGAGAACAAGCTCAAGTCATAAACATGCACAATATTTGCCATGTGGCGGACGACGTTGGTTATTTTGGATGCAATTTGAGCAAAATAAATTGCTTCTCATTCGAAAATCACCTTGGAAAAATAAAACGTTTAATTAGAACGCCACATAGACCGCTGGTTCAGTTTTGTCGTAGACGGCACGAAAACAGCTTTCTTCTTCAGAGGCCACCAGAAATTCCATCCAAATATCAGTTACAAGAAAAGGCAACTGAAGGCGGGAAAATTATTGTCAAAAAATTGATTATCAATAACTGTAGTACAATTAGTACTGCCATACCGGATAACGTTGTCCTTCTAAGGAATAATTATGTAGTAGAGATTAAAAAAGATATGGGTTTACTGAATCACTAGAATCTATTTCCATTGAGGGAAAGATCTGGAAAACAAAAACCAATTTATTTACTTATCCTACACAGTCAGATAAAGTTTGTGAATGGGAAATATCAGCAAAGGATTCAGGAGAAGTATTTTTCCCTATGATGAGTATTGAGCGGAAATTAGTTGCTATAAAAATGTCGAGAAAACCGTATGGGACTGTTTACACTCATGCGCTAGCATTACTCTATGTATGAGTGATACCATGAATGATTATCTATATCTATGTAAAAGGTTTCTAAAATTTGATAAATAAATACTGGCTGATGTTTGACTAAATATTTGTGTTCATCATAGATTTTTTATTTGCCAATGCCCTTACGCTTTTTCCGCGTAAGGGCATTGGCGTTCAATAATATTATTCGATCGATGTACATAATCGATTTGAATAATTGAAATACCATCAACCATGTAGCCTAAGCTATTTATATTGGTTCATCGCTATAATGGTCCGATCTGGGTCTATTGTGGAATTCCTTACTGGTTTATGCCTATACTGGCCAAGTCTGGACCTTTGGTGGAAATTCCTACAGGTTTATCCCTATAATGGCCAAGTCGGGACCTATTGTGGAAATTCCTACAGGTGTATCCCCATAATGGCCAAGTCGGGGCCTATTGTGGAAATCCCTACAAGTTTATCCCGATAATGGCCAAGTTTGGGCCCATTCTGGAAATCCCTACTAGGGAAATCACTATGGGGGCCCTGAAAGGGCCTTTTTTCTATTAGGGATGCCCTATAAATTTTCTGCACGGGTGTTGAAGCAGACCATCGCTTATAACATAACATCCGATTTTTCATTGCTATCTCTTTTGTGGAATATAATTATATATATCCATATCCATATATATATATATATATATATATATATATATATATATATATATATATATATGATAGTTGTTTTCACCAATACAACTTCAGTCAAAATAGTCAGGCCTCTGCGTACGAAGACATGACAATCCATGAAGTATCGCTTACGAAGTGGGTGCTAAGAAGTTGGCAATGGCTCTTGTACGAAAAAGCAGCAATTATGGCAAAGCTAAAGTCTTGCTTACAACCTGGGTACGAACTCGTAAATGGATTGCTGGTGCCCTAATTGATTGAATCCCAATGGGAAGACTCATTACCGTTCATAGCAATTATCGTCTAAAGCAGCCTATCCCGACCTTTTATGACGGCGGACTCCTAGACCCCCCTCACCCCTTCATCGGTGGACCCCTTTGGCCTCGTTCGACAATTTTGTATATGTATTCATGTTGTCCGCGGACCCCTTGGGTTTGTTTGGGTTTGTTTTGGGTCCGCGCACCCCAGGTTGGGAAACCCTGGTCTACAGCAATCAGTCTCGGGTATTCGCCACACGAATGGTGCATACGATTTGAATGGTTAGTCTAAAATGGTCACAGAGTTGTATGCAGTGCAGATGGAGCACTTTTTTGCACATGTGGCTAAGTACTTCATACTCTTGAATTCCTTTTGACGATTTCCCCAGAAAAGAGAGAGGGAGTCCACGACAGGGAGAGGGAGAGCGAGAAAACGAGAGTGGAAGGAGAGAGATACCAGGTAAAAAGCTAGAGAGAAAGATGATAACTTTAACTCGAATATATGAACGTACGTGGGAATACCAGGCGAATGCTGTATATTGGAGTGCAGAGACGTTCTGGGATACGGACCTAATCCTAATGCAGACCTACCCGCGTCCTTCCCGTCTTATTTATGCAGCACGCAGAGCCGGGGAGAGGACGTCGTTTCACACAGCATCTCCTGAACACCTTAACAGCTTTCAATTTCCGTTAGCCATCAATATTATTTAGTTTAGTTTGGGAGAGCAGCACCCGAGCTTCCTCCCTCCGCATGTTCTCCTTCGGATTGTGGTGAACGTACGGCCACCGCCGTAGAGGTGCCTCAACGGCCTTCGCCTCTCATACTATAACATTTCGCAACCCGAGACCTCTGCGCGCACTTCCGCTTTCACACTCCCTTCTCACCTACATTCTCTCCCTTCCTCGCCGCCTGTCGCCTTATCTCTCTCCCTTTTGCGCTCTCCTCATCTTGGGAGCTTCGTCCCAGCCGACCTCTCTGCTCTCGTTCTTCGCTTCCGTACGCTTCGCACGCTTCCACCAAGGAAATTACTTGTCCTCTCTTCTCGCCATGCCTCCCCCTCAACCCTCGGTCTCGTAGCATCCCTTTCTCCCTCTCACTCTTCGACGATGTATATATAACGTGCACCATTGCGACAACTACGAGAAAACGTACATAGTAATGTCTGCGCGTATATATACGAGAGAACGCTGAAGCGTCTGTATACAGCGGGCCGAGATGGGCCCCTTTCGCCTTTTCGTTCTTGATGCACTTCTACAACACGCGTCCTCTCTTGCCGCTTCCCCTGCTGCCCCAGCGTACCGACCATAGCCAGCGATAGAAAGCATCCGCTCGACATTTTTTTACGATTTTTTCTGCTTCCCATACTCTTATTCCGGTGAAGTTTCCTCTCATTCCTTCGACGTCACATCGCCCGCGCAATCCTCACAACCTTAAGTTTGAATGCACCTTGGCTCATACAGCACCGAGTGCTTGAGCATTTTAAATATATTTCTCCGTTTAGATACATGCGTTCCAGTGTGTGCGTGGAAATATTCGTATAAAAAATTGAATTTACAATATCCAGTACATTCATATATACTGCGTATTCTATGCTCGATTTGCCAATTTACATTATTCAATGTTAAATGATTATTTGCTCATGTGAGTAAATGAATAAACGCAAATGCAACATTCCTCGATAATTATTTGACGTACTTTTGCGAATTTAAAAAAATGAGTTTCCTCGAAATGTAAATAAAAATAAATACCCGGAGACCCACTTTCCGAATAAAGTATGAAGGATACAATGTCCGAGCTCCCATTTTACCCAATGGCATCGACAAGTGAGCACCCTACGACGTACGCCTGTCGAGCAATGGCATTAGACTGCGAAGCAAGAATTTGATTTGTGGTGCGTATGAGCTAAAAGTGTCATACGTCGGAGTCACAATCGAGGAACGTATGGGTGTAATTTCACAGGGAACGTCTTCTACCTGAGAGAATCTCTTACACACATTTTACAGACCGGAGATTTTCATCATCAACGTTTTCGTTAATGTCATGCTGAGGCGGAAGAAGGATGGTGCTGGCGATGAGCACAAAAAAGTGTATATGCGGATAAAAAAGGGGCCGAGTAGAAAATATATAGTTGAGCATCCCGACGTCGAGGGTATATAGATCGAAAACGCATCAAGGTAGTTCGAGAGTATCGATCGATGAAACTGTAGCGAGAGTTTCGGTACACGAAAGAGACGGAGAATAAAAGAGAAGAAAGGTTAGAGGCAGAAGGAGAGAGAGAGAGAGAGAGAGAGAGAGAGAGAGAAAGAGAGAGAGAGAGAAAGAGAGAGAGAGGGAGAGAGAAATTGGGACGTGATATGTCAACGACATACATGACGCGATCCGGGGGATGCGGCGGATGTGTCCGGGCTGTGTGCATGCAGAAATAAAGTCTCTCGTCACTATCTCATCGAACAAACACACACACACACACACACACACACACACACACACACACACACACACACACACACACACACACACACACACAAATATAGGGGTGAGCCATGAACCATTCCGTGTTTCTACAGTTGAGTTTCTATTTTTGTAATGATACAACACAGGGAACGAGTGTGTACCTAGGATGAGCGGATCGGGGTTCCGAAATGTCGAATGGGATTTTAATAGGGCGATGATGCTGGTCGACTATATCCAGCAGAATTGCAGTGGTGACCCAGCCAATGAAGGTCAAAGCCTCATAGTGCCTTTGGGCCCTTCCAGCATGTTATGTAGAGCACTGCCGATATTGTGCAGTATGTATAGGGCATCGGTGCCATCACACACATGTATATGCATTTATAGAAAGAGAGGGGAGGGGGGGGGGAGAAAATACCAAGGCCTTGCTATACGTTCGGCGGGATTCGATTAAGCGATATATTCAAATCAAATGGTATCGGAGTTCCGACATTGGTCAAGATGTCCGCTAACCACAGTCTGCGGTCATGAAATAGAACTAGAAAAGCAACTCGGTTGGTATATTTCGGTTCGCTCGCTCTATAAAAGTGCATAGCCCCCCAACCTCTTCGTCATTCTTCCCCCAAGACGACTTTTTCTCGTGGACACTTAGGTTCAACTGCTTCAATGCCTTTCGCAAACCAATATATAGCATAAAAGAAAGGCATTCGAATAAAAGAACTCGTTGGAAAAAAAAGTCAGATTGAAATATAAAAATCGATAGGGACTCGCCCTGATCAGGAGCAGTGTGGACGAGTAGCGAGCTAGGTATATACAGGACGAACGCGGACCTATAGAAGCAGGGTTGGATCAAAACAAATATGGCGGAAGCAAAAGAGGCAAAGACGAGTGTTTTCCGTGCGGATTTTTAGTTACTCATCGGCAAGAACTGCGCGGAGACGATGAAAGCGGCGACGAAAAAAAACATACATGGCGAGAGAGAGAGAGAGAGAGAGAGAGAGAGAGAGAGGGGGGGGGGGGGGGTACAAAGGGAGGGAATGAGAGAACCAAAAGAGTGTATAGCGGTATGTATTTCCGTGGATACCTGCTCAGACCGATAGTCAGGAGGACAATGCCGCACTTTGTGGCGTCGTGATTAAAGCAGGCCAGAGAGGGGTATAGTTGGAAGAGGATTCGTTGGCCACAACAGAGCCCGCACGGAAACGTTCTTTGGTGGTACTTCTCGGTATTCTTCCAGGCTGGAGTACGGAAAAAACTGCTCTTTCCGTGTTACGCGTACGTATATTCACACGAGTGTATATATACATACGTATATATATGACTACATATACAACATTCTTCTTAGGGAATAAGAATGCTGTCTCGGAGGAGGAGACCCAACGACCGAGTGAGAAAATACCAAGTTGACAAAGAAAACTAGCCAATGTTTTTGATGTTATGTGCCAAGGTGGCTTTGGCACTGATATACATATATATCTAGGTACATTATGTGGTTATATCTACGTATATACACCTCTATTACACCATACTCATAGTGTATTGGGCATGCCGGGCTATCGTTACAAATTATATATATAGATGGAATAAACCATGAATAAAAACGAATTTGCGTGAAAAGGGGGATGAGAAAATCTCGACTACTATATACAGACACAGAGGTTGGGGTTCTTTTCATTAACAGTGAGCTTCGCCAACAATGCGGACTTCTAACTAGGCCCCTTCGTACATTACGTCGATCTTCCCCGAGCAGAAATCTAATCAGGTTGCCTGAGGATCCATCCGGGCCGAATCAGGGATCAATAAGGTGCCCTGATCAGGCACGCCTGATTCAAGGCAGTAGTCTGCTTTAGAAGCCGAAAAAAGCGTTTTTTTCAGCAATTTTTTTGAAAGGGAAGGAAATGATTGCGGTAAACGAAATTTCGAGACGATAGTGTATTATATTCAACCTTTAAAAAACAATTTTTATTATTAAAAAATATTTAAATTTTTCAAAGTTGTAACGATTTTTCTGAGGCGCCCGGAGTCTGCACTTGTAAATCGGTGCCGGTGATGGAGGTCGTGCGATGCATCTGAAACAGTCGAACCAATTTTTTTTTAGTTTTTATAAGTTCCTTTTCTATATGAACTAAAAAAATACCGAAGAAATGATGAAATTCCAAATTTTTTCGAAGTTTGAAAAAAAAATTCACTTCAAGTTGCAAAACAAGTAATTTAAATAGTACTTTTGTCCAACTTTTTTAGTTCAAATAGGAAATAACTTAATACTGAAGCTAGATCACTTTGATTTTTTTCGATCGGACATATATTGTTTTTGCTATCGCCGGCACCGTTTTCTAAAACTTGTGAAAATAAAAACTCGAGAAAACGGGCTTTAAAGTTTTCGGTCCAAAAAAATATAAGTTTTTGGATACTTACACTAATTAGATGTTAATCAGCTATCCGCGGGGCATACAATAATCCTTCCTCTTCTTCAAATCGATTTTTTGAAGCCTGTAAAGCAGACTACTGCCTTAAGCCAGATAGGGGCCTGAGCAGGGATCAATAAGGCGCCCTGATCAGGCACGCCTGATTTGCGCCGGATAGGAGCCTTATCAGGCATTAACAAGGCGCCCTGATCAGGCACGCCTGATTTGCGCCGGATAGGAGCCTAATCAGGCATCGATAAGGCACCCTAGTCAGGCACGCCTGATTTGCGCCGGATAGAAGCCTTATCTCGCATGAAGCTCGTCACTCCGTATCTTCTCCTCTCTAGTACTAGACAGCGCCTCTGTCGGCGAAGCCTCACGAAATATTTTGACAGTTGCACACGCAGTACACGACTACACTTTTTCACTTTGGTGCGAGTCCTATGTGATTGGCCAACACATTGATACCGGCAACCAGTCCCGTATTATATACCTAGAAGAAAGCGCAACAGCCACGCCGTAACAACATCGACACATCTCGTTCGTTTCATCAATTTCTCCCGAAGAAAGGCAAGCCCTTCAATAAAGTGCAGTGCATACAAAATCTCAGGTAAAGTATATTTGCGACTATACTGTGGATTATCTACACATGACCAGTGATAATATATAAAATACGACTTGATGGGCGAAGACAATGCGGCGTAGCTTAACCTCACTTTGTCGCTCTCGCACCATTTGTATATATAGTGTAATATATTTCGTACCAAGAAAAAATGTTCAACGGTACAAACATACGTATATGTACATAAATGTACTCATACATACGTTTGCATGGGACCAGATGACGAGAAATAATTGTGCAAATTGCATTTTGTACCGTTGAACATTTTTTTCTCAATAATATATATACAACACTATATATATACAAATGATGCGAGAACAACAAAAAGAGATTGAGCTACGCCACTACGAGATACACCATTTTAAAATAATTATGTAATTATTTAATTATCTTCAGAGGATATATCAATCGAAGCCTACATCGCTCACTTTTCCCTGGTCGAATATATCTATACTTATGATAAATATAGATATACTCGACGGGGGAGCGGTGGCACTGCCTAGATCCGACTGATACATGCTCTTTATGCAAAGATGTGATTTTTCTATGTATATTCACTAATTTTTCTATGTATTCAAAATATTTCAGATGCAATCTTGACAGAGTATAATGGTACTCCCCACGCAGGTTCTATCAAAGAGAAACAAATTTCGGATGGGCTAGCGGCGGTCATAGACAGTGCGAAAGATTGGGACGGTCATCGCCAAAACCGGAACAATAACTAAACGATCAAGTCAAGTAAAATAAAAACTTAAACTGTAAAAAAATGTTTTCATATTTTTAATAACGTTAGTAAACTTGATAACGTGTAACTGCGATAATAATTAAATAAATGTTGATTTATTTTTAAACAGAAAATTAATCAAATGACTGAGCCAGATGACACGCATGTCTCAGGCTGGATGAGGCACCTGATCCGGGCCAGATAAGTTGCTTGATCCGAGCCAGATATAGTGCCTAATCCGAGCCTGGTAAGATGCCTGATTCGGGCCCAATCAGTTGCTTGATCCGGGCCAGATAAAGCGCCTGATCAGAGCCTGATAAGGTGCCTGATCCGGACCTGAATTTGCAAAAGCGTTACATCCCTGATCAGGGCCGGACTTAATTTGCCTGGCCCGGCCCGGATTTGCTATTGTGGCAGCCTGATCCGGTCCGGATTTCACCCTGAACAAGTTTCTGCTCGGGTCCTTCCCGGCTTCTGTACCTATGCGTATTTTACATGGTGTTCATTTTTTGAAATACTCGCTTTACCAATAACAACGATAACATATATTAACATACCTAAGAAGTTTGTAAAAGCTCGGACTTTCAAGAATACAATTTTTATTGCATATTTTTATAGCCTAGGGTCTTGACTTCAATTTGCAATGAAGATTCTGTGAAAATTCTAGAAATTGACCGAGTTATGACGATTTTTGAGAAAGGTCAGATGGCCCAGTGCACTACAGGTCCAGTGCACTACACTACAGGTGGCCCAGTGCACTACACTACAGGTCATCACTGCAATTTTTGCGTTTTTCTTAAAACTCAGTCTTATGAAACGGTGTAAGTCGTTATGTAATATTTCCTATCATATGAAAGGATGATTTTTTTATATGTTTGTCCGTTAGTTAATGACCAAAGATAAAAATTGTTTTTTTTTGGTAGATAAATGAATTTCTTGGTGCATAATCTAATCTTTTTCCACAGCTCGCCATTTTCACAATTACCAAAATTTCAAAAAAGCATCCGATCATACGAAAGTTTTAATGTTGTACATTTTTCATTTTTCCTTTCAGATCACCCTAGATGCCTGAACCACTTGCACCGATTGAAAATGCAGCATGAGTGACATTTGGTTTTAATAATAATAACTTCACTGTTTATCAATATTTTTCAATAAAGAAAGAAGTCAAACTTAGCGAGACTATGTATCAATTGTGTGTGAAATCCCGACCTGGTCATCCCAATATTCTGATCAGAAAAAAATATTGAACACCGACCCATTTTTGGGCCCCAAGCATTTGCAGACTCGTTCATGCGATACACGTTAGTTGTTGACCGGAATGGAAAATTTTCGTGTTTACAAAATGTATAATTATAAACAGACATCTGACAATACAACCTGATCTCCGCTTATAAACAGGGTGTTCCTCTTATCTCTGCCACCCGAAATAACTCGGTAATTATCGACATCACAAAAAAATGTTCCAGACAAAAGTTGAGGGGTGTGAAGGTCGTTTCCACTCTTTTAAATGGAATGGTACATTTTTTTTAACCATCTTGTGAATCACCTCCAGCCGCATAAAAAACATTAGGGGGTCCACAAGATGCTTGAAAAACATATGTACTATTCCATTTAAAAAAATGAAGTTGACCTTTGCTGTGCCTCAGCGCCTCCATCGAAATAAAAAAAATGCTCGCTTTTGACGGTCCCCTTCACACCGTACAACTTTTGTCTGGAACATTTTTTTGTGACGTCGATAATTACCAAGTTATTTCGGGTGGCAGAGATAAGAGGGACACCCTGCATAGGGTGTATCTTAACTACTAGTTTTCCGTTTGTGAGCATACAGGGTGTCTCTTTCGAAGCAAAACGCCTATTTTTAAATGTTGTGCGACTTAAATTGGCCGAGATATTCACGAGTAAAGTCCAACGGTGAGTAAACAATGGCACATTAGTTTCGGCGTCCAAGTGAGCGCGGACGCAGGTTCAAATACTCATTCGGGCAAGTGAGATTGAACTTAGAATTTTGAGTCTTTAACACTATCCGGTCGCTCAAATAAGGTATTAAATAATAAACAAAAAATGTTAAACAATGTTATGCATTGTTTACTTGAAAGACCTTTAGATCTTTAGATCTTTTCAGTAACGGTGGACAATATGGTCTGACACTTTTTATTTATTATTTAATACTTTATTCGGGCGACCGAATAAAGTTCATAATTCAAATTTCAACGATGGAAATTGAAAGTTTGAACTTTCAATTTCAATTAGAACTTAACAAAAATCAATGGATTTTAATGCACTTGCGCGAACGTGGATGCAAACCCGCGTCCACTCTCGCTTGGACGCCAAAACTAAGGTAACATTGTTGTCTCACCGTTGGACTTTACTCGCGAATATCTCAGACAATTTTTGTCGCGCGACATTTAAAAAAAAGCGTTTTGCTTGCAATGTGACACATTCTGTGCTCACCAAAGGAAAACTAGTAGTTAAGATACACCGTGTATGTATATATATATGTATGTATATATATATATATATATATATATATATATATATATATATATATATATATATATATATATATATATATATATATATATATATATATATATATATATATATATATATATATATATACACACACACACACACACACACGATGATTCCGGGGGAGTTGGCCATAAGGGAGAGATGGCCAATAGAAATAGAAATACGCCATCTGTTTCATGGAACCGCGCACTAGAGTTCACCTGTTACTGCTTAATTGGCTCCACGTCCTGCACAGGTGTAAGTGTACAAGAAAAAGTGTGGCAAAAAAATGTTAAGTAAGTAAAATCTTCTTCAATTATTCTGTCTACTACTAAACTTTTTTGAAGGTTTCGTGATTTACATTGTGGCGATGTTATTTTGTAAAAGTAATGGTTACATTTATATTTCTTGAATAGTGCACGAACAGTGCTTTGTTATAACCTCAAGATTCCGCATCTATTGTTTCTACTTGTTTACATTCTAGATGTGGCTATTTCTCCCGGGAGATTAGGAGAGATGGCCACGTACAGTCGGTGTATGATAGCCATAGTATTAGTTATAATGTGTTCAAGTAATTCATTTTTTCAACATTTGTTTTAGATGCCTAATAAGTACAAGAGAAAACCAATTGCTCTACGCGGAACTAGACTCAAACATCACTATGAGCAACAGTGCTGTGAAAAATGATAAATTGTCGAGTCGTGCGGTCGCTAGGGCCTACGAAATACCTAGGAAGACCTTAGAAAGACGGTATAAGAACAATGACAAAAAAAGTTGCGAAGAAAATTATTATGAAACTTATCTCATCGAAGACTGGCTTCAGTGGACAGTGTGCCAGCTTTCGGTAAACCAAAATTATACTGATTTCGATGATATGTATTCTAGATGTAGCCAAAAGAAAAAAATCAAGAATCAAACATAAAACCAAAGAGAAAACAGAGAGCATGCTGCTGGGTCACCTGCCATCTCACCTCTACTCCTATGGCCATTACGCCCGGATACTCCAGGAGATATAGCAAATCGTGATTTCAAAAAATAGTAATTTTAAGGTTGATCTGATAGGAGTTTGTTTTAATTTTGTAAATTATCTTAAAGTTAAATGTTCAAAGTTTAATTACAAATGAAGATAAGTTAAGAAACGTCTGTACTTTTATTTTGACGGATCCATGGAAAACTGTGGCCAACTACCCCGAACTTACCCTATATATATATATATATATATATATATATATATATACGTGGGTCATTTGACAAGTACCTAGCCTCACCGCTAGATGGTGCCACTATTGCAAGAGAAATACACTATAGTGTAGTACCGTCTTGTAGACGGCCATTGACAAAATTTCAGCCGGATCGGACTTGTAGTTCTCTTTTGAGAGCGTGTGAAAGCAAGTGTGTCCGTTGATTTTTGAAAGAATGGAGAAAGAACAATATCGGTCGGTGATTCGATTCTTGTTTTTGGAAGGGAAATCGGGCAGTGAAATTAAAGAACGCTTGGATGCAGTGTATGGGGATGCTTCTCCTTCGATGGCGACCGTTAAATTTTGGTATAACGAGTTTCAACGTGGTCGTACGTCGGTTTTTGATGATCCACGCCCAGGTGCTCCAAAAACAGCCACTACGGAGGAGAACGTGACAAAAATACACGATATCGTTTTGTCAGACCGCCGATTAAAGGTGCACGAGATAGCTGTGAGATAGTAGGCATCTCAGAAGAACGCGTGTGGCATATCCTACATGAGACTTTGGCCATGAGGAAGCTGTCGGCAAGGTGGGTGCCGCGTTTGCTGACTGCAGACAACAAGCGCATTCGTGTGACCACTTCAGAGCAGTGTTTGGAGCTGTTTAATCGCAATCCAAAAGAGTTTTTGCGTCGTTACGTGACCGCCGACGAAACATGGATTCACTGGTATACTCCAGAGACCAAGGAGCAGTCAAAACAGTGGACCTTACCCGGTGAACCTGCTCCAAAGAACGCGAAGACGGTCCCGTCGGCTGGAAAGGTGATGGCCACTGTTTTCTGGGATTCTCAAGGTGTGATTTTTATTGACTACCTGGAGAAGGGCAAGACGGTCACGGGACAGTACTACGGCGAACTATTGAGCCGATTTAACGCCGTGTTAAAAGAAAAACGGCCCCATTTGTCGAGAAAGAAAGGGCTTTTCCACCATGATAATGCACCGGCTCACACCTCCGCGCTCGCCACGGCTAAATTGGTCGAATTACGCTATGAACTGCTGCCCCATCCACCGTATTCTCCAGATTTGGCTCCGTGCGACTTTTTTTTGTTTCCGAATCTAAAAAATCCACTCGCCGGGAAGAAATTCCACTCCAATAACGAAATGATCGCCGCCACGGAGGCCTATTTTGCAGACCAAGAGATAACATTTTTTTCAACGGGGTTAAAAAAATTAGAACACCGCTGGGCCAAGTGTATTCAACTAAGAGGAAACTACATTGAAAAATAAATTTCATTTTTAGCGAAATTTTGGTGTTTTCATTTGTAGGCTAGGTACTTATCAAATGACCCACGTATATGTATATATATATATATATATATATATATACGTGTATCTGTGTGGTTTTCGATACAGACACGAATAGATGAGAAATCAAGAGGGAGAGGGGCAGAGTAGTGGCCGTAATCAATGGATTACATTTTCGTCCATTACATATATACACAGGTATGTGAGAATTAAACGCTATAACATGCACCATAACTGGCTCGCAGACGATGGCAAGCTTCACATCCTGTGGCGCGTTTTGGCTTCTATCTCTCCTCGTACGTTCCCTTTATTATACCGATCTCTCTATCCGTATGTAGATGTTGTATGAGATACCGCATGATTGAATCGTGCCACGTTACGAACACGATAACCTAATGAACGTCCTGAATAATGATCGTACCACGATTATCTACTGTCTATTAAATTGATTCGTACCGATAGTCTCTCGCTCCACCTTCCCTCTTTCCCCTGGCTACCTCGTTCGCGGAGGGATCGTGCGATAATGTCAGCTGCGTTTATACCGTCACCAGTCAAACATAGGAGTATGTAGTACAGCGAACTTTACTATAATCTATCGCCTGGTGTTACCGTGTTCGTATACCACACAACAGCTATGAGATTTTATGCCAGACAAGGGGACGTGAACTTTCATCTATGTTTAATTCGTCGTTCCTTATTGTCGGGCGTTCCACCTTGAATTCCATATTGACATATTGAATTCAGAGAAGCGACACTTCAATTGAAACTACTCACCTGGTTTAAGCCGGGAAAAGGGGGAAGGAAAGGGTTTGATGTGGAAAAGACTAATAGATGCTGAGATCGATTCACTTCTATCAATTTGGGCGGGAAAATAAATGAACCGATAGAAATAAATAGATCGTGTAACCATTGATATATTGTGCGACTGTACAATGTTTGTCGCACGAATTTTT
The DNA here is from genome assembly GCA_963210295.1 of Ophion ellenae. Lineage (NCBI taxonomy): Eukaryota > Metazoa > Arthropoda > Insecta > Hymenoptera > Ichneumonidae > Ophion > Ophion ellenae. The sequence goes on along the minus strand of OY723387.1, from coordinate 32,054,796 downwards.
TGTTGTTAAGGGAGAACGCCTTTGTGACGCATCAAAAAATTGTCAATTTTTAAGAATCTTTTTCGCCCGTATAACTAACTATTTAACCTTCCGTCGGCTACCTATGTCAATACCATAGTCAGGTATGACCATATAGTCATGGGTAGCCGACGGAGGGTTAGGAATCGGGTGAAGGATACTCTATTGTGCATATAGTCAACTATTTCAAAACCAATTTTTGATGAAAGATATTTTTAAAAAAGGCCCGAGTTACAAGCTTCCATGTGACGATGAAAAAAAGTTTCTCTCTATTGTCCCATCAAAATTTTAGTGAACGGTTATCTCAAAATGAAAAAGTAAAAAATTTCAATATTTCTATGAATGTAGCTATCGTTATGCGTGGCCTTTAAAAAAGGAATTTTAAATAAAATTGCACCGACACTGGTAGATCGGTGGTGGGGGTTCGGCTCTGGCAGTACTTCGAGTTAAGCAGCATTGTGCGTGGCCAATACTCGGAGCGGTGAACGCTTAGCCGTGCACCGGCTGGCGCATCAACCAGCGAGTGGACAGCTAATACTTCTGATACCTTGGTGTAGATACTTGAGTTGAAGCATGTGCACCAGAGAATTAGAAGAATATAGGGCCGTTTATATCGGTACGAGTTTTCGACAGTTCCCCCGTACCCTCGGCACATGCGGTACAGTGCAGCTTAAGACGGCTGTGGGCACGACGGAAGTTGAGTTAGATTAGCGAAGTGTGGGTAGGGAGTGATAAGAAAGGGTTCAATTGCGAAGGGTTATACGTAAAAACCCGCAAGGGTAAACATTGGAACTCAGGAGTCAATTGAGACCTCAATAAAAAAATTGAAATTGAAAAAAAATGTAATAGCGGCATTTTGAAACAAAACCATCTTTAATACCTTTTCGTCATTCAAAGGGTATAAAAATAGTAATTATCAAAATTCAATAAATCGGCCATGCACCCACTTAGGCACTGCGATTACGAAAATAATTAAAAAAATTTTATCGATTCATTAGTCTTCGAGTTTTCGCTGGGACAATGTTAAGAAAAGACGTTTCGAGAAAAAGGCGTGAAAAGGTTTCGTTGCATTTTTCACGATATAAAATAAAGTTTCAACTTGAATATTGATACTCACATTAAATTGCGTAGCAAGCGACTTAAAGACAGTAATTTTACAATAGAAAAAGATTTAACATTTCATATACTATGAAAGCGCTCGCATCTGCCTAGAATAGGACTGCCAATCATAATCTGTCGTGCTATCTGTTTCCAGAACATGGCCTGTAATCCAGTCCATTATCGGAATTCTGACTTGAAAATTATTTTACACAATGTTGAATATGTATACTTTAAGAATATGCCAAAAAATCAAATCTTTTGACCCGTCACTGCTGCTGATTTAGCGCTTCAAATCTTTTTTCGTATTTACTTTTGCAATTAACTTCCAATAAATTTGAAAAAGAAAGTAGAAAAAGAAATGTTATGTTCGATTTCAGCATGATGCTCGTCCTATTGCGTATTCGTTGGCAGACCATTTACGGCTGAATCGACGTGAGCAAGCGATTACCATGAAAAATTCGATCATTGTATCGAAGCACCCTCCTAAGTAGCCGCAACCCTTTTCTCTCGCTCTGTCTCTTGTCTCCCGTTCTCGCGCTCTCTCCCTTTCTCTATACGTGTTTATATATGTAAAAGTACATTCGGTGCGTCCCCCACTGCCGCTGAAGCGCGAAGACTCTAACGATATATCCGCCGTAAAAGGGAGCTCGAAACCTCGAGGCTTGGCACACCTCTTTGCTGCGAGAGGATTCTCTTAAAATCTCGAATGTAAGGGCATCAAGGAAAGAACGAAGTTTGCCCTCTCGCCTTCCTTCCTTCCGCTTCTACACCTCCCATAGATAGGAGCCGACGTGGGGCACACAAAACCTTTTACGAATACGTAGTCCCTTGGAGGTCATGACTCGATGCCAAGGAAGAAGCTAGAGACTTAGCGAGTGTAAGAGAGAAGGAGACAAACGATGCGGTGCAACACTACAGTAATACCGCTACGGCCAGAATCGCGGAAATTCTCCGAGTTTAAGTCCAACTTACACGATATCTGTTCTGTACACTCGACACTTGCGCGCGGGCTTCTCACTCGGACACTCCATTTTCGCAACCTGACACCGTATGTGTAGTCACACACACGCATACACACACACACATCTATATATATACATATACATATACATATACATATACATATCTATATATATACATATACATATACATATACATATACATATCTATATATATACATATACATATACATATACATATACATATCTATATATATACATATACATATACATATACATATACATATCTATATATATACATATACATATCTATATATATACATATACATATACATATACATATACATATACACACACACACACACACACACACACACACACACACACACACACACACATGTGTGTGTGTGTGTGTGTGTGTGCGTGTGCGTGTGCGTGTGCGTGTGCGTGTGCGTGTGCGTGTGTGTGTGTGTTCTAACGACAAACTAAATACTTTTACGACCATTAAAACCTAAGTATCTATTAAAATGACACTGAACCAATATGGCAACTAAGATGAACGAGAACCGGTACGCAAAATACAAAAATTAAGTCGGATTAGCCGTGGTATACATACACATGTATGTATCTACGAACAAAAATATATTATGAATTTCAATGTCTATCTTGTTCTTGAAAAATTCTAATATTGCTTTCTATCTTGCAGAAATCGCCGATCTTAATTAGGTTCTTCATTGTTTTCTGATTCTTGCTGATACGAGATGTCGATTTTTTTATACGCCATTCGATTGTTCCTGCAGATTATTTTTTTTCACGTCTCATTTGTACGCGACTTTTGCCTTGCGAATCCACAAAATGATTGCTTTACTTTCTCGGTTCAGGTACAAAAAACCTTAGCTTTAGATAAAGCACGAATCATAAGGATTAATTTTTTTTAAGTTCGTAAAAAAAGATTGTGTAATAACGGTTTCTGATATCTTTGATATTTACCTTATATAAAAATTGGTGAGGGTAAATTATTTGAAAGTACAGCAACGTACCACGCCAACGAATGCCATATTGGGTGATATCGCGACTGAGACATACAGGGGGTTACACAATACGAAAGAACAATTAGACGTGCATATATTTTATCGTGGGAAATAAAAGTGGCGATGATAAGCGCGATTGTAGGTGAATTGGAAATACGAATTGATATATCGAAAAAAGGTCTATGGAAGGAGAAATAGGAGCAGGTATAAGGGCAACACAGAGGCTGAAGAAAGGCAGAAAGGGGAGGCATCATTTCTCGTAAGGAGCTTGCCGTCTAAGGGGTGGGGAAAGGGGTATTATCCACGAGAAAATTTCTATATCGAATCCAGCGTTGAGAAACGATCTTGAGGACAATGAGGGAATTTCTCGATCGCAATATCGGCGAGCTTTCACCACAGGTTCTTTGGCTCTCCCCCCCCCCCCGGTCCCTCTCTCGTTCTTTCTCTCTCCCTTCTCTCGTTTCAACCCTGTGCGAGCCACCACGTTGCTCAATCCGCGTTCCTATATAGTTCTCGTTTGGATAAAAGCTCTCCGGAGACTGGGAGGACTCTGGATTCCAGTCTGAATTCAATTTAAGATAGTACCTTATGGTATATAATCCCTCTTGTTGGATATTTGTAGATAGACAAGCTTTTGGCCAAGTCGATTGTTCATTGTTCACGATAGCTCTCTCGAGTAATGTCTACACACACACATTTTCACCCTGTGGACATAAATGTACAAAGTGTGTATACACATAGGTATATAACATAGAAATGTGTGTTGTATTTGAACGATCATCGCGCTTGGATGCCCATGCACACACACACACACACACACACACACACACACACACACACACACACACACACACACACACACACACACATACACAGGCACCTAAGCGTTCGAACACAACAGACATCTATGTTAGGTGCATATTTATTATACGTTTAAAGTTCGCGCATAGAACCGTATATAAGCCTCGAGGTATAAAATTAAGAATATTGGTTTTAATTGATCATTGCGAATATCACATCCGGAAAGAATAAGAGTATGAAATTTAATTTCCCTCTTTGTTGCATACGCCTAGCGCAATAGCACGGGATTAGGGTGAAAAGGGGATATGTGTGTGTGTCCCGTTCACGGTCACAGTGCGACTCGACTTATTGATGCAAGTCAACCAGGGTCGTAAATCCTGATACCGAACGCGTGAGATTCGACAGTGCAGTCCCGTGATTGAACTCCCGCACCTCAAACTAATGTGGTGAAGGTGGTTAGTTGAAAACAATTGGAGATAAACTAAAAACAATTTAATTTATTCACAATTATTTACATCGATCAGTAAAAGTACTGATCATTGATTCACGTTATTTCCGCGTAGTAATGACGACGGTTTTGATAGAATTATCTTATGGAGATGTTTGAGTAATTTATTCGTGAGAGGCAAGAGCTCCGCGCTGATTGGACTCTTGATGTTTCCTCTTCGAATGTTTGATGATTACTAACTAAAAGGAAGTTCGAGTCTTACATCCGTGGTTGGTGATGAGAGCTGTCTCACAAACGAGGGATGCGATGCCACCCCTCGGAAGAACAACAACTAATTTCATTGGTCCAAAATTGTAGAAAAAGGAGTGGGTGGATTGTAGCTGTCACCAATCACGGATGAGAAGTGTGAGAATAGAAAATACTGGTCAGCCCTGGCGCACACGTGTTTTGACCAGCGGGGCATTCCAGTGACGAACTCTTTGGCGCAATGAAAAAACTTCCTCGCTAAACTCTACCATCACGTGGACGCTTGATAAATCCCTTTATTAGGGGTACATTGGTGCGCCGATATGCGCAGTTTGAACATAGTCACGTATAAAGGCTTAGAAAAATAAAAGTAACATTTGCGAACCAAATGTTGAATTGCCCTGCACGTGGTTCACCGAGCGAGTGAGTCGAGCAAACCCGTGCGTGGGCTATTGACCCTTTTTTATGGACTTCAGGTAAGAGAGAAATATTCTTGCCTGTCGTGCCTAGGGACGATGTGGACATTTATAATTATATAGAAAATTTTAATACTAGCTAAATTCTTATTTTCAATAAAATTAATAATCAACTGCTTGCTCGTTCCGTATGCGACGGAACAGTGTGAGTAAAGTGGCGTTACGGACTTTCCGCGATTGGATAGGCGATCGAGAAATAATTCGACAGACTTGTATACGATTGACACAATGTTAGTTATTATAAGATATTAGGCGGGTTGAAGTGATTAGGGCTACGACGAGCGATACAGAAAAAAGGTATAGTCCGTTTAAATTCGTTGGGTGTTATGCGCTCGCTCTGGTTGCTTAAATATTTGTTGTCGCTCGCAATACAAGGACCCTCGCTTTTGGCCTGGTGCACTGGCTGGTACAGCCGCTGACAAGACCCTCGCAAGAGACTTTGCGCCAGTGTGTGTGTTTACTAAAGGGGAGATATACACCTAGGAGCCGGAAAAAGGTCATTTTTGTGAATTTTTTTTAAGGAAAACTATTTGAAATTTCGGATTGGGATTTTAATTATCTAAAAGTATATACATTCAAAAATATGTGTATTTTTCTTTATTTAAAAATATCAAAAATATACGAGGATATTGTATGATCCTTGGAGCGTCGTAAAAAAATCGCGTATACGATACCCACTGGCGTTTCTTCAAAAATCATCTGAAAAAAAAAACCAAAAAGATGATTAAATTAGATACTATAATCTTGTACTTGTCATAGCCGATTTTGAAAATATCGATTTATGACAAAATGGTGGACGTTTGAACATAAATGGGGATTTTTGGGCCAAAAATTAGTTATTATTTCGTCTATAAAACAAAAACTAAGTAACGGAAAAAAATCCTATGACAAGTATTAGATAATGGTGTATAGAATAACCACAAAAAACCTCAAGGCAATCGGTTCATTGGTTTTCGAGAAATTTTGGGTATCGATTTGAAAAACGTAGTTTTGAGAAAAACGCGGTTGAAAATTTGGGAATGAATAAATCATGAAATTTGTAAACTTACATGCAATCATCGATACCAGGCCCATAGTGTAGGTCTTCTACGGTCGACGGAATGTTCATAGCTTCTAAATCGATTTTTTCGACCATGTAGGTGTATATCTCCCCTTAATGTGTTTACTACGAAGTGCACTACGCGTGAATTAAAATATCAACTCGACGCGAGGACGAAAGATGTAGACCGTTCTTTACTAGACGAGGATAGAAATTATACAAGTGTAAAATAAAACTTTCGAGGTCCGAAAAATGAAGATCGTTCGTATCAAGATGGATAGAAGACCGATACGTAAGGAAGTTAATTGGAGATACGCGTTCGGCTGCTGGATTAAGACTGCTTCGACTTTTGACGTACTGCCCTTCTTGATTTGCATTCGATTATCGATAAAGTGCGAGTTGGAAGGCATTCAATATTTGATTTCTCTTCTTAGAAGTAACGGTATTGAAGGAATGGGAAATTCGCTATTTATGCCCCTTGTTTATCGTGAGCGCATAAGGTACGTAGTCAAAATTCGCCGCTGAGTGGTTCGCGATAGCGTGGCGATCGTTTGGTTCGGACGGCCCGGATGTTTTCTGGATTTTATCATACTCCGCTCTGGTTACCGGCTCGACTCTTAGATCTAAGAGCGGGTTCTTGTAGCATGCAGTCTTCCCTTTGTCCCCATGCAGATGGGCCAGCCTAAGGTTTTTGAAGTCTGGTGATCGATTTGCTGTTTGATTTTCTACACTCTCTGTAATATACGTCTAAAATGTGTAATATAAGACTTCCATGTTTCTCGAGTCACTGTATAAGTTTTTGTTGATGACTTTTCATGGGATATGCGCCTAAGACCGTTTTCTTGTTGAAAGCCAATCGAATAGGAAAATGCGATAGCTGAAGCTCCTGCTAGAGTGCATATATCGCTGTGGTTTAAATATGCGTGCGGATCGTACGGACAATGTTCTTTTTGGGTTGTTACGCGTCTTATTCTTAGATTTATACATATATAATAAACTTGTGACGGCAAATGAGGATACTCGGCATAACCGAGAGAAGAGTATTTTCTGCACATTCGTTAGGATATAGCACGAATCAGATTGGCTCAACTAATGTGGGTATGTTCGTTTACCACACTTCTTAACACTCGTTCAATGAGATACATATGGGAATATTTGATTCTGAAGAGCTCTTGCTCGTGGAACTTTTAGGTTTCATTGTCACGACGGAATGTCGGATAAACTTTTTTTTACCATTTTGCTACAAATATATTCGTATTCGGGTACCAAAATATTTTAGGGGTGCTTCACTCACAGATCTACTTTAAAAACATCGTTGATGGTCCAAAATACGCAGAACGAGAATCGCAACAACGACGAATTGGCCAATTTCGGCAATAACCCGTATACGCCCAGTCCCGAGTTCTCCTCGATATTTATTTGTAATCTGCATCCACTGATTGCCTCTTTCCGCAGGATATCGAAGAGAGGGATGAAGGCAGAAGTGTTATTTCCGGAATACTAATTGGCGAGGATGACAGGGCCCTGTTCTCCGCCGCGCACAGATATATAGGATTTTGTTTCGATAGGAGGTAAAATATAATCACGTCTTCGCGCTCCTTATTGCGGACTCTGACATTCATTTTGCTCCGCGAAACTTGTGAAATGTAATTATTCGTAACAGAATTATACTGAATCTGCTGGTGTATGGGAATAGCAGCGTGAATACCAAATTAACCATTACAATAAAAGTTCCAACAAACTGAAAATGTGCATTCAAATGTTCGTGATATCTCAAAGTTTATTAACTTCGGGATATCAAAAATTATCGTTTTCTAATGCCATCACCGCGAAGATCGGAATTAGCAAACAAAGAATCATCAGCATACAGCTGTGGAAGCGAACTTAAAAACGGCAGCAGGAATGGTGGCAAGCTTAAATTTACAGTATAATGTATGTTCAAAGTTATACATAATTCTACACAGCGATAACTTCCATACGCCATCTACTAATTAATAACCACTTCTCTTGAAAGTCATCATCAATATTTCTTACTAAAACCGCAATAGGGTACGATCGCAGCTCCCAGTTACTTCAACAACGACGAAGCGACCAAATTAATTCAACCACACTTAACGATTACAACAGTATGTTGATTTATAGAGAATAGCTGTCTGAGATTTGCATAGAATTCAGGTGTCTTAGTTCTAATACGGAACGACGAATGTACGGAGGTCACAATCTCATCGATGCCGCAACCTTATCTCATCCCCATCTATTGTTGTAATATTTTGTGGATTGCCAAAACTCAGACTAATTGACGTAACTTGCCACATGCATTTATGCAATACATAATAACCGTAGACTTACTTCGACAGCCACCCCCTAAACACACACACACACACATATATATACGTGGGTCATTTGACAAGTACCTAACCTCACCGCTAGATCGTGCCACTATTGCAAGAGAAATACACTATAGTGTAGTACCGTCTTGTAGACGGCTACTGACAAAATTTCAGCCGGATCGGACTTGTAGTTCTCTTTTGAGAGCGTGTGAAAGCAAGTGTGTCCGTTGATTTTTGAAAGAATGGAGAAAGAACAATATCGGTCGGTGATTCGATTCTTGTTTTTGGAAGGGAAATCGCGCAGTGAAATTAAAGAACGCTTGGATGCAGTGTATGGGGATGCTTCTCCTTCGATGGCGACCGTTAAATTTTGGTATAACGAGTTTCAACGTGGTCGTACGTCGGTTTTTGATGATCCACGCCCAGGTGCTCCAAAAACAGCCACTACGGAGGAGAACGTGACAAAAATACACGATATCGTTTTGTCAGACCGCCGATTAAAGGTGCACGAGATAGCTGTGAGATAGTAGGCATCTCAGAAGAACGCGTGTGGCATATCCTACATGAGACTTTGGCCATGAGGAAGCTGTCGGCAAGGTGGGTGCCGCGTTTGCTGACTGCAGACAACAAGCGCATTCGTGTGACCACTTCGAGCAGTGTTTGGAGCTGTTTAATCGCAATCCAAAAGAGTTTTTGCGTCGTTACGTGACCGTCGACGAAACATGGATTCACTGGTATACTCCAGAGATCAAGGAGCAGTCAAAACAGTGGACCTTACCCGGTGAACCTGCTCCAAAGAAGGCGAAGACGGTCCCGTCGGCTGGAACGGTGATGGCCACTGTTTTCTGGGATTCTCAAGGTGTGATTTTTATTGACTACCTGGAGAAGGGCAAGACGGTCACGGGACAGTACTACGCCGAACTATTGAGCCGATTTAACGCCGTGTTAAAAGAAAAACGGCCCCATTTGTCGAGAAAGAAAGTGCTTTTCCACCATGATAATGCACCGGCTCACACCTCCGCGCTCGCCACGGCTAAATTGGTCGAATTACGCTATGAACTGCTGCCCCATCCACCGTATTCTCCAGATTTGGCTCCGTGCGACTTTTTTTTGTTTCCGAATCTAAAAAATTCACTCGCCGGGAAGAAATTCCACTCCAATAACGAAATAATCGCCGCCACGGAGGCCTATTTTGCAGACCAAGAGATAACATTTTTTTCAACGGGGTTAAAAAAATTGGAACACCGCTGGGCCAAGTGTATTCAACTAAAAGGAGACTACATTGAAAAATAAATTTTATTTTTAGCAAAATTTTGGTGTTTTCATTTGTAGACTAGGTACTTATCAAATGACCCACGTAAATATACACAGGGTGAGGCACATAAAGTGTTACAGAGCAATAGCACTCAAACTATTGATCATATCCAAAAATGTTTCAGACAAAAGTCTCAGTGTTCGAGAAGGCCGACATACTGGACCACCCTATTTTTTTTATCGGTGGAGGCGCTGAAGCTACGTCAAGGTCAACTCCACTTTTTTAAATGGAACCATGTATTTTGTTTCGATTACATTATTACCGATTTTAAGACGAATTCAGCGACCTACAACACAAGGTCATTCTAGTCACGCAAAATATGAAAATAGTAAAAAAAAAAATCTAAAAATATCGGAATAATCACTTTCACAGGATCCACTAACCTTGGTTTGGGTCTACCTATAGAAAATGCTCGAAGTGATGATCCTCGACTTGTAAACACTTGTTTGATCGCTGTTTTCATTTCTTACAATACCAATGTTTCTTATCGGCAGCAAGTACGCATTATCTGTTGATTTTGTCAAAGAACGCGTAATTGCGGCAGCACCTACCACGCCTGACGACATGAAAGAAAGAATACGCCGAGCTTGTACCGAAATTACACCACAAATGTTGACTGAAGTTAGACGGTCTTTTCATCAGCGAATTAACAAGTGCTTACAAGTCGAGGGTCATCACTTCGAGCATCTTCTGTAGGTACACCCAAACCAAGGTTAGTGGATCCTTTGAAAGTGGTTATGCCGATATTTTTCGATTTTTCGACTATTTTCATACTTTGCGTGACTAGAATGACCTTGTGTTGTAGATCGTCGAATTCGTCTTACAATCGGTAATAATGTCATCGAAGAAAAATACATGGTTCCATTTTAAAAAGTGGAGTTGACCTTGACGTAGCTCCAGCGCCTTCACCGATAAAAAAATAGTGATCCAGTATGACGGACTTCTCGAACACGGAAACTTTGGCCTGAAACATTTTTGGATATGATCAATAGTTTGAGTGCTATTGCTCGGTAACACTTTATGTGCCTCACCCTCTGCATATATATATTAGGGTGGCTGCAATTTGGGTCAAATTTTAATTTTGAATGTCCCCTTGTAAAAACACAGTCAAGATATATAAAAAAAAATATGTGCACTGTTTTAAGGCGCTCATACAATGTTTAATGGTGCCTATAAGGGTTTGAATTTTTAATACAAAAAACATGTATTCTGCCAAATTATTACTTAATTATTTCTCATGCTTACGCTATTGGGAGGAAAAATCTGAAACTTGGCACACATATTGTGTACATTATGAGGTATATGGCCAAATTTTTACAGATGTTTCCAGTAATAATTGTTGTTATTACCAGCATTGCAATGACAACCTTGTTTTCATTTTTTTTAGTTTCATTCATCAAAGACTATTTATTGATGTTTTATTGCAACTTTTGACCTGATAAAAACTTTAACATAATAGAAAAGTTTTATTTCTACCAGAAGTATAAAAACTCCTTAAGGGGCTATACCTGTGTAAACGCTGAAAATTTGGGTGATTTTCGGGATTTTTTTTGAATAAAAGTACTCAATTGAATGTTTCGGAAAATTAAGAATATATTTGGCTATATTTGACCTATATGACATACATTTTTCATAGAAAAATATTGAGATCCAAGCGACATATGCGCTGCCTTCGGAGGCGACAAAAAAAAATTTCCTCCACGGCTGACATGATTCCGGCCGATTAAGTAGCTGAAACCGAAAAAGGAAAAAATGTCGTTAAACTGGGAGGTATTTCCTGTACAATGACGTAGGATTTTCGAAAAATATCAAAATCTAACAAAATGGCGTAGTTATGAAAAAAGGATGTTTTCTTGCCTATAAAATGGTCGTTTTATCAATGCTAAATCGTCAATTTTCATCCAATCAAAAATATCCTACGTCATTGTAGAGTAAATATCCTCAAAAGTAGTCAGTTCAAATTTTAAGTCAATCGGATAATTGCTCTTCGAGTTACAGTGTCAGCAAATTTGAAAAATCTCAATTCGAGAAAATCGCGTTTAAAGATTTAACTATCGATTTTTGCGAAATGAAATGATTAGAGATGCGACCTTGACATTTTTACAGGATCTTCTTGAAAGTATAAACTGTCGAAAAAGACAACAAAAATCGATTTTTTTAAAGAGTCACACTCGTATAGCCCCTTGAAATTGAATTTCAACTGTGAATCAAACTTGAGCCACAAATTCGTTGCACTAAAATAAATTATCGCAATGAATACTATCATTATCGAATAAAAGGAATTTGAAAATTAGTGGAGCGGTCGGCTTATAGACCTTTCGTTTACATTTGAATGCACTTTATGTATTCACGGACATCTTGAACGATGAATTGTTTCTGTTCCTCGTCGCATGTCAATCTATTATTGTATTCAGTAATGAGCTTGATTCCTCTTTCCGCAACATCATTAACGACCCTTAATTGTCTGACAATTTGCGAACCCAACTGATAACTTTTGTCCAAATGCCACTCGGTCACGTCGTTATTTAGAAAGCTACAATCGATCTGGAATATTCTGAAAAACATTATCGACCGGGGGTGTATGACAAAATCAATGTTTTCACCCATAAAATGAACAACGTCTGATCGAGAAATTTCCTATCGTTTGGGAATTTCGGTTTGATTTTCGTGTTCAAGTAGCTCGTTCGTAATTTTTTTGGCCATTTTTCTTTTAAAATCAGTGGGAATGCCTTTATCAACAAATGCCATCGCAGCACTCTCAGCGTTCAGATACCAAAGATGATTTGAATTTTTTTCGAGAACAACTTTGCTCACAAGGGAATTTATTTTTCGGTAATCATATATTTGTTTAAAAAAATTCAAACTATCCTTACTATGCCTTAACGTAAAGCAAAACGATTCTATAAAATATTTTTCTACAAATCGAACGTTTTTTGTTATGCATGCAGTGTATAATGAAGTCGACAATTGCATTCGAACATCAATAATTAGTCTTTAATGAAAGAAACTCAGAAAATGATAATGAGGTTGTCATCGCAAAGCTAGTAATAATAACAATTAGTACTGTAAAGATTGAGAAAATTTGGTCATATACCCCATAATGTACACAATATGGGTGCCAAGTTTCAGATTTTTCCCACCAATATCCTAAGCATGAGAAATAATTAAGTAATAACTTGGCAAAGCACATGTATTTTTGTATAAAAATTTCAAACCTTCACAGGTGCCATTAAAAAATTTCCGAGTGACTCAAAACTTTGCACATAATTTTTCAAATATATCTTGATTATGTTTTTACAAGAGGACTTTGAAAATTCAAATTTGACCCGAATTGCAGCCACCCTAATATATATATATATATATATATATATATATATATATATATATAGTATCTATTTATATATACATATAGTATTGATCTATAGACATCGCCTAAGGTATTCCTTTGGTTCTACCGGAAATTGAAAGTCCGCTACGTGACTTCCGCTCTGAACGGGTGTGACTTTTTCCTCCTCGTCTTGGGAGTTTTGTAACAAACAAGAACCATCAATTCTCGATAGGAACACACACCGATACTTTCCTCATCCGGCATTACTTATCACCTTCATTATAAAGAAAAAAAAAGAAAACGACTTTGTGGCAATATATATTATCGCAAACTTTTGAAAGTAAGGACATTTATTGTCAGAGCCGACAGATGAAAAAAAGATGTCTACTAAGAATCATCAGAGAAAAACCAATCGGGCCACCTGCCAAGAACACCTCGAACGTCTTCTGTGAAAACATTCTGTGATACTGATTGAGTAAAATGTCTGGACGTACATCTCAATGATGTCATATCTTTTCATGTGAAACAGATAACCGGCTACGTGCCAGGTTATTCCTATCACATTTACATACGTATTAAGCTTCGAACACTTGTGACCGTACGACGAACCGGATGGATGGTTAGAGGGATGGAAAATTGACCAGCGTGCAAATACAAAACTTTAGTATGGATGACGCAAAGTACAACATATATGTGACGATATTGTGTATGTGTGTGTGTGTGTGTGTGTGTGTGTGTGTGTGTGTGTGTTGTGTGTGTGTGTGTGTGTGTGTGTGTGTGTGTGTGTGTGTGTGCGTGCGTGTGTGTGTGTGTGTGTGTGTGTGTGTGTGTGTGTGTGTGTGTGTGTGTGTGTGTGTGTGTGTGTGTGTGTGTGTGTGTGTGTGTGTGTGTGTGTGTGTGTGTGTGTGTAAGTGTGTTGAACCTCTCGCGAATGCAGCGTGAAATCTATGCCATTTCTCGTTACCGGCAAGTAACGATCCACCCGTTATAATCGATTTCGCGTGATTTCGGTTAACTGACGTCGTATGAAGTTTACAAGCGTGCGTGGCCCACGAAACCCGCCGGATTCCGAGTATAAACTATACGCAGGCACAAACTCAAACGCATGCAAGTAGACACGTATATACATGTATATGTGTAAAGAGGAAGAGAGAAAGAAAGAACAGTCACAGCGACCATGCATCGCAGTCGATATAAACCGTCACCGACGGCTACAATATAGCCCCTCAAACTTAACATACGTTTCTCTCGACAAACCGATCACAAAAAAGGGACCATCGCCCAAAAAATTAGATACAGCACAACACTTTTCGTTCCCACGGAGATTACCAACGAAAAAATATGAAAACCTGCTCTCAATGGGAGAACTGACATCGAAGGACATCTTCGTCCATTTAGTGTCCCACTCGTCACCGCGATGAAACGCATCTTGCGTCCATTAAAACTGACATTAAAAAATGAAGGACGAGTATCCAGGGTACACGATGAATGTTGTATTCGGCCAGATATGCCTGTGTGAGACTTACGCAGTGAAATTCGTCACTGGACGTTTGCTTTTTTCGTATGCGAATAACGATCAAGTGATGGAGGATTGCAGACGTAACGGTAGGTTGGAATAGATGGATAAAAGCCATATATATGTAGCAGGAACGTGCAGATACGTATATATATAGGCCGACCGGTAAAACTCAAAAGGTCACGGCCCACATAATCCGGAGCGTGAAACGATCCGCGTTCGGGCGTTTTGTCTGGCAGCGCTTTTGGTATGTCTATTTATATGCCAGAGGTTTAACGGGCGCGAGAAGAGGGCGTACAGGGATGTTCGGTCCAGTGTTTTCGTACAAGCGTTCAGCGGTTTGTCGCACGGTACACGTGGACGTTAACGGTGTATGCACATTGCTCTCTCACATCCTCTGTAACGAGTGTACTTGCTTCGTAATCTCTCTCACTCTCGCCCTGTCTGCCTTTCCATTTTCTGCCAGTACCCAGCATCCATAGAGTCGTCGAGCGTGTTAAGACGCAGAAGGTCGTAACGAACGGTATTTACCGCTTACGAGTGCGGGCTGATGTGTCCTTTTTCTTTCTTCACACTCGACACATGCCTCACCCCCTTTTTTTCGTGCTCACATATATATCGTTGATATAACGGTGATAGGGGCGTTAAGTATGCGCAGGGATGCTTGATTCGTACGGCCTTCTGATTTTCATCCATCCTTGCACAAATACCCTAAGGTCTCTGTATGTCCGAGCAAGGGGAAAATATCACCCGGTATGTGTGTAGGCCGTGGATGCATTAGTGCGAGTAAACGGTGCAGAAGTATGCGCGGGGTGGCGCGCGACGAACCCGGCTACGCGTGTCGGAGGGTTGATTGCGTCCGGTCGAGATGATTGCTTTCCGCGTGGCTGTGCCCTCGCGCACGGGCCGCCGCAGAGCTCTCCTCTGCCCGAGCCTCGTACACTCACTCTCGCGGATTACACGCGTACGTACGTGTACACGATCAAGAGGGAGAGAGATAGGGTCGGAGGAGTGCGGCGGCCGGCAGCGAGGGCGGGTCGCTTAGCGGCTGTACTCGTTGCTCTCCTGCGGCCACAGAGATCACCGACACAACGTGTTCGCTCGTTTTCTGGATTCTGAATGTATGGATAGAGAGAAAGCGAGAAATGAGCGAGGCCGAGAGAATGAACGAGAAAGATGGAGTAGAGAACGGGCGACCTCTGGCAGCACCGATTGCCCGACACCCCCTCCGATTCCTATATCCGTACGTTGCTTCACCAATGTTTCGATATTCCGATAGTTTATTCGTCTGGACCGATGAACCTTCCTCTTTCCACCCCTCGCAACAATAATCCTGTCGCGACGGGAACCTGCGAGAAATCACTTCCATTTTAGCTAACGTTCGAGCTTTATGCCCAACTCTCTACGTTTCCATATACACCGTGGACCGAATCGTCATAGTGTAACGATAAAGTCAACCGTTACATCAGATATCTTAAGTGTGGAGAATCGTGCCAGTCTCTCTCTCTCTCTCTCTCTCTCTCTCTCTCCCTCTTTCTCCCTCTCTCTCTCTCTCTCTCTCTCTCTCTCTCTCTCTCTCTCTCTCTCTCTCTCTCTCTCTCTCTCTCTCTCTCTTTCTACCCCCCGCTCTTCCGCGGCTTGACATAACCCATGCTAAAGTTACTAAAATCTCCGAGTTTACCGTGAGAAAAGAAGCGACAAATGGTGAATTCAGATCCCTTCTTGAGCGTATTCCGGCCATGGATTCCATGACTTACGGGCACACATCAGATTGCCGCTTTGAATGAAAAAAATCAGGCTTCAACAAACGGAGTCGAAGATTTTAAGTTATACATGAACACATCAAATCGTATGTCATCAACTAGTGGAGAGATGGTTATATCAGGGGTGCCATCGGAAGTTGAATCCTCACCGATCCACATAGTTAAGAAGATTTTCTAAGTTCTCGACATATCGGAATTATCAGTCCATGTTCTTTCGGCCCGAAAGCTAATCCGCAAAGTTCACGTTCATTCGAATGAAACTCGGCTGCAGCTGGGTGTATCTTATGTGGTTTCGCTAACTTCAAACTCGGTGCGAGGGGCCATTGAGGGGCCAGTCCACTTTGGAGACACGAAAAAAGGCTATTTTCGCAATTTTTTTGACGATTTTATAAAAGATATGAATACAAACGTTGTTGGGCTTGATGAATAAAGTCCTGAAATACATTTAAAAAATTATTTTATTCATTTTTGTTCATTTTTAAGTACAAAAACTATAGTTTAACGTAACGCGTCAAAAATAGGTGAGCTAGGTAGCTCCATCACAACTCGGCAACGGCTTGTCTGAAACTAAAAAATCAAAGTCCTTTAGCTTCAGTATGACACCAGCTGCAAAATGACTCTCGGATATAAAGTTTTATTTAAAACTAAAAAAATGGCAGATGAAAAATGAAAAAAATAAAAAAAACGCGTTTTTCGCAGTTTTTCGCAAAAAAAAGAGTAAAAATCAACATTTTAAACCGTCGAGGGTCATCTTGTTGCGAATCATATTTACAATATGTGGTTCGAATTTCAAGAGAATCGGTTAATTAGTTTTAGAGATACGATGGAGCTAGATTTTAAAAACGTTGTTTGGAGAAAAAGGCGTTTGAAGTTTATACTATGAAAAACTCATACCTAAACTCAATCGGCAATTCCTGCACCGTACAAAATCCCTTCTGGTTGCTCATCATCGGCGGTTTCTTCAAGTCTTGCTTGCTTTCGATTTTTGAAATTTTCAAAGTGGACTGGCCTCTCAAAGACAAAACAGAGAGAAACGTGTTTTAAATGGGGTGAGATCGATGAAGAATGCAGCGCTGCTTCCCAAAACCGGAATATTTATTTGAATGAAATGCTAGCCGGAGCAGTAGACAATCTTTTTCGACTTACGAAACGCAGGGCTAAGGTTTGTGGATACAAATGTGTATGGGACATGGACGGTGCCATTTTTGTGCGGACAGGAGACGGTCAGCCTAAAATATCTGTACATTCTGAAGATGAGCTATCCAAACTGGCATGATCACTCTTGATCATACGGAAACGCCTTTGGCATTAGATACAGCCAGTAGTTGGACTAACAAGTCAGTATTTAAAATAGCGCAATTTAATGTCCAATCGGTAGTAGCACACATACTTCATAAGATTATATTTTTCTGTAATTTTTTTTTCGTATAATTTCTTCTTCAGAATCGAAAGATCTACTCATATATAGAAGATTTCGTAGTAGATATTGAATCTCATCTATCTCATACGAAATTATAGAGAAGGCAAGGAGGGAGGTAGAATCGCCTGTTATATCCATAATTCTCTTAGAGTCAAGGTACACGACTCTTCGCCAAATGAATTTTTAAACAGCCCAAAATTTCTACTTATTGTTGTACCCTAGCAGGCGTGTGATTGACTCCTGTTTGCCTCAGTATACCGAAGACCGAAGGGTCGATTATTTGATGCAATACTTGGAGCGTTCAATAATGTTTTCCATGCGTACCGAAACATTGTTATAGCAGGTGACTTAAGGGCTTACATACCTTACCTGGATACGTAAAAAAGATCGATTTTTCAAAAAGGTGCTCATTGGAAAGTACTATCCTTTGAGTGTCGACCCTGAAAATTTCATATGGAAATTCGCAGTAATGACGAAATTATAGCGTTTTGTAACTGACCGCTTTCGACTAACGGTTGGGGCGCAGGTGTAAAGTGTACGCAAAACTTTAAACGCGTTTTACTCGAAACAGTGTTTTCAAAATCGGTACCAGAAATATCTCCGCAACTACTGGACCGATCCGAATCAAGTTTTGCACAGTTCTGCTTCACACAATAATCTAGTACTGACTGAGCCGTTTTGTCGATACCTGGCATAGTTTTTCTTTCATAAGTACTGAATAATTTTAAGGCGAAAAATCGTCTGTTTTATTCCAGTGAATGCCATGACCCGAAAAAAATAAGTTTTTAAACTCCGTATCTCTCTTTCTTTTTCTTCACCACGCTTAACGCCAAATCGTTGTACAACAATTCCACTGATACATACATACAGCACATGTGTGATGCATACGTTGTACTTTTATATAATCGTGATTCGAACTTTTTATTATAATAGTAATATGGTTTCTTAATAGAAAATGTTAAGAAAAATAGTATTTCGAGGGTTTGACAATTTATTGTATGTTTCTAGTAAATTTGCTTGGCTTTTGCATAAAAAGTTATTTCAGTTCTTTTGTTCGTTAGAATTGAAAAAGTAATAATGTAAATAAAAGTATCGTTTGAAAAAAATCACCAGTATTCCGAGGTTACGGCAGGATTCTACTTTGAAACTGTGAAAAGATTTTTTTATTTTACATTTTTCGAAAGTAAATATGTTCAAGAATGTTCGGTCAAAATTTTATAAAGTTCCAAGCAGTCTAACTATTCTTTTTCGCCTTTCGAACGCACCTACCTGAGCGCGCTATTGTGACCCGCCCGGCGCGCGGCCCGGATCAGCCGTCTACCTGGCTTTGTTCGCTAAGACAGATTTTCCCCTATCGTAAACCGTTATACCTATATATGCTTATTAACCAAAGTACATACCTTTGCTTCTCTATATTACCCTTCCTTTATAATTTTCTCTTCGCTTTATAATTCCGGAGTGGAGAATCATTCGTGATTTGGAGTTCGAACGTGAAGCATCTATCTGTTCGCAATGAATACGAAGAAAGTGTATCGTGCACAGAAAAGTTCTAGTCGTCCATCTAGAACTAGAAAACGTTCTTTTCACGGAAACAGATTTACTGACGAAGGAAGTACGAGCAACACGAGTTCGTCAGCAGCAAAATTGAAAAAATCGAACGATCCGAGTTTTGATGTGAAAGTTGATAATACTGGTGGTTATTCTTCTATTCATTTTTTCTCCGTGTTCTCAATGCTCTCACAGTGGGCTCCTGCTCTTGCTAGTGACGTACAAGAGGTGCTGAAGCCGATCTACGAAGATCTAACAAAAACGGAATTACTGGAGAGATGTTTGGGTGGAAACACTCAAAATAACAACGAATGTTTCAACTCTACAGTTTGGGCTATGGCACCGAAACATGTCTTTAATGGCAAAAAAATCGTCAAAATTGCGTGCCTCACTGCTGCCTGCGTTTTTAATGAAGGATTCAGCCCAGTTTTAAAAATAATGGAAGTCATGGGCATTACAATCGGCCCAACCGTCATGCAATTCGCCACTATGCGCGACCAACATCGCATCGTTCGAGCGAACCGCCGCTCGACTGAGGCTTCTAAGGAGGGCAGAATTAAAAAAAAAAGGCTAAATTGGATGAAAACACCCACCTGGAACACGTCGAAGGCATATTATATGGCCCAGGCATCGCTGATTGAGGGTAAGATAATTTTTTCTACGATTTATCACTCACCAAAACTTTAAACGCGTTTTTCTCGAAACGACATTTTCAAGTACCGTGGTCGTGATAACTCAAAAAGTACTGAACCGATCCTTATGAAATTTGGAACACATATTCTATATGTGTGTACTAACCGACCTAACTACAATCAACTTAAAATTTTGATTAGAACTATTTTTTATTGCAAAAAAAAGACCCAAAAACGCATTTTTTTCGTATTTTAGCCGCCATTTTGTTAATTTTGCACGTATATAAAATATTCTAGTTAAGTCGGTTTCTGAAGACATACTGAACATGAAACTATTTGATTTTTTTGTTTCAGACCATCCGTCGGGAAGATTTCACGACCACGGCAACGGTACCTGCTTTTCGAGGCGTTGGCTTTAAACATATTTTACGTGTACAAAAAATTAATAAAATACATTAAATTTTTTTTTTTTATGTACTTAAAGAGTGTATTTATTGAACAGTTTAAACCCCATATCGATATCTTTAATAGTATTCTCAGAAAAAATTCACGAAAATAGCGTTTTTTTCATGGTTTCAAAGTAGAATCCTGCCTTAATTAGAATTTTGTAGATACTGAGACGCCCGATAATTTTTTCGAGGGCATTTTATATTACTTGGCGTTTTTTATACTTTTTCAAGTTTATCAAAGGGATTTCATGACCTTTCGAAATAAATATATGTACAGGGCAACTGGTTATTGGTCACGATCCCTTGAAAGGGTTATAGCTCATCTTCCGCTGTCAAATAACCTAACAATGTTTTATGCAAAAATCAACAATTTCGAGATATTATTTTTATGAATGATTCAACTATAAACATGAATATAGTATAACCTCACTCTATAAAAACCATGTATATAAATGAATATCAATGTGAATACCAGAGTATAGCATATCTCAGAAAAATACTACAAAAGTTGCACTCTTAAAGCTCCCAGTCGATCTTAAATTCATCAAATTAAAAAATTACCAATCACGAGAAGTTTTTTTATGAACATTTTTGCATAATCCAACAAGTAATTTATTTCGACATAAAAATTCCAATTAACATATTATTTTTGAAAGCCAGGCAAGAACTCACCAACTGAATAGTACCTACATGCAAACAAGATTAAAATTAAGTCGCCATTTTAATACAAACAAAGCAACCAACCATAATAAATATTAACGTACGACCATAAATGGAAACAATAATATAATAACATTCAATAAAACTCGAACAATCCCAAAATCCTTGAGAATTCATTTGAGAACTCGAAATATCGCGTTTCAATGGCCGTTATTCATGTACCGAAGTGTGTTATTTATTGCGACATAGATTAATAAATTCACTTCTTAACCATGCACGCTAAGTCGTTGCGCAGCATTTGTGATAAGCTTGAGTGGTACTTACATTGTACTTTTATTGGGAGTACAAATAAGTCTCCGCCGTTTGACAAAAGATGGCCCCACCAGGAGGATATGGTTGAAATTGTCAGATGTAAAACGTCATATCGTAAGGTTGGACATCTGGCAAAACCATAACCTTGAAATATTAGCGATTTTGTATCAGCATCACATAATTTCTTTGTGCGAAAATGTCGAGTTTTGGGTTGAATAAGCGTAATTTGCGGGAACTTGTGATTTGACTTCATTAATTTGGAAAAATCTGCAGTTAAGGCGCATCGATTGCTTGTAGAAGCATACAGTGAGGCTGCTTTAAGGTAGTACGAGCGCGCAATCTCGATTTTTATACATTTTGTTCAAATTTTAACCAGACATTGTTCATATCATCATGCATGTTTGAGTGAGATTTCAGACCAGTCGACTATTTAGATTGGGAGATAATGGGTTTTAAAATTGCAACTTTTAACACTGCAGGGTCTGCATTGAATTTCCGACAGATTAATTTTTCGTAAAAAATATTTGTCCCCTATAATAAGAAAACATATGGCAACACCGCATCGTTCCACGCATCCAGTGACATGAGTTTGCGCGGTATATTTAAAATAATCCTGCAACACAAATTTTTATTTGGAAGTCATTTTCAATCGAACAAAGTTTCTAATTAGTTATGAATAAACCAACTGTTTCGAATTGCGCTCGTGGAGAGTTTCGTGGCTGAGGGTTGGGCCGTCGTTCGCTAGGCCGATTCCGCTTAAATGATGGTGGAGACGAGTTTCGTTATTTTCGTTTAATTTTCTCTTTTCCTTACATTTAATTGACTATGTTACAATACGCAGTTTAAGTTTATTTTAGGACGCCAGACTAGGCTGGGTTTCATTGACGTCCGTTGCCATGGGCTAGGCAGAGGCGGTGTAAAGGAGTGGCCTGAGTTGGTGGCGGTAGAGGCTCTCTCCGGCGTTGTCACTTCGGGTGGAGCTGTGAGCTGCTGGACAGCCTGGCTGGCTGTGGCCGTTAGCGAGCGGCTAACTACTGGCTCGGATGGCTCCCACTCGCTGCCTGACTGGTCGCTGGTCTGGCAGGCTGTGGTCGTTAGCGAGCGGCTAACGACTGGCTCCGCGGGTTCCCATTCGCTGCTCGACTGGTCGCTGGTTTGGCAGGCTCTGCTGATTCCACCCGATGGGCTGGTCTGAGTGCCCTGGGTGGTCGAGGCTACGCTGGTGCCGAGTGGTGGCGTGGCAGGCAACGGTGAGTACGGCGTGGAGATGTCCAGCGTCTTCCACGGCAGCGTAGGTTGTCCGGAGTCGGTAGGCAAGCGAGTGCTCCCCGAGATAGCTTCACCGCCGCTAGGCAAAGGTGAGCGTCTGCTCTTGTGCATAGACCTGCTTGTAAGGCAATAATCTAGAGCGGATCTGGTCCGGAAAGTTCAGCTGACGAGTGAGCCGCGTCGCCGCTATAAATAGATCCTCGCGTATTGCACCGCTTGTGAGAAACTTGGGCGCGACGGCCGGGTCGGCTGACACGGGCGCTCACCGCCGCGTCGCGCGGGTGGCGGCCACGTAGCCGCTGGTCGAATCCCATTCATTCCGCCCGACTCATCGTGAGCTCAAGATGATGGTTCGGTTTGACTTGCTACCGGGAATAGTACGATCTTGGCAACAGGTCTCGTGAGTGTGGTCGTGGCGGTGCGGAGCTGGACGACCCGGATGAGATCGTCAGGACCAGGTAACACGTTGATGATGCGTGCTAGGGGCCATTAAGCAGGTGAAGTTGCTTCGTTCCTGATTAGGCATAGCCGCCCGTTGTAGTATTCGTCTACCGGTTCTCGCCATTTATTTCGCGGGCTCAAGTTGTGGATGTATTCCGTGGCCCAGCGGGCCCAGAAATGGTCTCTCATCTGATTTAGATGCTGTCAGCGGGTCAAGTGATGTGGGTGATGTTCCAGCAGCGACGGTTCGGGGATGGCAATAAGTGCTGTTCCCACAAGGAAGTGTCCCGGAGTTAACGCAGTGATGTCCTCCGGGTCGTCGCTTATAGCGCAGAGTGGCCTTGAATTAAGGCAGGCTTCGATTTGAGCCATGAGGGTGGCCATTTCCTCGTAGGTGAGGGTAGCTTCTCCGATGACTCGCTTAAGGTGCTATTTCGTGGACTTGACTGCGGCCTCCCACAGACCACCGAAGTGCGGTGCGCCTGGAGGATTGAATCGCCAGGAGATGTCTTGGTCGGCAGTTGCCCCTCTAATTTTCTCGAATTCTTTGGAGCTGGCGGTGAAGAGGCCCTGTAGCTCGTTGTCAGCCCCTACGAAGGTGGTTCCTTGGTCGTTATAGAGCTTGGAACACCCCGCGTCACGCCACGAACCGTTGGAGTGCAGCGATGAACCCTTTGGCTGAGTAGTCGGAGGCGACATCGAGGTGCACGGCCTTGGTTGCCAGGCACACAAAAATGACTAAGAATGCTTTTGTGGTCTTATGTCCTCTTCCGGGCGTAGTCCTTAGGAGGATGGGGCCGGCATAGTCGACTCCGGTGTGGTCGAAGGGTCGACTTGGTGTGATACGGACGGCGGGAAGATTTGCCATTTGCTGCGTCGTGGTTTCCGCCCGCCATCGGCGGCACGTCACGCAGCCCGCAACTGTGGTTTTAACCAGGCGGCGTCCCTTTGGGATCCAGCACCGTTGTCGGAGACGATAGAGGGTTAGCTGTGTTCCCCCGTGCAGAGTGAGCGCGTGGCGCTGTCTCACCATTAGTTCGGATAAGTGAGATTCCGCTGGTAGCAGAAACGGGTGTTTCTCGATCCAGGGTAGCTGGGAGTTCTTTAGTCTGCCTCCCATTTTCAGTATCCGGTGCTCATCCAGAAACGGAGCTAGTGCTCCTAGAGGTCCTTTCCCGTGCAGAGGGATCTTCTGCTGTAGGCGCCGTATGACCTCATGGTAGTAGTCGTTTTTAACCACCCGTATCCACGTGAGTTCCGCTTGCCTTAGCTCGTCGGCCTCTAAGATTGCTGCTCTTTGTTTGACGTTGCGCCGCCATCTTTTGCACCAGGCTATGATGCGTAGCAGGCGATTAAACGAAGAAAAGCGGCTGAGCGTAGTGTTTGGATGCGGCTTGTGATGAATAACCACTGCGTGTGTGGTTACCCTTGCCTCGAGCAACTCCGTCGCCGTCGGAACGGTGGTGCTAATTTCACTTCCCAAAGCGGTATGGAAACAAGGCGGCTCTTGCCACCAGAGCGGATGTGTGAGGAGCTCTTGCGGAGACAATCCTCTGGAGACGCAATCCGCTGGATTTTGTTCTCCTGGTATGTGTTGCCAGCGTCCATCTGGTACTAGTTGCTGGATTGACGCGACTCGGTTGGCGACGAATGTTTTCCACTTGGAGGGATGTTGTAGGATCCACCCGAGTGTCACCGTCGAGTCTGTCCAGAGCCTTATGCTTGTTGGCTGCTGGGGTATGGTGCGCCGGCCGTGATTCACTAGGCCGCTGAGCAGATGCGCCGCGCATAACTCCAGCCGAGGGAGCGTGACGGGCTTCAGTGGAGCTACCTTGGTGCGTGCGGCGATGAGCGTCACCCGGTAGCCTTGACCAGCTGTCTTGGTCCGGGCGTAGAGTACGGCCCCGAATGCTCGTTCCGAGGCGTCTGCAAACCCGTGAAGTTCGAAGGGGTCAGATGTTCTGATCCAGCGCGGAATCCGGATGTCACGCAACAGTTTCCACTGGTCGCGAAATGGCTTCCAGCCTTTAGATATCTCGGGAGGCAGTGGATCGTCCCAGCCCAGCCCTGTCAACCAGCAATTTTGTATGTTAATTTTTGCCTTTACGCTGATGGGGGCCAGCCATCCCAGCGGGTCGAAGAGTTGGGCCGCTTCGCCTAACACGCTTTGCTTGGTTGCGGTATCTTTGGTTGATACTTCGACGCGGTAGTGAAAGACATCGTTTGAATGGTCCCACCGGAGACCCGGCGTCTGCTGACGTTCTGTGTCAGCTGTCCAGGAGCGTGCAGCATCCTGGATAGTTCGCCCCTTGGGCAGCGTTCGCAACAGCCTTGTAGAGTTGGAGGCCCACCTTTTTAGCGGGAATCCGCCCGCCATGCAGAGCTGTTGAAGTTCCTTCTGGGTCGCTGTCAGCTAGTCCAGTGTTTGGGCGCTAGTAAGGATGTCGTCCATGTAAGTGTCTTCCCGGAGGGCTTGTGCCCGCGCGGGAATTGGTCCCCATCGTCTGAGGCTAGCTGGCGGAGCGTCCGTATAGCTAGAAAGGGGGCGCAGGATAAACCGTAGGCCACGGTTTTAAGGCGATACTGCTTCACCTCCTCCGCCTTGTGTTGCCTCCAGAGGATTCGCTGGAGGTCTTGATCGTCTGGGTGGACTAGTATCTGCCTGTACATCTTCTCGATGTCCGCTGCTACGGCATAGCGGTGCGTTCACCATTTGAGTAAGATGTAGGGCAGGGCTGGCAGCAGGTTAGGCCCCGTCAGAAGTGACTCGGTTCGGGATTGTTCCCCAGAGGCGTGCGAAGAACCGTTAAACACGACTCCGAGCGCAGTCGATGTATTGGAGTTTCGTAGTACTCCGTGATGCGGGAGGTAGCACACTCGCTACGGTACGGGTCCGCTCGTGATTTCCTCCATGTGGTGAAGTTGCTCGTAAGTTCGGAGAAACTCGTTGTATAACTCTTGAAGCGCGTGGTTCTTGTTAAACCTTCCCTCGGGATGAGTTAGGGCCCGAGAGGCTCCGTTGGATGTGTTGGAGAGATCAGGTAGCTCTCCCCTTAGTGGCAGTCGGACTGAGTAGCGCCCGTTCTTTCTTGTGTAGCTAGAGGAGAAAAGCGCTTCACATTGTTGGCCCTCCATGGAGGGAGGAACCGGAGGACTTGGCCCTTCCTCTTGCTCTCAAAAACGCTTGACGGTGGTAGACAGATCATCCACCACCATGCATTGTTGAACCGTTCGAAGCTTGTTGGGTGACTCGGGACCCGTTGTTCCCACCAGTATCCAACCAAACGTTGTCCGTTGCGCGATCGGTTGGTGGGATCGTCCTTTCCGCAGGCCCGGTTGCACTATACTAGCGTATGCGTCGGCACCTAGGAGAATGTCGATTTGGTCGCCATTGTGGAATGTAGGATCCGCAAGTTGCAATCCCTTAATGTGCTTCCACTCTGGTCTCTTACGGGCCTGGAACGTTGAGTAACTCGTTAGCTTAGGGAGGATCAAGGCTGTGGTCCTAAGTTTAGCTGCCGTTTGCTCGGCCTTCAGGCTTACTACGACCCTTCTCTTTGCTTTTGTAGTCTGGACTCCTCCTACTCCGCAAACGTTAAGAGAGGTCCTGGACCGTTGGAGTTTTATCCGTTGGGCTAGTCTCTCAGAGATTAAGTTGACTTCCGACCCTTGGTCAATGAGTGCGCGGGCCGGATGTGTGTTGCCATGCTCATCGTAGAGTAGCACCCTAGCTGTTGCCAACAGAACGGAGATTTCTTTGCCTCTCGTGAGGTGGCTGCTAACGCTCGCTAGCCCGGGGGCAGAATGCAAGGTCGAGTGGTGGTTTTCAGCACAAGTCGTGCACACCTTGACTGACTTGCATTCGGCCAGCTGATGTCTGCCCAGACAGTTCGTGCGGCGTTTCAAGCGTTGAACTGTGTGCCAGCGTGGCTCCGGAGTTTGCTCCTTGTATTTGTCGCAAAACATCAGGAAGTGCTGCTGGTTGCATAGGCCGCAGCTGCCATGCGCGGTTTCCCTTTTTTGTGCGACAAACGAGTTCGGGCGGGGACGATTGTCCGCCTTCCTTGGAGATTGGTGAGGTCATAAAGCTTCCAAGATTTGCTCCGCTGCTCAAGGAAGCTCCTCAGCGCCGCACAGTTAGGTGGCTCGGCTGAGGTGCTGACCGCTCCTTCCCATTCGCGTCTCGTTTGTGGGTCGAAGAGCTGCACTGCGAGAAAAACGAATAAGTCTTCTGTCGTTCCCACCGGGCGTCCTATGCTGGCTAACCCGGCGATGGTGGAAATGATGACACTGAAGATCCGGTGAATTTCGGCTACCGTCTCCCCTTTCATTTTTGCCAGGGCGGTGAAGCTTCCTAGCATCGAACTGATGAGCAGTTTCTTGTCGTCGTAGAGGCTGCTTAGAGCAGCCTAAGCGCGTGTGTAATTGTCTTCTGTTGTCGCGAAATTGCTGATCACCTTTCCAGCGTCGCCGCGCAAACTGGTTTTCAGATAGTGCAGCTTCTCTACGTTGCTGAGGCGTCGATCGCGATCAACAATAGATTGGAACAAATCCTTAAACGCTGGCCAGTCGCTGTACTTTCCCGAAAATGAAGGTATCGTGATGCGCGGTAATGCCGTATATCCTGCTGTCGTTGTCTCATGCCTCATGCTGGGTTGTTCGGCCAGGCGAGCCAACTCGGAGAGCCAGTCGAGGAGCGTGCCTCTTTGGAGGAAATACGTTTCCTCCGTCATGCTGAGGAGGTACTTCCGAGAGTACTCGTGCTGCTTTAGCTGAGCGGTGTAATCTCTGCTCAGCAAGTTGTGTTGCTCCTCGAACTTGTCCCAGTATTTTTCCAAGGTGTTTATCCGCGTTTCTACGGCTCCTTCCGTGATGTTAGCTTGCTCTAGTTTTTTTAGATTGTCCATCATGCGTGCTATTCGCCCGTGCAGCTCCGATTGGCTCTGGATGAGCGCGTCGAACGAGTAACTCATGATGCAGCTGGTGATAGTCCGAAGTTCTAGTTGCCTCCGGATCCGGCTCGAAGGACCAATGTTTCGAATTGCGCTCGTGGAGAGTTTCGTGGCTGAGGGTTGGGCCGTCGTTCGCTAGGCCGATTCCGCTTAAATGATGGTGGAGACGAGTTTCGTTATTTTCGTTTTATTTTCTCTTTTTCTTATATTTAATTGAGTATTTTACAATACGCAGTTTAAGTTTATTTTAGGACGCCAGACTAGGCTGGGTTTCATTGACGTCCGTTGCCATGGGCTAGGCAGAGGCGGTGTAAAGGAGTGGCCCGAGTTGGTGGTGGTAGAGGCTCTCTCCGGCATTGTCACCTCGGGTGGAGCTGTGAGCTGCTGGACAGCCTGGCTGGCTGTGGCCGTTAGCGAGCGGCTAACGACTGTCTCGGATGGCTCCCACTCGCTGCCCGACTGGTCGCTGGTCTGGCAGGCTGTGGCCGTTAGCGAGCGGCTAACGACTGGCTCCGCGGGTTCCCATTCGCTGCTCGACTGATCGCTGGTTTGGCAGGCTCTGCTGATTCCACCCGATGGGCTGGTCTGAGTGCCCTGGGTGGTCGAGGCTACGCTGGTGCCAAGTGGTGGCGTGGCAGGCAACGGTGAGTGCGGCGTGGAGATGTCCAGCGTCTTCCACGGCAGCGTAGGTTTTTCGGAGTGGGTAGGCAAGGGAGTGCTCCCCGCGATAGTTTCACCGCCGCTAGGCAAAGGTGAGCTTCTGCTCTCGTGCATGGACCTGCTTGTAAGGCAGTCATCTAGAGCGGATCTGGTCCGGAGAGTTCAGCTGACGAGTGAGCCGCGTCGCCGCTATAAATAGATCCTCGCGTATCGCGCCGCTTGTGAGAATCTTGGGCGCGTCGGCCGGGTCGCCTGACTCGGGGGCTCACCGCCGCGTCGCGCGGGTATCGGCCACGTAGGCACCGGTCGAATCCCATTCACCAACACTTTTATTTGTTAATAAAGATACCATGAACAAAATAAAATATTAATATTTATAATGCAAAGATTTTTTATGACAAAATTTTTAACTTTAGGAACACGACAATTATTTACTTCTCGAAATATTGAACAATACTGTTCTGCGCTGTTGCCATATTTCTTCTTATCATAGGGGACAAATATTTTTTACGGAAAATTATTCTGTCTAAATTCCAATACAGACTCTGTAGTGTTAAATGTTGCAATTTTAAAGCCCATTATCTTCCAATCTAAATAGTTGACTGTTTTGAAATTTCACTCAAACATGCTTAATGATATGAACAATGTCTGGTTAAAATTTGAACCAAATCTATAGAAATCAAGATTGCGCGCTCGTACTACCTTAAGTGAGAGAAGTTGTCATAAGTGGATTCAAAAATTCAAAAACAGTGAGTTTGACGCCGAAGACAAAGAACGTGGCGCAAGGCTGAAAGTGCACGGAGACGCGGAATCAGAAGCATTATTGGAGGCAGATTCTTGCTAAACGCAAGAGTTCCCGCAAGTGATACAAAATCGCTAATATTTCAAGGTTTATGGTCGTGATAGATGTCCAACCTCACGATATGACGTTTTACATCTGACAATTTCAACCATAACCACCTGATAAGGCCATCTTTTGTCAAACGGCGGAGACTTATTTGTACTCCCAATATATAATGGTGACACCAATTTCATGTTAGAACCGTAAGGTGATTTTTCAAAAGAAAAATAAAATAATACGCAAAATATCATTCCTAAGGTTTAATCATTTTGTTTACAATTTTTTTAGTAAACTTGCTTGGCTATTTTATAAAACGTTGCTTCACATTTTTGTACATTTAAATTGAAAATATGCAATAAAACCATTGTTTAAAAAATTTGGATAATTTGGTTAAAAAAAAATAGGAAAAAAAAGTAAACTTGCTTGGCTATTTTATAAAACGTTGCTTCACATTTTTGTACATTTAAATTGAAAATATGCAATCAA
The DNA here is from genome assembly GCA_963210295.1 of Ophion ellenae. Taxonomy (NCBI): domain Eukaryota; kingdom Metazoa; phylum Arthropoda; class Insecta; order Hymenoptera; family Ichneumonidae; genus Ophion; species Ophion ellenae. Next base: position 32,024,755 of record OY723387.1, on the reverse strand, counting down.
ACCATTGTTTAAAAAATTTGGATAATTTGGTTCGAAAAAAAATAAGGAAAAAATTAAGGATAATTTGGTTCGAATAAAAACCACTCAATTCTTTGGCAATCGTTGTCTTGTCCTCTTTTTGAATTTTATTGACGAATAGGAAATTCAAGCTCGCAGCAGTGAGCGGACGAACCTTACGTAGAAAAAGAGGGGGGTGGGGCTCGTTCAAAGAGACGTTCAAAGTGTCTAAGGGGTGACACCACTGTAGAATTTTTTAAAAATTAATTATTTTTACTTCACTTTACAGATGCTTTGAACCATCTCCAATAAGTAGAAAAAAGTTTTGTACCTGTAAAACAAGGACCGCAGGCCCGTGTGGGTCTGCGGTGGCAGTGGCTGGTCCGTGTGCGAGTCATCGACCGTTTTCCTCGAAACACAATTTTTTTGAACGGCACGCAGCATATCAGTGGCGTAGCATGGATTTTTGCCGCCCGGGGCCAACCCTAAACTTCCCCCCCACCCCTATCTTCGCAACTAAGCGCCGCTCGCCGCCGCCGCCCCACATCTGCGCCGCCCGGGGCCATGGCCCCTCTGCCCCCCCGCCCCCATGCTACGCCGCTGAGCATAACTCCAACAAGTTTCATTTTTTTCACTCCAAATTTTGAGTAGATCTTTGAAACATCATTCCGAAGAGAAATACGTACGGGATTTTCCATGAGTTAATTATAACATTAGTTATTAAATAATGATTGTCCTTTTTTATGTCGATTGTTTAAGTTTTTGGTTTAACGCTTGCCAATTACACAAAAACTAATATTTTCACAATCCTCTTCGTATTTTTATAGCTATACTCGTGTAAATTGATAGATTTTTTTTTTCGAAAATCAAATTTGCTTCAGCCATACTGCATGCCACAGAGCGTCTCAAATTCAACATGTCTCGCCAGAATTGCTCCAGCGTCACCATTTGGTATAATTCTTAAATATAATTTTCTTTTTGTTCACTTGAAGATATGACTAATAACATCCTCGAATATTAATAATAATACCTCGAATATAGTTTGTTCTTCTATCAAAAAAAAATCGCGAAATATCCCTCAATTTGGGACGTTCACAGTGGTGTAAGCCCTTAAGGTAAAACGAGCGCGCGCTCTTGATTCCTATTGATTTTGTTCACATTTTACCCAGACATTGTTCATATCATTATACATGGTTGAGCTAAGTATCACAACAGTTGACTGTTTAGATTGGGAGATAATGGGTTTTTAAATACCAAATTTTAACACTGCAGGGGCTGCATTGACCGAAAGTCAGGTCACATAATTCGTCGTACCATTCTATTGCGTTTATTAATTTTGAAAAAAATTATGCTTAGATAAAAAACTAGTTAGGGAACGAGTGAAAAAAGTTTCGATTGTGTCACATCCGGAAGGGATGAGAGCATAATATTTTCGTTTCCCTCTTTCTTGCCTACGTCTAGCGCAATAGCACGGGATGAGGGTAAAAAGGGGTAGTGCGTGGGAAAAGATAAAATGAAGGAATTGACGCAATGTATTATGTATGCTCGGGAAATGCTGGGCAAAAGATAAAATGAAGGAATTGACGCAGTATGTATGCTCGGTATTACGGAATAATTCGACATTTGTATAACCTTGACTCTTGGTTTATTACAATTTAGGGGTCAGATTAAGGTAATTAGCTGAGAGAGACAGGATACAAAAATAGAAAAAGATTATATAATTCGCTTACATTCGTTGTTTGTGTGTGCTCGCTCGTACAGTTGTGTATGATCGCTCGTGAAAACATTGGTTGACGCTCGTATGGCGAAAGGCCTCCGCCGGTACCCTGATGCGCTCGCTGGTCAAGTGGTTAGTAACACTTGCACAAGCTTTTCGGTCGGCGCGGAGTTATATATTTGTATATGCGTACGGCGAGAGCCACTTGAGGCTCTATATAGATATACGGAGTAAGATACGGATTTCTGATGGCCTACGCGAACTCAGGATCAAAGCTATATATATAGAACTTAAAAGAAAAGACTTGGAATAAGATTATCGATACGTAGATCGGAATTAAACGTGATAAAAGGAACTTGGTTCGAAATTCGCTGACGGAAGGTTGAGCTCTGAACTCGATGGAAATTGTCGGGGGACTGGGATTGAGACTTGATAGAAGAACTTGATGTGATGGTGGTTGACGGGAGACTGGGATTGAGGATAGAAGAACTTGAGTCGATGGTAGTTGACGGGAGACTGACTTGAGGAAGGAAGTCTTTCTTGATATGAAAATTGGGAGGGGTTCAGTAGTGGGAGAAGGAACCTTAGGGAGAGTGTGATCTTGGTCATCTAGTTCTTCGGGGATTGGTCATGAATATATTGGTTGATTAGCGTGATTGCTTGCGGTATGATGTGCGTGTAGGTTACAGATTTCCTAGACACGCGCTCGACCTTATTTCGGGGCATCGGATCTGACTAATATGCGTATGAAGAAAGGAGACCTTTCTTAGATTTTTAGTCTATGTTATGATTGAATAATCTAGGGTCGAGGCTTTCTTGGTTCTCATGCGGTTGGGCCGGCGTAGAATTTTTGGAGTCTGTTGATCGAGCTGATGGTTGGTTTTTCGTTCGACAGCTCTTCTTGGAATATTCGCCTGAAATCGTGTTCTTGTTGACAGCCAATGGCATGGGAAAAGTCGATAACTGATGGTGCTGCTATCGTGCGTATATCGCTGTGGGTTGAATATGCGTGCGAAACGTACGCACGTTCCTTTTTACGCAGTTATTCGTCTTATTCTTAGATTTTCACATTTAATAATAAGCTTATAACGGCAAATGAGGATATTGGGAATAACCGAGAGAAGGCACATTCGCTACGATGTAACACCTCCTCGGTTTAAGATTGAGCGTCCCGCTCAATTATTATGAATGTTCCGAAGGTTATCTCAATATCGTCATCAGCCTATTCTTGAGTGGTTGCGGTATCGGTAGATAGCATTTTGGGATTCGAGTATTATGTAGACTATAGAAGAAGGAAAGAATGTGTGTCTTATTAGTGTATATATAGATCTTTGTATGAAAATATGTTTGGTTATTGTATATCTAGATTTTTGTATAAGGAAGTTTTTCTTCGTTCTCCGTTTTTTGTTGATAATTATGAATATATATTTTTTATTCTGCGCTGAAATGTATGTGTACGAATTGCTTATTTACTTATTTTACCCGATCTCTTACTTGACAAGGTTCAAAGAACGATGAAAAGAAATAATTATTAGCATAATCAGAAATATCGTAAGTCTCCTCGTGCGAATTTAAGGGAAGGAACGCGGTTTGAAGGATTGGTTGTTTTCTGGATGATCGGAAATGACAGGGTACAGATCATGTGTTGCAGCGTTGACATTGGCACCCTGGTTCAGCTGGAGGGGCCGACACGAGTTGATGAAGTTCTTGACCAGTCACTGCATCCGTTGACATTTTCTTCTTGGGTTGTTTAGCCAGGTGCGTCAGGAGGTACGTAGCCGAGTCCAATACTGCACCGACGAGATAACTTGACCAGCTGTCCACAGGGTATGCATGGATCGCCGTATCTACGAGGACCTTGATCGCTCGCACGACGAGTGACGTTCGAGTGAAACCAGCGCTTGCTGTACCGAATTGAATGAATTTTCCCACGTGTGATTTTAGATGAAGTTCGCTTGGTGTTATAGATTGTTCTTATACAGGAGATTCAAGAACTTCTCTTCTCGATTGACATTGTTTTGACCGCTGATGCCCCGTGTCATGTTGTTTACGACAGCGGGTTTCTCTACGGAAAACATTACGCGTTCTCGTACGTTGTCGATATTCTCTGTGGAGTACATCGCACAGGATGCTGATGATGTTGGGTTGATGTATCGTCGAGTAGACTTCGTTGTCGATTTCGTGATTGCAGGTGGTGTGGCTTCGACCAGAACAGGGATGAACTTGTACCAAGTGTCTCCGAAAAGGTAATGTGGGGGAAGTAAGGAATTGCAGGTTGTTTGAGTTTTTCTTTTGGTAATTGGTTATATGTGAGTTCGAAGAGTAAGGAGATATTTTACGTTTCCACGAGTGACAGGAGGTTGATCGTGAAATTCTTTTAACTTGATCAGATTTTCTTGTGTTGTTATACATTGAATAACGTGTACTATTTCACCAGAATGTACCTCCATATAACTCGGTTTCTCGACTAAATCGTATACAATCCGTCCGAAGCTTGGATCGCTAATAACAAATTGTTTTGGAGCATTTGGCGCTCTTTGCAACACTCTTACGTATGCATATCGTAAAATAATGATTTTTTAATATAATATAATGACTACGTATATGAGTTTTGAATTTACGTAATCGATTATATCTAGGATAGAGACTGGAAATCTCTCTCTCGAATTTTTAAACAGTTAGTTCGGCGAGTCTTTAACATACACAAGTTCGAATGTTCTGTACTGTGGATACTGTAACTAAAAATTTGATCTATTTCTCTGATTACAATTGCAAAGGTGATATCGTTAAACGTTACAGAGTAGATTGATAACGGCCATCTGAAAAACAGGTCAATTATTATGATTATTTATTAATAAGGATTGAAATCGGTTTTTGGGACACCCTTGTGTCCTCCAGGGTCATACGGCTTACCCGTTGAGTCGGTGAAATAAACCGCATTACCGTTTCGAAAATGGGACAACTGTTTGGTGTTGATGCAATTTGCAATTTTGAATTCTGATATTTTTCTTTCCTCCGCTGGAGGATCTTTGTCTTCGGAGGGTTTTGGATCGAGAGTTGGAGTCTGAATTTGTCGAATTATCGGAATTAGGATCGGTGGAGTTTTTGGGGGGATAGATCGAAAATGCTTTGCGCTTGTCAGAGCCCTCGACCGTTTTCGGGGCGATGCCCTCCGCGGGTCGACTAGTGCGTATGGGTCTTACTAGCTCTACATTTGTCTCGCCGTCGCTACTCTCTGCGTAATTTATGAGTTTACGAATTTGACGTGCAAGGTGACGACTTTTGAAGTGCGCGTCTACGCGTTCGGCTGCAGGCGCATTGGCCTTGACGGTAGCGTAGTCGCTACATGATTCGTGCACTTGTTCGATAGGGCTCTTCACTTGAGAGCGTGTGACGATGATTATATTTTTCTCACGCGGGACGGGGTGGACATCTGCTCGAATAGTTAAGATCGTTGGATTTTTGTTTTCGGCATTGCTATCACTAGTCTGGTCTAATTTTCGCGCTAAATGTTGTCACGCGATTTTCGAATTTTCGATTATATGCGATGTTAACTTGGAGGTGACGATAGAATTTACGTTCGTTCGCGAATTTTCTTTTGAGATTAGAATTTGATTCAAGTTTTGTTTCGTTTTTAGGCCTTCTTCTTCGTTTTGGTTTTGGATTGTTGTGGATTTTCCTTTTTCTTTTTGAGTTTGTTTTATTTTAGGTTTTTCTTTTTCGTTTTCATTTTGAATTGTTTTGAATTTTTCTTTTTCGTTTTGATTTTGAATTGTTTTAGATTTGTCTTCTTCGTTTTGGTTTTGTTGTACTTTGGGTTTTTCTTTTTCGTTCTGATTTTGAATCGTTTTAGATTTTTCTTTTTCGTTTTGGGTTTTACTTGTTTTTAATTTTGCTTTTTATTCCTTGTTTCGATTTTGATTTGGTTTTCATTTAATTTTTTTTGTTTGTTTTTGTTTTTGATTCTCCCTCGCTACTGGATTTTTTTTGGTTTTGCTTGCTCGTCGCTCTCGTCGGAGTGAAGGCAAGGTTTTGCTTCGACGTTTTTTGCCGAAGCTATTAGATTGGCCACTTTCGGGCTCTGGATTAGCGTAGTTGTCATGCAATCTACGATTGGAATGGAAGGATCACGAGGAATTGGATTGGAATAGAAGATTGTCGTGCAATCTGATTTTGGTTTTTGTTCAATTTTTTCTTTTTTGTTTGTTTTTGTTTTTGATTCTTCCTCGCTACTGAATTTCCTTTTTTGTTTTTGCTTGCTCGTCGCTCTCGGAGTAAAGGCAAGGTTTTGCTTGGACGTTTTTTGCCGAAGTTTTTAGATTGGCCACTTTAGGGGTCTGGTTTTGGTTTTTATTTTGATTGTTTTTGTTTGGTTTTTCTTCATCATCGCTCTCACTGGAGCTTTGACAAAGTTTTATTTCGACTTTATTGTCAATTTTTTTTATCGGCCGCTACTGGGCTCTGGACCGGCGTAGTTGTCGTGCAATCTACGTCCGAATTAGGATTAGAATCTTGAGAAAATAGATTAGCATTGCGAGAAATTGTGATCAGCATCGCGAGAAATTGTGATCAGCGTCGCGAGAAATTGTGATCAGCATCGCGAGGAACTGGATTAGCATCGCGAGAAATTGGATTAGCATCGCGAGAAATAAAGATTAGCATCGCGAGAAACTGGATTAGCATCGCGAGAAATAAAGATTAGCATCGCGAGAAATTGGATTAGCATCGCGAGAAATTGGATTAGCATCGCGAGAAATTGGATTAGCATCGCGAGAAATTGGGATTAGCATCGCGAGAAATTGGGATTAGCATCGCGAGAAATTGGGATTAGCATCGCGAGAAATTGGATTAGCATCGCGAGAAATTGAATTAGAATTGGAAATTGTCATGCAATCTGGGTTTGTTTTGTTTTTGTTTTGTTTGGTTTTGCTTCATCATTGCTCTCACTGGAGCGTTGACAAAGTTTTATATCGACGTTTTTGTCGTTTCTTCTTTTATTGGCCACTACTGGCTCTGGACCGGCGTAGTTGTCATGCAATTTACGTCCGAATTAGGATTAGAATCTTGAGGAAATGGATTAGCATCGCGAGAAATTGGATTAGAATTCGAAATTGTCATGCAATCTGAGTTTGTTCTGTTTTTTGTTTGTTTTTTCTTCATCATCGCTCTCGCTGGAGCGTTAACAAAGTTTTATTTCGACGTTTTCGTCGATTTTTTTTATCCGATTTAGTTTTCTGTTTGGAATCGCAGATTGTCGTGCAATCTAATTTTGTTTGGAATCACAGATTGTCGTGCAATCTGATTTTGTTTTTTGTTTGCTTTTGTTTTCCACGATGTCGAATTCCTGTAGTTTTATGACCGGCATCATCAGTCATACGGCGTCATTTGTGGGGTTTAAAACCTTCAAATGGGCCTTTCCGTCGATGTTCGTTACCGCAGTCGCCGCCGTAAACATTCTTACGGATTTTAAAGGCGGGATATACCCTTCCGTTAACGTGCGGTTTTCGACTTTTACGCGGAAAGAAGTTTCCGAACACGCGGGGATTTTCATTACTTTGTCGGGTTCGTTCGTTAGTTCGAGAGGCCATGCCATGTCTTCACATTCAAGGCATTCCGTCTTGAAATTTATTTTGGATTTTGTCGCTAAACAACAATTGGGACCTCAATAAACCGGGGTGCGGGAGTCGAACCTCATCAGGTATGATGTAGAATAAAGTTTCGAAATTCATATTCGAAACTTTATTCATATTCGAAACTTTATTCTGAAACCTGGAAAATGTTCTGTGTATTGTTTTTTTTAATTAGGTTTGGGATAGCGCCACTGTCTAGTAACATTTATATTTTTCTTTTTTTCTGGTTGCGCTCTGGTTGCACACCGAGGATTGGTTAACTAAATCTTCCGCGTTTATAGTGGAGGTAAGACAGGTTCGGGCGGAATGATTATCGAGACTGGCCGCTTTGAGATCGTGGAATCTCTCAGTGCAGCTGCCTGATCGGTATTCGGACCATTTCGCGACTGATTTCGCGAGTTATTATACTCCCGGGTACGGCAATTTTCGATAGTGTGTCCTATCCTTTTGCAATACCGACAAACGGGTCGGTTGGATTCAGGCGTTTTGTTCTTTAACTGAAAACATCTATCTGCTGAATGGCCGATTTTTTTGCATATTTGGCAAACAACTGAGCTTTGTTCATTTAGGACCCTTTGGTACTCGATGGCATTGTGTTCTTGATTTTTATAATTTTGGCAGGTGAGGGTCGCGAATCGATAATTTTCTGAAGTGTGGTCGTCTCTTTTGCATACCTTACAAAATTTTACCGATTTGGACGGACGAACCTTTCGTGGTTAGTGAGAGTGGACTGCAATTCGTTGCGCGCTTTAACTTCGTGTTCAATTTTTATCGCATATTCTATTGCGTCTTGGCATACCGGTATGAATTCTGATAAAGCGATATTTTTCTTGTCGAATTCCGGGACGCAGCTGATGGCGTCTTTTAGGGATATTGACTGGTTTGTTCCTAATGTCGGTATTGTTTTCGATTTTCGTTAAGGAGGTTCCCAAACCAGGTAACAAATCCGATATATCAATTTCCGAATCACTTATGGACGTTGGATTAATTAGCACATTCCCTTTTTAATATCCCGGACGAGCCCCCAAAAATTAATATGTCACATCCGGTAGGGATAAGAGCATAATATTTTCATTTCCCTCTTTCTTGCCTACACCTAGCGCAATAGCACGGGATGAGGGTAAAAAGGGGTAGGCGTGGGAAAAGATAAAATGAAGGAATTGACGCGATGCCTCGGTATTACAGAATAATTCGACACTTGTATAACCTTGACTCTTGGTTTATTACAATTTAGGGGTCAGATTAAGGTAAATAGCTGAGAGAGACAGAATACAAAAATAGACAAAGCTTATGAAGTTCGCTTACATTCGTTGTTCGTGTGTGCTCGCTCGTACAGTTGTGTATGATCGGTCGTGAAAATATCGGTTGACGCTCGTAATGCGAAGGGCCTTCGCCGGTACCCCGATGCGCTCGCTGGTCAAGTAGTTAGTAACACTTGCACAAGATTTTCGATCGGCGCGGAGTTATATATGTGTATATGCGTACGGCGAGGGGCACTTGAGGCTCTATATAGATATACGGAGTAAGACACGGATTTCTGATAGTCTACGCGAACTGAGGATCGAAGCTATATATAGAACTTAAAAGAAAGACTTGGAATAAGATTATCGATACGTAGATCGGAATTAAACGTGATAAAAGGCACTTGGTTCGAAATTCGCTGACGGAAGGTTGAGCTCTGAACTCGATGGAAATTGTCGGGATACTGCGATTGAGACTTGATAGAAGAACTTGATGTGATGGTGGTTGATGGGAGACTGGGACTGAGACTCGATAGAAGAACTTGATGTGATGGTGGTTGACGGGAGACTGGGATTGAGACTCGATGGAAGAACTTGATCTGATGGTGGTTGACGGGAGACTGAGATTGAGACTCGATACAAGAACTTGATGTGATGGTGGTTGACGGGAGACTGGGATTGAGACTCGATAGAAGAACTTAATTTGATGGTGGTTGATGGAAGACTAAGTTCTGAATTTGATGAAGATTGTCGGGAGACTGGGATTGAGGATAGAAGAACTTGAGTCGATGGTAGTTGACGGGAGACTGACTTGAGGAAGGAAGTCTTTCTTGATATGAAAATTAGGAGAGGTTCAGTAGTGGGAGAAGGAACCTTAGGAAGAGTGTGGTCTTGGTCATCTAGTTTTTCGGGGATTGGTCCATTGGTCATGAATATATCGGTTGATTAGCGTGATTGCTTGCGGTATGATGTGCGTGTAGGTTACAGATTTCCTAGGCACGCGCGTGACCTTATTTCAGGGCATCGGTTCTGACTAATATGCGTATGAAGAAAGGAGCCTTTGTCTCGTTTTTCGGCGAAAAAGCGCATGGGAAATACATTTCGATATCTGAGATCTAAGCATGCGCATGGTTTGTGTTATGTGAATTTATAGCTATGGTGACTTCTCATATCAAGAAGTTTATAAATCGAACTGCGCTGTGAGACCGGATGTCTTATTTTTTAGTCAGAGGTATAAATTTGTCGGAACCGTCTAGTCTATGTTGTGATTAAATAATCTAGGGTCGAGGCTTTCTTGGTTCTCATGCGGTTGGGCCGGCGTAGAATTTTTGGAGTCTGTTGATCGAGCTGATGGTTGGTTTTTCGTTCGACAGCTCTTCTTTGAATATGCGCCGGAGATCTTGTTCTTGTTGACAGCCAATGGCATAGGAAAAGTCAATAATTGACGGTGCTGCTATCGTGCGTATATCACTGTGGGTTGCATATGCGTGCGAAACGGACGCACGTTCCTTTTTACGCGGTTATTCGTCTTATTCTTAGATTTATACATTTAATAATAAGCTTATAATGGCAAATAAGGATATTGGGAATAACCGAGAGAAGGCACATTCGCTAGGATGTAACAATTGTCTTAACTATTCAGTTTTGCTAAAAACGTTCAGTAACGACAGATTAACTCTCGGTAAAAAATATTTGTCCCCTATAATAAGAAGACATTATGCAACACCGCGGAACAGTATTGTTCAATATTTCGAGAAAAAAAATAATCGTGTTCCTAAAGTTAAAACCTTTTATCGTAAAAAAAATATTTGCGTTATAAACAATAATTTGACATTGTTTGTGTTATTGCCATGTGGCTTCTTATAGGGGGCAAATATTTTTTACGGACGATTACTCGGTCTAAATTTCAATGCAGATCCTACAGTGTTAAAAGCTGCAATTTTAAAACCCATTATCTCCGAATCTAAATAGTCGACTGTTCTAAAATTTTACTTTTTTTTTTTTTTTTTTTTTTTTTAATGAGGGGGAAAATCTTTTAAAGACACCGAAAGATGATGTTCGGTAGTGTGGGATTTCCACCCACTAAAAAACCCCCTCCTCTTATTCCCCGCGCGTGAGTGCAAGGAAGACTGGGTCGGAACCGCGTTAGCATTACTTCGACCCAGTCCGTTTTACGTCATACGACGTTTCTCTGCTGCCTTACTGGTCCCTCTCTAAGATATTTTCTTTAAGGAGGCGCTGCGCGTAGGCTGCGATTTCTGTCCAGTTTTCTTCTCGCTGTAGCATATAGGTCACTAGGCTCGTAGGGTTGAGTGTTTTGCCTATGATTTCTTCGGTGTTGGCTCTGTAGTTCCTCCAGCGTTCGCACTCGAAGAACGTATGCTCGGCATCGTCGTTTTTATCCGGACAGTACTTGCACCTGGGGGTGCGAGATAGGCCCATTTTAAAGAGGTATGCGTTGAACGAGCCATGGCCCGTCAGCAATTGGGTCAGGAAGAAGTTCGTCTCGCCGTGATTTCGGGTGAGCCAGACTTTGATGTTCGGGATCAGGCGTGCTGTCCACCTACCCTTATCACACGTCTTCCATCTATCTTCCCACTCTTTTTGCGTTTCCGCCTTCACTCTTGCTCTGTCCTCATTTGTGTTGTTGCCTGTAGTTTTGAGGTCGTAGAGTTTTGACCTCTCCGCTGCTAATAGATCGATAGGTGGAGCCCCTGCTATGGCCAGTACGGCTGCTTCGGAGACCGTGCGGTAAGCAGAGGTCACCCTGAGGGCCCCTCGCCGTTGGACTGCTGCTATCTTGCGCCGGTAGGTCTTTTGTTTCAGGATGTCTGCCCATATTTCTGCTCCATAGAGCAGGGTTGAGTGGACTACTTCCAAAAGAACTCTTCTCTTCTTACTTCGTGGGCCCATTGTGTTGGTCATGATCCTCGATAGACTGGATACCGTCTTGCTGGCTTTTATGCATGCCCTTTCTAGGTGTTCGCGAAAGGACAGCTTTTCGTCTATCATCACTCCCAGATAGCGCAGTGCCCTTGTTGACGTCAATGTTGTCTCGCCGATGTCTACGTTGAAGGGTTTCGGAAACCATCTCTGACGCGTCAGCACCACCATCTTATGTTTTATGTTTGGCTAGTTTTAGCTGGCGTTCTTCGAGCCAGGTTTCGACAGCGTCAATGTTCGTTCGGACCAGGAGTTTGGCCTCCTCAACGCTGTCCGCCACTACTGTGGCCGCAACGTCATCAGCAAAGCCCGTTAGCTGTACTTGTTTCGGTAGATTAATCTCTAGCAGCTCGTCGTAATTTGCGTTCCATAGGTCAGGACCCATGACTGAGCCCTGTGGTACGCCTGCTGTCATCTGGTACTCCTGTGTGCCTTCTGTGGTTTTCACTATTAGCATTCTTCCGTCGAGATAATCGTCGACTATGGCCAAGTTTTCCTTTCTTATCTTGAATCGGTGCTCCAGTGCGTCCAGGATATCGTCCCATTTCGCGCTATTGAAGGCGTTCTTTACATCTAACGTGAGGAGGATGCAAACTTTGCGAGCTCGGAGGTTACCAGACCACGCTTCGGCTGTAATCCCTATAATTTTTTTAATCGCGCCGATCGTCGATCGTCCTTTCCGGAAGCCGTGTTGACTTTCGGCGAAGCCACCGACGTGGTCGATGTCGCTTCGAAGCCTCGTTTGTATTAGCTTTTCAAGCAGTTTACCGGCGATGTCTAGCATGCAGAGTGGCCTAAAGGACGAGGGGGTTAGGGGGGTTCCCTTCCCTTTATCCAGGAGGACCAGTCTCTGGCGCTTCCAGACGGTAGCAAACGTGCCGGTTTCAAGGCACGCGTTGTATGCATTCAGCAGTAGATCCGGGAATTCCTGGGCTATGGTCTTAATCACCGACGTTGGGATGCCGTCGGGGCCGGGTGCCTTCCCTGGTTTGAGGGTCCTGGCTGCATCCTGCAGCTCCTTGACTGTGAAAGGTGGAACTTCACCACTATTTGCGTAGTGCCTTTTTTATCGCGGCGGGTGTTTGGGAAACAGCTCCGCAACAATGTTGTTCATTATGGCCGGGGGTTTTGGCGCTTCTGGTGAAGCCTTTCCAAGTTTTTTTACGACAATTTGATAGGCTTTGCCCCAGATATCCTGGTCGAGGTCGTTGCAGATCTCTTTCCACAGTGTCGCTTTGCTTGCCTTGATGGTGCGATTCAGTTCCTTTTTGGCCTTTTTGTACTCGCTTGAGTATATGGCTAGGTCAGGGGTGCGTTTTGCGGCTCTCGTTGCTCTACGTCGAAGTTCATGACATCTCTTCCGGAGTGCCAAGATTTCTGATGTCCACCAATATACCGGCCTGTGCAAGACACGGTTTTTCAGGCGCGGCATGGATGCGTCACAAGAGGTGGTGATGGCCTTCATCGTTATCAGAACCATTTTGTCCGTCTCGCTACTGGTATTGGGAGTCGGGTGGGATTTGCGGGTTGACCAGCTTCGCGAAAGGGACGCTCGTAGAGCTTCTGGGTCGAGCTTTTTAGCGTTCCACCTCCGTTCTTCCGGGCCTTTTTGCGTTGCTGGAGTGGCAGGCACTTCGACACTGAATGTGATGTGTTGATGGTCGCTACCACTGTATTCTTCCGAAACTCTCCAGTTCTTGATCCTGCTCGCAGTTCTTGGGGTCCCCAGTGAGATGTCGAGGATAGACTCGTGGTATCCCGGTCTTCTGAAGGTCGAGGTGTTTCCAGTATTCAGAACTGTGAGGTCAAGCCTTGCTGCAAAATCTGCGACTTCGTTTCCTCTGGTGTCTGAGTAGTCTGCTCCCCATTCAGCCGATTTGGCGTTGAAATCGCCAGCTACGATGACTTCGCCCTGGAATTCGCTAATAGCGTTTTCAATACTGGCCAGCTTTTGGCGAAACACACTAATCCCTTCATTAGGTGATAGGTAGACGCTCATGAAATAAGTAGTGTGGGTTTTGATCCAGACATATCCTGCTCCGCTCCCGCTGTTGCTGGTGCTTTCTTTGCTCGGGTTCACGACCCAGATCGCCGCAGTGCCAGATTTATCCGTGAACCATGTTCTGACAGTGGGGTTTGAGTGTTGCTCGCATATGATGCAGACGTCGATCTTGTCTTCAAAGACTCGTTGACGTAGCAGGTTCTGCGCTAGCACACACCTGTTCAGGTTCCCTTGAAGTACGCGCGTCATTTCTGTGCTCTTGTAGCTTCTGTTAGTACAGCGCGGAATGCCTTACAAGCCCCCGAGCCGGAGATGTGGCGTAGGCCATCCTTGGTATCTTTATCTGGAGTGCATAAGAAGCATTTCGGCTGCTCAGTGCAGTCTACAGATTTGTGGTTTTCTCCGCCACGTTTGTAGCAGCACTTGCTTCTATCCGGCCCTTTGCAGAAGCGTGTCATGTGCCCATATCCGAGGCATCTGACGCAGCGAGTTACTCTCGCCTCCGGCCGGATGCGACAGTTGACCCATCCGATTTTTATGCGTGCCTTCTCGAGGGCTTGAGTTGCGCTCGCCTCGTCGATCTCGCAAAAAGCTGCCCGTTGACCTCGCGGGGTAGTTTTTGTTAGGTTGACGCGTTTAATCTCCAGGCCGGTAGTAAAGTCGCGTTTGAGTGCTTCCCTTACATCGTCTTCGGTAGAAACTCCGTCCAGATCGAGAATTTCAATCGTCGTCGTGGGCGTCAGCGTTTTGACTGTACCAATGCTCGTAGTAGCTGCCCTGACCGCATCGGTGAAGGCGGTGCTGTCTTCGGTCTTGTGGCCCATTTCTAGTAGCACACCCCCGTTCTTTGTTTGTCTGATGGACTTGATGTCTACTCCAGTCTCCGTGAGGTTCACTTTCGTTTTGATCTCCTTAAGAAGATCCGCGTATGTTCGCCCTTCGACTGGTTGAACGAGAACAGCCTTTGTTCGCGGCTTCTTCCTCTTTGTTTTCCGGTGGCTGTTTTTGGGATTGGAGCCATCGCTTGCCTGTGGCTTTTGGGCCTCGCCTAGTGCAGCCACTGTGTTGTCGGGTGTAAGCTTTTTATTACGCCTCCGCGTCACTTCCGTCCAAGGAGCATCCTTGGCTGGTTTTTTCGATGCCGGTGGGTCAGTAGCTGAAGTAGGGCTAGGTGTAGATAGTTGCCTTTTCCTCGGGTTGTTCATCTCCTGTGGTGTTGTTTTGGTGGGTCTGAGAGTGAACTGTGCCTCGGGTTGTGAAGTCAACCAGGGGGACGTTTGTGTGGTTGACACTGTCCTGCTTGGTGCCTCCTTCGGAGCAGCGTTGAAGCCTTTGAGTGCCAGGTTATAGGCTGTTTCGATGGACCTCGCTAATTTTTTTATCTCGCCGTGTACATTAGTTCTGCCCTTGATGTAGTTGGCTAACTCGTCAATCTTTGTGCCGAGTCTCTCCATTGGTGTTTGGTGACCAGTATCGGTGGGCACGGAGTTGATTCGTCCTCGGTTGATGGAGAGAGGAGCGATTTGGCTTCCAGCTTTTGGGGAGGCATTGCTCGGCGGCTGCTCTACGTCCATGTGGACCTCAATTTGAACGTTTTCTTTGTTCGCTTGGTTACGACGGTCGTTTGATAACGACGTCCCGGGGCCCGCGTAATCGCCCCCGACAGACGCCGGTACTGGGGATCCGACCCCCTGCACCGTAATTGGTTTTCCAGTTGTTGTACTTGCCATATTTGGTTTATTTTCGGGGTTCCTTCCCCTAGGTTTGTTGTAGGGCTGTCCTTCCCCTTCGCACCACTTTTGGTCCGCGGGGGCTGTTTTATTTCGCCCCAGTCCGCCAGTCGCTCCAACAGGGTCGGATCTTCTGGTGAGGACCTCCCCTATCCGCCACCTGGGGACGCGCTCCAGTCGGAGTTGGGTTTCTCCGCGGAGGTGACGTCCTGAAAAGGACATCGTCCCCCCTGAAGTCTAAAATTTTACTGAAACATGCATAGTGATACAATGTCTGGTGAAAAATTTGAACAAAATCTATAGAAATTAACAGCGCGCGCTCGTTCTACTTTAACACGTTTCAACCCTTGACCATTCAAATCTGTTGGGCTGGAGGTTTGGACCAGTCGACGCTGACTATGAGATGATGGTAGCCGTAACCATTTCGTTTACGTAGATACATAAACGAAAGGCCTTGCACAGATTGGTGGTGCGATCCTTGGCGAGATATTGTTTCTGAACGAAGCCGAAGGGTTCGACGAGTTCCTTGAGGTCAGCCTCGCTGATGCTCTCGGAGAGATTGGAGACAGCGGTGATATCCGCGCGACACTGGAACTGTATACTGTGGCCACGACGATTGACGCCGTTTTTCATCGTCGGCAGTATGTACTTGTTGCCCTGGATAAATCCGATGGTCTATCTAGATGGTAAATCCGAAGCTACATTGGTTCTGGTTCCTACATGATAGCCCAGGTACTGTACCTACCAGGTATGATGCTCTTGAAGTTTGCATCGTTGGAATGCAACGAAAATTCTTTTTAATTCTCTTATTTCCTTTTTTCCAGTATCGCAAAAAATATTTTTTTCGCAAACTTATATTGTAGATTGCTAAATAAGTAAATTAAAATACGATTGAGCGATTTTGCGATAAGATTTTCCAATAGAAATTGGAGCAAATAAAAAAGTATAATTTTCCTTGCATTTCAACGATGCAAACTTGAATGTCGTCTAGGTACACTGTAAATACAAACGCGTTGATTCAAGACGTTTCACGTGTGTAATCGTGTCGCCGTTTTCAACACGGCAACTCATGTGTTGATGTCGTAACGACACATTTTACGCGTGTTGTTTCGATACGCTTCAAGCGTGTTTTAGCAAGTTCAAAGCGTGTTTTTTCGATACACTTTAGGCGTGTAAACGCTTGTCGCCAATTTCAACATGTTTAAAATGTGTTGAAGGCTAAATCAACACACTTTTTATGTGTACTTGTGGACGCTTGGGAATAACGTACAAGACGTCACGTAGGCATACGTTTAAATAAACACGTTTAAATAAATAAAAAAGGTTTCTCCGTTACTGGTGGTTTATTCCGATGGTTTACTACCATACTTGATGATTTCCAGTCGTCCTGAAATTAATTCCTGCGAATAAATTTTATTGTCCATACCTGGTTTCGAACCTACCTAACCTAGTTACTTCTATACCTAATATACGTACGCTAACCATTGTGCTATCGGCTATACTTGTGGTTTTTCATCGAGAAACGGAATGCATGGTTACATTGAAGGAGAAGAGTAATGAAGACATTTCATATTTTATGTATATATATATATGTGTGTGTGTGTGTGTGTGTTCGTACACCCAAACACACATAAAATGTGAAATGTCTTTATTACTCTCCTGCATAGGTGTGTATATATATATACATATATGTGCGCGCGCGTGTGTGTGTAATATATACGCACGTGCGCGCATGTGTAAGTGTGGCTGAGTCGGCGTATTATCTGCAATATTGAATACATACGAAAATCAAATTCTTGAATTAAAGTATTTATTTTTCTTTTACAATATCAACGTACAAATCAACGGTTCATGTTCCATTATGTAAAACTAAAACACCCTTAAGGCGGGATATACATTTACAACGATAAAAAATCGATTTCTTTTTTTTTCTTTAAACGACAGGTCTATTATGTAGAATAATTTCCAGAAGTATCAAAGTGAATATCGAAAAACTTTAAACGTTATAGCCCGCCAACGCTGTGCCTCACGGCTCGGATTCGGAGGAGGCGTAAACTTCAAACCCCTTTTTCCCATAACTGCATTTTCGGAATTGGCGTGCAGGATTACTCAAAAACTATAAAGCCGATTGAGTTAAAACTTGGTAGAAATATTGATAATATTGCTACCTTCTACTTGACGAGAATTTTTTTTGAAACATCATTTGAAAAACAACTTTTTCAATGTAATTTTTACAGAAATTTTGCGTGAAATGTTAATTTTTTTTGTAAATGCGTGCCATTCTCTTAAATTTGATTTTTCTTCATTTGAATTACTGTCAAATATAAACTATACATGTTCTAACTAACATTTTTTATGAATATTTTTGCAAATCAAAGTTTCCAAAAGCTAGACTGCACGCCGATTAGCAACGGCCCCTTGATGATAAATTAATTTTAATAAATCGTATTGTGTACTTTAATATACTATTAAAGAATACCTACAGATTGATAAATGTAAAATAATTATTCCGTAGTTTAAAAAATCGCTTAAAATTGGTTAATTTTTTCCTGCCTAAATATATATCCTGCCTTAATGGCCGAATAAAAACATGAAGGAAAAAATGTAATAACGCGGGAGGATAAGCAGTATCCGACGCGAAATAGCTTCCCATGACAGTCGACGACTTCCCCCGACAGTGCCCAACATCTTTTCCGATTGATCTGTCAGCTTTGGCAAAAGCATGGGATTTCGTATGGTCCCTGGTGGATTCGACATGCATTGTAACGTGGGACGTTTTGAGTTTCTTATGCTGTCCTTTTTTCGCGTCCGTACTCGTTGCTGGTTGTTCCACAACCTGAAAAAGTATGATAAATTATTAAAGAAGTATAAAAACATTTGGCTGTCTGTATTTTGATATAGTGAATCGAGAAATTCGTTGGGAAGAGAATCGCCATTCGAACGGATCAGAAAATCTTCAAAGCACTGAATAAAAAAATGTCTGCACAGCAATTAGAAAATGCAGTGAGGAGAATTTGTACCCAAGAGAAACTTTCAATTTGTAGTGAACAGAACATTTTCCCCGAACAAGGAATCTCCTTTACAGAACAGTGTGCTCCTCGAGCAGATCCCTGAACCGGAATCTCTGGACAAAGAGCTTTTTTGGCACCGGACAGGAAAATAGGTCTGCATAGAATAACAAATTTCCTTTGCCCCGAACAGAAATTTCCTTCACGCCGAACAGATAATTTTCTTTGCCCTCGACAGAAAAATTTGTTCGCACAGAAAAAAAAATTCCTTTGCCCCGTACAAGCACTTTTCTTCACTCAAAACAGAAAACTTTCTTCGCACTGGACAGAAAACTTGGTCCGCACAGAATAAATATTGTTCTTTGCCCTGAACAAGAAATTTCTCTCACTCCGTACAGGCAATTTTCTTTGCCCTCGACAGAAAAATTTGTCCGCACAGAAAAAAAAATCCTTTGCCCCGTACAAGCAATTTTCTTCACTCCAAACAAACAATTTTTTTCGCAGTCGACAGAAAAACTGGTCCGCACAGAATAAAGAATTTTCTGTGCCTCGAACAAGAAATTTCTCTCACTCCGAACAGACAATTTTCTTTGCCCTCGACAGAAAAATTTTCTCCGCACAGAAAAAATAAAATCCTTTGCTCCGCACAAGCAATTTCCTCCATTCCGGACAGAAAACTTTCTTGGCGCAAGATAGAAAAATTGTTCCGCACAGAATAAAAAATGTCGTTTCCTGAGTCGAAATTTTTAGCCTCCTCTGAACCCTCGCAGGACCCATTTCTTTTGTAATACATAAGCCGCCAGCCTCCGTTGAACCGACGAAACCTCGTTTGTCGAGTTCAGTGCCATGAAGAGACCTCCTCTTGATCCAGGGTAGCCTCTGCTAGACCTCCCAAACCTTCTCTCGACCCCCAGTTTTAGTGAAACGGGCAGAGCACAGGCCTCCTTAACCTGCTTTCAATCTCAAACTGTTGCCTCGACCCCACCTAACCTGCTTTCGGCCCAAATTCGATATCTCCTCCATCATCATTCCATTGTGGCCTGATCGGTAACCTGTTCGATGACGAAAATAATACGAAATTAATAAAAATACATCGTCCCCTTATCAAATTATTAGTGCAATATTAATATGCGAAAACAATCAAATTTGCTCAATATCTCTTTATTATTATTTTATAGGCAATTCATAAAAGAATGCTTGTATATATAGCCTTACTCCAATTCTATCGGATTAAGGGGGGATTGTCTTTTTTTTTCGCAAAATTTAGCGCTTTTTGGGAATTTTTTTGTGAAGAAAGTATACAACGGAAAACTTGTGAAACTTGACATATAGTTTTATTGATCGGTTTACTACATACAAAAAATTTTTTAAACAATTTCATCAAAAAATCCGCCTCCCACTCCCTCGACGCGCGATGGTCCTTTTTTTATGGTGTGCACGATTACAGCCTTCACGTTCATCCTGCAACAAAAACATAAAAAGCATTTTACTTTAGACACATATAGCTATCGTTCGATGAAGGGGAAAAAAAATTGACGATTTGGTGACGTTTTGAACTTGAAGTATCGATTTTTCGAAAAAAATTGATCGATTTTTTGTTATAAATAAAAAACTATTGAATGTATTGCTTTTTTGCTTCATCAAACGATAAAAGGATGTCAGCTGAGTATTCTGTCCAAATTTGAAGGCAATCGGTTGAATAGTTTTTGAGAAATCGTGCACACCATCAAAAAAGGACCATCGCGCGTCGAGGGGGGTGGGAGGCGGATTTTTTTATTAAATTGTTTAAAAATTTTTTTGTATGTAGTAAACAGATCAATAAAACTATATGCCAAGTTTCACAAGTTTTCCGTTGTATACTTTCATCACAAAAAAATTCCCAAAAAGCGCTAAATTCTGCGAAAAAAAAGACAATCCCCCCTTAATGGGCGTTTTCCTGTGAGAAAAAATCTCACAGGAAAATTCTTAAAAAATGCCAGTCTATCCAGTATAAACTTACGCGACGTTTTTCGTCCGTGACTTTTCTTCTTAAACCCTCTAGTTCTTGAGTTACATTGCATTATCTAGAATTAGTCTTTTTTAGCAAAAAATGAAATAACATTGCGAAAAAAATCGTACAAAACTTTATAAAAAACGCAAATGGAGTTCCTGCTACCCCGTTCAAGTTTATCATGGATAAACGTAACAAACTTTTTTTTCATAAGTCATGCGCCCAATTCTCGATGGTCGAAAAAAAGCCGAAAATCAGTCACATATAAAAGTGCGTACCGGGTCGAAATGAAAATTATTAAAAAATATTTCAGAAAAGCAATATAAAGCTGAATTTATTCCCGTCAAAACGCCGTTCGGTAAATTTGGGTATCTTTTTTTTTACGAAGCTGTGTAACTTTTAGTGCAGCAAGAAATATCGACTGATGTATCCAAACTTTTAAGCGACGGTATATATTATATAATACTATATATATATTATATTCGAAACATGTATTTGCATTAATATATTCAAATATACACTACCAGTCAAAAGTATTCGGACACTTCAGATAACTGCAAAACTTAATATCACTTTGGATCATTGCAAACTTATGGTAGAATAATAATTATTTTATGAAGATACTATAAAGCTCTGTATATTACTTAATTATATAGATCTTTATAGTATCTTCGTGAAATAATAAATGAAATGAATTATATTACTCTAATATTATTTGGCAATTATCCAGCGCTCAAAAGTTTTGCGATCATGTGGAGTGTCCGAAGACTTTTGGCTGGCAGTGTAGATCTAAATAACATATAATGTTGATATCTATATGGAACGTTAGGGTGTTAATTATAGTCTATTTCATGTTTTAAAGGATTGAAATTGTCGGTTTAGAATTCAACCTCTTTCCATTTTTTATTTATTTTTTCTTTTTGTTTTTGTTGGTTTTGTTTTTTTTTGTTAATTCAATAATGAGTTGATAAATGGCGACGGCCAATTACCGTCGATTTCAAATGAAATGTTTGATTTTTCTTTGTTTTCATTTTTAGCACGTCGAAAATTTAAAAAATATTTCCACGTGTATGTATGAAGCATATTTTTATTTTTTTCCGCTAAATATGATATTAACTAACCGCGTCTATTTGATTCTTTTTTATTCGAATTAACTAGTTTTGTCATGGAACCAAATTTTTCCTATTGCATTCCATTATTAAAATTATTGATTTCAAAAATGTTTATTTATAGAAAATCAATCGATTTAATATCGTCCAATAACTACATATTTTATTTGATCCTAATAAATCTGTGATTCGGTTTCATCAGTTCAACATTTTCATCTGTTCAAAAAAACAATTTAGTTAACTTCACTGAATGGATCTAGTTATTTTTTTTTTTTACCTTAAATAGAATTTTCGTAGAGTTAACCATTCTTCTATTTGATTGAACTAACGGTCCATCTTTATTGCAACACTCATATCAAAGGGGCGCGGGGTAGAGAAGGTGGAGAGAGGAATTTTATATATATATGTGTGTGTGTGTGTGTGTGTGTGTGTGTGTGTGTGTGTGTGTGTGTGTGTGTGTGTGTGTGTGTGTGTGTGTGTGTGTGTGTGTGTGTGTGTGTGTGTGTGTGTGTGTCGTGCGTGCGTGCGTGCGTGTGTGTGTGTGTGTGTGTGTGTGTGTGCGTGTGCGTGTGCGTGTGCGTGTGCGTGTGCGTGTGCGTGCGTGTGTGTGTGTGTGTGTGTGTGTGTGTGTGTGTGTGTGGGTGTGTGTGTGTGTTTGAAAAATCTATAGCATGTTATTCGATGAAACTCTCTAATTACCACAATCATATTAACTAATTGATATAGCTTATGTGATACAACAAATAGTTAGAGGTATTCATTTGGTCTCTTATGCCATATTAGCGACCAAAATGTTATACGCACTCGGTAGCATAGGGACAGCGGAGCGTAGCTATGAGTAGGTAGAACTAGGTTCAAGTCGCATATAGGGCAAATATTTTCTTCGAAAAAAATCATTTCTAAAGGCCAGGGAATGACGAATTACGATAAAAATCCTTGTGGTAAAGCTCTCAATTCAGGAGTTCATTTTATTTTCGATTAATGAAATATTTTATGCATATAGTACACTTAGCTTTACAGTGTACATTGTAAGCAAATAAAGATTAATTTGAATCTCATCTTTATTAATATATATAAATATCTTTGAAAGAAATATGATCGTAGTAGGCTGTGAGACAAGGAAAAAACCTATTTTATTTAAATAGATTCTATATAAATTAATTTTTTTGTTTAGCAGTGTACAGTAGGCCGAAAGGGGGGTGGGGGCAGTAGGTTCTGCGGGAGCGCTCGAAGTAGGCCGACCTGAGGTTCCGTAGGTTCAATTGTGAGCCTCACTGACCTCCTTTGAGTGAAAAAGTCTACTTTCTGCCATGCCGGAGGTTCATCGGAGGCTCTAACGCATGGTACTTTCAAACATTGTACCCTCCTTTAGATACCCAATAATCCGCTCACACCGATTTCTGCTCGCCTTCATTTTGTGGGTTGAACGCGGCTCGAAAATTTCGACTCGGGTTGTCCCGTACAAGCAATTTCCTCTATTCCGGACAGAAAACTTTCTTCGCACTAGATAGAAAAATTGGTCCGCACAGAAGAAGAAATTTCGTTTGCCCCGAACAAGGTATTTCTTTCTCTCCGGATAGACAATTTTTCTTGCCCTGGACAGAAAAATTGGTCCGCACAAAATAGAAAATTTCTTTTGCCCCGAACAAGAAATTTACTCCACTCCAGACAGAAAAGTTGGTCCGCAAAGAATAAAAAAATCCGTTTGCCCAGAACAAGGAATTTCTTTCACTCCGGACAGACAATTTTCTTTGCCCTGGACAGAAAAATTGGTCCGCACACAATAAAGAATTTCCTTTGCCCCCACCAAGAAATTTACTCCACTCCGGACAGAAAAGTTGGTCCGCAAAGAATAAAAAAATCCGTTTGCCCAGAACAAGGAATTTCTTTCACTCCGGACAGACAATTTTCTTTGCCCTGGACAGAAAAATTGGTCCGCACACAATAAAGAATTTCCTTTGCCCCCACCAAGAAATTTACTCCACTCCGGACAGAAAAGTTGGTCCGCACAGAATAAAAAATTGCCTTTGCCCGGAACAACGAATTTCCTCCACTCCGCGCAGAACATTTTCTTCCCACTGAACAGAAAACTTGGTACGCATAGAATTAAATTTGCCCCTTGCCCCTAAGGATCTTTCTTCACTCTGGATAAAATATTGATCCACACAAAATAAAAAAATTTCTTCGCGGTGACACTTTATCAAAAACTTATTTTATATATACATCAATAAACTGAGTGTTGCACTTACCATGGTTTCACAGAGCACATTATTTTCTTCATTCGTGTAGGTCTGCTCGACGAGCAAAAACTTATGTGTTTCACTTTTAAAATGACACAATTCGCATTGAAATCTGTTTCGCAAGTCCGTGCATAACGTAGCGAGGTTATAAAGTCGCCATATTGTCATATCAACTCACTGAACGCGTGTTCTTTGTGGTACACGCGTGCAAGTGAGTTGTTTCACGACGCTTCGAGTCGCGTGTACCTACACTAAGTGTGTTGTTTGGGAGAAAATGGCTTGAATCGACACGCTTCATGTGTGTTACATTAAGCGTGTTCTATAGCAACATATTTAAAACGTGTTATTACCAAGAATGGTATAGAGCGTATTGTTTCAACACGGTAAAATAAGTAAAACACGTTGTTTCAACGCGTTAGCCAGGTCCTACACACGTTGTAGGCGTGTTGTGTGTTGCTTCAACACACCGACAACACGCTTATTTTTTACAGTGTCCGCGGACACTGTAAAAACAGTGTCGCCTGTAAAAATAGTGTCGTTTACAGACGCCGAGAAACTTCAAGTGTAGAAGAGCGATGTAAATCAATCTAACGCGATAAAACACCGGGGTTCCGATCCTCGCAATTGCCCGGCGCTGCGTGTCAGGGCCTTTACACACGACGTATTCGATTCGATGTAATATATGTTTTGAAATCGATGACTGTGGAATAATTTTCGTGGTAAAAAAATCGTTCGGAAATTCCGTCGAATATTATGAAATCTCATGATTGAGTAGACGGATCGAAAAATGACCCAAACAAAATTGATAGAACAAAATCATATTTCATTGGTCAAATGTCATTAAATTTTCGATTCGTCGCCGCGTTTTCGCGTAATAACGAACAGGGCCTTTAGGCTCGGGCTGGTTTCTAAGCACGTAGGAATATCCTGGGCGCGTAGGAATACACCGTGTGCACAGACTCTGAGCGCTACGACTCGAGGCTGCGCGAGCGTCTATATCTATATCTATGGAAAAAAGTGTTAAGTGATACATAAAAGGACGTATGTAGTGTATGTCACGATACAACCGAGGGACTGTATTCGATTCAACAGATCAACAAATCGACGACTGTGGATTCGACGACGGTGGAATTGACGACTGTGGCCAAAAAATCGTTCGGAAATTCGGGCGAATATTATGAGATCTCAAGATTGAATAGACGGATCGAAAAATTACCCAAACAAAAACGATAGAAAAAATCATATTTCATTGGTAAAATGACATTTAATTTTCGATTTGGGGCCGCGTTTTCGCGTAATATCGAATCAAGGTTAAAACGTCGTCTGCTAAAGCCCATCTTACTATATAAAGGGTCGCGGCGTGTTCGTCAGTCGGTCAGTGGCGTCGAGATCGGTGGCATCGATTAGTGGCGCCGATTTTTTTTCTTCTTTTTATTACTTGGTGTCAAGACCCTGCCGCGTCTCTTTATGTGAGGATGTATTCCGAGGTAAAACAGCGATTTCTTTGAAAATCCTGACGATGAGTTACGGAGATCAGCAAGTTTACCGGCTCAGGCACTCGCGCTCTTATCCATCGTACCGCTATATACAGAAATCCCTTCTCTGTTTCAGCTGCATACATGGGGCGTGCACTACCTCTCGAAATAACAACGTCACCGTCACGTTGTATTTTCAAAACTAGATTTTTCAATCATCTATCAATGATTGAGAGAGGCGAGTAGTGAGTCGTATGGAGTCGTATGAAGTGAAGGAAAGGTGTACATCAGAATTGCATATAAAAATTCGATTATAGATGAATTTGGATGACGAATGTATTAACGCTAAAAGGCGAGCTACTGCGAAATACATAATGGTAGAATGTGCTATGATAAATGCACACGGTAGATATAAATTGCGAAATAGAAGTAGTACCGCGTAGTTAAGTAGTGGTGTAAGGAGGGAACGTCGTAGTTGTTTATGTTGAAGTATGTAATAATATAAAGCTTTGTAAATTATTGTCCAATAGTATATGCAAACTTTGGATGGCGAATGTACAATCGCTAAAAGGCGAGTTACTCCGAAATACACAATGGTAGAATGTGCTATGGTAAATGCACAAGGTAATGATAAATTGCGAAATAGAAGTAGTACCACTCAGAGAAGAAGTGAAGTAAGGAGAGAGAGTCGTAGTTGTTTCACGGGATCACAGTAAAATATCATTCCGTGATCCCGTGCACAATTTTTTTAGGAGTCCCAAGACGCACCTAGATGTCTATAGGGGTTCGTTAGAGACACCGCACAAATAGAGTCCTCATTGAGATCCAATTGGATTCTGCACTGTTCCCCGATAAACGCCGTTTGAGGGGTAAGGCCAAAGTAGCATTTTCAAAAAATCTATTTTTCTCCGCTGTAACGGTGCTTTATCATCATAAAAATAAGTAACTATTCGATTTATAGCAAGAATTTTTCACCGACTATGAGCGTATAACGGTAGCCCACCTCTGGCACGGCCAGAGGCATATGTGAAACTTTAAACGCGTTTTTCTCGAAACAGCTTTTTTCCAATTGGCTTGACAAATAACTTCAACAATTTTCACTCGATTTACTTCAAATTTAAAAGTTATATTCCTAATTGCATTTCGCAGAAAAGTACGGACGGAATTTCTGATTAATCGAAAACTTTTCATTTTATGAGCAGTTTTATACGAAATTTTTCACTGAATATTCATTCCTACAACTACAACAACATTCAGGTACCTACAACTTTTGAATAAAACACTATTTTTTAAATTCCGTACCTACTTCTCTAGGTATTCTAATGTGGATTCACGAGAATCTTTGTTTTTTGTTCTAGGTAAAAAATTGTGGATGCTAAATGTCACGCCGCGAAGCGCCTAAAAAAGATAAAAGAAAATATTAGTAGTCGGCCATTTTGTACATCGAAAAAAATATATATATTCTAACAGCTTGATATTCATACTAAATAGATGTGTAATTAATTTTATGAGTGAATCACTTCTTCATGCGAAATTTTTTGTTAAATCCGCACATGATGTTATACCCGTTACTGTGCCCTAACCCCTTAAGAATTCTTACAACGTTTGAATAAAAAAATATATGAAAAGTCACGATAAAAAACTCGACGTGTTGAAATATAACCTGCAGGCTTCGTGAGCCTGCACGTCTGTAGCGATATGATGTCAAAGTGCAGTAGAATGAATAACAAACGATAATTGAAGGGGATTTTTAGTGATGCGATTTAAATCGTTTTATACGTTTTAAAGATCCACTTATTTCGTATATCTACGTATTTTGTTAAAAAAATTTAAGGGGTTATACCAGTGTGAACGCTGAAAATTTGGGTGATTTTCGGGAATTTTTTGGAAGAAAAGTACTCAAATGTTTCGGAAAATTAAGAATACATTTGGCTGTATTTGACCTATATTACATAATTTTTTCATAAAAAAATATTGAGATCCAAGTGTCACACTGGTATAGCCCCTTAACGTACAAATCATAATGGGATTTGTACGTTAAGAATTGTCATCAAGAATTGTATCGGGTTCTCTTCGATAAGTACGTTAAAAATTGAACATCAAGAATTGTATCGGATTCTCTTCGGTAATGTTGTAATCCTTAAAAATTCTATAATAATTGGATGCGCACATTAGATTTCAATGGGGGACCCAATTAGAATACAATGTACGAGCGTGACATTTTAGTATAGAGATCCAATGCGATGATCTCTTGGATCCCTATCAGTGAGTAGGGACAAGTATGGGAATCCAATTTGACCCCGACGATAACTTCTGCTCGGGTATATATACACATGCGGCTTCGTTCCAGTTAACTTGTTTATGTTAACATAAACATAAACATTTATGTTTAGTCGCATGTTTATTGATTTTAAGTAATTGCACGCGATTAGTCGCATGTTTATTGATTTTAAGTAATCACTTAAAATCAATAAACATGCGACTAATCGCGTCTCATACAACAAGGTGAAAACAAGCTTAGGGCGGATCAGTTTCATTTGAGGATAACAAACGCACTTCCATTAACCATGCAGTATTTCGGGGTCGTTCATATAGACATCAAAACTCAAGAGACGGAGTCACGATATTTGGCATCGAATTGTATGGAAAGAGCGTGCTGGCTTTCCATCGTTCCAACACATGAATAACTCGCATGGGATACGAACATCGTTTGTCCTTCGGAAAAATATGAGATGAAAATAGACGGTTCAACAATTCGTACGAACATAATCGATATAAATTAAAATTTGATTGGAGACAACAAAATTACTGCAGTTAGCGTTGCAAATTAACCCTCAATCCGTGAACCTGGGTCGTTTTCGTCCTGCCCAAAATCATTTTCTTCGCAGGTTGCTTAATATTAAATGAAAAAATATTAAAAATAAGAAAGAAAATAAACCCTATTTTCCCTTGAGACGTACGGCCTAAAGATTGACCATGAATTTTTTGAGATTGTTTTCATTGACAATTGTTGGTGTGGTAGTGCAAAAACGAAAACAACCCTGGTTCACGGGGTTAAGGTGCCTTAAATACCTTCGCGGATAGGGGGTTAATTTGCGTTTTAACGTCACCACGTTTCAATTTGATGTACCTGATAGATGATTCATGGAATGTCATAATAAATTTTCGATTTTCCTCGAGTGTACTTTTTTGCATAGAAAAATAGATTTTTCCTAACGCTACATGTGAATATGTATAGTGTATTCAATATTGATTATGTACGTACAATATGTATATGTATGTATGTACAATATGTATATGTACGTATGATATGTACGTACAATATCATTATGTATGTACAATATGTATATGTACGTAGAACTGCTACACGTAGGTAGCAGTGTAGGCATACAAGTACAACGGGCGAGGGGGGTATCAACGGGTACCCTTTGCGCTGATGCTCAAGCTTCGCTCTTCTATGGTAGAACATTGCATATCCATGAAGTACTCGAAATTGATCCTAATCCGTAATCCGGCGTGTTTAGTCTCTTCCGTCTGCTATCTCTCCCAAGGTGCTTAACGCTCGAGAAGCGGAAGGTTGAATAAGGATAGCGCAAGAACACCAAAAGTGAGACGACGATACGAACTATGAAGACGGAGAGACAGAGGGAGAGAGAGAGAGACAGAGAGAGAGAGAGAGAGAGAGAGAGAGAACGTGATAGAGAGAAAAGAGATCAGAAAGGAACTGGCTAAAGGATGTTGCCTGTGTCGGATATAGGAACGGCACCAAGAGAGAGAAATTCCGAACGATGAGTGGGTTGCGAGTCTTGGAATAATGTCAAAATTTGAGGCAGCGCACATATATGAGACGGATTGGAATGGAAATATTCGAATTAATGGTTTTCAGGGAAAACAAAAATTTCTACCGGGTGCGAAGGTTTCTTCCTTCGTTGCTCCAAAAATAACAGGGAATTCTGGAGAACCCATTCAGCAAAACCCGTATCGGTAAAAGATTTGTATATTTAAAAATGTATTTGATGTGAAATGTATTCGCAATAAAATATATATACTCGTTCTATACAATCGTGTCTACCGAAAAGAGCAGCAAGTGTGCTTAAAAAACTGGAGCGTATATGAACATTGATATGTGTCGATTTATAAAACAAAAGTACAGAATATTTTTTATTCTGCGTATTTTATCTCACAAAAACGTGCATATAAATCGAGGTTTTTTTTTGCAGTAATGAAAAATGGGTAGTAACTGGAAATGTAGATTTTTTTATTCGATCGTTTTGAACGCCCCCGGGAGCTTAGAGTTTACAATATATTCCGATAAAAAATTACATGTGATAGGAGGCAAGCTAGATAAAAATATTTGCCAAATACATATAAGATCATATAGTTTGAGTAAAATGAAAGGTGTATAATTACCACGTTCTTCTAGCAAGGTGAGAAAAATGTTCATCATTAAATGCGAGTGTATCGATATTGTGATACCAATTAAAAAAATTGTAGGCCTTACCGATCCTAGTCATGTTCATTTTTATAAGTAAAATGGTACAGTGTGTAAGTATAAAATCCTTGGACGACTATCATATTCATCAAAATGTTGCGTTGAGAGCTTAGGAAAGCCGAACGCCTGTCGAAATGTAGGCCATGGCGCCGCAAAACAGAGCACAATTTGCTAGTCGACATTGATAGGATTGAAATACGATACTATAATTACCGACCCACATCATATATATAGTATACAGTTCATGGGGTGAACACATCAAGAGATACAGAATGTGCTGCTCAGCTAGAATATCCAGTAGGGATTGTGTATAGGGGCTTCAACTTACACAAAATTCTATTCCCCTTATATTTATTTCCAGCCCTACAAAAACATACCTAACAATTTTAAGAATAATATCCTTCAAAACATTTTGCGTCTTCAATAACTTCTATTTCATTGTAACGAATTAAACTGATGGACAATATCGTTGATCCTTACCAATACTATAAACTTAATTACATTCTTTTAGGTAATATTTCTTATGCTTCTATGTCGCTCGATGACTTTTGAGGTGGAATGGGTTTTGTATTTATACGGATGACGGACACTTTGGTCCGTTCGATCACTGTATTCGGTATTGGATGTAAAACTTCAATAAGTATGTAATATCTGATATAATCGAGTCAATGGCCGGAAAAGAATAGTAAAATTGCAGGAAGAGTAGAATGGTTCATTAAAAGTAGAAATCATTATAAACAAATTGTAAATAAATATATATCGAAGAAATCGCCTCTTTCCTAAAGTGTTGGTTGAAAAAACTTGTTCTATTTGTAAACAAATTTGGCTTCTGCCATACGTTACTTTCGGAAAAATAACGCGGTTTTTATCTCAGAAACGGATTTCTTGTCACATGCTGCGACGTAGTCCCTGAATTTTCCCTATGACTCCTTTTATTCACTCGACTCTGATGAGAACACTGTTCCAGGTCCGATTTCTCCGAACGGCCATGAAACAAAAAATATATAACTGCGAGCACGGTCTTACATACAGGTCTTGCAACTGAATCAAATATTGGTGGTGGGGGTGGTCGCTTTATTGTCGGCCCGTTAGTGTCCTCGACTGCTACTCGCGTCGCTTCGATCGAGCCATAGCAGAAACAGAGCGGAAGACCCATGCAACACAACCTCACTTAATCGGCTCCTATAAACTGTTCAAAACCGGCTACTACAAAGTGTTACAGAGACCGTCATTAATAAAACTACGTGTTTTTATGTAAACCCTTGTGACATCGTGCTGGTTTTTACATAATAATGACGACGAATTCATGTGCGCTTCCACCGTACAACACTGGACGCCACTCAAAAACGTTCGGTGTTTAGGGTTCCGTCGAATATCGAATGTCGTCAAAAATGAATCTCTGCAATTCCAGGAAATTCTCAGCTCATCCCGTCGCAATTCGTGTGTGAGAAACATATTCTCGAACGTTACATTCTAAGAAGGTGGGTAAAACATTACTTAAACGGTCGAGTTATCAGCAGTATTACGATATACGGGGCCCCTATTTTTGACCATGTAACTCTATTATTTGGATCCAAATAAGACTTTTTTCAAGAGTGGTAAAAATCGATATTCGATCCAGGTAAAAAGTTATGGAGTTTTAAAGTTTGCAAAAATGCGGTCGAGAATAGCGGACCCGAAGGCAGGGCAGGGGTCCAGAGGGGGGTCCAGGGCGGGTGGACTGGCGGGCACGTGGGGCAGAGCACCAGTGGGAGTGAAGGGATGGCGAACCGTGGGGTCCACACACACACACACACACACACACACACACACACACACACACACACACACACACACACAATGAAACGCATATTGACTCTACCTCCACGTTCTGCATTCTGGTTAACGCTAGTCATATATTGCGGCACAAAATTCAACTGTGACCGGTGACTGGATTTTTGATAAATAAATAAACATTTCTTTTTCATTAAAACATCTCGTTCCAGTACTTTGGGGGCTCTGCCCCCTGCGCGCCTGCGGGGGCGCTGCCCCTTGCCCCCCTCGTGGTCCAGCAGCCACTCGCTCCTGTAGCCGACAGTCAGTCGACAATCAGGGGGAGGGGGTGGGGGCATATTATATTACATGGTCTATCATGTTTCATTGACACACACACGCACACACACCTTGGACCCCTCTCTGGACCCATCCACCGTCTTCGGTCTGTTATTCTCTACCGCATTTTTGCAAACTTCAATACTCCATAACTTTTCACCTGAATCGAATATCGATTTTTACCACTCTTGACAAAAGTCTTATTTTGGTCCAAATAATACAGTTACACTGTTAAAACAAGGTACAAGGTACAAGTAACAAGGCTGAAGTAATTGAATGACAGACAATTTGTTGCACAATATTCTCTCTCAGCCGTGCTATATTTTGAGCTGTGAAAAAATCAATTACATTATCTATTGTATAAGAATTTTATTAACACATTCCATATATACTCACCCCAACAATTTTTTAAGAAAATCCCTCACCCCAATGACAGAAGCATTTCACACATATTGTCTCTTTTCCTCATTCATTTGGCTCCATTCTTTTACGATGAACCCTGGAATAAAAATTAGAGAAGAGATATAATAAATATGTTATATTGTAACTGTAAAAACTTATATTTTGCTCTCTACCTGTAAGATGCATATTTCTCAGAGGTGTGCAGGTAGCAGAATTGGTCGGGTCGGGTAATTAAACTATGATTCCGATCGAGTACCCGAGTTTTTCAAATACTCATGACCAGACTGGAATACCCGTACTTTATCGAGTACCCGACGATACTCGAGTATACTCGGGTAACCGTCGCCTAGCGGTTTACTCGTCTCACATCAGGTACTCGATAAGCCGGGTTGCCAGAACAAAATTTCAGATTTTGTTTCATAGTAGATAGCGCCACAAAAACGTACTGAAATGGACGAAATAGACTCCAGCTTTATGTTCTTTACCCTTCGCCGATAGGTTATCTCCAACCTAGAAATAAAAATAATTAATTTTACAATTTTAATTTAAAATGATTAAATAATTTTTTTTTTAAATAATAAAATTATTACATCAATAATATTTTTTCATATCATCTCCAACCTATCGGCAAAGGGTAAAGAACATAAAGCTGGAGTCTATATCGTCCATTTTAGTACGTTTTCGTGGCGCTATCTATTATTTATGTTTACATTTATTATTTATCTAGCAAGGAGACCTCACAGGCTGTCACTCACGGATTTTGATGAGTCTCAGATATGCTGTAGAGGGACCTACCCTGAGTAAAGGGATTGTATACAACGCTCTTTAGTTTTCGAGAAAAAACGTTCGGAAGTTTAGCTCGTAGCTACTATACCCTTACGGTTGCACCTTTGTCGAACCAGCGGGCGTGGCCCAGTGGGCAAGGTTCCCGTCTCTGACGCTTGAGCTCCAGGGTTCGAGTTCCGTAATGGCGTTTTTTTTTTCACAAAATATAAATAGATTCGATGGATGATGCAAAACCGTTTAATTATTTATTATTATTTTTTTATTTAATTTATTTTTATTTTTTTACTTTCCATTTTTTTTTAATTATTTATTATTATTCTATTTTTCACGCGGAAAAAAGAGAGGAAGAAATTATAACATCTTTCACAAGAAACTGCATTTTATTATTTTTTCATTACCATATACAGGTTTTTCTTACTCGCTATCACTGTGGTCGCTTGTTACATCAGAACAATATTGCGGGTGGTATTTGTCGTAAAAGCTTGACATTTAAAAACAGCGGTCTCTCCTCAATTAACTTCGATGCAAACCACGCATATTTAATCATCGGCGTGGTAGCAGGTGCGCTTAATTGATAAAGAATCAAAGAATAAATTTGTATGGAATCTTCCCTTGACGCAATTTCTCTGTTATTTTTTAACAAATCCGGAGCATTTTTTATTTTTTTTTTGTAAAAATGTTCATTTGCCGGTAAAAATATACATCGCACGGTTGACAAATCGGCGTGCACTTGGGTGGTATAACTTTAATACTGCATGTACATGCCTCTTCTCGTCTACAAAGATGTGATCGTCAAGCGTTTGATCAGTTTGCCCTCCCCACGAATCGATAATGAATAGAATTTGTTTTGGTTTCACGTAGGGAAGAATGAAAGATTTCAAGAACTCTTTATACAATTGTTTTGTAAACGTCCCTGATTTTGTGCAGGTCACAATAAAATTTTTGAATTTATCAGTCAACGCGTAGACCTCTTGTTTCACAATCGGACCAAATCTTCCTGATGGCTCCTGCATGCATAACAATACGAAAGGAAGTATCTTTCCTGACGCAGTTAATGCGTACTGTGCCGTGACGGAATGTCTAATTTTGTTTAAATCTTTTTTCTTAACAAGAACGGTTTTTGCTCCTTGTTCCGCAAGCGACCTATTGTAAGTTGACTGATATTGGTAGCCGGTTTGATCGGTATTAATGCCATAATCAAGGTCAAAGTCAGGGATTACTATTCTTGTCTGGATTTGAAATTCTTCGGCAGCAGCCAACACTTCCTTCATCGTGGCGAATTCCTTGGAGCTGACAAACTTCGTAATTTTACGC
Source organism: Ophion ellenae (assembly GCA_963210295.1). NCBI lineage: Eukaryota > Metazoa > Arthropoda > Insecta > Hymenoptera > Ichneumonidae > Ophion > Ophion ellenae. The sequence goes on along the minus strand of OY723387.1, from coordinate 31,990,588 downwards.
TGCCTGATCCTGTGATTTCTTTTGAATTTTTCGACCCAAGACAGGCTGGCGTTGAAATGGAAATCTTCCGATAAAAAAGGAATAGCAGCATTCATCGCCCACTGCTGCAGCGTTCTCGTCGTAACCTGAACACGGACAAAATTGATCAATTGTTATATATTCGACTCATTTAATTTTGTGCTCTTCAGTTCTATAATATATTCTATATTTATGTTTAAATTTTTAAGGGGGGATTATTTTTTTATCGCTAAATTTATTGCTTTTTTCTAATTTTCTAGCGAAGAAACTATACAGTCCATCAACACAAAATTTGATGTGGATGTGGAAAAGTCCATGTGGATTTATTTATTTCTTATTAATTTACAAAAAAATTCAAAACGGTTTTCAATTTTTTTGTGAATAGATATGAATTAATATATATTCTGATATGTTTTACCTGCTCTAAATTCTGCCGAGCTTCCAGGAATCGTTCATGTGTTTCATGGTTGATTGCGTACCATTTGTCAAACGCATTTCCACCTTCTTTGACGTCTTGTCTCCATCGATAAAGATTTCGTTTATTTTTCATCCTAGAGAGTCCGCGCGCTTGTAAGGTCTTCAAACTCTATTTCGGATGACCTGCTGCTATAGCGACTGCTTTTTGTTTGTATGATAAAGGCACATAATCTGCAGGTGCAGGTTTGGATTCCTCGGCCACAAAGTCCTCATCATCTTCTGGTACGGCTTCGCACTACATAGAAGATCATTATTAACCTTTCTCCACGTTATACAGGAAATCAAAATAATTTCCCGAACAGAAATAAAACTTACCATTACATATCTCTGCACTCATCCACATGAATTATATGCCTATCTGCGAGCATTTCAAGTATTTCGCTAGCAAAACCCTCTCCCATCGCCATAGATTCCTCGGAAATTGCACTTGGAGGTGCGTCTGTGAGCAGATTCAAATCCTGAAGCAAGCCTGATATACACTCCTTCGAGTATATGTGATGGCGTTTGTGAGAACAGCCTTCGTTTGCTCATCATCCTCTTCTCTTTCCGATAGATTTTCTTCCGATCCAACACTTGTTTCTGCCATTTCATAATCCTTCTTTTCCGACTGACTTTCTGCCGTAGCAGCACTTATTTCTTCCATTTTACGGTTTTTCACTTTCGATAAACTTTATTTCGCACTGACGTTATACCCAACGTATGTATCTGCACAACTGACGCCTGCGAAACACTGCGAAAGACTGGCGTCGTCTAGTCAGACGACGCTAGTCCTCCAACGTCACCTCAACGTCCGAAAAACCGTTAGGCTTTGGATAACAAAGGGATGGGGTACAAGTGGGGATGAGGAACGCAGGTAGCGAACCCGGCTGGAGTATTTAATATAACGGCCCGACCTTTTTAAAATTCATATTTTAATAAAAAATAATAAACTGCAGTTTCTTGTGAAAGATGTTATAATTTCTCCCTCTCTTTTTTTCTGCGTGAAAAATAGAATAATAATTTCAAAAGAGATGGAGTAAAAATTTTTAAAATGAATAAGATTTTTTTAAAACAAATAAATAAATAAAATAATAATAAATAATTAGACGGTTTTGCATCATCCATCGAATTTATTTATATTTTGTGAAAAAAAAACGCCATCGCGGGACTCGAAACCTGGACCTCGAGCGTCAGAGCCGGGAGCCTTGCCCACTGGGCCACGCTCGCTGGTTCGACAAAGGTGCAACCGTACCGGTATAGTAGCTACGAGCTAAACTTTCGAACGTTTTTTTTCTCGAAAACTAAAGAGCGTTGTATAAAATCCCTTTACTCAGGTACTCAGGGTAGGTCCGTCTACAACATATCTGAGACTTATCATAATCCGCGAGTGACAGCCTATAATGTCCCCTTGTAGGTGTATCGAGAGAATGGATGGGAGAAAACGAAAACTCGAGGAAGGCGATAAAACGAATAAAAGATTTTTACAGTGTTATCGTTTATTCGTTTTATCGCCTTCTTCGAATTTTCGTTTTCTCCCATTATTCGATCGACACACCGAAATAAATAATAAATATAAATATAGATAACAGATACGGATTTCCGAGTCGTTTACAAATACTAGAAGTTTACGAATACCCGAAGTTTACGAATACCCGAAGTTTAAGAGTACTCGAAGTTCACAAATACTTGACGTTTACGAGTACCCGAAATTAGTGAGTACCCGATGACTAAATTTGGGTACCTGATGATGGCGAGTAATGGAAAAAGTAACCCGTCGGGAACCCGACCCGACTCGAACATGGGGTACTCGAATGAATCGAGTACCCGCACACCACTAATGTTTCTGCGGTGACTTTGGAACAAAAATTAGACAACGAATCACTATGAATCTTTAATAATTTATTGACCATATGACACTACATCTACTGTAACAGTTGTAGACAGACAGAATTCTCCAACGATGAAATCTCATGAAATCCTAAAACAAAAAATAAATCAAATGCATGTACACCTGCAATAATATAGTTTACATTTTCGATAGATTTAAATTCTATAAAATACATGTATAAAAATTCGATTCAATTGCTCAGATCCAACGAAACGTTGCTGTCGGACGCTCCCACCATTAAATGAGTCGATGCAAGAGCAATGTCACTTTCAAATTTCAGATGCTTCAGAACGGTAAGATGAATGAATGTATGAAATATCGATTGAGTTTGAATATTCAGTGCACTGCAATATGCTAAATCAAAATGACTTTAAAAAGCGTTGAATGTTCTAGAATTGCCATTTATTTCTGTTTCTATAGGCACCCCCAAAGAAACAATGCAATTAATCTCGATAACGAAGCCGTGGACTGGCGGAGAATTGAACACAGACGGCGGGAGTCTGCTTTTTTCATACGCTGTGAGCAAAGTGCAAAACGGCCATAATCCACCGATCACGCAACGATTTGTTAAGCTCACGGCCACCAAACAGCTTTTTTATTATGTGTATGCGCGAATCGTTGATGCACTACTTTTAGATATTATTGAACAGCCGTTGATCTCGTTGGGATCACTTTATCTTTTGATGTGGTTTTGTAAATATATTTACTGGATGCGCAACTAAGTTCCCGGGTTTCACACATGGATGGCGCTATATAATAGCCATGGATGGGATAATATAAACAACTATCGCAACACAACGACCTTTTTTCTAACCTCGAAAATGTCAAAGTTTGCGCCAAATAAACAGCATTCGCGGGAAGCATTGCTTTTCTGCTCCAACCTAACAAAACTGCAGCTGAAGCACGTCGGTTACTTGAGGAGACCTACGGCGAACATATACCATAAAAAACAACGTATGAAGATTGGTTCAAGCGGTTCAGAAGTGGCGATTTTGAGACTGGGGACAAGGAGCGCTCGGGAAGACCGCAAACATTTGCGGACGTCGATCTGCAAGTGTTGTTGGATGAAGATGATACTCAAACAGAAGATCAACTTGCCGAGGTATTAAAGGGGCCAGTCCACTTTGGAGCCACGGAAAAAGGCTATTTTCGCGATTTTTTTTAAGGATTTTATAAAAGATATGAATATAAAAGTTGTTGGGCTTGATAAATAAACTCTTGAAATACATTTGAAAAAAAGAATTAATTATTTTTTATCCATTTTTAAGTACAAAAACTGTAGTTTAACGTAACGCCCCCAAAATAGGTGGGCTAGGTAGCTCCAGCACAACTCGGCAACGCCGTGTCTGGAACGAAAATTCAAAGTCCATTAGATTCAGTATGAAACCAGCTACAAAATGACCCTCGGATATAAAGTTTTGTCAAAAAATTAAAAAATGGCAGATGAAAAACGAAGAAAGTTTTTAAAAAACGCGTTTTTCGCAGTTTTTCGCAAAAAAGAAGAGTCAAAATTAACATTTTTAAACCATCGAGGTCATCTTGTTGCGAATCATGTTTACAATATGTGGTTGAAATTTCAAGAGAATGGGTTTATTGGTTTTAGAGATACGATGGAGCTAGATTTTGAAAACGTTATTTCGAGTAAAACCGGTTTGAAGTTTATGAAAGTTTATGAAAATAAAGTAAGTAAACTATAAAGTAAGTAAAGTAAGTAAAGTAAGTAAAGTAAGTAAAGTAAGTAAAGTAAAGTAAAGTAAGTAAAGTAAACTATAAAGTAAGTTTATGAAAAACTATAAACTCAATCGGCAATTCCTGCGCCGTACAAAATCCCTTCTTATTGCTCATCACCATTGATTTCTTCAAGTCGTGCTTGCTTTCGATTTTTTGAAATTTTCAAAGTGGACTGGCGCCTTAAATGTGGCTCGGCAATGTATTTCGAAACGTTTGTACACCATGAGAAAAATTTATACGGAAGGAAAGTGGGTGCCGCATGAGTTGACTGACAAGGAACGTCCCTCAGGTGTCCGCCACCGATTTTGTTGAAACTCATATATGTGATAGAGCATCGAAAACTTTGAGACGCGTATTTTTTTTATCGGCGGAAAAACGGATTTAAGGGGGGTAACCGCCCCTCAAAGAAAGGCGTGTCGAGGGGTGATTTTGGCAGTTTTATCCAGAAGCAATCCGGCGATCTGAATAAAACAAAAACGAAAATTCTTCTAACGAAAAGCGATGAAAAATCCACTATGAAAATGTTAAGAAAAAATTAAATTAGGGGGTAAACCACCCCTCCATTTGCCTTTTTTACCCCACACTTAAGAGGGTTGTATACAAATTAATAAACCAGGTATCATTTTGCAGGAAAATTAAAATTAAAGTTGACGGGTTTCTGCGATTTGGCGGCATAGGAAATGTAAGGGGTAAACCGCCCCGAACATAAATTTATTTATCATGGTCATTTTTTCTGTGTTTAAAGTATATCCGCCGATTTTAAATATTTCTATAAGCTACAATTTAATGTTTTATCATATTTCAAAATTATTACATTCGTCTTAAGGGGTAACTACCCCTCTGACGAGGAACATCATTGAAGTATCCGCTTTCGATTTCGTTGAAACTCATATATGTGGTAAAGCATTGCAAACTATTAAACATGTTTTTTTTGTATCGGCAGAAAAACGGCGTTAGGGGATGAAACCACCCCTCTAAGTTTCTCCCACAAGCAGTCCACCGATCTGAATGAAACAAAATCGAAAATTCCTCTAATATAAAGCGATGAAAAATGCACTACAAGAGTGTTGATTAGAAATATGATTAAGGGGCAAACCACCCCTCCATTTGCCGTTTTTCACCCCACGCTTTAAAGGGTTGTATGCAAATTAATACAACAGGTATCATTTTGAAGGGGAATCAAAATTCAAGTTGACGCGTTTTTGCGTTTCAGCGGGACCGCAAATTTAAGGGGGTAAACCACCCCTAACATAAATTTGTTCATCACCGTCGTGTTTTCTGTGTTTAACATGTATCCGCGGATTCCAAATATTCTCCCGCGTTTTTAAATTATTACGTTTTTAAATTTTTACATTTTAAGGGTAAACTACCCCCTCTAATTGCTTTTCGTTTGAATTTTCGTGAAAGGTTTCACGAATTTCGTTAAAACTGTTTTGATTTCATCGGTAATATCAATTTTATATTTATGTGTGCAGGCATATTCGTTTTGAGTTTTAGGAGCGGTACTTTGGGAATAAGGACCTGGGGCTACCCCTTACTCATAAGACTCATATTTTCATATTGTCATAATTATATTTTCGTACCGAAATGTTTCTTCCTCTAATTCAAAAGTTTTGATGAAAGCATCTCCCATGCAAAGATGCAATGCAGTAACAAAAATATATTAACGATACTATTAATAAAATTCAAATGGTATATATAAATATATTTGGTTTGTTCGTTTTTTTTATTCCGCGTAAAAAAATCATATGCAGATAAATGTTTACGCTTCGATTCTTAAAGGCGTAATTATCAAGAATGCTCCCGTTCGGAAATCGTTTATCTCTGTGTATGAAGTTATACAATTAACGAACAGACCGACGTTTATTTGCCTACGTATCAACTTTTCTCGACTAACTGCAATAATTAATTCTTCCAGCGCGAATATTCTTATTGCGTCAAGACGCGATAACGATATTTGAGCAAAATTTGTATTCTACGCAAAATGTTTACACTGCGCAAATATTAAACTGCAAGCTATTGTCATCTTGAACTGCAAGACGTTAATCATACATTACCCAATAATGTGTGTACATTTTCGGGTAATGTGTGATTAGCCTCTGGCAGTTCAAGTTGTCAATAGCTTGCAGTTTTATCGCTTGCTTTATAAGACGGTTAGCATTCGGATTCTTCCATTTCACGTTAAAGTGAGCCACAAACAGTATACTGTGTGTTAGAAAATACAAATTTCATCAGCCATGAAAGTCAACCCAATAAACGTTATCAAACTTCTACTAGCTACATTTGAAGCTATGGATATTTCACAAACGCCGGTTAAGAACGCGGAAATTGTACTTGCGGACAGTTTTGCACAAATTTTGATCAGTTCCATGCAAGACTATAATGGAGTTGAAATGATAGAGGAAGAAACGGTCGCTTTTCAAAAACCATTTAGACAGTACGAAGCCGATGCTGTAGGAGATACCGTGTGGCAAAAGGATACTGGTGATAGTGATTCTGACGCCTGTTCCAGTGATGATGAGGTGAACTACGATTACAAAAATAATGCAGTTCAATACTGGAGGTCTAAGACTAAGACAAAAAACGATAGCCTCAAAACCGTCCAACAGAAATACAAATCTGTCAAGTCTGAAAGACAACTGCGGCGCTGGGCACATCAGCTGAATAAAGGCGGTACTTATAAAGAAAAGGTAGCGCAAATTCCTGAATATTCATTGAAGAATATGAAAACTGCTCTAGATGCTGGTGTCATTATACATGATATTGATCTTCAGAAGTGGGCGCTACAAGCCCAAAAGGAGATAGGTTTCAATGATGTGCGATTTAAGGCCTCTCATAATTGGCTATGGACTTTTAAAAAAGAGCATCGCATTGTATCCAGAAAAATCAATACATTTGTAACGCGCAAAACTACGGGAGTAGAAGAACTTCTACGGAAAAATGCAGAAAAATTTGTCGCCGATGTTGCACCACTGATAAAAAAGTATGGAACGGAATATGTGTATAATTCGGATCAAAGCGGTTTTCATGTGGAAATTCATTTGGCGCGAACTCTTGCAACGGAAGGAGAAAAGAAAGTTGAATGCGTTGTACAGTCAGTTGCTTCAATATCTCATAGCCATCCCGAGTCGAAATTTTTAGCCTCCTCTGAACCCTCGCAGGACCCATTTCTTTTGTAATACATAAGCCGCCAGCCTCCGTTGAACCGACGAAACCTCATTTGTCGAGTTCAGTGCCATGAAGAGACCTCCTCTTGGTCCAGGGTAGCCTCTTCTAGACCTCCCAAACCTTCTCTCGACCCCCAGTTTTAGTGAAACGGGCAGAGGACAGGCCTCCTTAACCTGCTTTCAATCTCAAACTGTTGCCTCGACCCCACCTAACCTGCTTTCGGCCCAAATTCTACATCTCGCCCATCATCATTCCATTGTGGCCCGATCGGTAACCCGTTCGATGACGAAAATAAGATGAAATTAATAAAAATACATCGTCCCCTTATCAAATTATTAGTGCAATATTAATATGCGAAAACAATCAAATTTGCTCAATATCGATTTATTATTATTTTATAGGCAATTCATAAAAGAATGCTTGTATATACAGGCTTACTCCAATTCTATCGGATTAATGGGCGTTTTCCTGTGAGAAAAAATCTCACAGGAAAATTCTTAAAAAATGCCAGTCTATCCAGTATAAGCTTACGCGACGTTTTTCGTCCTTGACATTTCTTCTTAAACCCTCTAGTTATTGAGTTACATTGCATTATCTAGAATTAGTCTTTTTTAGCAAAAAATTAAATAACATTGCGAAAAAAATCGTACAAAACTTTATAAAAAACGCAAATGGAGTTCCTGCTACCCCGTTCAAGTTTATTATGGATAAACGTAACAAACTTTTTATTCATAAGACATGCGCCCAATTCGCGATGGTCGAAAAAAAGCCGAAAATCAGTCACATATAGTTCCTGCTACCCCGTTCAAGTTTATTATGGATAAACGTAACAAACTTTTTTTTCATAAGACATGCGCCCAATTCGCGATGGTCGAAAAAAGCCGAAAATCAGTCACATATAAAAGTGCGTACCGGGTCGAAAAGAAAATTATAAAAAAATATTTCAGAAAAGCAATATAAAGCTGAATTTATTCCCGTCAAAACGCCGTTCGGTAAATTTGGGTATCTTTTTTTTTACGAAGCTGTGTAACTTTTAGTGCAGCAAGAAATATCGACTGGTGTATCCAAACTTTTAAGCGACGGTATATATTATATAATAATATATATATATATATATATATATATATATATATATATATATATATATATTATATTCGAAATATGTAGTTGCATTAATATATTCAAATATACACTACCCGTCAAAAGTATTCGGACACTTCAGATAACTGCAAAACTTAATATCACTTTGGATCATTGCAAACTTATGGTAGAATAATTATTATTTTACGAAGATACTATAAAGCTCTGTATAATTACTTAATTATATAGATCTTTATAGTATCTTCGTGAAATAATAAATGAAATGAATTATATTACTCTAACATTATTTGGCAATTATCCAGCGCTCAAAAGTTTTGCGATCATGTGGAGTGTCCGAAAACTTTTGGCTGGCAGTGTAGATCTATATAACATATAATGTCGATATCTATATGGAACGTTAGGGTGTTAATTATAGTCTATTTCATGTTCTAAAGGATTGAAATTGTCGGTTTAGAATTCAACCTCATTCGATTTTTTCTTTTTGTTTTTTTTTTGTTAATTCAATAATGAGTTGATAAATGGCGACGGCCGATTACCGTCGATTTTAAATGAATTGTTTGATTTTTCTTTGTTTTCATTTTTAGCACGTCGAAAATTTAAAAAATATTTCCACGTGTATGTATGAAGCATATTTTTATTTTTTTCCGCTAAATACGATATTAACTAACCGCGTCTATTTGATTCTTTTTTATTTGAATTAACTAGATTTTCTATAGAACCAAATTTTTCCTATTGCATTCCATTATTTAAATTATTGATTTCAAAAATGTTTATTTATAGAAAATCAATCTATTTAATATCGTCGAATAACTACATATTTTATTTGATCCTAATAAATCTGTGATTCGGTTTCATCAGTTCAACATTTTCATCTGTTCAAAAAAACAATTTAGTTAAGTTCACTGAATGGATCTAGTTATTTTTTTTAAATTTACCTTAAATAGAATTTTCGTAGAGTTAACCATTCTTTTATTTGATTGAACTAACGGTCCATCTTTATCGCAACACTCATATCAAAGGGGCGGGGGGTAGAGAAGGTGGAGAGAGAGGATTTATATATATATATATATATATATATATATATATATATATATGTGTGTGTGTGTGTGCGTGTGTGTGCGTGTGTGTGTGTGTGCGTGTGTGCGCGTGTGCGCGTGTGCGCGTATGCGCGTGTGCGCGTGTGCGCGTGTGCGCGTGTGCGCGTGTGTGCGTGTGCGCGTGTGCGCGCGCGTGTGTGTGTGTGTGTGTGTGTGTGTGTGTGTGTGTGTGTGTTTGAAAAATCTATAGCATGTTATTCGATGAAACTCTCTAATTATCACAATCATATTAACTAATTGATATAGCTTATGTGATACAACAAATAGTTAGAGGTATTCATTTGGCCTCTTATGTCATATCAGCGACCAAAATGTTATAAGCACTCGGTAGCATAGGGGCAGCGGAGCGTAGTTAAGAGTAGGTAGGACTAGGTTCAAGTCGCATATAGGGCAAATATTTTCTTCGAAAAAAATCATGTCTGAAGGCCAGGGAATGACGAATTACGATAAAAATCCTTGTGGTAAAGCTCTCAATTAAGGAGTTAGTTTTATTTTCGATTTATGAAATATTTTATGCATATAGTACACTTAGCTTTACAGTGTACATTGTAAGCAAATAAAGATTAATTTGAATCTCATCTTTATTAATATATATAAATATTTTTGAAAGAAATATGATCGTAGTAGGCTGTGAGACAAGGAAAAAACCTATTTTATTTAAATAGATTCTATATAAATTAATTTTTTGTTTAGCAGTGTACAGTAGGCCGAAAGGGGGGGCAGTAGGTTCTGCGGGAGCGCTCGAAGTAGGCCGACCTGAGGTTCCGTAGGTTCAATTGTGAGCCTCACTGATCTCCTTTGAGTCAAAAAGTCTACTTTCTGCCATGCCGGAGGTTCATCGGAGGCTGTACCCTCGGAGATTGTACCCTCCTTTAGATACCCAATAATCCGCTCACGCCGATTTCCGCTCGCCTTCATTTTGTGAGTTGAACGCGGCTCGAAAATTTCGACTCGGGATACGATTCAGCCTACTATAAGCGCTGAGGGGAAATTACTTTCCCCACTTTTCATCGTTTTAAAGGAGACGAAGGGTAAATTCGGACCACGAGTAGAGAAAGCGCTATTTCAAGCAGAAAACGTCTTTGTATTAGCATTCAAATCTGGAAAACTTACTTCTGGTACGTATGCTCACATATTATAATAAATGATTTTTTAAAATATGAAATTTAATTGATGTCAACATTAGTATTTTTTTAAATATTGAATGTGTTTTGTGTTAACAGAGCATTTCAAAACCTGGTTGGAAAGGGTTTTCTTTCCTAACGTCGGAAGGCATACCGTATTATTGATAGACTCCTGGGATGGACACTTCCCGAAGGTTGTTCATGAAGCGACACCTCGTGATGAGACGATAATCCCAATGCTTAATCTAAAAGGTACAACTGGAAAAATTCAGCCGTTCGATGTATTTCGATTCAGAGTGTGGAAAAATTTCGTCCGACATTTTTCAGACAGTGTAATATTATTCCAATCTGATGTGAATTTGCACTTGAGGAATAAAATAATTAAACTGCAATCACATACACACAATCAACTCTCATCACCGCGGTATTCTAATCTTTTTAAATATTCATGGTATAAAAGTAGTTATATACGTAAAAAACCAGAAGATTTTGAAAATCCTGTTACCTTTGGTTTTGGTGAATCGAACACACATTGTGAAATACCTGGTTGCAATAATTTGGCCATTATCATGGTGCATGATGCAAAAAGTCGTTGTGTTTAAAGCATTTTTTTGACGACTATCATTATTGCAGGAATTATGAGTCATGATTGTTGATAGTTATCATATGGAAAAAAAGTAAATGTCACGAGAAAATGATTTGACGGCATATGACTGCGATATTTTTCACAAGTACTATTAATTAAATCAGCTGATATGATTCCCAAATGAAATATGTCAAAATATATTAAAAATATGTTCGTTAACCTACTGTCAAACCCTCAGTTTCATTAATATGTTTAATTAAATAAACGGTAAAATAATAAAAATATACATTCCTCCACAAAACTACGTCGCTGGATATATTATCGCTTGATCCAGGCGCATCATCGTTTCGAAATATACGAAGTGAGCCTTATAACTTATTCTGGAAATGATTATAATTAATGATATAGTAGAAGTGTATGTTTATTCCTATGGAGATGCTTAATGGACGTGCAAAATCGGAAGCGTTTCGACACGAACATATGAGTCTTATGAGTAAGGGGTAGCCCCAGGTCCCCACTCCCAAAGTACCGCTCTTAAAACTCAAAACGAATATGCCTGCACACACAAACATAAAATTGATATGACCGATGAAATGAAAACAGTTTTAACGAAATTCGTGAAACCTTTCACGAAACTTCAAACGAAAAGCAATTAGAGGGGGTAGTTTACCCTTAAAATGTAAAAATTTACAAAGGTAATAATTTAAAAACGCGGGAGAATATTTTAAATCCACGGATACATGTTAAACACAGAAAACACGACGGTGATGAACAAATTTATGTTAGGGGTGGTTTACCCCCTTAAATTTTCTGTCCCGCTGAAACGCAAAAACGCGTCAACTTGAATTTTGATTCCCCTTCAAAATGATACCTGTTTTTATTAATTTTGATACAACCCTCTTAAGCGTGGGGTGAAAAACGGCAAATAGAGGGGTGGTTTACCCCTTAATTATATTACTAATCAACACTCTTGTAGTGGATTTTTTATCGCTTAATATTAGAGGAATTTCCGAGTTTGTTTCATTCGGATCGGTGGACTGCTTGTGGGAGAAACTTTGAGGGGTGGTTTCATCCCCTAACACCGTTTTTCTGCCGATGCAAAAAAACATGTTTAATAGTTTGCCATGCTTTACCTTATGTATGAGTTTCAACGAAATCGAAAGCGGATACTTCAATGATGTTTCTCGTCAGAGGGGTAGTTACCCCTTAAGACGAATGTAATAATTTTGAAATATGATAAAACATTAAATTGTAGCTTATAGAAATATTTAAAATCAGCAGATATACTTTAAACACAGAAAAAACGAAACCGGTGCGATGGTCTAGTGGTTAGCGTGCTCGCCACTAAACCAGCGGACCGGGAGGTCCCGGGTTCGAATCCCAGTCGCGTACATTTCGTCGTGAAATGTTTTTCTTCGGCTTTCGCGGCGAAATAAGACTAGTTCCACGACTGGGGGGCGAACTCGATGACCGGCTGTATTGGTATAGGTTTTCCGCAGTTTCCCTATACCCATGACAGAAATGTCATGATGAATATAATACAGAGGGGGAAGTCGGCTGCGGCCGCAACAGGGGGGGGGGGGGACAAGGAGAAAGATGGAGATAAAGGAGTAAACAGTAGAGGAAAGAAACGGGCACAATGAAGGGAAAGAATAGGTAACAAACGCGAAAAGCGTGTACCTAAGGAAAAAAACCAATAAATACCAATAACACAGAAAAAACGACCATGATAAATAAATTTATGTTAGGGGTGGCTTACCCCCTTAAATCTGCTATGCCGCCAAAACGCAAAAAGCCGTCAACTTTAATTGCCCTTCAAAATGAAACCTGTTTTATTACTTTGCATACAACCCTCTTAAGTGTGGGGTGAAAAAGACAAATTGAGGGGTGGTTTACCCCCTAATTTAATTTTTTTCTTAACATTTTCATAGTGGATTTTTCATCGCTTTTCATTAGAAGAATTTTCGTTTTTGTTTCATTCAGATGGGTGGGTTGCTTCTGGGTGAAACTGCAAAATCACCCCTCGACACGCCTTTCTTTGAGGGGCGGGTTCCTCCCTTAAATCCGGTTTTCCGCCGATAAAAAAAATACGTGTCTCAAAGTTTTCGATGCTCTATCACATATATGAGTTTCAACAAAATCGGAGGCGGACACCTGAGGGATGTTCCTTGTAAGATGCTCAAGCGCAAATTTATAACCTGGTTGGAAAGCTCCGAAAAAAAAATCAATTAAAAAATTTCAATTATCTTCAGAAAACGAAAACAAACACAAAAACTATGACGATGCTAGGAACAAACCAATTCATCGCCCTCAAAGACGCCATAAGCTGCGTCTCCGAATTCGACGGACAAAATATCCCTTTATCCGAATTTATAAGTGGCTGCGAGGATGCAAACGATATGCTTGCTCCCGAAGCCGAAATATATTTAGCTAAGTCAATTAGAAACAAATTACAATAACAAGCCAGAGAAGCGATCCGCGGAACAAAATTCGAAACGGTGGAAGAACTCACCAAATTCCTCAATAAAATATATACACCAAACAAATCTGAAATTCAATTATTGGGTGAACTTGGTAACTTTTTCCAGGCAGTTACCGACAGTGGCATAGACTTCACTTCAAAAATTAGAAAAAAAGGCGACGGAAATAATCAACGCGCGAATATTATCCGAAGACGGGAGAGACGATCCCGCTTTCAGAACAACGGTAAACGATTATTGTCCAACGTGTTTTAGACGGGGCTTAAACGAAGAAATCGAACAACGTCGTCCCCATCGTGATAAAATCGAAGACGCGATAAAAATTGCACGCGAAGCTATGACGCGGAAGGAATAACAGTCTACCCCCGTTAAACACAAAAATCTTTTGCAGTCGAATCAGTAAAAATATGCAGTATTCGCAGAAAAAAATAATCATCCAACAGAAGCCTGTAGATTCGTGACCCTCATGGTTGCCAGATTTGCAAAAGTCAAGACCACACCCGAGTCGTAATTTTCGAGCCGCGTTCAACCCACAAAATGAAGGCGAGCAGAAATCGGCGTGAGCGGATTATTGGGTATCTAAAGGAGGGTACAATGTTTGAAAGTACCATATGTTAGAGCCTCCGATGAACCTCCGGCATGGCAGAAAGTCGACTTTTTGACTCAAAGGAGGTCAGTGAGGCTCACAATTGAACCTACGGAACCTCAGGTCGGCCTACTTCGAGCGCTCCCGCAGAACCTACTGCCCCCCCTTTCGGCCTACTGTACACAGCTAAACAAAAAATTAATTTATATAGAATCTATTTAAATAAAATAGGTTTTTTCCTTGTCTCACAGCCTACTACGATCATATTTCTTTCAAAGATATTTATATATATTAATAAAGATGACATTCAAATTAATCTTTATTTGCTTACAATGTACACTGTAAAGCTAAGTGCATAAAATATTTCATAAATCGAAAATAAAATGAACTCCTTAATTGAGAGCTTTACCACAAGGATTTTAATCGTAATTCGTCATTCCCTGGCCTTTAGACATGATTTTTTTCGAAGAAAATATTTGCCCTATATGCAACTTGAACCTAGTCCTACCTACTCATAGCTACGCTCCGCTGCCCCTATGCTACCGAGTGCTTATAACATTTTGGTCGCTGATATGGCATAAGAGACCAAATGAATACCTCTAACTATTTGTTGTATCACATAAGCTATATGAATTAGTTAATATGATTGTGATATATATATATATATATATATATATATATATATATATATATAAAATTCCTCTCTCTACACCTTCTCTACCCCCGCCCCTTTGATATGAGTGTTGCAATAAAGATGGACCGTTAGTTCAACCAAATAGAAAAATGGTTAACTCTACGAAAATTCTATTTAAGGTAAATTAAAAAAAAATAACTAGATCCATTCAGTGAACTTAACTAAATTGTTTTTTTGAACAGATGAAAATGTTGAACTGATGAAACCGAATCACAGATTTATTAGGATCAAATAAAATATGTCGTTGGACGATATTAAATAGATTGATTTTCTATAAATAAACATTCTTGAAATCAATAATTTTAATAATGGAATGCAATAGGAAAAATTTGGTTCTATGAAAAATCTACTTAATTCAAATAAAAAAGAATCAAATAGACGCGGTTAGTTAATATCATATTTAGCGGCAAAAAATAAAAATATGCTTCATACATACACGTGGAAATATTTTTTTAATTTTCGACGTGCTAAAAATGAAAACAAAGAAAAATCAAACATTTTATTTAAAATCGACGGTAATCGGCCGTCGCCATTTATCAACTCATTATTGAATTAACAAGAAAAACAATACGAACAAAAACAAAAAGAAAAAATCGAATGAGGTTGAATTCTAAATCGACAATTTCAATCCTTTAGAACATGAAATAGACTATAAGTAACACCCTAACGTTCCATATAGATATCAACATTATATGTTATTTAAATCTACACTGCCAGCCAAAAGTTTTCAAACACTCCACATGATCGCAAAACTTTTGAGCGCTGGATAATTGCCAAATAATGTTAGAGTAATATAATTCATTTCATTTATTATTTCACGAAGATACTATAAAGATCTATATAATTAAGTAATTATACAGAGCTTTATAGTATCTTCGTAAAATAATTATTATTCTACCATAAGTTTGCAATGATCCAACGTGATATTAAGTTTTGCAGTTATCTGAAGTGTCCGAATACTTTTGACTGGTAGTGTATATTTGAATATATTAATGCAACTACATATTTCGAATATAATATATAGATATAGTATTATATAATGTATACCGTCGCTTAAAAGTTTGGATACACTAGTCGATATTTCTTGCTGCACTAAAAGTTACACAGCTTCGTAAAAAAAAGATAACCACATTTATCGAACGGCGTTTTGACGGGAATAAATTCGCTTTATATTGCTTTTCTGGAATATTTTTCTATAATTTTCTTTTCGACCCGGTACGCACTTTCATATGACTGATTTTCGGCTTTTTTTCGACCATCGAGAATTGGGCGCATGGCTTATGAAAAAAAAGTTTGTTACGTTTATCCATGATAAACTTGAACGGGGTAGCAGGAACTCCATTTGCGTTTTTTATAAAGGTTTGTACGATTTTTTTCGCAATGTTATTTCATTTTTTGCTAAAAAAGACTAATTCTAGATAATGCAATGTAACTCAAGAACTAGAGGGTTTAAGAAGAAATGTCAAGGACGAAAAACGTCGCGTAAGCTTTTACTGGATAAACTGGCATTTTTAAAGAATTTTCCCGTGAGATTTTTTCTCACACGAAAACGCCCATTAATCCGATAGAATTGGAGTAAGACTGTATTTACAAGCATTCTTTTATGAATTGCCTGTAAAATAATAATAAATCGATATTGAGCAAATTTGATTGTTTTCGCATATTAATATTGCACTAATAATTTGATAAGGGGACGATGTATTTGTATTAATTTCTTCTTATTTTCGTCATCGAACGGGTTACCGATCAGGCCACAATGGAATGATGATGGCCGAGATATCGAATTTGGGCCGAAAGCAGGTTAGGTGGGGTCGAGGCAAGAGTTTGAGATTGAAAGCAGGTTAAGGAGGCCTGTGCTCTGCCCGTTTCACTAAAACTGGGGGTCGAGAGAAGGTTTGGGAGGTCTAGCAGAGGCTGCCCTGGACCAAGAGGAGGTCTCTTCATGGCACTGAACTCGACAAATGAGGTTTCGTCGGTTCAACGGAGGCTGGCGGCTTATGTATTACAAAAGAAATGGGCCCAGCGAGGGTTCAGAGGAGGCTACAAATTTCGACTCGGGCAGTGCCAACGAATGCCGAAAAGCACCAAATGAGTGAAGCTCGTTCGTCTGCCAAATTTGTAAAAAACTTCGGGCACACCGCAGATGAATGTTACGAAAACATGACATATTTGGCACTGAGGATCATTCGTTGGACGTAGTTGATCGTTTGAAAAATTCGCGGATCTGTTTCGCGAAGGACATTCGTAGGCCGTACGGACCTGACTCGCGATCCGTATGGACGCGCCGAGCGGATCCGCGATTTCAAAGCGTCCGGTGCCCGCGGTCTCAACGATTACACCAAGCGAAGACATCCTATCTATACAAGAAACCCGTAAAATGTTGGTAAATTACCCATGGTGTGTATCAGAGCACATCCAGAAAAAGGAAAAATATCGATGTTATTCGACAGTGGTGCCATTTCAAATCTAATTAAAAAATAATATGCATAAAATTTCCCAAGTATCGACGAGCAAGATCTCATAATACTAAAGGAAATGTCCGAGCTACCGGTCCTCGCGTGAGGGAGCGTAATGACCCGCGTGTTGAACTCCGACACCTTATTTCGTATTATCCCTGACGAAGTGCAGCTCCCTTATCTCGGTTTATTGGAGTGTCGATTCTTCTTGGCAGCTCCAAAATCAACTTCGAGGCAGAACCCCTCGAGTGCGGAGGCAAGGCATGGCCTTTCGAAGAGTCGAAAACTGCACGTTGAAGGACGGGTATATCCCTCCTTTAAAAATTCGTAAGGGTGTTTACGCCGGCGACTGCCTGGTGACAAACATTCACGAAAACGCTCATTTGAAGGTTTTTAATTGCACAAATGATGCCGTGAGACTGCGCGTGTCAGTCATAAAACTACAGGAATTCGATATTGTGGAAAACCAAATAAAACATCAAACAAAATCAGATTGCACGACAATCTGCGATTAAAAACCCCAAAGCAAAAACAAAACGAGATAAAAATCCAATCATAAAAGTTAATTCGCGAATTAAAATAAATGCTATGTCTACCTCTGAGCCAACATCCTGTAAAATTGAAAATAATCCAGAGCGTTCAAAAATAATATAAAGTATCTTGCTTCTACATCACTTGGAAAATAAAGAGTGAGAAAAAAATTATCAAAACGTGCTCAGATCGGTTTCACACAGAGGACAAATTCCTTGAACCTACCCTCACACCCCGACATCTTGCACATCGCACTCGTAAACTCTTAAACTACGAGCACACTAGCGACGAGAAAACAGAGGCCAACCTGTTCGAGCCTACGCGTGCCCGGCGACCCAGGGAGGCCGTTGACCCAAAAACAGCTGAGGGCCATAGCCAGCGCAAAGAACCTTCTATGCCTTATTAAAAAAATACGCCGGCCCTAATTTGAATAATTCAGCAGACTAATGTCAGATATCAGCCCTCTAAACTCGCAAAATTCCGAAAACGACGTTCCGGTCACAGAGAAACTATCAATGTACTAGTAAAAAAAATACTAACCCTAAAAGTTTTAAGGTAGATTACGTCTACCTCCGAAAGGGTCCGAGACGAGGTAAACTCGGAGATACAGGACCGCATAAAGTCTTATAAAACCTGGAAAAGGGTAACGTAAAAATCCAATACAATAACGAGGCACAGATAGTGCATGAAAAAAGATTGCGATGTACGCACATAAACACTGATACCAAAAGCAAAATGAAGAGCAAGCTAACTGGAGTCGACGAATCCGATTTTAATCCTAACTAAATGAATAATCATAATAATTACACTTTTTTCAGATATCCATTATCAATCTACTCAGTAACGTCAAACGATATCACCTTTCCACTCGCAACCAGAAAAACAAATTAAATGTATGGTTGTAGTATCCTCAGTACAGAATACCCGAAATTGTTTATATTCGAAACTTGCCGAACTAATTTGTCACAATACGAGAGATTTTCAGTTACGAACACAGATATATTCGCTTATACCAATTCAAAATTCATATGCGTAGTCCTTAAATGACATTATAAAATTATTATATTACAATATGCCTAAGCAATAGTGTAACAAAGAGCGCCAAGTGATCCAAAATCGTTTCTCTTCAGCGATCCAAGCCTCGTACGAATTATATAAAATTTGATGGAAGTGCCGGGCTATCTGGAAGTATTTGCCGGCGCAATATTACACGTGTTACAATGTATAACAATACCCGAGTCGAAATTTTGAGCCTCCTCTGAACCCTCGCAGGACCCATTTCTTTTGTAATACATAAGCCGCCAGCCTCCGTTGAACCGACGAAACCTCATTTGTCGAGTTCAGTGCCATGAAGAGACCTCCTCTTGGTCCAGGGTAGCCTCGGCTAGACCTCCCAAACCTTCTCTCGACCCCCAGTTGTAGTGAAACGGGCAGAGCACAGGCCTCCTTAACCTGCTTTCAATCTCAAACTCTTGCCTCGACCCCACCTAACCTGCTTTCGGCCCAAATTCGATATCTCGCCCATCATCATTCCATTGTGGCCTGATCAGTAACCCGTTCGATGACGAAAATAAGACGAAATTAATAAAAATACATCGTCCCCTTATCAAATTATTAGTGCAATATTAATATGTGAAAACAATCAAATTTGCTCAATATCGATTTATTATTATTTTATAGGCAATTCGTAAAAGAATGCTTGTATTCACAGTCTTACTCCAATTCTATCGGATTAATGGGCGTTTTCCTGTGAGAAAAAATCTCGCAGGAAAATTCTTAAAAAATGCCAGTTTATCCAGTATAAGCTTACGCGACGTTTTTCGTCCTTGACATTTCTTCTTAAGCCCTCTAGTTCTTGAGTTACATTGCATTATCTAGAATGAGTCTTTTTTAGCAAAAAATGAAATAACATTGCGAAAAAAAATCGTACAAAACTTTATAAAAAACGCAAATGGAGTTCCTGCTACCCCGTTCAAGTTTATCATGGATAAACGTAACAAACTTTTTTTTCATAAGTCATGCGCCCAATTCTCGATGGTCGAAAAAAAGCCGAAAATCAGTCACATATAAAAGTGCGTACCGGGTCGAAAAGAAAAGTATAAAAAAATATTTCACAAAAGCAATATAAAGCTGAATTTATTCCCGTCAAAACGCCGTTCGGTAAATTTGGTTATCTTTTTTTTTAGGAGGCTGTGTAACTTTCAGTGCAGCAAGAAATATCGACTGGTGTATCCAAACTTTTAAGCGACGGTATATATTATATAATACTATAGATATATATATATTATATTCGAAATATGTAGTTGCATTAATATATTCAAATATACACTACCAGTCAAAAGTATTCGGACACTTCAGATAACTGCAAAACTTAATATCACTTTGGATCATTGCAAACTTATGGTAGAATAATAATTATTTTACGAAGATACTATAAAGCTCTGTATAATTACTTAATTATATAGATCTTTATAGTATCTTCGTGAAATAATAAATGAAATGAATTATATTACTCTAACATTATTTGGCAATTATCCAGCGCTCAAAAGTTTTGCGATCATGTGGAGTGTCCGAAAACTTTTGGCTGGCAGTGTAGATCTAAATTACATATAATGTTGATATCTATATGGAACGTTAGGGTGTTAATTATAGTCTATTTCATGTTCCGAAGGATTGAAATTGTCGCTTTAGAATTCAACCTCATTCGATTTTTTCTTTATTTTTTCTTTTTGTTTTTGTTCGTTTTGTTTTTTTTTTTTGTTAATTCAATAATGAGTTGATAAATGGCGACGGCCGATTACCGTCGATTTTAAATGAAATGTTTGATTTTTCTTTGTTTTCATTTTTAGCACGTCGAAAATTTAAAAAACATTTCCACGTGTATGTATGAAGCATATTTTTATTTTTTTCCGCTAAATATGATATTAACTAACCGCCTCTATTTGATTCTTTTTTATTCACATTAACTAGATTTTTCATAGAACCAAATTTTTCCTATTGCATTCCATTATTAAAATTATTGATTTCAAAAATGTTTATTTATAGAAAATCAATCTATTTAATATCGTCCAATAACTACATATTTTATTTGATCCTAATAAATCTGTGATTCGGTTTCATCAGTTCAACATTTTCATCTGTTCAAAAAAACAATTTAGTTAAGTTCACTGAATGGATGTAGTTATTTTTTTTTAATTTACCTTAAATAGAATTTTCGTAGAGTTAACCATTCTTTTATTTGATTGAACTAACGGTCCATCTTTATTGCAACACTCATATCAAAGGGGCGGGGGGTAGAGAAGGTGGAGAGAGAGGATTTATATATATATATATATATATATATATATATATATATGTGTGTGTGTGTGTGTGTGTGTGTGTGTGTGTGTGTGTGTGTGTGTGTATGTGTTTGAAAAATCTATAGCATGTTATTCGATGAAACTCTCTAATTATCACAATCATATTAACTAATTGATATAGCTTATGTGATACAACAAATAGTTAGAGGTATTCATTTGGCCTCTTATCCCGAGTCGAAATTTTTAGCCTCCTCTGAACCCTCGCAGGACCCATTTCTTTTGTAATACATAAGCCGCTAGCCTCCGTTGAACCGACGAAACCTCATTTGTCGAGTTCAGTGCCATGAAGAGACCTCCTCTTGGTCCAGGGTAGCCTCGGCTAGACCTCCCAAACCTTCTCTCGACCCCCAGTTTTAGTGAAACGGGCAGAGCACAGGCCTCCTTAACCTGCTTTCAATCTCAAACTCTTGCCTCGACCCCACCTAACCTGCTTTCGGCCCAAATTCGATATCTCGCCCATCATCATTCCATTGTGGCCTGATCAGTAACCCGTTCGATGACGAAAATAAGACGAAATTAATAAAAATACATCGTCCCCTTATCAAATTATTAGTGCAATATTAATATGCGAAAACAATCAAATTTGCTCAATATCGATTTATTATTATTTTATAGGCAATTCGTAAAAGAATGCTTGTATATACAGTCTTACTCCAATTCTATCGGATTAATGGGCGTTTTCCTGTAAGAAAAAATCTCACAGGAAAATTCTTAAAAAATGCCAGTCTATCCAGTATAAGCTTACGCGACGTTTTTCGTCCTTGACATTTCTTCTTAAGCCCTCTAGTTCTTGAGTTACATTGCATTATCTAGAATGAGTCTTTTTTAGCAAAAAATGAAATAACATTGCGAAAAAAATCGTACAAAACTTTATAAAAAACGCAAATGGAGTTCCTGCTACCCCGTTCAAGTTTATCATGGATAAACGTAACAAACTTTTTTTCCATAAGTCATGCGCCCAATTCTCGATGGTCGAAAAAAAGCCGAAAATCAGTCACATATAAAAGTGCGTACCGGGTCGAAAAGAAAATTATAAAAAAATATTTCAGAAAAGCAATATAAAGCTGAATTTATTCCCGTCAAAACGCCGTTCGGTGAATTTGGTTATCTTTTTTTACGAAGCTGTGTAACTTTTAGTGCAGCAAGAAATATCGACTGGTGTATCCAAACTTTTAAGCGACGGTATATATTATATAATACTATATATATATATATATATATTATATTCGAAATATGTAGTTGCATTAATATATTCAAATATACACTACCAGTCAAAAGTATTCGGACACTTCAGATAACTGCAAAACTTAATATCACTTTGGATCATTGCAAACTTATGGTAGAATAATAATTATTTTACGAAGATACTATAAAGCTCTGTATAATTACTTAATTATATAGATCTTTATAGTATCTTCGTGAAATAATAAATGAAATGAATTATATTACTCTAACATTATTTGGCAATTATCCAGCGCTCAAAAGTTTTGCGATCATGTGGAGTGTCCGAAAACTTTTGGCTGGCAGTGTAGATCTAAATTACATATAATGTTGATATCTATATGGAACGTTAGGGTGTTAATTATAGTCTATTTAATGTTCCAAAGGATTGAAATTGTCGGTTTAGAATTCAACCTCATTCGATTTTTTTCTTTATTTTTTCTTTTTGTTTTTGTTCGTTTTGTTTTTTTTTGTTAATTCAATAATGAGTTGATAAATGGCGACGGCCGATTACCGTCGATTTTAAATGAAATGTTTGATTTTTCTTTGTTTTCATTTTTAACACGTCGAAAATTTGAAAAATATTTCCACGTGTATGTATGAAGCATATTTTTATTTTTTTCCGCTAAATATGATATTAACTAACCGCGTCTATTTGATTCTTTTTTATTTGAATTAACTAGATTTTTCATAGAACCAAATGTTTCCTATTGCATTCCATTATTAAAATTATTGATTTCAAAAATGTTTATTTATAGAAAATCAATCTATTTAATATCGTCCAATAACTACATATTTTATTTGATCCTAATAAATCTGTGATTCGGTTTCATCAGTTCAACATTTTCATCTGTTCAAAAAAACAATTTAGTTAAGTTCACTGAATGGATCTAGTGATTTTTTAAAATTTACCTTAAATAGAATTTTCGTAGAGTTAACCATTCTTTTATTTGATTGAACTAACGGTCCATCTTTATTGCAACACTCATATCAAAGGGGCGGGGGGTAGAGAAGGTGGAGAGAGAGGATTTTTATATATATATATATATATATATATATATATATATATATATATATATATATATGTGTGTGTGTGTGTGTGTGTGTGTGTTTGAAAAATCTATAGCATGTTATTCGATGAAACTCTCTAATTATCACAATCATATTAACTAATTGATATAGCTTATGTGATACAACAAATAGTTAGAGGTATTCATTTGGCCGCTTATGCCATATCAGCGACCAAAATGTTATAAGCACTCGGTAGCATAGGGGCAGCGGAGCGTAGCTAGGAGTAGGTAGGCTAGGTTCAAGTCGCATATAGGGCAAATATTTTCTTCGAAAAAAATCATGTCTATAGGCCAGGGAATGACGAATTACGATAAAAATCCTTGTGGTAAGGCTCTCAATTAATGAGTTCATTTTATTTTCGATTTATGAAATATTTTATGCATATTGCACTTAGCTTTACAGTGTACATTGTGAGCAAATAAAGATTAATTTTAATCTCATCTTTATTAATATATATAAATATCTTCGAAAGAAATATGATCGTAGTAGGCTGTGAGACAAGGAAAAAACCTATTTTATTTAAATAGATTCTATATAAATTAATTTTTTTGTTTAGCAGTGTACAGTAGGCCGAAAGGGGGGGCAGTAGGTTCTGCGGGAGCGCTCGAAGTAGGCCGACCTGAGGTTCCGTAGGTTCAATTGTGAGCCTCACTGACCTCCTTTGAGTCAAAAAGTCTACTTTCTGCCATGTCGGAGGTTCATCGGAGGCTCTAACGCATGGTACTTTCAAACATTGTACCCTCCTTTAGATACCCAATAATCCGCTCACGCCGATTTCTGCTCGCCTTCATTTTGTGGGTTGAACGCGACTCGAAAATTTCGACTCGGGATGCCATATCAGCTACCAAAATGTCATAAGCACTCGGTAGCATAGTGGTAGCGGAGCGTAGCTAGGAGTAGGTAGGCTAGGTTCAAGTCGCATATAGGGCAAATATTTTCTTCGAAAAAAATCATGTCTATAGGCCAGGGAATGACGAATTACGATAAAAATCCTTGTGGTAAAGCTCTCAATTAAGGAGTTCATTTTATTTTCGATTTATGAACTATTTTATGCATATAGTACACTTAGCTTTACAGTGTACATTGTAAGCAAATAAAGATTAATTTGAATCTCATCTTTATTAATATATATAAATATCTTCGAAAGAAATATGATCGTAGTAGGCTGTGAGACAAGGAAAAAACCTATTTTATTTAAATAGATGCTATATAAATTAATTTTTTTGTTTAGCAGTGTACAGTAGGCCGAAAGGGGGGGCAGTAGGTTCTGCGGGAGCGCTCGAAGTAGGCCGACCTGAGGTTCCGTAGGTTCAATTGTGAGCCTCACTGACCTCCTTTGAGTCAAAAAGTCTACTTTCTGCCATGCCGGAGGTTCATCGGAGGCTCTAACGCATGGTACTTTCAAACATTGTACCCTCCTTTAGATACCCAATAATCCGCTCACGCCGATTTCTGCTCGCCTTCATTTTGTGGGTTGAACGCGACTCGAAAATTTCGACTCGGGTAGATGTAACGTGACCAGGTTAAAAGAATCGTACGGTCAATTGCCTGTCACTCATGGGAACGAAGCATATTTTCTTAACTAAAACGCATGCACGTATATACGAAAGCTAATCTTTCTAGAATCCATGGTCACAAAGAGACACAAAAGGCGTTCGGGCCTCGCGTGATCCTCGTACACGTTTCTCACCAATTTTTGCTTCACCAAATGATCGAACTTAATGTTCCACAATCTAAACTTATTTTTTGCATTGTGTTTTTCCCCTTTCATTTCCACCGCTGACAGTGCGCTTCTAAGATTTCATAGTGAAATTTTCGGTGAATCGTTAGCAGAGAAAAACAATAGATCAATTTTGTCATTTAAAAATATTGTTTAAAGCTGGTCAATAATTCGTGGACTCGAATGCTTCCTCTCCCGCTCCGTTCTCGTTGCATGCTCCGACGCATGACAACTCTCCCCCCCTCTCTCTCTCTCTCTCTCTCTCTCTCTCCCTCTCTCTCTCTCTCTCCTCGGGATATCTTGCCTGGCTTATAGCTCTGGCGAAATAAGTGGACAGTACGTCCTAGGGTGCGATTTTATAGTACGGGAGATCCGGTAGTTTCCGCGTATATACGTGAATCTTTTTGTACGGGACATTCAATACCGGGGCGAAAAAATTCCTGACGGTTTTGCTTTTTCATTTAATACATCTTGTAATAGAAGGTACCTATTAATCCCTAGTTTAAAAACAATATACATTTTCTTTCTTCTCTGCAAATAGAGAATTCCCGTCAAAACAGTAAGGGATTAGGATATAAAATAAGGTCCGATGTTTTATCGTAAGTTCCTTACACATGCGATGATTGTAACAATAAGGACCCGAGTACAATTAGCACCCTATCCTAAACGCAATGGGAAGATACAAAACTTTGGATTTTCCTGCTAAGCCTAATTCATCGAATTTTTAAACAGGGTCAAGCACTTTCCGGTTTTAAATATAAATTATCATTGTATCGTACGCGAAGAAGCGTCCAAGAAAGAACTACGTTTTTTGCGTTTTATAAAAGAGGAAAGTATAAAGAATATGATGGTATTGGTACGGAATGCCCGGTGCATGTAGATTTGTATGTACATGTGACGCGCTCGCATGAGCGCTCACCTACCTAAGGTAACAACGGTTTTAACCACTTGACCGTAGACGACCAATTTTATACCATATAGTATAAGATATAATATAACCTATAGAATGTACATGCATAGGCAGACTTCTCCGAGCTGCAGCTCAGTCGGTGAGCAGTAACTACAGTTTATAGAGTCATCATATTGGATGAAATCGAGACGCACGAGACACGTTTTCGACGAGATATCCGACACTACAAATTCGAGCGAACTCACAAAACTCGTGTATCGTTTTGATCCTTTTTTTATGGCAATCCTATTTTGATGGAGTTATCACGTAGAGGACAAGTGATAGAATAAGATTCGAATATCATTTGTTTTTGCTCTCGTCTGTTATTTGACAAAACGCACCAAGTGAAAACGGAGATTCGGAAGACACGATTATCTGGTCTTATAATCGCTCAGATAGCCAATTCGACGTCTAGTCCTCTTCCATCAAGCACAAAGGAGCTGTACAGATTACGCGCGTCTCGGTAAAATTCATTGTGGCAGAAAAGACCGAGAGAGAAGCAATATTTGGCGCCGATGGGATCTCAACTCATTGTTTCGGTCTTATATTATCGTGAGAAAGAGCGAGCGAGAGAAACAGACAGGCATAGAAAGAAAGAGAGGGACAAGGTTAAGCTCTATACGTACAATATTTGATAAAAGATGGGATTATGAAACTTAAAGAAGCTTGCAATGTACGAGATATTTTCGTTTTTGGTGGATGATCATCATTTTCAAGCAATGTAAAGCCCCCCGAACGGTTCGAAAAAAAAAGAATATATGTATTGAGATACTTATAAAACGCAGGCTTAATACACGACACCGATTTTAATACCTCGTTGCCCGATGCTTAACAAATTCCGAACCAAACCTTTATTTTTCAGTCTACCTTGAAAACATTTGACGGATGAATCGTCAATTTTTTTTTGGTGTCCAATCAAAATTGACATTATCAATTCTTTGTCTTTAATTTATCCTACATTTTAATCATGCTATTGAAATATACGATAAATGTGATCAGAGAGCGGCGAATATTTTGAAAACTGTTTGCCAGTGTGTGTGCTTTATAAAGTACTGCATGTATATAAATATATCCAGTAATAACCATACACTGTATTCACTTTAATTCGAATGGAATAATAAACGGGCCTATAAAAAAATCTTGTCAGAAATGAGCCTCGCCAAAAAAGTAACAGCCAACAGGGGGCAGGTGTCTGTTGAAAAAAGCGTCGGACCATTTCATATCCGTTGATCGATAATAAAGATACGATTAAAATTATACATCGTCCATTAAAAAAACACTCCAATTAGTCATATAACTTTCTGATTAACTGCGACGTGTTTAGCGCGTTAACATTATCGTTTTAACTCGTATGTTCGTGTTAAATTTGAACCGTGCTATTTTTTACTGTTCAGTGATTATTGATGATCAATGAATTATCGATAATCGGTTCCTTCTTTAAGGTGAAGCTGCTCAAATGATCAGCTTCACCATAAATGCGGCTAAAGGGGAAACAAAATTGACCGTGTTCGCAACGAAAATGCCTTGTACCTAAGAATGTTTTCTCACGTTGCATCGAAACATTCAAAAACAGATAAATACATATTGCTAGATCACTTGGGACGGACGGAATAAAAATAGGGATCTGGAACAAACGTAATTCGGAGAAACCTGGTTACAGAAAAAAAAAGTCTTTGCCATCCATGAAACGAACGTCTACTGTTGGAGTACCGAAAAGAGTTATATTAGTAATTGTTACGGCAAGTCCTCGGGTCATTGCGTCTGATAGCTTCATAATTCACAAAGAATCGAAGACGCCGGAGAGCGAGTGTAATGTACGACTGTGCCGGAATTATATTTTTTACCGTGTCGTATATACGTGTCGTCCTTTCGAGCGTGGAATATACGAAAAATTTATTCTCTCCAACCCCCTCTTTCGCCTCTCTTGTCACAGATAACGTCAAGGAAATATTAATGGAAAAGCCGGCGTTGAGCTATTTTTCATTCGAAATACAAGGCGAGCGAAGGAACAAACATATGCATGTCTAAAGCAACGTTCATTTAAGAAATTTAATGCAAATCGACTGCATAAGTTGCCAAAAAGTTCTTGGTCAAATCATGTCCACGAAAGAAATATCTCTTCAGCAATATCCGGCGTATGCCCTGTATCCGGCCAGGCCCGCAGTTGTATAAAAAAATAATTAAATCTAAAATTCGCATAATATAGATCTTTACAAAACAGACCATACTCGGACGCATTGTCGTTCTTTTTGTTGACGGAATAATTTATTATGCTCGCGAAAGAACGCTATCACAGAGTTGTCTGAGCCCTATATGCTCACACAAGATTGCATCTCGCAAGAAGACAAGCACGTAGAGGCGTCAGCGGTGCCCCGGGCAACGGCGGGGGGGGGGGGGGGGTAAATTGTACGTGAAGTGGGAGATCTCGTTACCGTGAAACCATCAGAACATTCCCAAGAAGTGAATGTACGTCGACGCGAAACTTAATTAAATATCCAAAGTGTCCGACGAAATTGCGGAAATTGGTATGACGACTTTGCCCCGCCCGAGGGTTAAACAGAGAGAGACAGAGAGAGAAAGAGAGAGAGAGCCAGAGGGAGCGAGAGAAACAGAGTGAGGGTGGAAGTTCACAGAAGAAAGTAGAGGTATAAAGCAAGTACCAGCAACCCTTATTACTCGGGCAGTCGTCCGCTCCCGTTCACGCGCCCTCGCGTCCGTCCCATTCGCGAGTATTACTACTTAACGTCAAATAACCATCGCCGACCAGCCCCGGTCGTCGTCTCAAAATTCTACGGCCGGCTATAGGATACTCGATGACATATATAGGAACATGTATACCTTGCGTTTCGTCAGGACCATCATTCTTTTTTATCATCGCGTATTCCCGTTCGCCAGCAACGTAGCATACTCAGGCGGATGCTACCATTGCCATTACGCCCTCCCCCTTCCTTCTCTCTTTTCGTTATTTTCTCTTTTTGATTCTCCCTTTTTCTGTCCCTCCCTTTTCTACCCTCCTTTAGGCTTTCACCGTCTATCTCTCTCCCCCCTCTCTCTCTCCCTCTCTCTCTCTCTCTCTCTCTCTCTCTCTCTCTCTCTCTCTCTCTCTCTCTCTCTCTCTCCTCTCTCTGAGTCTCTGTGTGTCCATCTTTTCATCTTCTCGCCTTTCTCCAGAGTTCCTGCGTGATACTCGGTGAAGATAACGAGGGTCTACCGTAAAGCGGGCCCCGAGTACCGCTTAACCTTCCCAGTATACTATCATAAGACAGCTCGTTACTGCTTCCGCGATAGCTTCGCTATAGAAGCCTCCGACCAGCACTCCCTCTCTTCGCGACATGCAATGGCAGAATAGTATCCAAAATAGACTACAATATCGGATATCCTTATACATTATTCAATATAGGTAAGTATACATGCAAAACCGCACTTTCGAGAGTAATGGTCATAGACGCTGCATTTCGTCGAAGGTGAATTATCTTGCATGCACTATATTATTATTATTTTATATATATATATATATATATATATATATATATATATATATATATATATATATATATATATATATATATATATATATATATATATAATTGTATACAGATACACATATGCGCATGTAAGATGATTCAGCATATATCGTGACAAATTTTGTTTTGCCCCGGGAACCGATAACTCCAAGTATATATTTAAAACCTCAGGCAATAGTTTGTGAATGGTGTCACATCCTGCGACGTAGTATGACACCATTTCCCTCTTTCCCTATAGCCCCTCTTATCCATGCGACTCTGACAAATACACGGTTCTAAGACCGATTTCACCGAGAAGTCTCAAAACAAAAAAATATATAACTGCAAGCCAGATGACTCAGAGATCTCACCCGCCAACAGACCCTGGCGAAGTTTCGATTTTTAGCCCGTATGGGAACTAAAGATAGACCGAGGGCTCCGGAAAACTCTAATCGACCCGTTCATAAACTCAGGCCGCGATGTAAACCGAATCCACGTAGGAGGCCCACGAAGCGCATAGCCGCCACGCTGTCGCGAGGCACTCAGCGCCGAGGCCCTAGACTCCAGATAAACAAATCCGACTCCGCACGTCTTTCCCACGAAAAACCCATAGGGACACACTTATATATCCTTGGTTCTGATTAGTCTATAGGCAATCAATCTCATGCTCTTGGTATGTAAGGCACATAGAACAGCCTCCTACGTCGTCCTTTCCGTTTGGCCTAACGAACATTAAGAATCGAAAACCCCCTTTTTCCCTACCCCTCCCAAATATAGAATCTGGAGCAGAACGGCCCAGAGGACGAATTCAACGTCAGTCGTAATCCAACATCAGTCCGAACCCAACATCTAATCTTAATCCAGCAGTCTATCGCTGAGTCTAACATAGGGTCCCGCAGTTGAAACAATTGCCACAATATAATAAGAAAAATGTCCGATGATCCTTGGTTTTTATGGGAGACCACTAAGTATCCTGTGTTGCGGTGCTATCTTGAGATCAGCGGAACTCGGTGATTTTTTTTGTGATTTACTTCCCGCTATTCACAGGTGAATCTCGACTCTTTCTACCATGAGTCAGAGCTTGGGTGGCCGTGCTATTCCGCAGCCATTCACTTACATGTGCGCCTCCAGTACGTCCAGTTTTTCAATTTCGGGGAAACGAAAATTGACAACGGGTCTGTTCAGTATTGGTACGATTGGGTTCAATCTCCCCAACCCCCTATGTCATACCGATTCATTCATACCTTGAAATTCGAGTGAATAAAAATGAGCTAGCGTGCATTGGAAACCACGGACGCGTTTGCGCGCCTGAGGTGTCGAATGTGTACTTGAAGTTATCGGTTCCCGGGGCAAAAGAAAATTCGTCACGATATATGCTAAATTTTCTTACATGCGCAATGTGTGTATCTGTATACAAATAATGTATATATATATATATATATATATATATATATATATATATATATATATATATATATATATATATATATATATATATATATATATATATATCTATATATATATCTATATATATATCTATATATATATATATATATGAGGTGAATGAGTGTGAAAGCATCAACTGTGGCGGAAGCACGCGTCTCGAGTGAGAAAACAATATCGATTATTTGACAAAACGGTGTAAATTTTGGTAAAGTTCAACATCGTTTCAGTTTCTTCGAGTTGTTGATATTGATTAGAGACAGGTAGGTAAACACAATGAAAGTACTAATTATTAACATAATAGCAACGGTTTGTCAGAATTTTTTAAGGTTATTGCGTGATTTTTTGTTTACTCGTTAACCGTCTATTGGGGCAAGATGAATACACGCTATCGCACACCCGGAATATTTTACAAGGTACCGCTATTTACGTTAGAAAGGGGAAAATGAAACTAGTAAAGCATGTAGTTCCTCTTCAACCGGTGTTGCTACCAGGGGAAGAAAAAAGTTAAAAATTATCAAAATGATATGAAAGCAAGATTATTCGGACTAATCCTACAGAACTTAGACGATTGGCTTATTAAATTGACGGTATTGAGCATGAACCCACGTTTATATGCGAAAGATGCCTATAATTCGTGTCCCATTGCTATTTCATCTTGCCCCGCATACGGGGTACGATGGAAAAAATAAAGGTTTAATTAAAAATATACATTGTATGGCACAAATCAGAAAGACTGATTTTTTGCTTCCAAAATTGAAAGATTAATAAATGCTGATTAGTTTAAATAATAATTAAAGTTGACTGACTCATATATGCGTTGTTGTATTTGAACATGACCTTAGCGTTATCATCTTGCCCGACTTTCTCTACATATTTTTAGCTTTCCAGTGCCTAATGATATGCACATTTCATTGTTTGTCTTACATTAACTAAAACCAATCAACATGCTATATCTTTAGAGACTGCGAAACGAACAACATCGTATCTTTGCAGCGATCGGGGACATAGAAAAATTGATATTTCTCCCTATACAGGAGCCAATTCATGAACTTTTTTCACATCAACTGGAGGTAATAAAAAATGTATATCATAGAGATATACACTTTTAATTGACTTCCGTTGATTTGATTAAAATTGTACACATAGAGATATAAACTTTTAATTGTCTTCGGTTGATGTGAGAAAAATTCAGAGACTGGTTCCTCAATATCTCAAAATCTGAGGTTTTCAGTGTTTCCGATCGCTGCGAAGAAATCCATAATTATGGTATTGCCATCTCTAACGACCTAAAATGTTGATTGTTTTTAGTTACTGCGAGACAACAAATCCAAACATGGCTTTTTTGCAGCGATCGGAGACATTTAAGCATGTATATTTCTCCTGCATACAGAGCAATATAAGTTTTTCAATGTCTCCAATCGCTGCGAAGTAAACCATCTTCTTAAAAAAAGAGCGAAAGATGTTTCTTTGCTTTTTTCCAAAATATCAGCCATCTAAAAAAATACTGGTAACCTCCAAATCAGCTGTATCTTTGTACCTAGAGAAATCCTCATATATTTTTTTTCTTTTCGATGCCTGAAGCGCTCAGAATTTTTCATTGCATATGTTCGATGCAATACAAATTGATATTGGGGCTCGTGAAATAAAAAGTTGTACGTTTTTTTCCGTGATCGAGAAAGCAAATCCGTATTTAACGTCCCATTATCTGCAGACTTTGTTCAGTAGTTGCGCTTGATTCGAGGCTAATCAATATTTTTAGCGTCTCGATACGTATGGATAAACGGTTTTCGTTGTGTTTAAATAATACAAACTTTATTTGTATTGCTCACACTTTTTATTACCTGAAAATTAGTTTCAGTTTCTGAAACAGTACTTGAACGACACTTTTCATACGTGAAAAGATGGATTTTTGTATTACCTATGTTCAATACAAGACGATTCCATGTTTTCGCCGTTTTATTCTTTCCGGGGTTGAATTAAATGCATTCAAAGTATGAGTTCAATGAATTGTTTGCCCCCCGATTCCCAATTGCGAAGAATTTTTTGAAGTGTGAATCTGAGACACAAAGAACCTTTGTCAAATTTATTTTTGGCCCCAAAAAGGCCCGTTTCTTCTTCGTGCTCGATTAATTCTTTGAATCGGAATTTTGCGACGCGGGGAACCTTGGTTTCATTTTTTATTCGCCTTAAATAGGGCCGTTTCTTTCACGCCTAGAAGGAAACGTCGCGAGGTCGATGTCTCCGATTTCGATTAAATTTGGCATGTTTGTAAAATGGGTAAAAATCGGCGACACGTATTTTCTTTATATCGGCGGAATGCAATTTTTAAGGGTTGCAACGCACCCTCGAAAATTGTGGTGTTTTTCATTTTTCGTCGATAACGTTTTAACGGTACGAGATATGAAAAAAAGGCAATTTGCAACAATGTTTATTTTGTCGTGTACTATACATTGGAGAAGAGAACGTTGGAGATAGCAACAAATTTCATATTGTTTATTGCAAAAATGCAATTTTTTCAACGGTATCTCCGAGAATCTTTAATCGATTGGGATGTAAATTTGTACACGTGTAGAGAATGGAAAAGTACGGATACGGGTTCTTTCTTTTTCTGATATCTCACAATAAAGGGGTTGAAACTGCCCTTCGATGCTTTAGCCAAGAGCATCGTATAATCAGCTAGCCTTTTGGCATTCCGGTATAAATTCACGTCGATATATGTTCGTGTTATGATGCAATTGCATATTTGTAACATTGAAGCCCCACCCCCCGGTCTCCCTCTCGAAAGGCAGCGTTCAAAGTTCTTACCGTGCGGCATGGAGGAAAATTTGTAGAAATAAAAATGGGTTACAAAGAAAGTACAATCAGTCAAAATAGTCGATACACATTTTCTCGTTTTGGCGGAACGACACTCTTAAGGGATCAACGCACCCTTAAACACTTTGTTCTTTCTATAGCTCATGAACGGGCCGAAATAAAAATAAAGTTCGACGGGAAAAAATGTTGTATTCCTCGACTACTAGACGTTCATTATGATAATGATGAGTTCAGCAACAAATGGGGTGGTGTTTATTGCAATGATTTGTGAATTACTGGTGAAAAATCACTCTTCAGTTTTCCACTAATATGGGCACAGGCAAGGCTCGCAATCACGGACTGACTTCGTACTGCGGGAAGCAACTGGATTACATTTGTATATTTACGAAGAAATTCTCCCCCGATACATACTGCCTTTGAAGTTTACAACATAATCGGAAAAATGTTCTCACGCTTACGCATTTAGGAAACGTTTCAACTCTATATTTTTTATGGATTATACTTATGACAATGATGATAGTCACGATAAAATTGTTTGAAACAAAGAGATTTCGTACACTACGCACACGTGATAATAGCTGCTTCGCCGCATATATCGCATGCCGGTTCATTTTGTAAAAAGCAAAATTCTACCGGATTTTCGAAGTTTGGTGGTCTTCTTCGTAACCGCTTTTGTACCACGCATATTTTAAAAGCTTCGTAAACCGTGGAGAAGAAGACTGGTTGTGTGTAAGAGATTGTAACTTAACGATATTGTCTCTCAAATGCAGATTGACGTCGTAATTGTATAATATTACTGCGTCAGAAAAGTGTTTGAAGAAGTTTTCATATGGACGGAAGCCATAAACATCAAGGGGCTGTATCATTCTAGTTGTACCTGCAGGAATTACTAATTATCATATGAACTAATTGTCTACAGAACTAATAAAACTGGTGCAATATATTTACCTGCTGGAATGGTTAAAACTTGAACATCATTCCCTTGCATATCCATTTCTTTAAATTCAGTTGGACATTGACCGCTCCAAGAATCCGGAAGTATTACCGATTTTGGACCCGTATTGGGAATATATACTTCTTGGAACCAACGCTTGAAATGATTAGTCGTCAATTTTCCAGATTTCAAAACCAATAGAAATATTTTTTCGGCTCTGAACATAGTTTGTTCACTGAAGGACCAAATTTGCCAGTAGGTTCGTTTAAAACGATCAACATAGGTGCTAAAAGCTTGCCACTCGCAGAAATCAAAGGCTGTATAGTATAACTGTGTGTTGTTGATGTTTTCGATTGCACTACTGTCTCAACGGATATCTGCCCTTCTTTCGCCAATGTGCGGCCTGTATGTAGCTCTAAATTGAATCCACTCTGATCAGAATTAAATGTGTTTTCAGCCCCAACGTTGGCTATGTTCACTTTCACCTTTTCTATAAATACGATAGCTTTGTTTTTAAGTATATCAGCGTTTAATAATTGTTGTTTTGTTACATATTTAGTAATCCACCGTGACACAATTCCATGTTGGTTTTTGAATGTCCATAGCCAAGAAACGGATGCTTGGAAATTTACGGCTGGCATTTCTACAATTTCTCGTGCACGTAAGGCCCATCGTCGCAGATCTATATCATGGAAAGGCAGCCTTTTGTCCCAATCACCATTGAACCTGTTTAACGTGTAGTGAGCTATTTTTGTTGACTTTTTTTGTAGGTGCCACCCTTATTTATACTATAGGCCCACCGGCGTAACTGCGGCTCTAATTTCACCTTTTTGAATTTCGTTTGAACAGATGATAACTTTCTATTCCCATTTGCCCCGGATCTCCCGTAATCTATAGCTCTTGTCTTGTATTCGTAACTCAATTCTTCCATATCTTGGGTACATACATTTTCATCAATTTTTGGATCTAGGTATCCTTATCCGTGCCAATCTCCTTCACTGTTATCTTCTATTGCGGCTGCTCCACGAATTTCATTTGGTGAAGGAAAATACAAACCAGTTTCGACTTCCATTTTCATAGGTTGATCCATCGCTTCAATGATCATGTTTTTTAGATCCTTACTGAACTGTTTTTTCTGTTCCGTGATTGGAGTGCGAGGCAAATTCATAGCACTTATCGCTATGGATAGAAGTTGAATAACATTTACCGGATTAACGTACATTTTTATTCGTATTTGGAACTTAAAATGTATGGCTGGCTTCTCCGTAGTAACTGCAGCAATAATGATCGTTGGTGAATTTATATGACTTGAAACACAATTGATAAGTACACGCGAAAAAAATAACATCGACACACGCTATTACCAGAACTGCTATTAATCTTTAATAAGGCGATTTCAAGGTTATCATCGGGTAGTCGCTCTTTGCACCGTAGTCGCTATTTGCGAAGATTTATTTCTTTCGTTCATTGGTTCTGCTATTTGTGAAAATAAAGTTAAAGATAAAGATTAACTTATGCTGCGTTATAAGCTGATAAAAGTGTTTGCATCATTCTGTTCATGAGCAGCAGCAAGCCAAAAACGGTGTTATCTCTGCAGATAATGCCTTCGGAACGGTGAGCGGAGTGGAATTTCTTCGTAAATATACAATTGTAATCCAGTTGCTTCCCGAAGCACGAAGTCAGTCTGTGCGAGCTTTGCCTATGCCCATATTAGTGGAAAACTGAAGAGTGATTTTTCACAAGTAATTTACGAATTATTTCATTAAACATTTGTTGCTGTGCTCACCATTATCATCATGAACGTCTAGTAGTCGAAGAATACAACATTTTTTCCCTTCAAACTTTATTTTTATTTCGGCCCGTTCACGAGCTATAGAAAGAACAAAGTATTTAAGTGACCCCTTACGAATGTCGTTTCGCCAAGACGAGAAAATGTGTATCGACTATTTTGACTGATTGTACTTTCTTTGTAACCCATTTTTTTCTATAAATTTTCGTCCATGCCGCACGGCAAGAACATTGAACGTTTATCTTTCGAGAGGGTGGCCGTTTAGAGGGGCGGGGCTGGAATGTTACAAATATGCAATTGCGTCATAACACGAACATATATTGACGTGAATTTAGACCGAAATGCCGGAAGGCTAGCTGATTATACGATGCTCTTGGCTAAAAGATCGACGCGCAGTTTCAACCCCTTAATTGTGAAATATCGGAAAAGCAAAAATCAGCATCCGCACTTTTCCATTCTCTACATGTAAGCAAATTTACATCCCAATCGATTGAAAATTCTCGAAGATACGGTTGGAAAAATTGCATTTTTGCAATAAACAATATGAAGTTTGTTACTATCTGCATCGTTCCCATCTCCAATGTATAGTACACGAAAAAATAAACATTGTTGCAATTCGAAGTTTTTTCATATCTCGTACCGTTAACACGTTATCGAAGAAAAACGAAAAACACCCCAATTTTCGGGGGTGCGTTTCCACCCTTAAAAATCGGGTTCCGCCGATATAAAAAAATACGTGTCGCCTTTTTTACCCATTCTATAAGCATGCCAAATTTAATCGAAATCGGAGCCATCGACCTCCCAACGTTTCCTTGTTAGTATCGCTGTAACCATGATTAAAGATTAGTCAAAGCTATCTATAGGGAAATTCCGCTTTCAAACTTCTACACCTCGTATATAACAGGCAA
The DNA here is from genome assembly GCA_963210295.1 of Ophion ellenae. Taxonomy (NCBI): domain Eukaryota; kingdom Metazoa; phylum Arthropoda; class Insecta; order Hymenoptera; family Ichneumonidae; genus Ophion; species Ophion ellenae. The sequence continues at coordinate 31,952,958 of OY723387.1, read as the reverse complement.
GATAGCAGTCAGCCGTCGAGCTGCGCGAGACGAGTCTTAAGGGGTGAGATTCGGTCGTAATTTTCAAAAAATCAATTTTATTTTACATTTTCTTGAAGTATGATGTTTCGAAAATATTCCCTGAAAATTTCAAGTCAACCCGATGAATAGTTTCCGGGATATCCCACAATTAATGAAGGGGCGTTGGGTCCCCATGATAACGGACTGACAAACGCGCAAACGATAATACCTGGGAAGGCAGAATGTTTCGAAGACAATAACAAATTGATATTTTGGAAGCTTCCACGTCGGCAGAAGCCCGATTGTATGGGCCAGGAATTGATGATTCGATGTAAGTAATTTTTTAATTAGTATTTCTATACATAAATCACGTGTAAAATTGGAAAACTCTTTCAGAAATTTTCAAAAATTTAGTGTTAAAAAACTATGAACTTTAGCAAAATTTCATAAAGAATACTTTCGTTTTAAACTTTTCCCAAAATGTTTTAAAAAATAATTCATCCCGAAAAACTTTAATTTTTTTAAAATTGTTTTAACAATTGGCTATAAACAATTGAATGCTCGACTTTTCGGCAAAAATTGTGATGTTTGGATTCAGCGGATGAAAATACATTTAAAAAAAGTTTAGCTTCATCCAGCGAGCTCAAAATTTTACGAACATATAATACCGTATCCACATGGAAAAACTTTCAACGCGTTTTTCTCGAAACTGTGTTTCTCAAGTCGGTGACCACTATAATTCAAAAACCACTCGATGGATTTTGATGAAATTCGGTGTGCTTATTGATAGCATTAAAAACTTGTCCTTGATCGAAGAATTTTCATTTTTGTTGAAAATTTATATATTTTTTTTAACAATATACGAGTGATTTTTTAGTCGAAAATCGATAGTTATCTGTCAGGAGCCGCCATTTTGTTAATTAAAAAAAAGCTCCGATTAAAGACTAGATTTATTATTAAACTAATGATTTTTTTTTGTTTTTTTTTTTTTTTAATTCAGATGATCCAGTAAAATTTTATGATGACACCGCAAAGCACTACATGCCGAAGGGGGTCCGACAAAGATGGCGATATTTTTATAAATAATGAATATTTTTCTTTGAAAATTTCTGTAAAAAAAATAATTGAAAATGCTCGTTTTTTCCCGCCTCTGACTGCATCTCACCCCTTAAAGTTAAAGATAAAGATCAAGTTACGCTGCACTATAAGCTGATAAAAATGTTTGCATCATTCTGTTCATGAGTTGCAGCAGCAAACCAAAAACGCTGTATCTCTTCAGATAATGCGTTCGATACGGTGAGCGAAGTGGAATTTCTTCGTAAATACACAATGGTAATCCAGTTGATTCCCGAAGCACGAAGTCAGTCCGTGATTGCAAGCCTTGCCTGTGCCCATATTAGTGGAAAACTGACGAGTGATTTTTCACAAGTAATTCACGAATTATTGTAATAAGCAACACGCCATTTGTTGCTGTACTCATCATTATCATCATGACCGTCTAGTAGTCGATGAATAGAACATTTTTTCCCTTTGAACTTCATTTTTATTTCTGCCCGTTCACGAGCTATAGAAAGAACAAAGTTAGATAGAATAGAAAGAACGAGAAAATGTGTATCGACTATTTTGACTGATTGTTCTTTTTTTGTAACCCATTTTTATTTCTACAAATTTCCATCCATGCCGCACGGTAAGAACTTTGAACGTTTGACTTTCGAAAGGGGGCCGTTTTCGGCGGCGGGGGGGGGGGGGGCTGAAATGTTACAAATATGCAATTGCATCATAACACTAACATACATTGACATGAATTTGGACCGAAATGCCAAAAGGCTAGCTGATTAAACGATGCTCTTGGCTAAAAAATCGACGGGCAGTTTCAACCCCTTAATTGTGAGATATCAGAAAAAGAACAATTCCGTATCCGCACTTTTCCATTCTCTATATGTATACAAATTTACATCCCAATCGATTAAAAATTCTCGGAGATACGGTTGAAAAAATTGCATCTTTTCAATAAACAATATGAAATTTGTTATTATTTGTATCGTTCCCATCTCCAATGTATAGTACACAAAAAATTAACATTGTTGCAAATTCAAGTTTTTTCATATCACGTACCGTTAAAACGTTATCGACGAAAAGCAAAAAACACCCCAATTTTCCGGGGTGCGTTTCAACGCTTAAAAATCGGGATCTGCTGATATAAAAAATACGTGTCGCCTGATTTACCTATTCTACAAGCATGCCAAATTTCATCGAAATCGGAGACATAGACTTTGCAACGTTTCCTTGTTAGTGGTACATTGGCACCCCACTAGCAGGAAACCGCATTTGTCGGAATAATTATTTCCTTTTAAAACTAGAAGAAACGAAGCTAGGGTACGGAGCCACGATGAATCTCATGACCAATTATAATTTTTTTTAAACTTGGACTTTAAGCAATGTAACACCAGTTATTACATTTCTCCGGGTAACGAAATGTTTTTTTTTTCAGGTTTCTATATCAACTATAACTTTTTGTATTTTTCAACGAGCTCTTGCTGCAGTGCATTTAGGCGTGAGAAAATTCAATTGAGTCAATCTCTCAACACAAAAAAAGTTAGTATTCACGATTCACCATAAGCCTGCCTGTCTATGGCCCTGTGGTACATGTGACCCCTTCTTACTCTCCCTTGCGATTACAAGATGATTTCATCGGAAATTCATGATTCCCAGAATTTCGCCAAGTACGGATATAGCAGGATTTGTTTGACAGTAAATGAAATTTACAGTGCTACAGCCAGCGGCGACTGGTCATGCCGTCCCACATATTGTACGATCCGAACGTATCTCCAGATTATATTTCAACGTTGTTTAAATTATAGCTCGGACCGGACATTCAACCGAAAAAAAAATTCGTTCACGATATGGCTCCGTTATGAATTCAACAGCTATATATACGCGACGTGGTTTTCATTAGTATTCGGCAATGTGAAATTGTTGAAAGATATTCTGCGTTCGCCGAAAAAAAATTACCTTTAATACCATAAAATAAGTATGTCCTGCTATAAGTTTCGATAATGAAACAATTTTGTGAAATTCGTGGTTGAAATACGCCAAATGCAATAGTATACATTCTTACGATATATGATTGGTTCTTTAAAAATGTTAAATTGACATTTAAAAAATTGAGTCGTAAAGATTGAGTCTTTAAAAATTAGAATTAATACAAATTTTTATAATAAAGCCTATGAGAATTTATTTTGGATTGTAGGAAAGATCCAATCCCTAGACTGCATTATTACTGATGGCCACGAGAAAAATCTTAGCTTAAACGGGGTATGGTTTACAAGCGTACCTCCTTCATAGCATCAGGTACCAAGATGCAGATAGATAGGACGGGCAGAGTAGGAAAGGAAACACACACAATAGATGAATGGAATCGTGCTGTCTCAGGAGTACGGAGGATACAAAAAAGTGAGCTTGGGCCGTGTACCTGATGGAAAAAGCGAGTCGCGTACTTATTAAAATACAAGTATCGGAACGAATATTCTGCAGATTCCTCAGTGTGCACATTCGCCGATATCAGTCACGAGCGATCCAAGACATGGATCGGCTTGAACCGTAATGAGAGAGCATCCATTTGTAGGGCCGATTATTAAAAGACCATAGTAGAGAATTGATAAAGCGAGGGAGGGATAAAACAGGAGGAGAACGGACACAATGAGGCACTTTACATTGTCGGGCAAGGTTTTCTCGACAATGGATCTAACGTGGACGAAATGTAAGCTGAATTAATTAAAAAAAAAAGAGAGGGAGATCGCACGAAAAAGAAGAACGAAAGAGAGAGGAAGAGAGAGAGAAGGGAACATAGCTATGTTACTCTGAAGTATTGAATTGTACGATGTCATAGCACACCTTGCATTTTCTTTTAAGGCGGGATATACATCAAGACAGGAAAAAAGCAATATTGAGAGATTTTTTAAACTAAGAAATAATTATTCTACAATTATCAAACTTTAGGTATACTGTAATAGTATATTGAAGTATAGAAAACAATATTTAAATGAATTCATCATCAAAATAACAGAGCGATGGCAGAGTGTTACAGCAAGGTCACTGCGGGAGTTGCGAATCGGCGTCCGGTGTAGCTTCCCGTATACTTTGATTTGCAAAAAAGTTCAAACATTTTTTCAGTTAGATAATGCATAGTGTCTATGTGACGGTAACTAAAATAAAGAAAATGCAAATTTAAGAAAATGGCACGCATTTCCAAATAAAGTCAACTTTCACGCCACATTTCTGTAAAATATGGATTAAAAAAGTAGTTTTTTTCTTCAATTTTTCAAAAACAATTCTCGTCAAGTAGAAGGTACCAATATTATCAATATTTTTACCAAGTTTCAACTCAATCAGCTTAATAGTTTTTGAGTAATCCTGCACGCCAATTTCGATAATGCAGATTTGAGAAAAACGCGTTTGATGTTCACGCCCGCTTCGAATCCGAGCGGTGACGCACAGCGTTGACGGGCTGTGACGTTTGAATTTTCTTCGATTTTCGCTTGAAACTTTGGGAAAATATTCTACATATATAGTTCTATCGTTTAAAGAGAAAAAAAAAGATATCGATTTAAATGATCGTTGTAAATGTATATACCGCTTTAAGAAAGCTACGACGAGTGGGTAAAAATCGTAGAAAGTAACTGCGATGATTTCATCCAACATTCTAACGATGGATCTAGAGCCATTGTGCTTATCCAAGTTAACCTTCGAAGTCATTTTTTACAAAATGCATGTGGGCAATCGCCTCTTAGATTCCCAAGCTGGTGATCTTCACTTGACATCTTCGACCTTGATAACGAAAACATGGGTCCACGGTAGAAAGATCGATGAGTAGGATTCCCTTCTCATATCTACACGAAGAAAACAGGGGCCTCGAAGTTTAAAATTAATACTATGCTTCTAAAAAAATATCAAAAAGTATTGAATGGAAGATAAAAATTGTAATTATGGTATAGTAATAATGAAGAATTTTAAATTCTAACCTACGATATGGCACGTAAACTGATACAAATAATACATTTTATTCGGCATATTGTTATTTTTTGTAGTATTAAAAAAAAAAATTTGCCCACGTGATTGGAACAATTTGTTTCCAGTATTCTACAAAAAGTACGGTATAAAGAGTCACATTTTACTAATAACTTCGTAATATTTTTCGCTTTACACCGAAGATTTATGCTATGCGTATAGTGAAATCTATAAAACCGATGTGTTGGTCTAGTGGTTAGCGTGCTTGCCTCTGAAATCAACACATCGGGAGGTCGTGGGTTCGCATGACCGTCTCGCAGTTTCGGAGGGAAATAAAAACACAGGCGTGACGTAGATCCAGTTCTACACAGATGTCGCGCACACGGACCGGTACGTGTGTGTGTCGGGTGTGTATGGCTGTAGCCTGTGAGCTATTTCTCGACGAAACGCTACTAGCTCCGAGGCTGGGAAGCGAACTCGTGACCGTCTGTATTGGTATAGGTTTTCCGCAGTTTCCCTATACCCATGACAGAAAATGTCATGGTGAATGCCATACAGAGGGGGAAATCGGCTGCGGCCGCAAGGTGTGGTTCGATTAGGGATGTGGATTGGAGAAAATGGTGGGAAATGTAAAAAGGGGAAATCCCAGTACATGGAAGCTACAATTAGCGAAGCGTTTGCCGTAGTAGATACAATAAATTTTTTTTTTTAAATAGTGAAATCTATACATACACGAAGATTCATGCTATACGTGTAGTAAAATCCATATGAAAATATAGCGTGTAATAAAGGTTGGTATTTTACAAAAAGTCCTATACCTACAGCATATAGGACTCGCGCCTATGCGAGAATAGTTTCAAATGTAATATGCACGCATCATTTTTACTTTACGGTGTGTGAATAATTTTTATTCTTCTATAACAACAAGTCTTAGCATTGCGAACTGGCAGTAAACTGCTATACTTTTCTAGCACTGAATATTAGAATTCTGGCAACCAGTGATAGAATTTGAGTCCGTATTCTTCTCCGTGTATTATTCATTCGGACATACGGATGGATCGGAACTAATTGGTACCTGAAGTTCACAAATAGAAACATGAGTATCCCCTAAACC